>OY728137.1:1238241869-1239441869 GCA_963277665.1 Viscum album | reverse complement strand
ATTGATTCTTATGGATTTAAATTAAATAATATTTTTAAATACATAAAATTATTTAAATCCTATGATTTGGTTTTCAAATTGAAATGGCATGTTGAAACATAAAAATGAGAATTTGAATAGTGGATGATGAATTAAAGTCAAATGAGTGATTTTACCTGATTGATTTACTGATTGAAATAACATGTGATCCTAAGTAGTTAATGGGTGATTATGAAAATCATGTTAGGACTATGAATTCCTAGAAATTGATTGATAATGAAACCCTTAACTGAAACAATTTATCCTATTTTTCCTCAATGGGGTGTTGACTGATTCAATCCCAATTTCATGATATTTAATGATTTATGAACTATTTGTTCCATTTCTAATTGACTAACTAGTGTGAGGATCATATATTATAGAACTAGCTAACCTATGGGAATATGATTGTGGTTATTTGTTTTGAATTGATTATTATATTCTAGTGATTATAGAACTATTTTTATTCATTTCCTTTTGTTTATTTGAAAATGATAATTAAATATAGTTTTTGATATATTTTCCATCTATTTTATTTCACAGTTGATTTGACTAAAAATATGAAAATAATTTTTCATGTATTTCCTTTAATTAAATTAAAGCATAAATGATTTATTTTATTAGAACTACATATATAAAATTTAGTGAATTCCTACAAGGATATATTTTCTCACAACCTAGCTTTTTTGGGTGTTTGTAGATTATGTTATACTTGGTCTAGGAAAAGTGAAAGGTCTACTTAGGGGTAGTGGGTGTGCTTGATTCATGGGACCCTCGGTGGTGGTTGTGACTAATGCAACTTTGATCCACTCATCACATAGAGATTCTGAGAAGTGTTTGGAATATCAGCTGTTCATTGTTTTATCTTATTCTATTTTATATTAATTGTTTATTATTTCAGAGAAATTATTCCCTTTGAATAGATTTTATTCCCTAGTTCTAGTTTACATATTGTGGGGACTGGGATCACCCTTTAGGCCTTGTGAGCTCTAAATTGGGTTTGATGTACTGAGTTAGTCAAGATTCTTCCTTAAAAATTAGTATCAAAATAGGTTTATAATATTTTCCTTATGTTGGTATGAAATCTGTGATGTGGTAGATAGGATGTTCTATTTTACAGACCTAAAGGGTAGTTCATGAATTAGGTCATGACCATATCTCATTACAAAAAACCTTAAGTCAGTATAGATTTTTGGGGAAAATATCTTTGAGGAATAAAGTGGTCAAATTCTAATATTTTTCCAAACATGATATGAGTATTTTCAAATCCTAGAAAATAGAATTTTATATGAGAGAATATATATTCCTATATATCTTAATGATGTTGATGATATGAGTATCCTTGTAGATGTTTTTGTGTTTCATATTCATATAGTGTAGTACCATTCCCCTAAGAACATGTTTGACTAGACCTTAGGAGGTAGTTATTGATGAACCATGACAATAAAACCCTCTATTTGATCAGAAGTTCATTTAAATAGTGTTGAATGTGGTCTAAGATCTAGGACAGATAGATATACGCATTCGCTTTTATGATTTAGTAGTCGAACCTTGAAGGGATGAAACTAGATATCATGATCAGAAGTTTGTTCAGTAGAACCACTTGTTTCTAAGGCCCAAATGATCTTTAGGAGGTAGAGTACTGGTTGAAAAATATTGAACCCCTTTTGAGTTCTTGGAAATTCCGGATTAAATCAATTTTAAATGTGATAAATTTAATCTTGAATCACCTTGTAGGTGGTGGTGAGATTCAATGGTTTTATGGAAAAATCATGAATGTATGGATTTGACATAATTTATAGCTATTTTAGTAGAGAAGTTCTATCTTGAATCAATGGTCTTGTAAGAGCCTATGGAATTTACCAGCCTTCAAAAAGGTTATTAAACCATGGATCAATATGGACATTTATTTTCTAAACTCTTTTCATTTTCTCCTAATGTTTATAATAACAAAAATATGAAGGCCTAAAGATTTGATATGGGTCTTCGATTTGATATCTGGTCTGAAATTTTCATCCTAAAGCTTACTTGTTAGGAATATGTACTGGATATATCGTTAATGAATTATCTTGACCTGGCTAGTAAGTCAGGGTTTATGGGATTTCTGTATAATCCTAGTTGTTGTTTTTTAGTTCCTTTAAAAGAAATAGGAAGTGTGATGAGTTTCTTAGTGTATTATGATAACATGAATAATCTAGACCGTCAGTGGTGTCTGAATGAGGCCCATAAAATTTCTTTCATTGTGGAAAGTTTGGCCCTTTGAAGTGAGTTTGAACTGAGGTGCCAAATATTTGTGGTTCATACAGTCATTTATTTCACCTTTAAACGTTCTATCAGGTATTTTCTACTCCTCGCAGTGGAAAGGTCTCAATATCTCACAAGGGTACTACGGTGTAGTCACATGTTTCAAGAATTATGAGGTTCAAGCTATAGGAATCCAAAATAAATCATATTCATGCATTGTATTAGTCTCCATAGAAATATGATGTTGGTCCATTAATAGTTAGGGGTATAATCACAATAGATTCATTTTAGTGAATTCATTATTTGATACACATGAATCTCATTCATTTTATCAACTTGTGTTGTGAATCTATTAAATCCTCTTAAAATGATTTTTTATTATGTGATGGATATTGATATTACACTTAGAATTATGAGATAAAAGGGTCTCCAATGCCCTTCCTATGTCTTTTCTTTATTTATGATTGATATCACCTGAGATTTTCTAGTTTCTCAATATGAATCCTTTGGATGTCATTCTCGGGATGGATTGTATGATTTTCCATAATGCCCAAATTGACATTTATCTATGGAAAGTCATCTTTATTACCCCCAACGGGGACTGAATTGATTTTTTAAGAGAATTAGACCTGTGGTTGAGCAGATATGGACTACCTATTCCAATGTTAAGAAAGATGATATCTTTATTTTCTTTTAAAATGTAGCAAAAATCATTGAGTGGTGACTTCCTCCAATGGTCATAGAATTTCCCGATTTGTTTCTATATAAATTTTCTAGATTTCCACTAGTGATAGAGGTAGTGTTTTCTATGGAATTGGTACCAGGTACTCAGTGTATATTTATTCCCTATTACCATATGGTACAAGTTGAACCAAGTGAGGTAAATAATCAGTTGGATGATTTTTTTGGAAAACTTTTTATTCTCCTAGGTGTGGAGCCTTATGTGGAGCCTATTATTTTTAAAAATAAAGCAATGGAAGAAGAACATGTTGATCTTTTGAGAGTAGTTTTTAAAATTTTAAGAGATCACTGAATTTATAAAAATATGTCAAAATGTAATTTATAGATTTGGGAAGTAAAGTTCTTGGGAAACATGTTTCAAAACATGACATTTCAGTCAATATTAAGAAGGTAAAGGATATTATGATATGGTAATAGCCACAATTTTTTTTTCGAGATTTGGACTTTCTTAGACTTAATAGGGTATTACCATTGGTTCTTTAAATATTTATTGATGTTGGATTCTCTAATGGCTGCACTCACTTATCAAGGGGTAAATTTATTATGCGATTTGAAATGTTAGGATTATTTTTATGGGATTAATTTCCTTTTGAACTCATCCCCAATGCTGAATCATCTAGTTGTTGGGTAAATCGATGTGGTTTTTGTGATGCCTCGTGTTTGGGTTTAGGATACATTCTCTTGTAGGTTTGTCAAGTTTTCGCCTATGGTTCCTGACGTCTTAGTCCACAAGAGAAGAATTATCGTACTAATGATCTTGAACTCATAGCTGTGATGCCTGTTCTCTAGAGTTAGATACATTTCCTTTTTAGAGAGGGGTTTATTGTTTATTTAAATAAAAAAATCTTAATTAATATATTCTCTAAAAAATATTTGAATATCCACTAGAGATGATGGGTGGAGTACCTGAAATATTTTGATTTCTACATTTTTAACACCACTGGTATGGGAAATGTCATTATTGATGCTTTGAGTTGGAAACTTCTTACCCTGGATGTGAAGGTATCATTAGAAAAGTAGAACTTGATAGATATCCTTGCTCATATTCATTTAGGAGTTTGTGAGGATGAGGCCAAGATTATTCAGGAAATCATGTAATTGACCTCCTTTATTCTCAATATGATTATTCAAGAGCAGCATCTAAATAATAAGTTCCATGGAATTACAGACTCTCTTTATGGTTGGGAGACCATAAGAGAGTGGAAATCACATTATAAGGGTATCCTATGATTATGGATCTTGTACATAATACCTTATCTTGTAAGAAAATATATGATGGGTGTTTACGATAATTATTATTTGGCAGTAAACCCTATAACAAAACAGATGTTATGTGACATGTGGTGATGATTATGGTGGCCTGGTATTTGATGGGATATCATTGAATTTTTTTCTCATTGTTATACCAGTTAGTTGGTCAAGGTTGAGAACACAAAACCTTTTACTTTTCTTCATCCCCTTACTATGCCGACTTGGAAGTGGGATGAGATTTTTGTAGACTTTGTGGTCAGGTTTCCATGTACTTTTCAAGGGAATAATGTGATATAGTTTGGGATTATCAACTGACCAAATTATCTCACTTCATTCCCATTGGTGATAAAATAAAATTTGAGGACTTGGGAAGTCTATATGTGTATGAGATCATTAGGTTTTATGGAGTTCTATCTGTTATAGTTTCTGACATATATCCAAAATTCAATTATCATTTTTAAAGAGGCTACTTGGATATAATGGTATTTCAAGTTATTTTTAGCCTAAAATATCATCCGTAGACAAATGGACTACCATAATGAAAAACATAGATTATTGAAACATGATTTATTCCTGGGTTCTGGACTTTAGTGGATCTTGGGATAGCCACTTGGCACTAGTTGAGTTTTCCTATAACAACCATTATGATTAATATATTAAGATCGAACCCTTTGAGGAATTGTATGGCTAGTCATTTAGAGTATAATTGTGTTCATTAAGGATTGGTAAAGATTCCTTGGTAGAACTTAGTTTGTTTTAAGAGATGAGAGAAAATATTCAGCTGACTTATCTGAAAATATTTGTCACGACCCGTCCTCGGGGCCTGTGCCGTGACTACCCCAAGCCCGCCTTCCATAGGCCAGGGGCTGGTGACTAGCACCAAAGGCGTAAATCCCAATAAAAAGGGAAGGAATTGCCTTTATAAAAGTAAAAAACACAACAGAGTACAAGTGGAAGCAACCACTAAGTAAAGCAGTAAAACTAACGTGCTAAAAGTACAAGGGGCCAAAAATACAAGCCCCAAAGAAAGGTACAACTACAACCGAATGAAAATTACAAATCAAAAGAGAAACAACAGAAAGGTGATGAGCCGCTCCTGGATCATCCTCTGGATTCCTACCTGAAGGGTAGGTACAGATCTCCTCCTTAACACTCCACGTCCGTCTGTCTCCTCAGGGTACCGACTCGTCGTGAAATCCACCTCCGGGCACTGAATCGATGTGATATCCACCTCCGGGCACCGAATCCTCATGAGATCCTCCTCCGGGTACCGTCTAGCTCTACAAGCCTCAACCACGATCAGTGATGTCCGTCGTCTGCAACCAACACAATGTAGTGGGGGCGAAGCCCGTGTAGGGGTGAGTATACGATACCTAGTAGAGACCCTGAGACCCCCGAAGGTCTCCCAGAATCCACAAAGGATAATCCAAAAAGGAAATATACAATTACGAAGTAACAAACAACTCTACTTAGGTATATTCCCATACATATACCTAAGTCATCAATTCCAGCTCGGCTCCAACATCTGAGCCCAAGTTCGATCACGCCCACACAGGATAGTACAACCCAACCCACACAGGAAAGCATAACTCATTCTAAATTGGAAGCAAGTGAATCATATTGAAGATAGTGACTGAAAGTCAAGACTCAGCTCACATAGGTATACATCATTTTTAAAGAAATAGTAGATGATCAGATGTAGTTACTGATTCATCTAGTCAGGACCCACGTAGGATACAAGTACTGTAGTCGTCACTGCTGAACCCACAGAGGATTCCAGTATGGAAGTCTTCATCGTCGAACCCACAGAGGATTCCAGTACGTTTGTCATCATTGAAGCCATATCTGATGGGGAACTCCTCCTCTATCGAGTAGAGTGGGCCTGCCGCTACAACCAAGAGTTTCCCACTAACCTTGGACTGCTGTAGTACTCCACCTTTCGAGTACTGTGGGTCTGCTGCTACAACCAAGCACTTCCCACCATGGGTCTGCCTCTACAACCAAGCGCCCCCCCCCTCATAGCCTACAGAGGTTATCCTTTTGTTGAGTACCATGGGTCTGCCGCTACAACCAAGTGCTCCTCCGCTGTGGGTCTGCCGCTACAACCAAGCGCTCCCCACTGGGCTATTGAAACACTCCGAGTCGATCGATCAGCAGTCGTCATGCCTCCGCCAGCTCTAGGGTTTCCGCACACAGCACGGTCGTTCCGGGAGGGTCCGCTCCATGAGACAAGAGGTCGATACATCAACTGTCACGTAGACCAGAATTGATGTATCACAAAGTTCTGCCTCGTAGATAGGAACTCAACGTGACAGACGGCGCGTCAATCGGACACCCGGTCTGAGAGTTAATGGCTTTTTCGTTCCAGGGGCCCGGTTGGGTTTTAAGTCAAATACAACCTGAACGTACTCCAACTACGTCCAAACCACGAGAAGAGTAAGCCAAAAGGTCCGTCTAACTAAGAGGAATCCAACAAAGTCGACAACACGTCAATCGGACGTCCGGAACTCAAGTTACAAGCGTTTCGGCTCTAAGGGCCCGGTTGGTTTCATGTGAGAACCAACCTGGCCATACCCAAAGTACTCCTAAACCTTGAGTGTAGAATACTGAAACGACCGTCTCGATCCAAGGATCGCATCGCAACTGACAGTGCATTGATCGGAGGTCCATAGCCCATGATACGGGCATTTGAAGAGAACTGTCCGAAAATAGCGGGTTTTGGGCCCAGACCGACCCAGCCCAAGACACCCTAGGTCGGCCTGAACCGGGTCGCCCGAACCAGATCCGGGTCCGGCCCATTAGGGCGTGGCCTGGCCTGGGTGACCGGTTGGCTTGGCGCGGGTGCGGCCCGCATGGCCAGACAGCTCGACCACCCGAGTTGTCGCGGAAAGGGGGGAACGCTGCCCCCTTGTTTTGAAATGGAGGCCCCCATATAGGGGCCTCTCCTTTGCCAGCTGGGGGTTACGACACCCAGTTCCTATGATTGGCCGGCCCGGCCGACCGACCGGTGCCACCGCCGCGGGACCCCGCCGTCCCGCTCCTCCAAGGCGTCGGCAACCGGCAGTTCCGGCCGCCGCTTCCTGCTCCACCGTGGCCAAAGGCCGCGACCTTGGTCTGACCGGCGCGGCGCAACGGTGCCGCTCCCCTCCGCCGCAGCCCCACTCCGGCCGTAGTCTCTTCGTGGTTCTGCGGCACGGCGCGACGGCGCCACGCCCCTTTGTCGCGGCCCGACTTTGGCCGTGGATTCTTTCGGCCTCAACAGCGTGGAACGACGACGGCGTGATTCTTCGCCGCGTTCCTCCATGTTTCCGCATGGTGACGTTGCACCGCGCCGCCTTCCTTCGCACCGCAACAAACACAAAAACAAAGGGGGAGGAGGGTCGTCCATGGTTATGCGGTCCGACCTTCTCTTGTTAAGTTGATAACAAGCAGCCCAAGATAAAAGACTAATAAAGACAAAGAAAATCCACGAACATAAAGTTAACCCCTACCTCAAGGAGTTGTCGAATGATGGTCGTTGTGGAGAAAAGAACGTCACGGGAGACGGCATCGTGGAAGCCGGCGTTGCGGAAGACGACGTCGTAAGCTTCATCGATGTTTGCCCGAAGAATGTGTCTCTAACCGGCTACGGAGAGGTGAGGATATGGCATGGTGATTTCCTTGCGGTGATGGAGTTCTTCATCATATACTCGGTGTTCTTCGCGTTCTTCGATGAGGTTGAAGATATTTCTCAAGAGCGCAAGAGTCCTTTCCTTCTTTCCCCACAACGAATCAACCCCCCAATAAAATAAGTCATGCCTTATTTTATTATCACACACGCATGCCATTAATTTGAAATTCAAAAAGAAACTCATTCAATTAATTCACTTAATTGAAGAGCGTTTAATAATCCAAATTAAATTTGAGGGTTGACTTTCCATTTAAAAAGGGGTTGCGGGTGAGTTACAAAATTAAATGAACGTGGGGGGTTTTAATGGATTATAAGGGGTGGGGCTCGTGTGGGACCCACCTCACTAATATACTACCTAGTGGAGTTAGGATATTATTGGGTCCCACTCCAACCACCATGCATAGGTTATACTACTTAGAATAGAAAATAAAAATTGTTGCACAAATTTTTATTTCATTCCTTAGTTAACCCATTTTTTTAATCACCACACCTGATCAAACGCTACTCCAGAAAAGGTGTTCCTAGGCAATTACCGGAGCTATGGATTCTTCCGTGCCTTCAGATTTCGATTCCAAGCACCGGTTCAAAAGTTATAAAAACTAGCTCGTTCGTTCACTGAACATACCCGAGCTAAACTTCGGAAATTGATTCCGGGAACACCGGGCCTCAGAATCAGGTGCTATGAGAAACTGTGTACTTGTAAAATCCCAAAGAAAATTAAGAAAAAATTTTCCTTGAAATTTATGGGTCTTTACAATATTAATGAAAAAAATTCAATATAACTCCTATAATGATCATCATTAGATCTCCTTGGAGTTTTTAGTTAGTAACGTTTTTTGAGAGTTTCACCTTGGTTGGGCTACTGATGGCTTAGAAAATAAGGATGCTTAGCGATGTGATATGTAGGAGATTTTTTAGTTGTTGGGTGGATTCAAAAGGTGGATTATCTTCTGTATTTTTCACCTTAGTTGACGTTGATTCACAACATGTTTAATGTGTTGCAGATCAAAAAATTTCTCTCTGATCCATCTCATGTGTTTATTTAAGGGGACCTTGATGTGGAACCTAATTTATCCATGACTGAGCATCCAATTTTTCATTTTTATTCTAAGATGAAGGTTATTTGTGGAATGTTTATACCTATGGTTCATGTGCTTTGGGATGATGGCTTTAATTAATATGACACTTGGGAGTGTGGGTCTCTGATGAGAGAGTAGTGGATTCACCTCTTTGACATGGAGTCTTCTTTATAGACTTGTTTTGGAATGAAAGAATTTATGGTTTGGATATTTTAAGATATTTTTCTTTATTTTAGGAAATTATATCCCCTAGTTTTGACTGTCATTTGTTTGGGTTATACTGAGAGCTATTTTTGGGGCTGTTCATGGTTAGAACACAGTTAGAGAAAACCATGCGGGTTGGCCCAAGGAAACCATTTTCTCTATATTAAAATTTTGATTGGGTAACATGGTTAGAAAAAACCATACAGACTCACTATATAACTGTGTGGCCTAGAATAGTGGGGAGAGCACATTTGGCACATGGTTTAAAAACAATGCATCCAAACTACATACCCCTTGTGCAATAACGTAGGTGGGAGCACACAACTGATGCATGATTTTTCTAACTATGTGTCATAATCATGTGGGAGTCTCCTAATGCCCTATAAGGCTGCATGTTTATGCATAATGTCAGCTCTAACCATGTAGACTAACCCAAAAAACCATGTGACGAGATGTTTAATTCCCCATAATTTTTAATTAATGTTTAAAACCTTCCATTATAAATTCTAATAATCTTTTTATTAAATATAATATTATCCATCATCTTTTGTAAGCTCTATAGAGACAATTTTTTATTCTTCAACCCTTCTACTCTCGGATTGATATGTCAGTGCATGCAATTTATCCCTCTCCAATAAGTGTAATATCCCTGATTTCGAACCCCTACTTTTATCTCCTCTCTTTATTTGAGTGTGATGGATGCTCATGTTTTTGGTAGATCTAAACCTTTATTTGAGGTATTATGATTATAAGGATTCATAATTATTCTTCCTATACTTTGAATCCTCGTATGTGGTGCCAATTTTCGGTGTTTTATTGACTGTGTGACAAAATATAGGTGGTTATATATGGATTTTACCTACACTTGAAACCTTGATTTTATTTCTTATTCTAAAATTTATTTTCAAATGATTTCAAAAAATTGAGTAGATTTGATGTTTGATTTCAAAATGCATTGATTTTTAAAACAAAACCCTTTTTCAAAGGATTTGATAAATTGATTAGATTTTTAGAAAGATGACTTAGATTGAGAAGTGATTTTATGAAATGATTTGATATTGATTCTTATGGATTAAATGTAATATGATTTTTAAAGGATTGGATTTTATGAAAACCTATTATTTAGTTTGGAAATTGAAATGGCATGTTACAACTGGAAATTGGGCATTTAAACTGTGAATGATGAATTAAATTTAAATGAATGATTTTCCTATGATTGATTGATTCATAGAAATCACATGTGAGACTAAGTAGTTAGTGGATTATTTGGAAAATGATTATAAGGCTCTAATTCCCTAGTAATTGATTAATAATGAAAACTCTAACTAAACCCAGTTTGACATGTTTTTCCAAACTGGGGATTTGGCTGATTATCTCTCGATAGACTGAGCCTTAGGGACATGTGGACATTTTGATCCATGTTTTATTGATTGAGTAGTGTGAAGATCCTATATCCTAGAAATAACTAACCTCATGGAATATGACCATGGTGCATTGTTTTGAATTTATTATTACATGCTAGTGATTTTAAAACTATTTTTATTCATGTACTTATTTTTATTTTAAAATGTTAATTAAAGCTAGTTTTTTGATATATTTTCCAAATATTTTATTTAAATGTTGATTTTACTAAATATAAAAAAATTACTTTCCATGTATTTCTTTTAATTAAATCGAAGTATAAATGGTTTATTTGTTATGGAACTGCTAATAGAAAATTTGGTGATATCTTATCAGACTATATTTTTTCACACACTACCATTACCTTTTGGAATCTATAGATTATGTTATACTAGGTATAGAAAAAGGGAAATAATCACTTGTTGGTGGAGGATGTGCTTGATTCATGGGACACTGGGTGATGGAGGTGACTAGTGGAGTTATGACCCACTAATTTCATGGAGATTGTATGTTTTTATCTTAATGGGGTTTGTGTCTCTTATTAGATTATGTACAACTTTGCAATTTATCTATATGGTTTTGGTACTTTTCTACCTGAGGAGTGTTTGTCTTATAGACTTTTAATAGTTTTATATTTCACTGTTGTATATTTATTTTTTTATTCTTGGGGTGAAATCATTTTAGTTGACCATTTTTGATACCCCGATACTAGTCGCTCACCTGTGGGGATCAAGAATTCCCTTCAAGTCATGTCAGTATCAGATCAAGATTCATTTTACCATGGCATTATGGTTTCTTCCTGTTGTTAAAGTTGGATAGTGAAAATTTGACTTTATACTTAAGAGTAATCTGAAACTTAATATCTTTGCGTAAAACTATATATTATATTATTCTTTATATATAATATCTTTCAGTGGAATAAATTGGAAATGTAGTTACATTATAATAAATATAGGATATATAACAATAACTATATGTTTTTATTATAAATATAATATTTAATATGATGATATGGAAGAGAAACTCATTAAATACATAAGATTAATATGCTGATATATAAGAATAAATCAAAATATTCACTTCTTAGCTAAGATTAAATTTGATCCCATGTATGGGTAACTTGTAGATTCAATATATATGTAAGTTGTTTTTCGAGTTCCCATAATATTAAATTGGTTCTTCATTAGGTTAAGTAAGATTCAAATGTGATGAAGCTATATTTCTATATATGTTATAAATATCATGATACTTTTTGATAAGTTATGATTCAATATTTTATAGGGTTTTGTTATGAGAAGGAAAGGATTACACCATAATATAAAGCTTTGCAACATAGTTGTAGTCAAATATGCAAATAAAAAATGGAAAAGATGATGTAGAGTTTTTATAATATATTATCTAAGTTTTAAGAAGATTTAAATGATGATATTAAAAGAAGATTTATATAGATCTTTTTTTGGATTTATGAATATTAAAAAAGGAAGTTTTTAATTTCATTTATAAAGAAAAAATATTGGATTATACCATTTTGTATATTTTACTAGTTTAAAATTATATGATCATGGTGTCAATCATTTCATGGAGTTTCCATATTTTAATACCGAAAGATATCCTTGTGATTATGGTTGATTAAAAAAGAGAATATGAGATGAAGAAGAAATTCTGTGTTTGAAATTGGTTGAAGCTTCTATAACTATTAAATTTATAAAGTGTTGAAAAGGATATCAAACTGGATAAGTCAACACAAAGTGTTCATGATGAATATTATTATCCAGGTTGTTAAATAAATAGAAGATTCTACTATTTAATAGTATCAAAATGATTAATGAATATTGAGGAGGAAGAATACAATGTAGAGGATCCTACTTCATCCATTCATTGGTCATTCTAAAAAATGATACATGTGCTTAATTTCATATAAGAAGGCTAGGAGTGAGAAAGACTAACATTCATGTTAATATTACTATACCATTATTCCACTAAAGTTCTTGTTTGATGAAGAATATAAACTATTTCTATTGAACTGGTGTTGAGTATTATTAAAGATCTTATTTAAGAATAAGGCTAGAAGAACCATTCTAAACTATAGGTATCTTGTATAAAGATCCTATTGATGGACAATAAAGGTGTTATGAGATAAATTTGTTTTTAAGTATGATACCTTCATTGTTATATTCATTTTTGATTATTAAGTGTATCAACGTGTTAGAGTTTTTTCGAACATAATAAGGATACAGTCACCCACATCATGGGTGAGCCTTTACAACACCAAATGATTCTATCCTGTTTTATTTACCACATTTTGTGGTGTCTAGTCTTAGGTATATTTAAATAGATCCATACATCCTAATAGGTGAAAAGGTTTGAATAGTTTATAAGTAAATAAATTCAGTAAAACATTAACCACAATGATTTCTTAGCCTCACAGTGTGGCTACATATACCACTTGGCATATCAATTGGAATAAGAGTTAATGATTCTACCTCTCATGAGATCTATTATGATTTCAGTTTTTTATCATATATGAATTGAGTATTTAAATAATGCTTTGAGTTTTTTATTAGAGAAAATATAAAGGATATATCCACTAAATCCATAAAGAAAATAAAGAAGATAGAATATAAAAATTTGATAAAGATATTAAATATGAAAAAAGAAAAAGTAGACACATGTATTGTTGATGAAAATACAAGTAGAGAAGTTTGTATTATATATTTTGATAACTATCCTCTTTAAGATTATAGTTCAGGATGTTAAGAGTACATACCTATTGAATCACTCGGTGATTTTGACTTTGAATTAAGTATTATTTTAAAAAGGAATATTTTAAAGTTTTCATATATATATATATATATATATATTTTAATTTATAATGTCTATATACAATAATAAAAAATTCCTCAAGATGGAGATAAATGACTTGGAGAATGAATAGGCTGAGGAGATACACAAGTGAAATAAACTCACTAAAGAAGTTGAATATAAGTAACAATTTTTATGGTTTTATACAGAAAAATGATCCATACCTAAAGAATAGTTTTAAAAATATATTTATGATAAAATTGAGACAAAAAATTATTTAAAGAGAAGATATATGGATTAAAAGAAACATAAAAAGCTACAATTAATTCCAAGAATGTACAATTAGAGACAAAATAAAAAATGATAAATGAACTTGAGAATTTACTACATAAAAATGTAAGATGAATAAATATCATATTTATAGGGTGAAAAGGGAAAACAATGAAATAATGAGATCATTTAAGGAAGATAAAGATACCCTCATCATGATGTTACTTAATTTGAAAGTAAAATTGATAAATCTACAATTGACACAAGCTTATCCTTTAAAACGAAGGGATTTAAGGAATCTATTTATATTCCTATTATAATTTTAAAGGAAAAGGCGTCCCTTTTTCAAGAAAATGATGATTATTCTAATGCGGTGTTAATGGATAGTTCTGGTTTTAAAGTGAATTTTAGGAAAATATGGGTAGTGAAATGTTATGTGAAACCCAAAATTACATCATGTATGGATGTGAGAAAGAGTAGAAATTTTATTTCATAAAAAGATATATAAAATAGGATTGTTTAATCCAAAAACTGCATGGAATCAAATATATCTATATTTATCTTCAAAGGAAATTATATAGATTTGTTGGATATTATTGGTGTCGTACCAGATTTTATAATTGGACCATTGATTATTGGAATAATATTTTAATTATTGAAAGAAATAGAAGGATTACCTTAAGGTGAAGAACTAGTAAGTTGAGGAAAAGTGTCTTGAATATGGGAATAAATGTATCTATTAGAAATATATTTGAATGCATATATAATTTATATGGAAATTAAAAAAATGGTGGTCAATGTGATGATAAATTTTGGTTGACACATACTATGCATAATCCATATGTCATTGAAGATATTAGTCCACTAAAGATGAGAAATAAGAGAAAAAATGAGAGAAATTTCTTTTAAAGGTGTATACAAAAGGAAAGTCTTGAATAAAAAATACTCAAGAGGGATGGGAAGGTTGTTACCCCAAAGAGAATATTATTTTATTGTGGAAGAAAAGGAAAAATCTTGGATCATTACCAAAAATAAATGAGTGTTAGTATTGATGGAGGGAGTATGGAATAATTAATAATAATAAATCCGACAAAGAAATAAAATGATTAGTTTAATGTAATACATCTTTGAGAATATAGATGAATTCAAAATTTGTTATAATTTTACAAAAAAGGATAACCTAATAATTCATGAGAAACTTTGTGGATGGTGTAATAAATTTATAGTAACTCATATAGAATATATGAAACAGTTTCTTAAACATGAGAAGATCATAATAAAGAAGGCACCAGGTAATTTATATGCCCTGATTAATGAAGTGAAGAAGAAAATTCAATATAAATAAAATTAGGAAAGATGAAATAATAACATGAAACCAAAGGAGGTTTATTTCTATAAAATCATGGGTGGAATCATGGAGAGCTCTTAAGATAATGTTAATAAATAATTTTCTTGTTTGAGTGATAAATCTCAAACTTGTTTATATCACTAAGGAGATAAAGAGTTTCTTTCATATTCTCCTACATATTTGTTAGTTTTTCTATGTATGAAATTTTTGGTTAGGTATGTATAAAGAGATATTGATGATTTATGTGAATATTTAATAATATTTTGGAAGATCTATCTTGGAATGATATATTATTATTGTATCATTTTTTGAAAACTATTTTGAATATTCTTGTAGATTATCTGAAAAATAGAACAACCTCGATGAAAGAGTTGATGGAGTTTATCCCTTGATGAATTGCAGAGTAGAGAAGTTTATAAAAAAAATAAATTATTATTTTGTGATTTTTAAAAAATATTTAATTTAACATTGATTAAGTTAAGGTAATTAAATTTTCACATACTTTATTTGTTTGAAACAATTATAAATTTAAAGGGGATAAGTTAAATGATTTAATGACATGTAAAGTGATGAATACTTGGTTATTAAAGAGAGAATTGGGAAGTTATTTGGACACACATATATTTTACACCAGGAATTGTAAAAGTACAATTTTATTTTATTAATTTATAATACTCAATTAGTTTCAATGTTTTTATTTATTATCAATATGGGAGAGAGATAATTAAATAAAAATAATGAAATTAACTTGAAATGAGTGTTGATAAAAAATTTAGAGTGAGAGATTGAATTTCCAAAAGGTTTGTGATAAATTTTGATCATTTTTTCTCAATTGTTGATAAAGTCAAACTATTCTTAGAAGATTAGGTTTTTGGAGATTAATGTGAGAAATAAGTTGGTTTTTATCTAGAATAAATATTCTATTCATAATAATTAGTAAGTTGATGAGAATATTTTGAAGAATCCTAGAGAAGTTGAATTTTTTATTATTTGATGTTTTATATGCATAATTTGAAGTGTAACTTGATGAATTAGTATGTATTTGGAATCTAGAGATGATATCAGTATATATATATATATCAAAGAAGGTATAGAAATATATATGATATGATTTCACAATATAGAAGTTTTAATGCCCCGACCCAAATCGCCAGGTATGAGCTAGAGAGACACAAGCCCCTGTACATGACCCCCCTATGAAAGAGTATTCTAGATGGTAGTGAGGGTTTGAATTATTTTTGGGTGGATACTATACCATAAATATCATATCCATGAATGAATAATAATAATAAATAAAATAGATTCTCAGAGTAATTAATACGTATGATACGAAATCACAATGTAATATCAAATACCACACATGTCAATCAAGTAATAAATAAACAGGGTTCCTAGTTTGGAAAAAAAAACCAATGAGATAAGTGATTTTAGGTTAATAGATAAATAAACACCATAGATTCCACTAGATTATGCCCTGATACCACCACCTCCTTCATTATTATCAGATCAACCATCCACCGTGAGTTCATTTCCCTTTTATGAATCCCTATACATGAAGTCTGCACAAACGTCAAGATACCCGTACAAGGTGTGGTTAGTAAAAACCAGAAGGGAACCACATATTCCTTATTAAAAAGTGTACACAATTATAAGAGGTGTATTTCATGATAACAATAAATGTTCAAGAAAGCATAACAATCATGTACCGAGGACCTGTGTGCTAACCAAGGCACCACAATCCCTGAATGTACCTCCTTCATCTCAATTTCATAAGAAATATCAAGATATAAGACGTAATCAAGAACTAGTGAAAAGTATAGTACCATAATTCTCATTATTTTTGAACAATATACTCAAGATCCACTAGTCATAAATTGAATCATTCTACTCGGCATCCCCTAGGCATCGGGTGATCTTGAAACTCAACGTCCACCATGCCTCAAGTAAACATGCTCCTAAAAATACACTAGGAATCCAGTGAATCACATGAAATCCACTAATAATCCTAGTATCGATAACCTATTCCCAGGTCCATCATCACCATATTCACAAGCCATACACATTCCCACTATAAGGGAGAACCATTTCACAATAGTCCACCTATTCTGTCCACCAATAAAAATACCTCCAAAACATGGTAGTACACATAATACGGTAGAAAATACCATAAAAAGAAGAGTGTATCATGATGATAAAATATTATCAATGTACAATACATGTGATCAACATAAAACATGAATAAATAATCTATAATAATATTCATGGATAAAAGTATCACAAAGAGGTCCCACGTGCCATGCACACAACCACATGCGATCACAATCAAGCACAATCATCAAAGTATGCTAATATAAGAATTATAAAAAGCCAACAAGTGTATACAAGACCCCCAAATGGTAAGGAACTTCCTACCTCAAATTTATTAATGAAGAAAACCGAGGTTCTTTAAAGGATCAAATATTGAACCACATCGCACACCCATAGAGAATGATCTCACATGTTAAAGATTCTTTAAAACGTATGAAAATAGAAACAATTCAGAGGTATATAAAAAGAGAGTTATTTAATTCATTGGATCCATAATTTATTAAATAAATGATTGTGAATTACTTTCTAATTAAATAATAGATACTTGGTCTATCCAATAAACATTGATCCATCAGGAAACCATCAAAAAAAAATAATACAAGCCACAAAGAATAGGATAAAATTACCTATAATCATCAAGATTTTATCTTACAATATTAAAGATAATGCCATGATCCTAAGGGATATAAGGTATATTGAATAATACTTAAAGTTTTGCTAGTTCTGAGAGGAATGGATGAGTTTTAGGGGCCTTGAGAATTTATGTTCAATATGGAAAAACAAGAATTACAGTGCAATGCATTGGGTTACACTATAATGTGTACAAAATGGAAAGGACTACAGTGTAATGGGGATGGGCACATCACAGTGGTTCCTAGTAAAAAGTTAATTTAGACTATATACTATAGTGAATAAAGATATCCTGTAAACTAGGGAAGAGGTCTAAGACACAATGACTATCACTACACCACAACCTCTAAACCATTACCATGATACTACTCCATAACCACCATTTATAGTGTATGGGTTCCAACATTAGAAAGACTACCAAAAATCCACCTTATAACTTCCACACCACATTTGACATTCCATTTCATAGATATTATATAATAAATATAACCTCTAAAACCTGATGTTATTCCGTAGTGCCCCAACCCTGATACAGTCACAACCTCCGCCGTGTAAGAAAACCTCTATTCCATAGAATCTAATTCCACGTGAGAAAAATCTAAGGGTGTTATAATTTTTCCACTACAATTACTACTCATCCTTGATATGTGTATTTAGAATTATTTCTCCAAAAAAATCATGCCACTGAGCAAAAATATCGGCCTCCCACTCCTAGGTCTCCTCCTGGATTTGTCTATGATATCATATACTTTTGACGAGTGGTACCATCTTTCCTCAAAGAAATTTCTTGCTCCGATCTATAATATACACCATATTATCCATGTACGATAATGTAGGCTCTAGATCTACAACCTCACAATCGATGAAATGTGTGGGATCATGCATTTACCTCTATAGATGAGACACATGAAACACGTAATGCAATACTCAACAGTGTGAAGGAAGATCCAAATGGAAAACCACTGTTCTAATATACTTGGTGATCTAGAAGGGTATAATATATCATGATTCTAACTTTCCTTACTTACTATAATATGAGTGTCCTAAATAAGGATTTACTTTTAAGAAAATGTTGTTTTACTACAATAAACTCGAAAGGTTTCCTCCTACAGTTGGAATAATACTTCTGCCTACTCTAAGTTGTGATCAACCTATTCCAAATTAGACGTACTATCTTGGAGATATCCTATACCATACTAAGCTCCAAAACTAATTTCTCACCAGCCTTGTTCCATAAAGTGGTGAATGGCATGAAATACCATAAGGGGCCTCAAAAGGTTCCATCTGAATCAAATCTTGGTAAATATTATTGTATGAAAACTAAAATAGTGCTAGTTTATCATCCCAAGATCTATATAAGTCTTAGGAACAAGATCGAAGCATATCCTACATTATAAAAATATTTCACGCTAACTATCCACATGTCTGGGTATGTTACGATATGCTCAATCTTATCTAAGTCCCTAAGGTCTTATTCAATCCCAACAAAAACCATGACATAAAATATACATATTTTTCTGATAAAATTCTCAGGTTGTATCCACGTAAGCATACAATCTCACTAACGTAACTGTTTTATAGATCGTCAACTGAGTGTGTCTCATGGATATGTATGAAATGATAAAATTTTATTATCTGATCTAAAATCACCCAAACAGTGTCATGAAAACGTGTGTCCCTTGGTATCAGTATCATAAAGTAAATCGTGATTCTCTCCCACATCAACATGGGAACTATAAGTGGTTGGAGTAACCCACTAGGATTTTAGGATTTGGCATTTATCCTCTAGTTTTCATGGAATATGGAAATGAATCTAGGAATTTATATTTCATCCATGACCTCTAGAACTATCATATGATGCAATGGTACATATTTTTTAACCCTGGGTGAACCACTCATTTAGAGTTATGGAAGTATCTCATTGGATATTCCGTGATAGAAGAAAAGAATATAAATTTGTCATGTATAAGGATTACATCATCACCATCCAGCAACAACTTGAGTACCAGGTCACCACTTTCTTGATATTATCACATCACAACACACTTAGGGTCAATATTTTGTCCAACCTTTACCTAGTATACTAAAGAAGTTGTGACCACCGAAGGGGTACACATCATCGATGCATATTCCTTAGAAGCATCTGTCCAAAAATCATCCAAAAATCTCATCAGGCACCACTATTTCTCTAAAGTCCATTCACGAAGATATTATACTGCCTACATATTATGGATAATATAATCTGCGATGACATTACATTTACCTAGTTTATCAAAAATCACGAAGTGAATCTTTTGTAGTAAATCTAACCAGTGCCTATGTCTCAAGTTGAGGTCTTTCTATGTGAATATATATGGAAGGATCTTATGGTTTGTGTCATTAATAAACTTATTTACAAATAGATAATTTTTCTAACAATTCAATGTATGGGCCACGACTACCGGCTCAAAGTTATGGGTTGGATGGTTCTTCTTACTAGGTCGCAGCTGAAATGACCCGTAAGCTACTACTAAATCTCTTTACATCAACATAACCCTCAATAAGACTCATGATTCATCGTAGTAAAAAACATTACCAACGACCAGATATTGTAGAATCAACCCTGGAGCTGTAGTAAACATCTTCTTTGGCTTAATAAATTCATATTCACACTTGTAAAAACACGAAGACATCACTCCCTTCTTCATCAGTGTAGCCATTGGTATTGATAAATGAGAGAATTTCTGGATTAATGGTTTGTGGGATCCTGTTAAACCCAAAAATCTCTGAATCTCAAATTCATACCAATATTTATTTTAGGAAATAATTGTCCCAAATTTCTCATATTCCATGGATACATATGTTTTATAAATTACATTCCTAAAAATATCACCCCATGAATCCAAAATTTACACTTCGACAGCTTAGAAATCATGATGAAAAATTCAGTATATGGGTAGAGGATCTTATACATGAGATCCATGAACATTAACAAACATCACTAAGTACTCATATAGGCAATACCTTCTCTAAAATTACATCTTCAGGCTCTCCTCATATCCAACCCACAAATGGTAAGATCTTGATCAAATATCAATTTTGAAAGAAACCTTGGTCTCCAAGTGATTGATCGAGGAGATAATTGATCTTGTGAAAAGGATATCTATTTTTAATCATCCCCTCATTCATCTTTAGATAATCTATGTAGAATCAAATACTATTGTTCTCATTCTCAGAGAACAAAATAGGTAGACTCACATTGAAGTAATCATCCTAATAAATCCATTCTTCTCCAAGTACTCGAGTTTTACCTTGATCACATTTAACTAGGTAGGAACCATATGATAAGGGGGTATCAAAATGGGATACACACTTATCATTATTTATATCTCAAACTCAAGTCCTATATCTGGGGGAAGTCTTATGAAGTTATCTTGAAAGATTTTCTCATAGTGAGCACCACCTCGAGGAAAAGATGCGGGGGTTACCACTAATCTCTTAGAAAGAGACAAGCCTAAAATATGAACCATAATCATCATAAATTGAATTATTTCTAAATCAACTCTAACTGATCCAAAATACCACTCTTCATTCATTACAAACTTCTCTTCCTTTGGTAAATTAAAATATACCCACCTCCTATAGAAATCGATGTGGGATCGAAAGCTGGTCATCCATTCCATACCAAGAGTCACATATAAGTTCTTAATTTATAGAATCATGATGTCCTACATATATTCATAACCAAAAATGACTATAGGAAACTATAGGAATTACTGAATATGGTCCACTTTTATTCCCAAAAGTCCATCGAGAGAAAGAAACTTAGAAGAAAAATTGACCTAAAAGTCTCGTTCAATAAAAAACTTGTGAAGATATAAGGATGTAGGAAGAAATTGTATCAAAAAATGGAATTATATATGGTACAAGTGTTCAATTTCATACCTCAAATAGTAGACAATACATGGCCACCATCTCTTAGAGTTTGATCCACCATATAAACATGGTTTGCCTCTGTTCCGTGACTCTCTGGATTCATCATTATGCAAGCCTAATATTGAGAACCCCAGCCATATCCCTAGTTCCCTAACCTCATATTTATTGACCTTTTATAGAAACCTAACCTTATATATTTGAAGAAAAACTACTAGAGATTCCCTATCTTTCCATATGATTGACACTGGATCTAAGGTACTATGAAAACCCTATGGTATTGGCTGACCTTCCCATAGTTGAAACCCCATGGTACTACCCCTAAGTGAATTAAAGAAGCCAAAATTTTCTACACTTAATTTACCACTACACTATTGCGTATATCTAGTCTTCCACTTACCACTTCCAAAAGATGTAGCCTTAGTAACAGTATGAGGTCTACTCACCTGAGCACTAAAAGGTTCAAGAATTCCCAATTCTCAATCCTCCTCCAAGCCCTTATCAGTAGTCAAGGCCTGGTACAAAACCTTTGGGGTTTTCCCTAGTCTAAGGGTAATAAATTGTCTCATAACGTTAGGGAGAAAACTAATATGGAACTTCTTATCCATTGGTGTATCATTTCTGTACAAGTGAGGATAAAAGTGAAGTAGCTCAACGATATAAGTAGAGTATACAAATACTATGATAAAGCCCTATTATAGATCCATGAACTTCTATCCTATTCCAGATTTCACCCATTGGGAATGAATTCTCCAAAAAATAGGTTCTTGAAGGCCTCCCAGGTGATAACCTCACATCTTCCTACCTATCCCATGATGGCCCACCCCCTCCTTGTGGGTCCCAATAATATGAACCCTACCGAATTCACCATACTATATTCAAGTGTCTTAATGAGGTTGAATAAACCCTAGATGATATATATCCAATTCTATTCATATTGTGGCCCTACAGTGTCTTAAAATGAGGGTGGATGTTGGAGATGGAAGTCTCTAGCACAATAAATGATGGACATCGGTGTAATGTCATAGAAAGTTTTTTGTAATTTTTTTAAAAATTATATTGGATTATTTTTGAGACTAGAAGCTCAGACAAAACATGATAAGCGGGTGGATTTTTCTTGCGATAGGGTTTTTTTCAATGGGTTTTTTTTCATCGGTGTTGAACTTTGATTAAGCCTTAAATCTTCCCCAAGTTTCTAAACCTCTAACACGAAGGGTGCTGGCTTACATGGACAAGGCCCGAGCCCCTCCGCCATTGTGAATTCTTGTGTATTATTTGTCGTCGCAACTTAGAATTGATGGAAAGCTAGTACGAGGGCCATAGGAGGGAAGACGAAAACCCAAGAATACCGTCAGCATAGATGATTCATGGAACAGACCACCGGGCCGGACCCGGTGGTCCGTAGAAAGAACTGAAGGCATGCCGACACCAAATACTGCTCACGGTGGCCAGAAACAGCGGCCATTAGTGAGGGGTGGGGTGCCTCGATGGCATGCAGAGGCAGTAGCCGCGGCCTTCTCAGACCACGATAGAGAATCAGGAGCTTCTGGTACTTGGGACAACGGCTGGCGGAGGGGAGACATGGCCCACACCTCGCAGGCCATGGTGCACATGCACATGGTCCATTAGGGACCACGTGTAGCCAAACGAGATGCCCAGCGGGCATCTGGGATGGAGAAGACCGGCCCACCATGGAGTCCAGGCCGGGTTGCATGAATCGAGATTAAGAGCGGCCTGGGATGAAATTAATCCGGTCCAATTTTGCAGGCCAGGCTGCTAGGTGGCTAGGGCTAGGAACAACCAGCCTACCTGTTGCGGGTCGAGTTGGATGGAACTGGGTCACTACGTGACCCAGTAGGCTTGACCCCAGGTCAAATAGGGCTGGGTGCAGTAAGGCCCAATGGGCTAGGCCTAGTGGCTAGGTCGGACCAAGCCGGATCAGACCTGAATTGGGTTGGGTTGGGTCGGTCATACCAGTCCAGGGCATACGGAGCACCCTGGCCGGGTTGGTAAGGTCGGTCCCATCGGTTCATACCAGGATCAGACACAACCAACCCTTGTTCACTAAAATGTCAATATCTTTCAGAACGAGCATCTATTTGACAATCCGTTTGAGGAATTGGAACCCTCGAGACGAGGTGGTTATTTTTGAAGTATTTAAGAAGGTTTTAATGGAAGTTGAAATGTGAAGAATGGACTAAGGAGTTTATTCTCTCGAAATCAAACGTGCTAAATGCGGGAATACTGCAGCTGGATGAGACCCGAAGACTACTGATGAGTAGGTAAAAGTGACCCTGTAGGCCTAGAAGACAAGAAAACCTATGTGGAAAAGCTCCAAGAGTCCCTGTGTAGATCACTTAACAATAACCCTTTGTTGATCAACTACCAGCGACTCTATGTGGATCATCTACCAACAACCCTTTATGGATCAGTTACCAGAGACCCTATGCGAATCAGCTACATGTGCCCCTGTGTAGACCAGGTATGATGTCCTAATTGGGAAATGGATCTGTGTGACCAAATAGACCCATGATAATCATCAGGGATGAGTACCTTATTATTCCAAGGTGTTCAGTGTTACGAATGATAGTCTTTCTTTTCGTAATTTAGATTATACCTATGTGGGCAGTCTTACTTCGTGATGATGCTTCATGGTTTACTTTGTGGTATTTTCATTGTGGTTGGGGGTCCCTATTGAGTATTTTATTACTCACCCCTACATGGGATTCACCCACACTTTTTGTGTCTGGTGCAGATGACCGCCACTTAAATAGTGGACTTGGAGGCCTAGGACCCGGTGGTGCCCCGTGAGATCAGGCAGGCAAGGTATGCTTCTACGGCTTCCAGAAACTACTCCACACTTACCCAACAGGCTGGGATTTCAGCAGGTAGCTTTTCATAGATCTTCTATACTTTCCTATTTTTCGTTTTGTCTTTTTTTGGGTTTGTATTCTATCCCATTTGACCTACAAATTGTACATTTACTCTTTGGTATTTTAGTGGAATGCATGTTTTACACTTCCAGTTTTTGGGATGTGGTTGTGTGTGTGTGCGTATAGGTACTCAGGAAAATGCCTTCCATTTGCTGGTTGACGCCTTAAGTGATAGTTTCCACCCCTGACATTCAGGAGGTGGGCTTGGGGGAGTCACAGTATGGGACCCTGGGGAATGGTCATGAAAAACTGGTATCATAGGTGGTTGGTTTTAGCTCAATGACTATGAGTCTATTGTTTTGTTTTTGGGCAACAATGTTAAATGTGCTGAGTTCGACATCCAGATTCGGGGAGTCCAGTGTTGGTGTGGTAGCGAATGTATCCATACACCAGACCTTGAATTCTATTTTTTAGATCTATACTTAAAAACACTGATCGCATGCATCATATAGGGATTGAGTGTTTCCTTTGGTTCTTCTTGAATTAGAGTAAACTCACCAGGTATAATCAATTGACCTTGGTACAACTTGATATTTTTCAGAATGCCTCCACGCAGACAGCCACCTATGATTCTGATGCATGACCATGAGTACAACCTTCCTAGTGATGAGGTGTGAGTTCAGGGACCTATCACTACTACAAATACCCATTTTATCCGCACACAAAATTTCCTTTAACAGCGCTTTTAAAGCCGGTGAAGATAAGGGGGGGGGGTCCCCTTTATCAATCCTGGTAAAAGGGGTCTTTTATGAGTGCTAAAAAAAGCGATGATAAAAGGTCCCTTTATCAGCACTTTTTTTTAGCACTGATAAAAGGCCCCCTTTATCAGTTCTTTTTTAAGCGCTGATAAAAGTAAAAAAAAATTAAAAAACTAATTTTTTTAAAAAAATCCTTCTAATTAGGGTGGAGGGGGGGCTTTTATAGCGCTTGAGCCCCCATTTTAACAGTGCTTTCCAGCCCCTCCAGTGCCCACACACACCCCCCTCAACCCTATATCAGTGCTACACCCTCCCCCTTTATCAGCGCTAGCCCCCCAAATCCACCCCCATGCTCGCACCCTTGCCTCCACCAAGATTTGATCTCGAGACCTCCCCCCTTGCGCACCTAAAGCCTTTACCACTCTTCCATATTGATTTGTTCTCCAGTTAATGACATATCTATTTATTTATATATATATTTAGTTATATTTATTCATATAGTAATATATAGTTATATTAATATATATATAGTTATATTAATATATATATTTATAGTGGTATTAATATATATATTTATAGTTATATTAATATATATATGTAGTTATATTAATATATATATAGTTAGATTAATATATAGGTACATAAATATTCATATATTTGTATTTTAAATAAAATGGATATTAGTTATTGTTTAGATAAATCTAATATATTTTCTATGTAAATATATTTTTTTATTTATATTTTTAATTAAATTTTTATGTGTGAATATATAAAAAATATGTATATATTGTTGTATATCTGATTATAAATAGAAATACATTATAAAAAACAATAAAATTTAAAATACATAATATCAATATAAATGTAGTAACTTGGAATAAATTTAGTCCTCACCAAAAAAGCTAATAATACCCCCTTAAATGAGGCTGAAAATCCACAAAATGTTAAAAAATCGGGGTATCTAGACTAAAAACTCAGTTTTGGAGGGCTTCTAGGACTTTTTTGGCCTCTAAAAAACCTTGACTGGGGTAACCTGGTCATAGGGGTGTAGAGCTCATCACAGGCTTCTATTTGATATATGGTAGAGCTCAAACGGACACCCGGATCAAAAGTTATGATCGTTTAAAGATTTAGTTGCGTTTTCAACATATTTTGGATCTTTTTTTAATTTTGTTTTTAATTTTTTTAGTCTTAAAATTGTTATTAAATGACTATTAATCCATATTAATCAGAAAATTATTAATTAAAAATATTTTTTTAATTTTTTTATAATCCATTTTCACTAAATATCTTATATATTAAGTGTAACTGTATATTTATACTTATCTAAAATATATTTAAAATTATATTTTAAATATCTATATTATATTTATATCAATATCAATATATCTATATATTTAAATATTAATATATATTTTAATGATTTTCTTTGGAAGTATACCCTTTATCAGCGCTTTTAAAAAAAGCGCTCATAAAGACCCCCCTTTATCAGCGCTACTAAAAAACCACTAATAAAGGGTTACCCTTTAACAATGCTAAAAAAGCACTATTAAAGTGGGTACCTTTATTAGTGAATTTTTAGCGGTGATAAAGACACCCTTTATCAGTGTTTTTTAGTGCTGATAAAGGTAACCCCCTTTATCAGCACTTTTTCATTAGCGCTGATAAAGGGTGGAACTGTCCTTGGCCCGTTTTGTGGTAGTGTGTGCTAGAGATGGCCTCGCCGGGTGGTGCACCAGAGTTACCACCACCTGTTGATCAGAAATTACTACCAGCATTACCGGTAGAGGATGCACGCAGGCTTAGTGCCTTGGCCGAGTTCTAGAGACAGAGACCTCCTAGGGTCAGGGGAGAGATAGATCCTCAGGCCAATGATGACTTGCTAGAGGTGGTGATGTTGGTCTTCCGATTACTGAGGATTCCACTTCAATAGATGTCGATCTTATCTGTGATCCTTCTTCAGGGATCAGTAGGGAGATGGTGGAGCTTTATGATTCAAATTCATGATGATGCGACCCTCTCCTAGGATGACTTCAAGAAACTTTTCTAGGAAGAGTTCTTCCAAACGACCTAGTGCTCAGTGAACATATAGGATCTTATCAACCTACAACAGGGCATTATGTTAGTCGTTGAATACTCTATGTGGTTTATAGACCTCTCCCGCTACTCTACGGATATGGTATGAGACCCTTTCTTCTGGGGCTAGATCTTTGAGCAGGGACTCCAACTAGAGATCAGGGAATCGATGATTTCCCTCAGCATCCCCACTCAATCTGGAGTGCTAGGGAAAGCTCTACCATTAGAGAGCTTCCTCACAGTGTTGGCATTGATAGTGGGAGTTACCACTGGGTGACAAGTGGCCGAGTCATCCATGGTGGGAAGCCGATAAATGATGTAGGGGTTCAAGGGGGCTAGACCATCCGAAGGGTGACCCTAGGAAACCTGATCGGTGGTGTGAGGCAACTAGGGCAGTGGGTTCAATACAGGATCATGACATACTATTTGTGCGGCGGGCAGGGACACATGGCTCATGACTTCCCGACCCGCCGCACAAACAATTAGTGTACAGTCGAGGGACTGCCAAGGTAGAGACACTGGTTCTAGTGGGGAGGTCTGCAGGGCGACAGATGTGGCTGAGGAGTAGGCTGAGTAGCAGGTGGTGGGTGATGGTTCGAGGTACTTCCACCACCACCCCTAGGTGGTCCACCATGGCCTTAGGGAGAAGGCATATAGGGGAGAGCTCAGCTTCACATAGTGGAGGCCTATGACCCTGGAAATTTGGAGATGATTAGAGATACAATATGTGTCTTCTCTACCGTAGCTACATTTCTTAGAGACGCAGGTTCCAGTCACTCTTTTCTTTCGAAGGACCTTGTTCGAGGCTCAGAGATTGTTGTGGATCCATTGGCTCGGTCCTTACAATTAGAGACTCCTGTGGGAGGGGATTTTAAGATTACACCCTGGTGCTAGTATTTTGAGCTTGCTCTTGGTGGTGAGATCATTGGCTAGGATATATTAGTAGTGTCCTTGAGGCCTTACGATGTCATTTTGGGTATGACTGGTTATCCACAGTTCATAGTCAGATCGACTGTATTAGGCATAGAGTGCAGTGTGTCTTTAAAGATGGGACCCAATTTTCCTTCACCGGTGAGAAGGGAACTATTTCAGCGCAGGATGAAATTTCTTGAAGGAGGGTGTTGCCGATCACTAACCAGTTATCTAGCCTCACTCTCGGTGCCGTGAATGAGAGGAGTCCAAGCTAACTTGTAGTGGTGGATGAGTATGAAGACATCTTTCCTGAGGATGTTCTGAGACTACCACCTCATAGAAAGGTAGACTTCTGTATCGATCTGTATCCCGGGATAACACCGATATCCACACCAGCATATCAGACGGATCCCACAAAGTTTTGTGAGTTGGGGGTACAACTGGAGGACGTGCAAGATAAGGGCTTCGTGAGGCTGAGTGATTCCTCATGGGTATCCCCAATGTTTTTTTTCCAAGAAGGTAGACGAAAGCTTGAGGCTATGCATGGAATACTGGTTCCTAAACCAGGTGACCATGAAGAACAAATATCCACTGGTGAGAATTGATGACCTCTTCGACCAGTTGAAGGGAGCAAGGTAGTTCTCAAAGATAGACCGTATATCAGGGTATCACTAGCTTTGGGTAAGGGATGAGGATGTACTGAAGATAGCCTTAAGATCTTGGTATGGTCGCTACAGGTTCTTGGTGATTACCTTCAACATGACCAATGCCTCGATAGTATTCATGGGACTCATGAACACGATCTTCCATACTTACATAAATCGTTTCATGGTGGTCTTAGTTGATGACATCTTGGCGTACTCTGCCTCAGAAGATGAGCACGCTACACACCAATGGATAGTCTTGGATATACTATGAGAGAACCAACTTTATTGGAAGCTCTCAAAGTAATAGTTATGGATTCAAGAGGTCCACTTTCTAGGACATGTCACTCAGAGGATGGATTTGTAGTGGATCGAATAAAGATAGAGGTAGTGACTACTTTGGAGCCACCCAAGAGCGTGACTGAGGTGTGAAGTTTCTTAGGTTGGAAGGATACTTCCAGAGGTTCATGCCTGAATTTTCTAGAGTATCATCAACCTTATCAGCTTTGACATGGAATAGAAAACCCTTTGTGTGTATGGTGAAGTGACAATAGAGTTTCCAGGAGCTGAGGTAGAAACTGAGGAGTGACCAAATTTTTTGACAACCATATGAGGGAAACGGGTATATAGTTTTCTGTGATGCATCAGGGACTGGACTAGGTTTTTTCCTGATACAGGATCGAGTAGTGATCACATATGGTTCACAACAGTTGAGGTATCATGAGCAGAACTATGCGACCAATGACCTAGAGTTAACAGTAGTGGTCTTTTCTCTAAAGATGTTGTGGAACTACTTGATGTGTGAACAGTTTACCATCACATCCAACTACAAGAGTCTCAGGTATATCTTCCTTCATAAGGACCTAAAATGGAGGAAGCAGTGATGGCTGGAGTTCCTACAAGACTATGACTTCGAGATTGTCTATACTTCTTGGAAGGGGAACGTGGTGGCATACACACTCAGCAGGAGGTCCAGTTTGCAGCTGCTGAGTGAGGTGATGGAGCAGCTAGCTGAGATGAAAATATCCTTCATGGATGACGATGGAGCAACTTATCTTCAGTCTATGACTATCACTCCACCCCTCTTATAGAAAGATAAGGATTCACAACTTGTGGATGGTGACTTTGAGGCCCGACATGCTTAGTTATCATCCAGACAAGCTCCTGGTGGATTTTAAATAGGCGGGGAGCACATCATCCTTTTTAGAGGGGGTACAATAGTACCAGTGGCATTGTGAGAGGAGATTTGGAGGGATTTCCATACCTCCTCCTTGGTGGTACATCCTAGAGTGGAGAAGATGTAAGAGGACCCTTGAAATCAGTACTGGTGTCTAGGGATGATGAACGTGGTGGACGCTTTCATTTAAAGGCACCTCTCTTGTCAGCAAGTGAAGGTTGAGCCTTAGGTTCTAGTAGGCTTGGCTTGAACACTTGATGTACCCGAGTGGAAGTGGGATAGTATCTCGATGGACTTTGTGATGGGATTACCACACATGTCCAAGGGCCACAATTGAATCTGGGTGATCGTTCACCAAATTACCAAGTCATATCACTTTCTACCACATGGGAACAGGGATCGGTTGATGAATTGGGATGCCTTTACATCCTAGAGATAATGTGGATTTACAGAGGGTTCCCTCGATAATCATCTTAGATTATGATCCTCGCTTCATGTCCTGGATGTGGAAGGGATTACATGTGGCATTCAGGACAAAGTTTTGCTTGATCACAACCTTTCACCCAATGTCTGATGGTTAGAAAGGGCAGACCATATAGACCTTCGAAGAAAAGCTTTGTACTGGCGTTCTTGATTTTGGTTGTAGTTGGGAGGACCACCTTCCACTGGTAGATTTTTCATAAAACAACAAATATCACTCCACCATTGGCATGGCACCATTCTAGGATTTTTACGAGCAACCTTTTATATCACCTCTTTGCTAGATAGACCTAAGGGATTCATCCCTCATGGGTCCAGAGTTGGTACGAGCTACCAATGAGCTGGTGAAGATCATCCATGAGCGGATGAGGACTGCATAAAGTAGTGGGAAATATTATTCTGTCAGGAGATGGAGGCCCTTGGAGTTCAAGGAGGGAGACTATGTGTTTCTTCGGGTCTCATCCAGACGGGGATTGCAGAGATTTGACTGGGGTGAAAATTTATGTCTACGGTTTGTCAGACCATTCCAGATTCTGAGTATAGTTGGAGAGGTGGCATACCACCAAGATCTCCCCTCACAAATGCGTCAGGTGCATTATGTTTTCCACGTGTCGTAGATGAGGAGGTATGTGCATGATCCATTTCACGCCATTGAATAGGGAGAGCTGGACATTGACGATGGGGAGGCGTTTGTGGAGTTCCCGGTGGAGATAGAGAATCGACAAGAGTAGGACTTTCAAGGATGATTTATATTTTTGGTGCATGTTCAGTGGAATCTCAGGAATCTCCATGAGAGAAAATGGGAGCGGGGGGCTCAGATTCGTGCTCAATACCCCCATTTGTTTGTTTAACCTTGTTTTATCTTACAGGGATGTGAATCTCTAAAGGTATGGGTAATGTAATGTCCAAGAAATTCCATGTATTTTTTTTAAAATTATATGGGATTATTTTTGAGACCAGATGCTCAGACGACACATGATTCCGAGGCCTGGTGATCCCAAAATAGATTTTTGAACATTTTTTATGTTCATTTAAATAAACATACAAGTGAAATTTTTTAACTTTTAAACCGGTGCTCGGATAAAAAATCAGAGGGAACCATTGAACTAAGAATGACAGAATTCTTCTAGAAAGGACCTAGCTTCGACTAGTGATAGTCGAATGAAAAAGATAATTTTTAGACCTTTCGAAGAGAAATAAAATACACTAAAATGTTATTTTATTTTTTTTCCTCACCGTTGAGTGGTGGAAGACCCGCACTACTGCACAACGATGAGGCGGGGACAAACCTCATTAATTAGGATCTTAAATGACCAGCGTAATGAATCATTAATCGAAGCATAACGACGTGATGACATAATGTAACAGAAATGCTGCATCACATTTCTATTTTTATGAGATTACGAGTTGGAGAATCAAAGTTAGAATTTTCTGACAAACGATGAAGGATTTTATCTCCAATGAAGAACGCCAGCAGATTGGAAAGGGGAGATGACACCTTAGAGGAAGGATCTGAGAATGGAGTTTGACGATTTCTAATGGATTCGAACAAATGGACACCAATGACAAACCTTCTCCAGGTAGGGGTTACTCTAGATTTTTGATTTCCCCATTCTTCTTTTTAAAGTAAGAAACACAGATCAACCCATGAATAGGTTGATCTGCGGGTCGCATGTTCTTGTGGGAGGGTGTTTTTCGTAGGGGTTTTTCATTGGGATATAACTTTGATAAAGATTTAAATCTTCCCTAGGTTTTTAAGCCTCTAATGCGGAGGGTGTCGTCTGACACGAACATGGCCCAAGCCCCTCTGCCTTTTTTGCGTTTTTGCATGTTTTTCATTGCTGCAAATTTGAATTAACGGAAAGCTGATACCAAGTCTATAGTAGGGAAGACAATGAATTGAGATGACCACCCAGGTAGATGGTTTGTGGAATGGAAAACTTCAGCAGACCTGGTGGCTTGCGGAAAGCACTTCCGACACACCGACACCAGTGACCATTGGTGGTGGCCCACATCGGTAGTCGTGGGAGGGTGGAAGAATGCCACGAAGGTGCACTGAGGTGGCAGCATCAGTCGGCTCTGACTGCCAAGGAGCACTAGGAGCCGCTGACGCTCGTGCCAATGGCCAGAGGAGGCCAGACACAGCCATCCGACCGCGTCAAAAGGGCGGCCTGCGGTGCGCTGGCACGCGGTCCAACGGTGACAGAATGCGGGAGGAAGGGCGACCCACTCTTTCTCGCAGTGTCTAGCCAAACCAGATACCCAATGGGCGTTCGGGCTGGAGAAGATCTTCCCACCATGCGGGCCGGGATGGGGGGCCCGAACCAGGCCGTAGAGAAGCCTGGGATGGAATGAAGTCGGCCCGCTTGTGCGGGCATGTCCGGAAGGTTAAAGTATGGTTGCTGGGTGCCCCAAGTTGGGAATAACCAGACCGCCAATTGCGGGCTGAGCTGGATGGAATCGGGTCACTGGGCGACCCGGAAGGCTGGACCGTCGGTCAAATCGGGTCGGGTCTAGCAAGGCCTAATTGGCCTGGCCTAGTGGCCAGGAAAGGCCGTGCCGACCAAGGCCCAAACTAGGTTGGGTTGGGTCTGTCGAACTGGGCTAGGACATGTGGGGGCCCCATGCTGAGTTGGTCGGGTCGGCCTGACTAGGTCAGACTAGGCCCAAACACAACTGACACTATGGGAAAAATCAATATTTGCAACGAGAGTTATTCTCATCGCAAATAACCCGTCGAGGAGGTTATTTTCGACGGGGCAGTGTTTCCGTCGCAAATAACCTATTATTTGCGAGGGGAATTTATCTCCCGTCGAAACTAGTTTGGCGCGCGTTGCGCGCCAAACCGCGTGGCTTGCGTGCCAAACTGCACAAGAGTATTTGCAACGGTACCCGTCGCAAATACCCAGCGGCGGTTAATAGCATTTTGCGACGGGATGTCGTCTCGTCGCAAAAGGAGTGTCGGCAGGAACTATTTGCGATGAGCCCCGTCACAAATACCCTTTTAACCGCCGACTATAATTAATACGGGCGAGGGTATTTGCGATGGGGTCCGTCATAAATACCACCATATGCAACGAGTTTCCCGTTGCAAATAACCCCGTCTCAACTAATCTAACCTATATATACCTTCATCCGTTTTTCCTCAAATCACTCAGTTCTTGTTCTCTCTCTCTTTTCGTTCTTCAGTTTCAAGGAAGAAATATCTTTTAGTTAAAAATTTTTGTCCGAGAGCAATTCAAGGGTGCCAATATCTTCAGAATATCAAAGTTTAAGGTCTTTATATTTTATTTTTTATATTTATTTTATTTTTTTATGTTAATTTTAATTGTTTTTTATTAGTTGTAATTAAATTAGATTTCAATTGATTTTTATTGATTTTTATTTTTATTAAGAAATTGATATTGTTATTGATAATTATAAATAATTAGTGTTAATTTGCAATAAATAGATATAATTAGTAATAATTAGATATAATTAGTAATAATTGTATATAATTAGTAATAATTAGATATAATTAGTTATAATTCGATATAATTAGTTATAATTAGATATAATTAGTAATAACTAGATATAATTAGTAAGAATTAGATATAATTAGTAAGAATTAGATCTAATTAGTAGCAATTAGATATAGTTAGTAAGAATTAGATATAATTAGTAATAAATTGATATAATTAGTAATAAATAGATATAATTAGTAATAAATAGATATAATTAGTAATAAATAGACATAATTAGTAATAAATAGATATAATTAGTAATAATTAGATATAATTAGTAATAATTAGATATAATTAGTAATAATTAGATATAATTAGTAATAAATAGATATAATTAGTAATAATTAGATATAATTTGTAATAATTAGATCTAATTAGTAATAATTAGATATAATTAGATATAATTAGATATAATTAGATATAATTAGTAATAAATAGATATAATTAGTAATAATTAGATATAATTAGTAATAAATAGATATAATTAGTAATAAATAGATATAATTAGTAATAAGTAGATATAATTAATAATAAGTAGATATAATTAGTAATAAGTAGATATAATTAGTAATAACAAGATCTAATTAGTAATAATTAGATATAATTAGATATAATTAGATATAATTAGATATAATTAGATATAATTAGATATAATTAGTAATAATTTGATATAATTAGTAATAATTAGATATAATTAGATATAATTAGACATAATTAGATATAATTAGTAATAATTAGCTATAATTAGTAATAATTAGTATTAATTAGCTATAATTAGTAACAATTATAATAATTAGTAATAATTAGTAATAATTAGTAATAATTAGTAATAGTTAGTAATAATTAGTAATAGTTAGCAATAATTAGTAATAGTTAGTAATAATTAGTAATAGTTAGTAATAATTAGTAATAATTAGTAATAGTTAGTAATAGTTAGTAATAGTTAGTAATAGTTAGTAATAATTAGTAATAGTTAGTAATAATTAGTAATAGTTAGTAATAATTAGTAATAGTTAGTAATAATTAGTAATAGTTAGTAATAATTAGTAATAGTTAGTAATAATTAGTAATAGTTAGTAATAATTAGTAATACTTAGTAATAATTCGAAATAATTAGTAATAATTATTAATAATTAGTAATAATTAGTAATAATTAGTAATAAATAAATTATATTATTAATATTTATGAAAAAAAACAATATAAATATTATTAAAATAATAAAAAATTTATAAATTATTAAAATTTTCAAAATTCACAATAGGCTTTGCTCTATTATTAACATGTTCAAATCTAAAATGTTCGCCAATTGTCAGGTCATGCACAATAAAAAGTTTGTGTCATTCATGTCCAATGTAAACTCTATAATTGTCCATGCATGGTTGATCACCTCACAGGTAGTGTTGCAATCGGACAACCCAAGTCATGCCCTTCTCATCTATAAGAATTATCTCACATGACCCTTTACACAGACCATTCTTCCAAGAAAATTTAAGTGAAAGATATGAATATCCCCTCAAATATTTAAGGAAGAATGATCTCTGTAATGGGAGCGGGATGATTCTTAAAGACAAGAAAAAAATTACTTTGGTAGTGCTATTGCAACACTACTTGTGAGGTGATCAACCATGAAAGTACAATTATAGAGTTTACATTGGACATGGCTGACACAAACTTTCTATTGTGCATGACCGGACAATTGACGACCCTTTGAGATTTGAACATGTTAAGAATAGAGCAAAGTCTATTGTGAATATTGATAATCTTAACAATTTATAAATTTATTATTACTTTAATAATATTAATATTGTTTTTTATAAATATTGATAATATAATTTTTTATTAGTAATAATTAGTAAATGAAAACTGCTTGGATAATGAAGGGATATTTGTAATCATCTCCACAACGATGATTACCAAATTTTCTTTCATTATTCAAGCAGTTTTTATTTTACTATGTACTGCTAAGTATTTATTTAACTCCTGAGTTGGTACCATCCGAATTTTATTAGTTGTTGAGGTCTGTTGAGGATACATTATATCCTGGTTGCAAGATAAGTAAATTAGAAGTGATTGAAAAATTTATGGCTATTAAATCAGATAATGCAATGTCAAACAACTGTTTTTATCAGATTCTTTCTTTGGTGAAAACACCTTCACCTGAAGGAAATGTGTTACCTGCAAATTACTATGAGAGAAAGACGCTGATTCGTAATCTGGGCCTTATTTATCGGAAGATTCATGCATGTCCAAATGATTGCATCTTATATTCTGGAAAAAATGATTCATTAGATAGTTGTCCCACATGTGGACAATCGAGGTATAAAGAAGCTCAACCAGGGAATTCTAGATCGATTCTAGTAAAACAAGTGTGATATTTCTCCCTTACACCCATGTTACATCATTTATTTATGACTCAGAACACAACGTCAATGAAGTCATGGAATAAAACCAAGATTTCAACTGATTAAAGATTGAATCATCCATCTGATTGTGATTAATTTAAACATTTTGACCGCCTACATCCGTCTTTTGATGTAGAATCCAAAAATGTGAGATTGGGTCTTTCTACTGATGGTTTCTGTTCATTTGGTTCTTATGGTATTCAGTATTCATGTTGGCCTGTCTTTATAACTCCATACAATTTTTCTCCATGGATGTTGATTAAGGAGCCTTATATCTTTTTGACTCTACTAATCCCAAGACATCCAAAAAAGAATGTTGGTTTTTATTTGAAACCATTGATTGATGAGTTAAATGCATTGTGGAGTGATGGTGTTAATACATATGATGTTTCTTCGAAACAAAATTTAATATTAAAAGATGCATTGATGTGGACGATTAGTGACTTTATGGAATATGGCATGTTATCTGGTTGGAGCACACATGGTCCAAAATCATGTCCTTACTGTATGAAAGAAAACAAAGCCTTTATGCTCATCAATGGAAAAAACCGTGCTATTTGATTGTCACCATAGATTTCTTCCAACCGATCACCCTTTTTGGAGGAAAAAATCTCATTTCCGAAAAGGTAAAATTGAAAGGGATGAACCTCCAAAGATGATCTCTGGTACAGAGTTAAAATCAGTTGTATTTTCATTACCCCCCATCACATTTGGACCAACAGTAAACCAACATAAAAATCATGGCTTTGGGAAAGAAAATAATTGGATAAAACGGAGCATTTTTTGGGATCTTCCATATTAGTCTGATTTGTTGGTCCGCCACATGTTGAATGTTATGCATATTGAGAAGAACTGTTTTGATAATTTATTTCATACAGTTTTGGATACACCACATAAGACCAAAGATACTGTAAAGGCACGATTAGATCTTGCCCAAATTTCCAGGCGACCAGAACTTGAACTATTTGAAAATGTCAGATCACAGAGTTTAATGAATCCAAAAGCATCTTATACACTTTCCAAAGAGAGTCACTTAAAATTTTGTCAGTGGATTGCAGATTTTAAACTTCTAGATGGCTATGCTTCCAATTTGGGTAGATGTTTTAAGAATGGTTATATTACTGGATTAAAAAGTCCTGATTGTCATGTTATAATGGAAAGACTTATACCGATTGGATTTAGAGGTTTGTTGAATTCTATGATTTGGGATTTGATAACAGACATATAATATTTTTTTGAGACATTTGTGTAGCGACAATTGACTATGATACACTAAGAAAATTGGAAGAAGATGTTGCTGTAATTATATGTAAACTAGAAAAAATCTATCCTACGGGTTTCTTTGACTTAATGGAACATCTGATATTAAAGTTTCCACATGAAGCTAAATGTAGAGGTCCAGTACAATTTCAATGGTTGTACCCATTCGAGAGATGCATGCATAAATTGAAGAAAAAGTACGTAACAAAGCATCAGTTGAAGGATCAATTGTTGAAGCTTATTTGCAAGAGGAAATTGATTTTTTCTACTCTCATTATTTTGAATCTCAATATCCCTAAAAAATCGCATGGGACGAAATGAGGGGAATGTTAATGAAAAAATGGAAAATCAATTAACAGTTTTTAATCAGCCAAATCTTGGATTTGGTGGAGTTCATGAACGATGGCTTTCAGATGATAAACATCACAGAGCTCATACATTCATTCTTCTCAACTTTGACGAAATGACATCATTTGTCCAGTAAGTGCTTCTATCACTTATTCTATAATTTATGTTACAGTATTTAAACTTATTTTATTTATAGTTTATATGATAATCATATCAAGAAACAACGTCCACAAATTATAGCAACTGCTCTTGAAGAACGCAGAAATTTTTTTCTCAATGGTTTCAAAACTGGTAACATAAATTGTTGATGGTTTAATATCAATTCTGTTTATTATTTATTATATTAATAATTGTTTTACAAATTTTCAGGTGTCTCAATATGCTGATAAAATTGATAAGCGACTATGTATATTGAGTAATCCACCATCCAAAATGGATAAATCTTATAATGCATATGTAGTGAATGGTTTTCGATTTCATACACATGAATACATGGAATAAAAAAAATGAACAGTGGAGTTTTCTTGAGAGGATCACATCACAAAGAAACTGAAGTTACTTTTATGGCATTTTGGATGAAATTATTGAGCTGTGTTATCTAGGACATAATTACATAACAATGTTTAAATGTCGGTGGTTGGATACTGAGAGAGGCTTGCATGTTCATCCGACTCATGGAATCGTCAATATTAAATATAAAAGTCTTCTTGCAGTAAATGAACCATTTTTACTGGCTCAACAGGCACATCAAATTTATTATGCAAAGTACTATGCTACTTCACGAGACTTGAGCGATTGGTGGAGCATAATAAAAATGAAATCTTGGGAAAATCAGTTTACTCAAACTGAATGTGGTTGTGCTGAAGTGGAAGGAATTGAAATTTTTCAAGAGACTGCTCATAAACCATCTGATTCACAAAGAGACATGAATATCGATGATGACACCCCACAATTAGGGATCGATGGTGATGAAGATGTTAATGGTGTTACAAATGAATTTTAAATGAAAAGAGATGTTGAAACTGAAACTCATATGAATATTGATGATGCTGATGAGGAAGATGAAGACATTGACATTGAAAGCTATGGAGAAGGGGATGAAGATGAACATTGACACAGTTAAATGCTGGTTATAATCATAACTAATATATATTTATATATAATATTTATTTTCAACTGTCTGCTAACAACAATCATTTTTTGTTTCAGATGGACTCTGATATATTGCAAGAGTTAGAGGAGGCTGAGCTACCTTTGGATGATGGGGATGTGGGATCATCTGACCCTTAGCCTACTGGTGGTTCAGGAGGTATGTAGAGGGGGCACGATCTTGTGCGATTGATGATTCCTGACCCTATCCCCGAGTGACGTCCACATCTTGGTTTCGATCCATGCACACAGAGGTATATTAACCTGTATATTTTATTTAGATTTCATTAATTTATTTACATATATACTAATTGTTTGATTATTTATTCCTTTTTCACAGTTTTGTGCATGTAGCTATCAGACAGGGGAGCACTATATTGCACAATTATTTTTCTCAGCCACAGATCACTTGGGAACAGATTCCCATTGATGTGTGATGCGACATGTTCCATCATTGGCTGGTATGTAAATATATAATATTTATTTTGAAATTTATTTTATTAGAAACTTGATATTATAAATTATTTGTAGGGTTTATGGTATCCTATTGATGATAGCATGCGCGACGCTATCCACGTGGCATGGCTGGTTTCTATGTGTGACAATTTTCGTCAGTTTTTGCACAATTTGAGAAGGACAGCCATTAAGAAAGAAAGTGTGATAGAATTTGATGAGTCGTGTAGAGCCCACCGACCAGAGTACATTTCATCTCACTTTTGGGATGGATTTTGTATACACTGGTTGGGTGGTGGATTTCAGAAGATATCTTTAGTGGGATGGCAGAACCGGGGGAGACAGGAGGTGAGGCATCGAGCTAGTAGCCGTGCATTCAGTTCGAATAGAGATCATCTGGTAAGAATATTTTTTAAATATTTTATATAACTTTAAATATAAATAGTTAATTTTATATTTCTATAGGCATTCGAGCATCCAGATATTACGGAGTTCGACATTTATCGGAGGATGTACAGTGATCCAGCCACTGGAGATATTAGAGGCGATCGCAAGCGTCAGATTGTGGTTAGTATTATTTTTTCAGTTTGACAATTAACTAAATATAATATTTTCAAAATTTTAATTTTAAATTAGAATTGAAGGAGTCATATGAGACTGTGACCTCTCAGACATAAGGTGAGGGTCAGGACGAAAAGACTGAGCAGACAAGTGTGCACCATTTCGACGAGGGGACATGGATGCAGGCGACTCAGTATGGCTTTGAGAAGGGAAGAGTAGTTTGTATCGACTCTCATTTGACTCCTGTTACTTATTATGGTACTTCTAATATGTTGGCGTCCATCTCGAGAGGAGCTCATGGAGAGGCATCAACTTCAGGCTCACGGTATCAGGTGCAGTTGCGAGCTCCGGCTGAGCTTATAGAGACTTTGCAGAAGCAACAAGAAGAGATGTGTCGGCGACAGCAGCAGCGGGAGCTACATCACGAGGAGCAGATACATCGATGGCAGTAGCAACAGCAGCAGCAACATGAGGAAGAGATGCATCGATGGCAGCACCAGCATCATGAGCAGATGGAATACATGCGCCGTCTGACTCGTAGTTTAGGGATGAAGTTTCCTCCACCAGTTCTTTCAGCTCCTCCACCTCCTCCAGAAGACGACCCCCCAGTGATTTTTTTATGTTAAAAACATTTGAATTTAACATTGTAATATGAATTATTTACATTTTCTTTCTTTTATATCGGTTTAAATATTACATAATTTAATTTTTAATATTATATTATTTTTTTATTTTTTTTGAATATTGATAATTTTAGTGTTTTTTATTTTTTTAATATTTTAATAATAATAATATTATTTTATTAAATATTTTTTTTCGTATTATATTTTTTAATGTTTTTTTATTTAATAATAATAATAATAGTAATAATAATAATATTATTTTATGATTTTTTTTATTTCTTTTGTGAATATCACTACTGGAAAAACGACATATACCCACGGTTCAAAACCGTGGGTATAGCCCCCAAAACCGTGGGTATAGCCTATACCCACGGTTTTGGGAACCGTGGGCTGGAATGGTGTCGGTATAGGGGTCCCAACCTATACCCACAGTTTGGAGAACCGTGGGTATAAGGGAGTCCAATTTGGCTATAAGGGAGTCCAATTTGGCACAATGTTCCAGCGTGGCACATAGCAGACCCCACTGTTTTCAAACCGTGGGGAATTTTTTTTTTCAAAAAAATCAAATCCAGGGGGTCTTGAACCCGTGCCGCGCGTTAAGATTTGCGTCCGTCCCGCACCAACAGACCAACCCAGCCACTATTTTTATTTGTTTAATATACAAATATCTTTGTATATATATTAATATAACGTATTTAAATTCAAAAAAACGATCCCAGCAGATTTCAAAATCGCGCTGCGCAAAGTACCTCGCGGCCGCGGAACCCAACAGAGCAACTCAGCTGGAATATTCATTTTATATATGTACATATATTTTCCTATATATATATATTAATATATCGTATTCAAATTCAAAAAAATGGGGCCAGGGTGTTTCGAACCCAGGCTGCGCGCTGCGAAACGCGACCGCGCTACACAACCGGACCAACTCAGCTATACAACTTTTGATTATTTAGATTTATATGTATATAAATATATTCATGTAAACCGTGAAAAAAAAGTATCCCCGCCAAATTTTTCCTGTGTCCCGCCTATTTTTATTTTCCCTCCATAATGCGGGAAAGCTATACCCACGGTTCTCTAGAACCGTGGGTATAGGTCTTCAAAAAAAAACCCTCAATACCTACGGTTTTCAAGAACCGTCGGTATACATCTTCGGAAAATACCCTATACCCATGGTTTTCTCCAAAACCGTGGGTATAGGTCTTAAAAGAAAACTATAACCATGGTTTTTGGCACAACCGTGGGTATATGTTCACATGCTATCCCTATACCCACGGTTGTGGAAAACCGTGGGTATAGGGGTACACTATACCCACAGTGTTTTTGTAAAACCCTGGGTATAGACCTATTTTCCAGTAGTTTATTGAGAATTTTAATATTTTTTATATTTTTAATAATAGTAATATTATTTTTTTATTAATTTTAATTTTTTTAATTTTATTTTTTTAAATTAATTTATTATTTGCGACGGGGTCCTGTCGCAAATAGTCTAACTCAATATTTTTAAAAAACATATTTGCGGCAAGACTACTTACCCGTCGCAAATACTTTGTTGCAACGGGCCCTTCACAGAACGTTATATATATATATATATATGTGTGTGTGTGTATATATATATATGTATATATATATATATATATTTTACGACGGGACGATGGGCCTGTCGCAAAAACTATTTGCAACGGGCCCGTTGCGAATAAGTTTATGTATATATAATACATATAATCGGAGACTTATTTGCGACGGTGATGTTTCCCATCGCAAATAATGGTATTTGCGACAGATTTTTCGGCAACTGGCTATTTGCGACGGGGCCCCATCGCTAAAGCCTATTTTCGACAGGATCCCGTCGCAAATAACCCGTCGCAAATACCAGGAATTCCAGTAGTGCGACCCCTATTCACTAAAAAACCAATATATTTCTGACTGGGCATATTTTTGACATGCTCTTGGTATATTTTTAACCCTCGTGATGAGGAGGTTCTTTTGGAATGATCTAAGGTGGCTTTAATGAAAGTTGAAATGAAATGAAGGGCCTGAGAAGTGGATTATCCCAAAATCAAGTATGCTACATGTGGGAATGCTACAGCTGGCTGAGACCTGAAGACTACTAGTGAGAAGTTCCAAGTGACCTTATTGGCCTAGAAGATAAGAAAACATGTTTGGATCAGCTCCAAGTAACCCTGTGTGAATCCGCTACCAACAACACTATGTGGATCAACTACCAGCTACCCTATGTGGATCAACTACCGGCGAACCTATGTGGATCAGCTACCAGTGACCCACTGTGGATCAACTCCAAGCAACCCTATGTGGGTCAGCTACAAGTGGCCCTATATGGACCAGCTATGATGCCATAAGTGGGAACTATCACCGTGTGACCCATCAGATCCACTTTTATCATCAGGGATGAGTACCTCAATAGTCCAAGGTGTTCAATGTTATAAATGATAGTCTTTCTGTCCATTCTTTAGATTATACCTATGTGAGATGTCTTTCTTCATGATCATGCTTTTTGGTTTGCATTGTGGTCTTTCCTTTGTTATTTGGGGTCCCTACTGTGTATTTTTTAGTCACCCCTACACGGGCTTCACCCGCACAGGTTGTGTTTGGTGCAGACGACCATTGCCTTGACAGATGGCTTGGAGGCCTAGGACCCAATGGTGCCCAGTGAGATCAGGTAGGCGAGGTGTGCTTCTATAGCTTCCAGAATCTACTATACACTTACCCATCAAGTGGTGGTTTCAGAGGATGGATTTTTAGAGATCTTTTATACTTTCTTGTCTTTTAGTTTTTGTTTTATTGGGTTTGTATTCTGGCCCATTTGAGCTATATATTATACCTTTACTCAGTGGTAGTTTAGTGGCACGCATGTTTTACCTTTCCAATTTCTTGGATGTGGTTGTGTGTGTGTGCATACAGGTACTCAAGAAAATGCCTCCCATTTTTTGGTGATTCCTTTGGTGCTAGTCTCCAACCCCTGGCCTTCAAGAGGCGGGCTTGGGGGAGTCCCAACATGGGCCCCGAGGGTCTGGTCATTGTAATTAGTGCCCCACTTTCCTGATTAAGAACAAGAAAAAGGACTCCTGGAAGAACTTGTCCCACAACCCAGACCACTGGATTAGGTGGAGGAGAATTATTTTCTTTATGCTACTACATTATATGTTTTTTAATAGGGAAATCCTACATAGAGGAAGAATCTGAAACTATATTAGTAGGTGGTCTCATCAGTCTCATTCAAGGTGAAATCTTTTAAAATTAAAAGGAATCATTTAGTAAAAACCAAAATCATTAGTAAATATCCTAATCATTCTATAGGATCACACAAGGTTCTCTTAAGAGTCTACCCATATTCCAAGGTATATAGATCCTTTTTCTAACAAAATTACTTCATCCTTGCACATTAGTCATAGTAACATATGTATAAAACAATATAATTAGTATGATCTGGTTCAAATAATTAGTACCAATATAGATATATCACAACAGCATGGAAAACAAATATATCTCCCAATCATAATTACAAGTCTATACCAAACAAACATCTAATAGAAATTCATTAAATTAAATAACTAGTATGAAAATCACAATGGGTATATATATGGCATGTGATATTACGATCCTAGTCATGATTAATGAACACACACAAAATCATATAAAATAGTAACACAATCCCACTTATAGTAACTCGAAGGCCAGTTGCAAATGACCTAGTTGAGCTCATGGTAACCCCCCACCCGAGTCTTACATAGATTATCTCCTTTATATATTTTCCTAGGTTAGTCGTGAAAAAAATAAGAAAGATTTCTTATGAAACCATTTTTTAATTCCCAAAACCGAACCACATGTTCTGAGCCGATGAGCCATAAGAGCTCATGTACACCTCATCATATGCAAGAGGCTACTGAATGGAAGTGAGGGACCAAAAATGGTATTTGTGAAGACTATACCCTCAATATCATATCCTTTCACCCATAATAATATTAAATAAAATAATATATATCAAAGTAGTCATTTTGTATGATAATACATAATAATTTAATATCAAATAACACACATGTCAAATAAGTAATAAATAAACCGATCTCCTAGTGTGGAAATCCAAATTAGATTAATAAGTGATGGTAGGTAAATAAATAAATAAACTTTGTGGAATCCTCTAGAGTATTTCTCATTATCGATACCTCATCCATGATGCAACTCTTATTTTTACACCACATGGCCCTTTACCTTTCCTTTATCCATATACAAGAATTTTTCATTCTCAACAAGTTTCCAATGTAGGGTGTGAGTAATAAAACAAAGTTGGATACTACCAATGTATCCTCAACAATTGTTCACATGTGTAAAAAGTGTATGCTGTGATAAAAATAAATATGAAATAAAGCATATCAATCACATACTGAGAAACTGTGTTCTAAATAAGCAATCATGAGCCCCACATATACTTGATTCATCTCAATGATGGAAGGAATATCAAGATATCAAAGGTAATCAATAACTATAATCAAGGATAGTAACAAACTATTCGATATCATCTAAAGATGATACTTAGAATCCTCTAGTCATCAATTGAATCATCATACTCAACATCCACTAGTAATCGAGTGAAATTTCTACTCAAAATTCACTAAGCCTCATGTAAATATGTTTCTTGGCATCCATAAGGCACCAAGTGAATCACATGACATCCACAAAGAATCATCATATCCCTATCCTATTATTAGCCCCATTATCTCCATATTTTCAAGTTTTTCACACTACCCCTATAAGACACAACCATGTCACGATGGTTCACCTATTCTAATCACCAAGAACAATTCCTCTAGGAAATGATAATACACATAACATGGTACGACATACAAAGAATATCAAAACATATCATCATGATAAATAGTTGCAACATACAATACATGTGATCAACATCAAACATGAAAAAATAAGGTACAAATATACTGATGTTAGAAAATATATTAAACAGGTCTCATGGGCTATACACATACCCACAAGTGATCACAATAAATAATGATAATCAAAGTATTAGAAAATAAGAATTATACAAAAAAAAGTGTATAAAATAGCCTCAAATGGTAATGAACTTCCTACCTCAGGGTTTCTGAAAAATAACTCTAAGGTTAATCTGAGGATCAAAGACCGAACTATGACACACACCCATAGGGAATGAGCTCATTTTTCTAGGATTCACTAAGTATTCTGACAAAAGAACCAATTCCATGGTATGTTTAAGGTGTGATATCCAATTCACCAGATCTATTTTTGATTCAATAACAAGTCATGAATTCCTTGAAAATTATATAATATAGCTATATGCCTTTTCAATGAACTTCAATCCATCATAAAACAATTAATATAAGGAATAAAACCAATAATTTGGGAAATAACTCATGTAGAATAGTAAAGAGTCAGTCCTTTGTCATTGGGGATGAAATATCTCTTGAAAAATCCCTATAGTAGTTCTAGGTTTGAGAGTAAAGGTGAAGATAAGGATGATTTTTAATGATATTGAGAACTTATAGGAAATATGAAAAAATAGGTAGTACAACACAATACAATGGGATATGCTACAATGGATCCAAAAATGATAAAGGCTATGACATAAGGGAGATGGACATGCTAAATTTGTTCCTTGTCAAAAGAATTTTTGGAATCCTTTCTGTAGTCAATGGAGAGATCATATAAACTAGAGAATGGGACTATGTAGAAATGGTTATCACTACACTTCTTCCTCCAAGACCTCAATTAGATACTATGCTGTGACCACCTTCCATGTTGGTTTGGTTCCAAAATTTGTATAAATTTTTACGATCCACCATCAGCAAGAATGTCACAACTGACACTCTATTCCATAGCTATACCCAAAATAACAAAAACCACTAAGAATAGTCACTACACTATAGTTCCCCAACTAGGCTATAACAATAACCTCCGAGACATAACACAATATCCATAACATAAAATATGATTCCACCTAAGAAAAATTAGAGGGTGTTATAGAAGATCCTTATTATCTATATATTAAAGGAATCTACTGGACTGAATCTTTTTTTATTATGAAGTTTGAATTTATTCTGCATCATTTTTAAAAAATTAGAAAGTTTCATGGAGTATAGGGATTTAGAATAAGTTGAGTATCTAGTTATAATTGGGTAAAAATGAATTTAGTAGGAATTATTAGGTTCATTTTTTTTACTAATTACGAGGATTTTTGAAATATTTGGATTTACACACAAGAATGATAATTGAACAGTTTATTTTATACTATACTGAGAATTTGATGAGTTATTTAAAAATACATTAAAGTAATTAAAACGAGTTATTAATGGATGTAATAGATTTCATAATTGAAAAAAAACTGTTTATGGAGGTCTAATATATTTCTAAAGTGCTTTGAGTGGTTTTGAGATGAGTTGAAGTGTCTACATATGCATTGAAGAAATTTTGAATTGACTAATGATATATGGATAAAATTAGAATTTAAATGTAAGAGTAATAATATACTTATATTATATATATAATATTAACACTAATATTGTAATTATTATATAAGATCATATAGAGGCATAAATTGAATAAAAATTCCATTTTTTTATTTTTAATAATCCCTCTTTTCAATTGGGTTGAGAGGGAACCCTTATATGACCCCTAGCCCTAAAGGCACAAAGTCCATAAAATTACATGACCTATATGAGTAGTGGCACAAATCCCTTGAAATTTTATTATGGCCAAACTACTCCAATATAAACCCTCCCTAAAACCTCTATGATTTTGCACGTATCTCTCCACCTAACAATGAAATCATCCTGTAGTTCCCAGTACAATGTTATATGGGACCATGATGTGTTCTCCATATCCCTACATCAACCCTGTGTTAGCTTAGTTCTTCCTGGTGATTACTTTTACTTTAATCCATCATCATAGGGTTGCTCAAGTATTGGTGAACCTGATCAAATTTATATCCCAAAGGCCCTATGGCCTAAAGGACTCTTATATCCCAAAGGTCATGTGACCCAAGATCTCATTTATGTGGGTTGAAATCCCATTCAGGATGAATAATAACACTACTATTGAATCCCACTTCAATTTCTATTATAGAGATACAATACTACTATAGTCCTTGCTATAATACCTATGGGAATTCTATGTCACCTAGATTGGAACCCAAGTCTGATGTAGGACTATTGGAAGTCCTTACTAATTTGTTAAGACCCAACTACAAGGGGAAGAAATTGAAAAGTAATTATGTATGAATAAACATGGGATATGTATAAATAAATTTGAGTTATCACTATGAATGCAACATTAACTTTGAAGACAAGAAAGAGTAACTCTAAGTATATGTATGAGTTATCTGGTGATTTGTATGAATAACTCCAATGATTCATAGCTAACATTAAATTAAATTTAAAGCTATATAAGAGTAAAAATTTGTTTTAATAAAGAGTTAAGATCTTTTTAGAGGTAATGTAATATTAAAAGGTGTTTTATTTGGTGACTTATGATTTAAATATAATGATGTAATTATTTTCTTCATGTCATAAATATCATGATACTTTGGATAATCCGTGATTCAATATTTTAGAAGGTGTTATAATGAGAAGGGGAAGATTGAACCATGATAGAAAGATTTTCACCACAATTTTATTTTAATGTGATCATAAAGATGTTGAAAATTTCTATTAAAATTTCTATAATATTAATATATGTTTTTAGGATACTTAAAAAATGATATTGAAAATATATTTTTAAGGATCTTTGTGTGAAATTTGAAGAGATTAAAAAATGTCGTTTTGAATTCCATTTCTGAAGCTCAAAGTTGGAATTTTCCTATAATTATTATTTGAACACTTTAAATATGAAGATAATGATGTAGAATATTTCATAGAGTCTTGAAATTTTAATATTAAAAAATATCAACATGATCATTGTAGAGTTTAAAAAGAGAATACGAGATGATAAATAATCTCTCCCTGTGAAAGAGATTGATGCTACTATAGCTATTTAATATCTTAAGTGTTGAAGAAGATCAAGAAGGGGAATGAGATGAATTTAATAGTTCCTATTGAATATTATCATAAGGGTTATTAAATAAATAGGTACTAATATTATTAAATAATAGCTGAAGGATCACTGAATATCAATGAAAAATAAGACAACATAAAGGATCCAAACACATCTATTCATTGATCATTCTAAAGAAATCATGTAGTGTTTTTTAATACAATAGGGTTGTTGAGTGAGAATGTTCGATGTGTATGTTGTTGTATTTATATAATTTAACTCTTTAAGTTCTGGGTTGAATAAAAAGATCTAATACCATTTCTACAATGGTAAATAGGATTGCTGGAGATCTTATTTAAGAAGGATATTGGAAGAACTATTGAATTCTGTAGGAATCTTGCATAATAAACATATAATGAAACAATAAATAAATCCAAAGATATATTTCATTTAAAGATGATACATTTCCTATTGTATTCCATTTTGATAATTGTAGATATCTTTGTATTAGAGTTGACTCGAATTTGGAAGTATGTAGTGACCCACATCGGTGGGAAACCTTATAAAAATCATGTGTTGATGTCCTATTTTATATTTTACATTTCATGAGTGGTGTTGTGTTGGGTAAAATTAAATAGGTCTATGCTTCATAATAATTCCAATGGTTAGAATAGTTTAAAGAGAAGTGAATTAAAAAAATCATTAACCATACTGATTCAATCCCTATCAGTTTGGATGAATGATTAACTAAGTATATCAAAATGTAATTAGAGTTAATTAATCTTATGGTTGGTTAAATGGGTTTAAATGTGTTGTTTAGATTTGAGAAGGTTGTGGGGTGAGATCAATTCTATTGAAAAATTATCTTATTACACATTCAACTATATAATGATATCCTTTAGTTAGACTAGTTGTAATATTTTAGGTTTTGGACAATTTCTTATCAATATAGGGTGATTTTCTATTATCTGGAGGGAGATAATGTGATGTTTCTTGGATTAGGTGATTTATTTTTTGGGAAATGTGTTGACATGGCCACAAAATATTACTTCTTAGTCCATGAAATTGATTATTTGCATATATGGTGTGGGTATGGTTATGTTTCATATGTTTTTTTAGGGATTATGCTAATGTGTTTCTATTAAAGGATAAAATCTTACCTATATAGTGAGATAATGAGTAGGGGATTGAGATGCATCTTGGTTTTTTTCCTATTCCTATAGAAATTTATTTTTAAAGTTCTAATTAAGATTTATGTGGTGAGAATTTAGATTGATGATTTTTTGCAGTATGAATTTATTTAATAGATTGTGTTTCCATGGGCCGCATAATTTTTTTTGCAAAGAAGGTATAAGGGAGCTTTATACAGTGTATAGATTACTAGAAATCGAATCAAGTGATATTGAATGACATTTATCCTCTTTGTAGGATAAAATATTTATTTGATGAATTAAATGGAGTGAGTCAGTTTTCTATGATTTATTGTTTATTTGGATATCACCAAATGGTAGTCAAGGATTAATACGTACCTAATTCATCCTTTCAGTATTGGTTTTACCATTTCAATATTGTATTTGTTACATTGGGAGTTATTAATTCCAATATTGTGTTTTTATAGCTGAGAAATAGGATGTTTAAAAACTATCTTGGTGATTTTTGTGATAGTATTCTTTGATAATATCCTAGTTTACTCAAGGATAAGGGATGTTCATGCTGATCATCTCAAGGTCTTGTTAGAGATTCTAAGGGATCACTAATTTTATGGAAAGATGTCTAAGTATTAATTTTGGATATATGAGTTTCATTTTCTTGGTCATTCTATTTCGAATCATTGTATAACAGTGAACCTAATATAGATTGTTTGAGTTATTTCATAGAATCTACTAAATAAAGTTTCTAAAGTAAGGAGTTTATTAGTATCATATGGCTATTATTTGAGGTTTGTACTCAATTTTTATAATATTATGAATCTATTATTGTCTTTAATTAAAAAGGTGAATTATTTTTCTTAGATGACATATCCTCAAAACACTTTTGAAATTTTGAAGAAGTTTATGAGCACTGAAATTCTTTGATTTCTAGTGGAGGTAATTTCTTATGAGGAATATTTTGATATATACCATTATGGTTTTATGTGTGCATTTATGTAAGAGAGAATTCAATACTTATGGATTTATACCACTATTTCCTCATGAATGTGACTATGTTAGTCATGATTTTATGATTGAAGCTATGGTGTGTGGAATTAATCATTGGAGAAATTATTTTCTTAGAGAATGAAAAGACTTATTCTGATTATAAAATGTTGAGATATATATTTTCATAGATGGATTTTAATTAGTGGTACAAAAAGTGGGTACAATTTCTTCAATATTATGATTTAAAATTCATATATGCTATTAGAGAGGGTGTTTTTGTAATTAATGCTTTGAGTCGAATGTTCTATGGAGAATATTATTATTAGAAGATCAATAAATAGAATTTTTAGCATATATTCACTATGACAACCTGAACTGTTATAAATAAAATTCCCCTAGAAATTTAATTAAATGTTTTATTATATAGTATGGTTATAGAAAACACATGAACTATTTTGGTTTTATTAACTCCAATTGGATTTAAATGACCGTTAAGTGTCTTTACCATTGATAAAATATATTCATTGAATGGTGATCACATGATTATTATAAATACTAGGTTTCTAGAAAATCTAATTGACATATACAAAAGAAGTGATGGCCTCAACCAGTATAATCATACCCAAGGAATCCCATTTATCAGAGCTTCCAAGAGAGATTTCATCTCTAAGATTTTCCCTTGACCCAGCACAATCAAAGATCTAACAAATTAACCACGATAAAAACTATTTATGGGATAGGTTCAAGCTCATAAATATCATGACCCAAACCATATTCTATGAACCAGCCCATGAAAGTCCCACCATCACAAACCTTTCCCTAAGTGATTTTGTGGTGTATTAAAGGGATATATATTAAGACCCTATAATTACAAGTATTTACTCTATTTTTTATAGAATAATGAATATATTTTCACTCAATTATTATTAATTTATAAATGATTTTTTTATTTTGATTCAATAAAACAAGAATAATATTCTGTTTTAATATTTAAATTCAATTAAGGAATTCATTTTTAAGAATTAATATATTTTTGAACTGAATATTATTTTTATAAAATATTATTATTAAATATTTTTTAATAAATACAAATGATCATTTAATTTGTATGAAATCAAATGTAATTTTTATAAGGGTTTGAAAACTGTTATTGTTAAAAAACCCACCATTTCTTAATAAGTGTCAAATTTATTTTAAAACGAAAATTCAAATATTTATAAAGTTTATTAGATAAAATGAATATTATTTTTGGAATCTGAAAGTATAAATTTTCAAATGGTGAATTTTCCATAATTTTCTGAGACAGTCAAATTTTCTATTAAAAATTGAATACCATATAAATATACTTTGTGTAATATGAAATAATAATGAATGGAAATTGATATAATAAATAATAAAAAAGGTATCCAAGACTAAATATATATTTTCTATTTTAAATAATGAGATTTTATGTTTATTTTATCAATTTTATAAATCCATTATGAATCCTACAAAACCATTAGTATATTTTAATGTTTTAAAATTATTTCTTTAAGAGTATGACTCACTTCTACAAAAGAAAGGATATTATTTTATTAAGTTCAGACCTTTAACATATGAAATAATGAAAACCAATCTCATTTGGTAGAAACCATGGTAAAATACCATGGTATGTTTTTGGGTTTTTGTTATTTTATTATGTAGAGTCCAAAACCTATGTTTGAGAAATAATAAACAATTCTCATCTATTTTCCTATATAAACCCACCAAAGATCTCATTTATCTTTACGAAAAATACATTTAGAACATTCTTACTCTAAAATACTCTCTCAATAGTCCTCCCAAGGTTCCCTTAATATCTCATGAATCTCCTCCAAAGCATTTGGAGTCACACATTCAAGTAAGAGATCCTTTCCTTATCTTCTTTATTAAATTTTCTTTATTATATTATGCCTTCCATTTCCAATTACTAATTTTAGGAAATGTATTTAAATGTACCTATTATTTAAAATTTTGTGTATAAATTATGATAGACCCATTTTTCTCTCATCAACCCATTTTATGAATTTTTGGGTGACGTTGTTATGATACTGAATTTCACTACGATTTTCCATGCCAAAATAATTGTGTAGTGAATACCATACTCATTTACTATCAAGGGTGTTCACCTTTATCGGATTAATTCTTTGAAATGGGACTTAAATTTGTTTATTCTAGACATTTTTAACTTGGAATGAAATATGATTATGAATGATTTCACATTTTATGATCTGTGTGGTACACATAAGAATAAGAATGAAATGAAAGTGATGAGTGTGCCTAAACTTATATAGAAATCTAATAAATTAGGTAATGTTTAGTCTCATGAGATTATATTTTGGGATAGAGAGTGAGCCTAATTACTTTACACGACTCTTTCCATCATGATTTCTTGGTAGTTATCCATTACCTATGTTTATGATGATATGTTTTATGTTTTTTCCACATTTCCCATGTTTTATTTTGGTTATTATACTATATCATGTGTCATTGTTCATGTTTATGTTTCATACTCTTATTATTCCCCATTTATATTCCTATTGTATAACATGTATTATACTTTTCATTTAAATCCATTTTTATTCCCTTACTGTGATTTATAGCTCATCACTTTCTTATGTATATCCCCAGGTTATCCCATATAGTTTTAAGTGCGAGTAAGTTAGGAATGTTTCAATAAAGATGATGTTTTTACTATTTTAAATTGTTATTTAAGGTCCCTAATTTTTAAATACACTATATTTATTGATCTTCTAGGTTATATTAAGTGTAATATTAGGTAATAAATCAATAATTAATTTTCAATAAAGTTCAGGGTTGTAATAGTTGGTATCAAAGGAAAAGTTCAATTATTTATGAGTTAAGGATTAAAAAACACTAGAGAAGGCCTTAGAGATAAGACTAATTATAAAAAAATACCTAAATTATTGTTAGTTAAGATTAATTGGTTTACCAATAAATTACATCCATGTATGGTTAGTACAAGTTGATGGGGTTCTGACATAGATGTTTGTTGGGGTAAGAACTTCGACAAGGTGTGTCAATCCTAACTCAGCGTAACCTGGTACACAACAACGAGACTTATTATGAACCTGGTTTGACTCTCCTGGGGGATATTATTTGGAAAATATATAAACTCATGAAAAACCATTATTATGGTAATAAAATACCCACAATAATATATGTTAAGAAATAGATCATGGATAAATTATATTGAATCCTATAAATTCACAATTTAAGTAAATAATTTTAATTTATAAGTTATCTCTTTAATGACATTGGATTCCCATTTATGACTTTAATAGTTAAAAAATTTATTCACAATTTTTCATTTATTCTATCTAGCGGCCAAAAATATAAGGAATCGAGTAAATAATCAATGTGATTGGAAATGTGATGATTTCCCCAATGATAGGCCCAACCCGATGGGAGAAAGAATTGAAAAGTTCGTGATAATTCTCTCTCAACTGACTCAGATTTTTAATAGAAACTTGGATCAGAAGGAGTACCCAAATACCCCTAATAAATAACATACTATAATTGAATACTTTATGAGAAAATGGTCTCCAAATTTTAATGGATAATATTACCCCTTAATCACAGAACAATGGATCAACTCCATTGAGATGATCTTCTCCATCCTTTAATGTTATGGACAAGATAATGTTTTATTGTTTTTTTGTCAAATAGAGTGAGAAGATGATTAGTGTTGGACTTTGATTAAGAATACATATCTTGAGGAATATATCGAAGTGATAGGGTGTAAGGAATTCTGGAATTTTTTTCAATAAATATTTTCCTCACTCTCTCTAACATAAAATGAAAAGGTATTTCTATTCCCTCAAGAAAAAAGACAAAAAATCTATCTGGTCGTATGAGGTAAAATTCTCAAGACCTTCATGATATTCCTTTGTATTTTTTGTTACCCCCTAATGGAAGGCTGACCAATTCTTTGGTGGGGTAAAACATAATCTACGAACATCCCTATAAATCTGTGACTTTGATATCCATGTGAAAATCTTCTGACATTCCATGAAAGTAAAAATGGATATATGAAAAACTCAAGGGTGTCGTGAGGATAAGGACTGTATAGTGGAGTTCAATTCTAGTGGTCCGATGGAGATATATAATGGTGCTAATGAATTTCAGCTTCCCACATTCCAACTTTGTAGAAAGAATCACCCTAGAAATTACCTAAGGGGTGTGAGAAAATGATTTAGGTAAGGTAAGAAAGGGAACCTAGATAACAATTGGTTATAGGAGAAACCCTATAATGTAATTGAAGAAAGGAATTTTGTAGTCAAACCTCAATGAATTGTTCATTTCTATAACTATAAGAAACTAGGGTACTTTGGAAACCAATTCATTAATCCAAGGGTTTTTAGAGACAACCAGTAACTTATAAAGCGGTAAGGGATAGATTTTGGTATCATAACCAATGAGGTAGATCTGAAAAATAAAGTGTTTACAGGTATGACAGTTATTCATTTAGGTATAGTGAACATACTTTTTGATTCTAGTTCTATGAATTCCTTCATATTAAAATTTTTTAGTTGAACTATTAAAATACCACAAAAAAACCAAAAAGTAGAGTTACCGTTGAAAATGACAAATGAGGAAATCATTGCATCCCAAGTATATAACTCCCCCGGTCCAAATTTGTGGTATTAAATTTTTAGAGAACCTTTTTAAAATCCCTTTGGTGGAATTTCACAATATTCTGGGTGCTGATTTATAATGTCTGGGATTTTACATAATTTATTTTTAAAAATAGGTGGGAATTATTTCGAGACCAGTCTTTGAGGCGGCGTGCGGTTCCGAGGCCCGGTGAGCCCGGAACAAATGTTTGAATTTAATTAAATAATTAAATTACACACACATAAGGTTTTCTGGAAAAAGTGGAATAACTCCTAAACAGGTGCTCGAATCATAAATCCGAGGGCGCCGTTGCGTTCAGAGCAGCGGGTTTACCCCAGAAGAGACCTAACATCCACTGGCGCAGGCCGGTGGTGAAATCTGATTTTTGGACGTAACCGTAATAAAATATTTACTTTAAAATATTTTATTAAATTTGTTGCAGTGAAATATTTTTATTCTGTTAAATAGAGATTTCGCAGGGGGGGTGAGGGTTACAATTCCTATAACTCTGAATTTCTCTGGAGAGCTTTGGAAAAAAACTCTCGACGCATCAACGAAGTTCTTGACGAACTTCACCAGCAACGACGACGTGACAACCTGATCTTCACCATAGAATGCCGAAGATCTAGGTAGGATGTTTAATTTGTGATTTCATCCCCGTTCTTTATTTCTCTGACGAACACGGGCTAATCCACGAACAGATTAGTACGCGGATCGATCGTTCTTGCAGAATGGGATTTTGCGGGGATTTTCGGAGATTGAATCCATGTTGATTTATTGTTGTTGATTTTTCTGCTCCGTTTAATCCTATTAATGAGAGTGGATCAATGCCATGACGAATGACGACGGAGGTTCGTTCCCCAATTTTGTTTCATTGGATTTATCCTCCTTGTCTTCTTCACGTTCTTCGCGTTCTTCGTGGGGCGATGAACAATGGATCGTTGCACATTCGTTTTTTGACGCAATGATCCCAGATTGAATATCCAATCCCGGAGTGATTCCACGGAGGTGCGGCAATGGTTTTGGCGGAAAATTTTGAGCGGATCGAGATATATGAATTTTTGGGTGTTTTTATTCGTATGGATTGTTGGAGGGTTATGATCTGATTTAAGGACAAAAAAAAACCCGTTACGGTGTTCGTATGATGAAATAAACCAACCCCTGGAGTATCGGGATGAATGGACGAGAGATCGCAGATCTGGAAGATCGGCCGTAGCGCGAGGAAGAAGATGACGTTCTGAAAAAAAAATCCCGACTACACGACGTGTAGTGTGGGCTAAACGACGTGTGTTCATCGGTGGACCACCTGGCATGTACTCTAGGAGTACATGGACACAGGTTGGGTACAGAGCCAAGGACAAGGTGTGTATACCCATCCCTGGCCAGACCAGGCCAGATATACGAGATACCTCGTGTACTGGTACATGGGCATGCGATACGGATAGAGACCGTGTACGAGCACATGACCAGCATACATGGAGCAAGCCCAGGTGATCGGACACGGTGTGTTATTCTTCAAAACGTCGTGTAGTTACTTTCTATCCAACAAGCCGAATGACACGGGCCGTTTACACGAGCAGTATATGGAGTCAAGGAACACGACGTGTGATTTTTTCTACACACCGTGTAGTTGAGTTTTACAAAGCTTGAATGGAGAACACAGTCCGTTTACATGGGAAGTACCCACGGTCAAGGAACACTGCGTGTAACCATACTACACGCTGTGTAACCAATCTTGCATGGCTTGAGCCAGTTGCGTTCTGTGACTTGGGCTAGTTTCCTTAGGGGTCGTCCTCGTAGTCTTTCTCCTGAAGGTTTTTAGTATCATTTCCAATATACAGGAGTATGAACCCTTCATCAGGACTTCCTGAATAGAGTCATTGTAATCCCCTCTATGAGACTAGAGCCGGATCCTCTATTCATTCCTGGAACCCTAGGTAGTGTTCTTGGTATCGGCGTGACCAACTTTACCCGGGCGCCGATCCTCTGCTTAGCGGATTTTTTCAGACTGAGTTGTCGGAATCACCCCATGGGTATTGGTTGTGATCGTCATCTGAGCAAAATGTTCGCAAGTACTTTTGATGTCTGTTCTCTCGGAATGAGTACTTAGTATCTCTCTCTCTCTTCAGACATAGGAGTGTGTTCTCCCGGTTGCATGCTTAGTGGAATCTTCGAGCTGGATCCTAGTGGTGGTATTCATGATAGTGAAACATGTGTGAGTATATCTAGATATTCTTATTATATGTTCAGTAGAAATATACTATATATAGCTGACTGTATCTTTCCTTTGTGGTATTTTCTCTTGTTGTGTTTCCTTCGTGGTTTCGGGGTGTCTTACTGGGTATTGTTATACTCACCCCTGCACGGGCTTTTCCCGCACGTGTCGCATCTTGTGCATATGTGTGAGTCTTTGAAAAAATTCTAGGCGGACCAGGACCGGACGATACTCAGTGAGATCAGACATGCCGATGTGTGTTCCTACGACTACAAACTGTAGTCCCGACACCTTTAATTACAGGTTGGACTTTGTTACGGACTCTCTTTTGGTGGGCTTGTTCTTTTGGCCCAGGGTTTTACTTTCTTGTACTTTACTTTCCTGTCGTACTCTGTTGGTTGGGTTTTAGTGTATGCATGCATATTTTCCTTTTAGTAGTTTTTACTTTTCATCTTTATGGGCATTGAGATGTGTCTGCGTATGTACAGGTTTATAGGCAATGCCTCCCATGTTAGTTGCATGCCTACTCGGTGCTAGTCAGCAGCCCCTGGCCTATTCGAGGCGGTCTTGGGGAGTTGCGGCTTGAGCCCCACTAGGACGGGTCATGACAAAGTGGTATCAGAGGTGGTCCGTTCTGCCTTAGGACCGAGAGTCTGTGAGTTGGTTAGGGGAAATAGTGCTAAGTGTTTCAAGTTCGTCTTTCAGGACAGGGACCCCGGTGCTAGTGTGAGTGGCCGACGTATCCATACACTAGGACTTTGATAACTTGCTTTTCGACTCGGAACATGAGAACACTAGTTTCAGAGAAAAATAATTGTACATGCATCATATTGGAATGGGTTGTGGTTTCCATGTCCTTCTTGAGTCACCTCTCTAGATATACTCACTGATTGAGATACATCTTGTTTCTTTACAAGATGCCTCGGTGAAACACACCCTTTAGGATCCAGCAGCTCGATCACGAGGATGACCCCCTCAGCGATGAAGCTTTGATTCAGGGAACATATCCCCCAGTTTTACCATCAGGTGGTGTGCCAGTTATCCCACCACCTGTGGAGCAGTGTTTAGTGCCTGCTATACTAGTAGAGGAGGAGTGCAGGATGAGCACACTCCACGAGTTTCAGAGACAGAGACCCCTCAGGTTTCGAGGTGAGCCTGACACTTAGGCAGCAGAGGGCTGACTTGATGCAGTGACCAGATTCTTCCATTTGGTCAGGACACCAGTAGACCAGATGGTGATCCTCGCAGTGAGCCTTCTGTAGGGCTCGACAAGGCGATGGTGGAGTTTGGTTATTCAGACTCACGACGAGGTGACTCTTGCATGGTCAGAGTTTGAGCATCTCTTCAGAGAGGAGTTTTTACCGATTACCCTAAGAGCAGTATGTATACAGGATCTTCTTCAGCTCCAGCGGGGAACCATGATGGTGGATGACTATTCATCGAGGTTCACCGACCTCTCATGGTACTCGATGGATATGGTCAGAGATCAGTACTTCAGAGCTTGGACTTTTGAGTCGGGCTTGCGCAGAGATATCCGAGCTAGCATCATCCCTATGAGAATTACTACTTATGTTGGGGTGATCGGGCGGGCTTTGGTGGTCAAGAGCTTCTTGGAAGAGCAGGGACAACCGCAAGTTGTCAGTAGTGGGTGAGCTAGAGCAGAGACCTTGGTAGCAGGGAGTCGACGTCGGGGACCCATGCGTGGGAGACGTTTCCAGAGGAGATCCCAGGATAGGGGATCTGCTATACAGGTTTCACAGGGAACATCCAGCCAGCCTCGAGAGAGGCGATGCTACTCATGTGATGGCAGGGGACATGTCACTCGAGATTGTTCGACCCACCGTACTACTGACACGAGAGGAGTGGATGGTCCACTAATGCAGATACAATGTGTGGAGCAGACAGATCTGTGGGGTGGCAGACATGGTAGAGGAGTTGGGAGAGAAGCTGGAGGTGGTCTTTGTTTTGACCTTTTACCACCACCACCACCCCCAGGAGGTCCACCCCAGGTTCAGGGAGCCGGTGGACAGAGGCAGGGACAACTATAGGCGGCAGAGGCTTATGACCCACGTACTCCCGAAATGATTAGAGGTATAATATGTGTCTTTTCTAATTTGGCTGTTGTATTGATAGACACAAGTTCTAGTCATTTATTTCAAGATTCTTATCTTGTTCGAGACCTTGAGATTCCATTTGAGCCATTGACTCGACCCTTACGCTTAGAAACATCGACTGGAGAAGATTCAGAGATCACACACCTCTATAGACAGTGTGACCTGACCCTTGGAGGTGATAGTTTTGGTTGGAACCTCTTGGTGGTAGCGTTGAGGACTTACGATGTCATTCTTGGTATGGATTGTCTATCCACAGTTCATGACCAGATTGACTGTTTTAGGTGAAGGCTGTGGTGTGTCCGCAGTGATGGAACGAGGTTCTCTTTTGTTGGTGAAAGAGAGACCCACGTAGTGCAGGATGGACTCATGCATAAGAAGGCCCAACCGATTTCACATCAGTTGGCTAGCCTAGCCCTTGGCACAATAGATGTTACGAGTTTCCAGTTCCCAGCAGTAGTGGCTGAGTATGAGGAAGTCTTTCCAGAGGATGTCCCCGGACTACCTCCCCGTCGAGAGATAGATTTCTGCATTGAGTTGCAACCTGGGACAACACTGATATCAGCATCAGCATATCGGATGGCTCCTACAGATCTTTGGGAGCTGAGGGTGAAACTGGAAGACTTACTGAAGAAGGTATTTGTGTGACCCAACATTTCACCCTGGGAGACCCCAGTACTGTTTTCCAAGAATGCATATGGGATCTTGAGGCTATGTGTGGATTACCGGCGCATGAATCAGGTGATCGTGAAGAACCGGTATCCACTACCGAGGATCGATGAACTCTTCGACCAGTTGAGAGGGGCACGATGGTTCTCAAAGGTTGATCTATGATTAGGTTGCGATCAGTTGCGAGTACGGGATGGGGATGTACTGAAGACGACTTTCAGATGTTGCTACGGTCACTATGAGTACTTGGTGATTCCCTTCGACATGACGAACGCCCCAGCAGTGTTCATGAGACTCATGAACTGGATCTTTCAGTCCTATCTAGACCGGTTTGTAGTGGTCTTCATCGACGATATCCTTGTATACTCTGCGTCTAAGGAGGAGCATACGAGACACCTAAGGATGGTTCTGGAGACACTCCGAGAGCACCTGTTGTATGGGAAACTCTCGAAGTGACAGTTCTAGTAACAGGAGGTCCACTTTCTAGGAAACTTTATCTTGGAAGATGGTGTAGCAATGGACCCAGCCGAGGTGGAGGCAGTGCTAGCATGGGAGCCACCTCGGAGCGTGATAGAGGTGCGTAGTTTCATTGGGTTGGAAGGCTAATATCAAAGATTCATCCTTGATTTCTCCAGGATTTCAGCACCCATGATATCTTTGACCTGAAAGGGGTAGGCTTTCGTGTGGACCAAGAGATGCCAGCAGGCTTTCCAGCAGTTGAGACATAGTTTGACGAGCGCCCCGATCTTGAGATTATCGGAGGAGGGTGTCGAGTACGTAGTGTTTTTCGACTCATCAGGAACTGGGATTGGTTGTGTCTGGATGCAGAGGCAACCATTTATTGCCTATGGCTCACGCCAATTGAGACCCCACGAGAAGAACTACGTGACCCATGATTTTGAGTTGGTAGAGTTAGTCTTCATGTTGAAGATGTTTCGGTACTACCTGATGGGCGAGCGGTTTACCATCTACTCGTATCACAAGAGTCTCAGATATATCTTTTCATAGAAGGATTTAAATTTGAGATAGAGGCGATGGCTTGAGTTCCCCCAGGATTAAAATTTGAGATCGTTTACACTCCTGGGAAGGGGAACGTTGTGGAAGATGCTCTCAGTAGGAAATCCAGTTCGCAGTTGCGGGATGAGTCGATGAGGCAGTTGGCCTCATTATAGTTATCCTTCATGGATAGAGATGAAGGAGATTACCTTCAATCGATGGTTGTTACCCCTCCACTCATACAGCAGGTCAGGGAAGAACAACTTGAGGATGCTAGCTGTGAGACTCTACGTGCTCAGATATCCACATGTGATGCTACAGATGGATATTCAGAAGGTGGGGAGCACATTGTTCTTTTCAGAGGGCGTACAGTAGTACCAGTGACGTTGCAGGAGGAAGTTCCATACATCTCCTTTGGCGGTGCATCCAGGCGTGGAAAAGATCTACAAGGACCTCCAACATCAGTTCAGGTGGCCAGGAATGAAGAAGAGTGTGGCGGAGTTTGTTTCTCGGTGCCTTACTTGTCAGCAAGTAAAGGCTGAGCACCAGGTGCCGGCAGGTTTGACTCAGCTCCTTGAGGTTCCAGAGTGGAAGTGGTATGGGATATCCATGGACTTCGTGACAGGTTTACCACGTACGTCTCGAGGACACGATGCCATCTGGGTGATCATTGAATGGCTCACCAAGTCGGCCCACTTCCTAGACATACGGGAGCAGAGTTCAGTAGAGAGCTTGGGACACCTCTACATGCAGGAGATAGTTCGACTTCATGGAGTGCCATCCACGATCATCTCAGATCCTGATGCTCATTTGACATCCTGTTTATGGAAGGGATTGCAGGAAGATTTCGGGACACAGTTACAATTGATCACATCATTTCATCCCCAGACTGATGGTCGGACGGAGCAGACCATCCAGGTTCCAGAGAATATGCTACCAGCTTGCATACTTGACTTCAGTCATAGCTGGGAGGATCACCTACCACTGGTGGAATTTTCTTATAACAACAGTTATCATTCCACTATTGGTATGGAACCATTCAAGGCTCTGTACGGGCGACCTTCCAGGTCACCACTTTACTAGATTGACCCAGGAGAGTCAGCACTCATGGGCCCAGATATGGTGAGAGCTACTACAGAGAAGGTGCAGGTCATCCAGGAGCAGATGAAGACTGCACGGGGTCGGAAAAAATCTTATGCTGACAGGCGGTGAAGGCCCTTGGAGTTCGAGGAGGGAGACCATGTGTTCCTTCGGGTCTCACCTCGACGGGGATTGTGGAGATTTGGCTGAGGCGGAAAGATTCTCCAAGGTTCATTGGACCTTTCCTGATTCTGAGTAGAGTTGGCAAGGTGGAGTATCGCTTGTCTCTACCTCCTCAGATGGACCGGGTACACAACATCTTCTATGTGTCACAAATGTGGAGGTACGTGCATGATCCATCGTATGTTATCGACTAGGGGGAGCTGGAAATCGATGATGGAGAAACCTTTGCTTAGTATCTAGTGGAGATCGAGGATCGGCAAGATAAGATCCTTCGTGGATGAGCTATTCCCTTAGTTTGTGTCCGGTGGCAGCATGAGAATTTCCAAGAGAGCAAGTGGGAGAAGGATGCTCAGATTCGTGTGCAGTACCCACATCTTTTTGAGTAGCCTTTGTTTTGGCTTTTCGGGGACGTAAAAGCCCTAAGGTGGGTGTGATGCAATGTCTCGGATTTTCCTTACTTTATTTTTAAAAATAGGTGGAAATTATTTTGAAACCAGTCTTCAAGAAGGCGTGAAGTTCCGAGGCCCGGTGAGCCCAGAACAAATGTTTGAATTTAATTAAATAATTATATTACACGTGCATGAGGTTTTTCGGAAAAAGTGGAATAACTCTTAAACGAGTGATCAGATCAGAAATCCAAGGCTGCTGTTGCATTCGCAGTAGCGGGTTTACCCTAGAAGAGACCTAACATCCACTGGCGCAGGCCGATGGCAAAATCTGGTTTTTGGACGTAACCGTAATAAAATATTTAATTTAAATTTTTTTATTAAATTTGTTGCAGTGAAATATTTTAATTCTTTTAAATAGAGATTTCGCAGGGGGGGGGGGTGAGTGTTACAATTCCCATAACTCTGAATTTTTCTGGAGAGCTCTGGAGAAAACCTCCCGACGCATCAATGACGTTCTTGACGAAATTCGCCGGCAACGACGACGCGACAACTGAATCTTCTCCATTGAATGCCGCAGATCAAGGTAGGATGTTTAATTTATGATTTCTTCCCTTTTATTTATTTCTACGATGAACTCGGGCTAATCCACGAACAGATTAGTTCGCGGATCGATCGTTCTTGCGGGATGGGCTTTTGCAATGATTTTGGGAGATTGAATCCATGTTGATTTATTGTTGATTATTTTTCTGCTCCATTTAATCCTATTAATGGGAGCGGATCAACGCCGTGACGAACGGAGGTGGAGGATCATTCCTCAATTTTTTTTCATTTGATTTCTCCCCTTTCTCTTCTTTGCGTTCTTCGCGTTCTTCGCAGGGTCATGAACAACAGATCGTTGTACATCCATTTTTCGGCACAATGATCCCATATTGAAGATCCAACCCCGGAGCGATGTCACAGAGGTGCAACGATGGTTTCGGCAGACTATATGGAGCGGATCGAGAGATATGAGTTTTTGGGCATTTTTCTTCAGATGGATAGTTAGAGGTTTATGATCAGGTTTAAGGATAGAAAACCTCCATTACGGTGTTCATATGATGAAACGAACCAACCCCTGGTGTATCGGGACGAACGGATGAGAGATCGCGGATCCGGAAGATCGGCCGAAGCACAAGGAAGAAGACGAAGTTATGGAAAAAAATCCCGACTACACGGCATGTAGTATGGTCTACACAGCGTGTGTTCATTGGCGGACCACCTGGCGTGTACTTTGGGAGTACACAGACATGGGTTGGGTACATGGCCAAGGACACGACATGTATACCCCTCCCCGACCAGATACATGGGATACCCCGTGTACTGGTACATGGGCAGGTGACATGGAAAAAACCATGTACGGGCACATGGCCAGCGTACACGGAGCGAGCCCAGGTTCTCAAACACAGTGTGTTATTCTTCAACATGCCATGTAGTTACTTTCTATCCGACAAGACGAATGACATGGGCCGTTTACACAGGGAGTACCCAAAGTTAAGGAACATGGTGTGTGATTTTTTCTACACGCCGTGTAGTTGAGTTTTACAGAGCTTGAATGGATGACACGTTCCATTTACACAGGCAGTACCCAGGGTCAAGGACCATGGCGTGTAACCATACTACACACCGTGTAACCAATATTGCATGGCTTGACCCTGTTTCCTTCTGTGACTTGGGCTAGTTTCCTTAGGGTTCGTCCCCGTAGTCTTTCTCTTGAAGGTTTTCAGTATCATTTCCTATATACAAGAGTATGATCCCTTCAGCAGGACTTCTGGAATAGAGTTCTTGGAATCCCCTCTGTGAGACTAGATTCGGATCCTCTATTCATTCCTGGAACCCTAGGTAGAGTTCTTGGTATCGGCGTGACCAACTTTACCCGGGCGCCGATCCTCTACTTAGCGGATTAGCTCAGACTGAGTTGTCGGAATCACCCCATGGCTATTGGTTGTGATCCTCATCTAAGGAACATGTTTCCAAGTACTTTTGGAGTGTGTTCTCCCAGAACGATTACTTCGTATCTCTCTCTCTTCAGACCTAGGAGTGTGTTCTCCCAGTTGCAAGCTTAGTGGAATCTTAGAGCTAGATCCGAGTGGTTGTATTCACGATAGTTGAACATGCATGAGTATATTTGGATATTCTTGTTATATGTTCGGTAGACATATACTTTGTAGATATGACTGTATCTTTCCTTTGGAGTATTTTCTCTTGTTGTATTTCCTTCGTGATTTCGGGGTGTCCTACTGGGTATTGTTATACTCACCCCTGCATGGGCTTTGCCAGCACGTGTCATGTCTTGTGCAGACGAGCGAGCCTTTGATGGATTTTAGACGGACCAGGACCAGATAGTACTCAGTGAGATTAGACAGGCCGAGGTGTGTTCTTACGACTACAGACTATAGTCCCAACACCTTTCTTTACATGTTAGACTTTGTTACAGACTCTCTTTTTGTGGGTTTGTACTTTTGGGCCAGGGTTTTACTTTCTTGTCCTTTACTTTCCTGTCGTACTCTGTTGGTTGGGTTTTAGTGTATGCATGCATATTTTCCTTTTAGTAGTTTTTACTTTTCTGCTTTGTGGGCTTGGAGATGTGTGTGCGTGTGTACATGTTTATAGGCAATGCCTCCCATGTTAGTAGCATGCCTACTCGGTGCTAGTCACCAGCTCCTGGCCTATTGGAGGCGGGCTTGTGGAGTTGTATCTCGGGCCCCACTGGGACGGGTCATGACATGATTAACTTTCCCTATATAGATATGACATAAATTTCCACAAGATGGAAATCACTCTCCGTATCATGAATCAACCCCCAATTACGTACAAGTGCAAGGAGGAGGGTGAATCTTCTTAAAAACAAAAATCATACTAATGGATATTATTTACCTATGAGAAAGAATATCTAGATCAAATTATTGAGTCTAAGGAATGAATCATCCTCGAACACATTCCTATTGTGAGGGAATACACTAATGTGTTTCCTGAGGAATTTCTTGGTCTTCCTTCTAAATGATAGGTTGAATATTCAATCGAGATTATACCTAGGGTGTTACCATTATCCAATACTCTGTGTAGAATGGATTTTTGGAAAATTGAAGATCTGATGAAACAAATATAAGAGAATTTGGATAAATGGATCGTACAGTCAGGTACTTCACCATGGGCTGCACTAGTACTCTTCATCAAGAAGAAGGACATGTCAGTGCGCCTTAGCATTGATTATTATGTGCTCAAATAGATTAAAATAAAAAATGGGTGTCCTCTTCCATGGATTGATGAATTTTTTGATGAAATATATGGAGAAAAATACTTCTCTAATATGGATCTTTGGTTGGGATTTTACCAAGTTTGGGTGGTGAAGGTGGATATCCCCAAAACTTCTTTTTTCATGAGGTATGGGAACTATGAGTTCACAGTGATGCCTTTCGGGCTAACTAATGTGCCATAAATCTTCATGGAGTTGATGAATAGAGTCTTCATATATTACCTTCATAAATTTATTGGAGTATTTTTAGACAATATTCTAATATACTCAAAAACCTTGTAGAATCATGAGGACCATCTGAGCACTATGCTAAAGACCTTAAAAAATTAACAGATTTATACCAAGTATAGAAAATGTGAGTTTTGGTTGAAGGAAGTCTCATTATTGGGGTATATCATCACAAGCAATGAGATATCTATAGACCCATAAAAAAATAAGTAATTGAAGGAATTCTGAGTCCAACATCTACGATACATATCCATAGTTTCCTTTGATTACCAGGGTATGATTGTCAACTTTTGAGAAATTTATCGTGATTTTAAAACCCTCTAACCAAGATAACTCAGAAGGAAGTGAAGACTGCTTAAAATTATGAATGTTAATATAAATAAAAATATTTGATAAGGAGGCTTATAAGTGCTCCTATTCTCACACTACCCATATATGGAAAACTTTTCATGGTATTCAGTGATGCTTCAAATAAGGGCCTGTGATATGTGTTAATGCAGAATGAAAAATTCATAGCCAATGTTTCAAGGTAGTTGAAAGTTGATGAATAGAAATACACAATAAATGATCTTGAGTTGAATGTAGTGGTATTAACTTTGAAAATAAGGAGACATTATCTCTTTGTGGAGAAGTGTAAAATATATACAGATCATAAAATACTCAAGTATATATTCACACATAAAGATATGATAATGCACCAACGAAGATGGTTAATGCTAATAAAAGAGAATGACTGCTCAATTCACACAAATAATTGTTAAGAGAATAAATTTTAGGTTTATCCAAGTGTAAAGGATCCATAAATTTTATCATTGACGATAATTGAGAGGGATTCGATCTTGTTACATTTGAAAAGGATGGACATGATAATCATAAGGGAACGAACATCATCATTCTTTTAACAAATTATTGCTCAACCATCTCTTTTGGTGAGGTTAAATTATTCTTAAGAGATGATTTGGGAATTTAGAATAAAGTAAAAACAATAAGAAAATGAAAATATTCATAGTTCAATGTTAATGAATAAAGAGTTATGATATTTGGGTCATGAAAATGTGTACCATAAAATCTTGAGTTAAAGAAGGAGCAGTTGGATGATGCATATAGATCAACCCTCTCCATCTACCCCAAAAGAAAAAATATGTATCAAGATCTATAAGAAAAATATTGGTGGGACAATATGAAGAATGATATCGTAGAACTTACATTAATATGACTTGTATGTCAGGAAGTGAAAGTCGAAAGGAAAAAAATACAAGGGGATGATATAACCATTACCAATATCTAAATTGATATGGGAAAACAACACCATGTAAATTATCATTGGTATTCTAAATAAATCAAGAGGGAATAATTTTATAAGGGTTATGGTGGACTTTCTTACATATTCTAGTAACTTCATTGATATTTGAGAATATTTTTCAATGGATCAACTTGTATTGATATACATCATAGAAGTGGTATGGATGCATGGAGTACCACTGTCGACTGTATCCGATTGAGATTCAAGATTCACCTCCATGTTTTGGAAATGTATTCAAAATTATCTAAATATAGATTTTAACATTAGTGGGGATTATCATGCTCAAACTGATGATCAACCTAAGAGGACTATCCAAATAGTTGAGGATATGTTGAGATCATTCTCAATTGACATCGAAGGAGGATGGAATCAACATCTTCCTATAGTAGGGTTCGATTACAATAAATGTATACACCCAAGGATAAAAATGTATCCCTATGAGGACCTTTATGGTAATAAGTGAATAACACCTCTATGTTGGGATGAAGTTGGGGAATGAAAACCGATAGGTCCGTAAATAGTCGAGGAAATGGTAGAAAAGGTCAAGACCATTCAGCAACACATTAAGACTGCTTAGAGTTGAAAAAAGATCTGTGATGAAAATCATCGATGAGACCTAGATTTTGATATTAGAGAGATTTTATTCCTCCACATATATCCATGGAAAAATTTTATGAGATTTGGGAAGAAGGGAATGCTTAGTCTAAGATACATCAACCCCTTTGAGATCCTTGGCCGCCTTGGAGTAGTGGCCTACCGACTTTCACTCCCAGAAAACCTATATCAAGTACATGATGTATTAAATATATCCATTTTGATAAAGTTAATACCATACCCCTCACATGTACTCAATAAAAACTCAGTACCATCAGAGAATGGAATTTCCTATGAGGATCAATTAGTGAAGATATTAGATCGTAGAGACAAAAAACTATGAAATAAAACAATGCACCTGGTCAAAGAGTTGTGGAGAAACCAAAAGTTTTAAGAAGAGATATGGGAACCTTAGTAAGTGATAAAGTATAATTACCCACATCTATTTTAGTGTGGAAAATGAAAATTTTGAGGGCAAAATTCCCTAAGTGGGAAAGATTGTGATGACCTGAAAGGTTATAAATAAAATTCCCCCATAATTTAATTAAATGTATCATTATGTAATATATTTATAGAAAAAACATAAACTAATTTGGTTTTATTATATCCTATTGTGTTTAAATTACCATTAATAATCTTTAATGTTGATAAAATACATCCATTTAATAGTGATCACATTATTAGTATAAATATATTGTTTTTACAAATCCAATTGACACAGGAAGTAATGGCCTCAACCCATAGGATAATATCCTATGAAGCCCATTTATCAGAGATAATGAGGGAGATACAATCTCTAGGATTTACTATTGACCAATCCCAAGTTGAGATTCAATAACTTTAGCATGAGAAAAACTATTTACGAGAGAAGTTTAAGCTCATCGAGATCATGGCATGAACTATGTTCATCAAACCACCCCACGAACGTCCCACCATCATGCACCTTTCCCTCAGGGTGTTTTCTAGTTTATTAATGGGATATCTATCATGGCCCAATAAATATGAGTATATAACTTCTATTTGATATAATGAATAATTTATTTTCCCCCTATTATTATTACTTTATGAAGTATTTTTTATTTTGATTCAATAAAACACAAATAGTGTTTGTAGTTAACATTCAAATTAAAATAAGGGATTTATTTTGATTAATTAATGGATATTTGAAATAAATATTATTTTATTAAAATATTTTTATTAAAAAATGTTTATTAAATTTTTTTATCATATATTTTTTATGAATTCAAATGTATTTTTTATATTGGCTCAAAAAAATTTATTGTAAAAAACACAGCATTTCTTAGTAAATATAGATTTTATTTTAAAAGTAAAAATTTAAATATTTTTAAAATTATTTACATAAAATTAATATTTTTATTGTAATTATAATTTCAAAATTATCCAACAGTTAATTTTTCATAATTTTCTGAGACAGTCAATTTTTTGGGTTAAAATTAAATACCTTATAAATATACTTTGTGTATTATGACATAAAAATTCCCTAAAAGTGTTGTAAAAAATAATATAGATGGTATCCATTAATAAATATATGTTCTATATTTTAAATAATTAGTATTTAATTTTATTTTATTAATTTTATAAATCGATTATGAATCCTCCAAAACCATTAGTATATTTTAAGTTTTTAAAATCATTTCTTTAAAAGTATGACTCACTTACACTTAAGAAAGGGTATTATTATTTTTGTTTTCAGTCCTTTTACTTAGAAAATAATTAATAAACTATACTTTTGAGTAAACCATGGTAAGATTTATGGTTTTGGATATTTTGTTATATAGAGTTTGAAACCTAAGTTTGAGAAATAATAATGAATTATCCTTTATTTTTCTATATAAACACACCCAAGATCCAATTTTTTCACTCAAACTCTTTGTAGAACATCCTTAATCTTCCCTCCCCTATATTAAGTCTTCAAAAGATCCCCCAAGATCTCAAGAGGCTCCTCTAAATAATTTGGAGTCACACACTCAAGTAGTATATCCTTTCATTCTCTTATTTAGTCAAGTTTCTTTATTATCTAATACCATCCATTTCCTGTTCCTAATGTTGGGAGATGTCATTACATGTCCCTATTACTGAAAATTTAATTAATAAATTATTATAGTCCCCTTTATTTATCTTATAAACCCATTTTATGAATTTTTAAGTGAAGTCATTATACTACCGAAACTTTACCATGACTTTCTATGCCAGAACAATTATGTACTGAACACCATACCCATTTCTTATCAATGGTATTCACCATTATACACTTATAATTATTTGACATGGGAATTACATTTATTTATTCTACACCCCTTGACCATGGAATTAAATATTATGTTGAATGAATCTATTTTGAATGATCTATGTTTAACACGTAATCATGAGAATAAAATGAATGTGACCGGTGCACCCATGATTATATAGCACTCCAATGCATTAGGTATTGTTTAGTCTCATGAGATGTCATTTTGGGATAGGTAGTGAACCTAATACCTTTATATTAATTTTTACATCATGATGTATTGGAAATTATCCTTTACTTATGTTTATGATACAATATTTTAAGTTATTCCACATTTCCCATGTTTCCTTTATGTTTTCATGTTATATCATGTCTTATTGTACATGTTTATGATTCATAATATTTTTATGCCTCATTGATATTACTATTGTCTAACATGAATTATCATTTTCATGTTATTCCTTGTTTATTCCCTTATTGGCCTTTATAGATCATCCCTTTGTTATGTATGACCCTAGGTTATCCCATGCAGTTTTATGTGATAGAATGTTAAGGAAGTTTTCAATGAAGATGGTGTTTTTCTGATTTTAAATTGTTACGCAATGTACCTAATTTCCAAATACACTAGAATTCATGATCTTATGGGTTTCATTAAGTTAAATATTATATAATAAATGAATAATTATTGTGTAATAAATATCAGCATTGTCATATTCACCTTGGGTATAAGGTGATTGATGATGAAAGTGCAGAGTCAGAATATTTTATCACTGAGAGATGGATGGGATAAATCAATGATAATTTTTATTTTATGTTTCCTTACAATTGAAACAAACTTATCCTCCCATTAAGGAGTCTATTACCTTTGTAAAACAATTCAAACAAACATCCATAGGAACAAACGTCTTTACAAGGTTCATTATTCAATACGAATAGCTACGTCCTTGGTATGGTTTGAAGATATGCTAATACGATACAATACACTAGAAAAAAAATCATTGGATGACAATGAGTAGGATATTCCCTTTCACTCATGTTGTACTTTGGAGACAATATGAAAGTATGTGTGTACCCTCATAGCACAAATAGGGTAATACAATGTTTATGTAACAACTCATGTTTCCTATGATTCCTTTTCAATTCCAAATATGTACTCAATTTAAAACGATTCATAAATTTATTACCTAAAAGATGATAATAAATTCCTTGGATTTGTTAGAGAAAACACTTCCTGATATTCCTAATATGTTTTACCAGTCCGATTTCTCTGAGTATGATTCTCTCAGTTCGATTATAGCAGTCTGATTATTCCTGGTAAGATTGTACCTAGTACGATTCTCCCCATACGATTATTCCCAATATGAAAAGATCAATAATAAAAAATATATAACTGGATGAGTATGATTGAGACAATTCAAAAATACTTCTTCCTCAATCCAAAAATCCCATTATGGAAAACCTGGTCTGATAATCTAGACCAATATGACGATCATATGAATACAATTAACATGTTGAATACTGTAATCAGGTGAGTATGATAATCACTTAGTATGACGACCAGCTGAATATGAAATTGTGATTTGGTCTCTTCTCCAATGCATTTTCTCCATCGAAACTTCTTCAACAAAACTCAATATCAAAAATTCTTATTCTCTCTAAAAAATCATGTTTCTCTCTCTTCTGTAGAGAATACTACATCAGTCATTAGAAAAGTAAAATATACGTTTTCCTTTTTATTGGTGACCCATAAGTGGTATTGGTGGGAATCCTAAAAAATTTCCTACTCTCATAAATTCACTCAAATCCTGATTTCCCTTGAATGTCGAGTACATTTATGAATTTGTCAACTCTTCTTGATTATTATCAAATCTTACACATTCTTCACTTATTATTTATACATTCATTTTAATTTCTAGTCTGATTTCAATTCATGAGTTCTATTTTTCTAAATCATATTTCTTCAATACAGTGCTATGTACCAATTGAATATATAAATGTATGAAAAAATGGATACCACTCTGAATGCTGAATAAAATCATTATTTTGAATACCAGGATCCCCTATTCATCAAAATCCTTCATCTTTTCTCTGGAAGAACATTTACTTATTAAATTTTTCTCTTGACCCACTTGTCAAATCTGTTGAAAAACAAATAAAGTAATTCAACCACTTTTGAATGGTTAACTACATTTTTGATTGGTTTTTGTTATTATGATTTTGATTGGCCTCACCTCATTTTTAACAACTTCATTTATTCCCAAACCTATTCCTGTATCATGACTTCATTCATGACTTTAAATTCATTTGATAATAGCTTCAAAATCATCATAATTAAATTGGAAAGTATCATAGCTTCCCATTCATTCCAGCTTATTTCTTTTCTTCTCAGCCTGAGTACGATCTTTTTTAAATATGATTGGCCTATATACCATCATCTTGGATATGATAATTATAGGAAAAATCATTCAAAGTATTATTGGCCTAGATACAATTATTCTAAGTGAGATATTCATTTTTCTTTTCCTTTTTCTTCTCTTCTATATGGATATGATTAAATCTGGGTACTATTTGGAATACCACTTTTCCATTTTATTTCATCAAGATTACATCATAATTTCTCCAATAAAAATATGATTTATGTGAAATAGAAATCTGCAAAGCATAATAACATTTAAATAAATCGTATTCATGAGGACTCCAATTCTTTAGGAAAACAATCACTTCTTTCATACCGAATTTAGAGTGAATCTGAGGACCATTTACATCAAGAAAGTCTCATTCTCAATTTGACCCTTCTAAAGTAGATTTAGTGTGAATTAAATCATGATTAATTACTACCACTCTGAACCCATGGTGAGTCTGATTAGAACCATTTCTTCCAAATAATTCATTTCTAATTATGATGGACAAGGTGAGTCCGATTATTTTGTTAAAAACAAAGTGAGGTGATGTAACTTTCTTCGAAAATTTTCATTGAAAAAAAAGAAAACATTTGAAAACAAAAAACTTCATCATTATATGGGTCCAAATATATGAGATATCACATCCTTATCCTATAATAGTGACATATTCGTTAGGGTGTAAGGTTGGGAAATCCTGGTTGGAATTCCCCTAGGTAGAATTATGAAGAGATAAAATTAGTATTTTTGATGAATTTGATTGATTGTATGAGGATGAGGAATGTAGAGACCCAAATCTTAACATATATTGACATTACATTACATTTGCGGAATACTTAGTACATAACAAAAACACACACACAAGGATCGTAATAGTTTAGTGTCTTTGGAAACTCGGAATATAATCTTCTAATCGTGGTGAAAGATCTTCAACATCTCCCATAAATATCTTCCTTTTTTTTATCTGAAACCTTTCTTTATATCCTGGGGAAAAGAAAACATAAAAGGGTGAGCTCAAATGCTCAGTAATGGTAAACAAAAGAAATATCAATCACTTCATACTCATAAGAACATATCCTTTGGAAATCTTAACCTGCAAAAGAGATCATAATTTCATAACATGGGATAAATCATTGTAGTGAAATGAAATCCCAAAATCATAACTTAAAAATATTAAACTTTGTGGCATACACACATAATAATAGAGAATCATTTCTTGTTAGTCAAGACTCATTTCCAAGACTATCTTAGTGGACAAAGTCCCTTTCTGAACCGAGTCACCCTCGTTTTAGTCCTGTTTCACTGAACCGGTATAACCTACTGTTCCAGCCATGTCTATCTCATGAGATATAAAATCTTTACCCAATGCATTGGAGGGAGATATATGTCCCACCCATCTCATAATGATACCATTCTTATGTGTGCCACAAAATCATAAATCATACATCATTGCATAACCCATGTAATAAAAATGGGAATCTTAAACATCGGGACATCATAAAACAATTCATATAAGATAAAGGAATTCATAAAAATATTTCTATCACAACATAATAAAATCAATGTAATGATAGGGATATAATCAAAACCCTCTTTTATCTTAGATGGAAAATAATTTTGATAAAACACTTGAACTTCATTCTTGAGGAAAATATCCTTTCTACTTCAAAAACACTTTTCCTTTCTTAACATGTCATAAAATTATAAAATAAAAGAAGTTGATTAAAAATAAACTTGAAAACTTGTAAAGGAAACTTATAGTAAATAATGTTTTAAAAATCCATTCATGCCGTATAAGTTAAAAAAACATTCTTCGTACTTTTGTCGGAAAAGTCAAAAAGTACCTCGTACGAAAAACGACAAAAGATTCCTTTCATATCTTTTACAAAAAACTTACCGAAGGGTAAAATTGGATATAAACTATTGTATAAGGATGGAAATAATATTACATATTGAGGGAACATGGATGTGTATGATAAAATACACCCCAGTAATTACCAAAGTAAAAACAATCTCAGATAAAAGTGAGATTGTGATATTTCCCTTACCTTAGGTCCGATTTGCTTCGTAAGTGTCCGAACCTCCTGTATAATGATTTAAATCATGTTATTGACTTATTCCAGAATCATATTAATTGTTATTATATCATATATGGTCCACTTATGACTTTATATTACCCTTTCTTTTGTAAATTCATGTTAAAGTAGCGTTTTGGGTAAAATCGTCTCATTTGTCGTTCGTGTTTTTAACTTGTAATTATTAATATGATTACTTGGATCATGATTACTTATATCCAGAATGTAAAACATGATTTATATATATTATATATTCAGAATATATATATATATATAATATATCGATAAATGGAATGAAATACACCGTTCATGGAGACGGTAGTCCGTACGTACGCATGAACGCTGTTTTCGTTTCCTTATTGAAGTGAATGGAATTAAGTAGATGACATACATATAAATTTACATAAGTCCAGTATCATTATTATGTCATATATTTCATTAGTACTTATTATATATACTTTATAATCATTCATGAATGGTTAATCATTGAGAATGATTCTCATCGCGTTGTGGAGACGGTAGTCCGTACGTACGCACGAGCGATGATATCGTTCCCATGGTCGTGAAATTGTGTTGAAGTGTATGTAGACTATTTTAGTATCAATATCAATTTATAATAATCATATATAGTCACTCATTACACCATTATACCCATCCTATTAAGGTGGTGGTGGAAAATAGATTACACCACGGCGTGGAGACGGTATTCCGTACGTACGCACGCGCGGTGATTTCATTTTTATGTAGGATGGATAGAAGATGAATTAGGGTTGTTTCATATTTATAATAACATATCAGTATTTAAGTAATACTTATGTTATTACTTTTTCATGAAACAACTAAAGAAGAAGAAGTTTAAGAAGAAAGAAATTGAAAAGATCGGTAATGGATATTACCTCTTCTTTGAAACGCCTCTTTGAATCCTCCACTTAGGGAACTAAGATTGGTCTTTTAAGAATACCAGGACCTATAGGATTATTCTAGGGAAGTGGAGAAGAGAATTTGTCAGGGGTTGGCCGAGCTTGAAGGCTCAAAGTTGTGTGAGGAAGAGAGGGAGGAGGTTCCCTTTTATAAGGGAGGAGAGGGGCACCTTTGGAATTCTTAAAAATATTAATTTATAATAAATCTAACCCCACCTAAAAACCTCCAAAAATGACTCATATTCGAAGATTAGATGATATAGGGTTGTAATCCCATCAACCAATAAAATTTAGACATGTTTGGATCTTATTTTAAACCTTATCATTTTGATTTATCCTTATTTAATGTATTTAAGTTTATTTGTGGTAATAAAATTCTAAATTTTAAATTATAACAAATAATTACTTATTTGTTGTGAATTTTCCATAATTGTTTAATTTATAACATTATAGACCATATAAATGTAAATTTATAATTTTTAAATATTTTTGTGATTATTAAACAATTTTATAATATGTTATTTTTATAAAATAACAATAGTGTCAATTTTGAAACTATTCAATTATTTTAATTTAAATAAAATATATACAGAAGATATGTTCAAACTAAATGATTTAATATATTAATAAAAGGTCATATGTATCTATAAAATTAGTGGATCACATTAAATAGTTCATATATTATTTATTTTATTATTTTTAAAACCATTTATTTGGTTTATCTCTTAATAAAATAATTACTACATAATTTTTGTATAATTATTTAATATACTTATTTGTTGAATAAAAATTTAAAATAAAATCCTATGATGAAGATAAATATATTAACTTTCACAATATTACTTTTACTCTAATTTATCATCTTAAAATCACAATATTTAAATTGTTATATTTATTAAATTATGAAGGTGACAACTTTGGCATCATTTAAAATAAAATAATATAAGTGTCATAATTGCCTGTATAAGACTCAGAATGGTCAAATATTCGACCATTGGATGATTATAGTTTCAATGTACATGACCAATATGTTTTGTTCAGGTTTTTGTGCCTTTTATGGTCACTATTAGTTTAATAAAATCTATATTCTTGATTTTTCACTAGATAAATAATTTCTGCATCACTATTGTGTCACAATTAATGATAACTATTTAATCCCAAAAAATTCTAAATAAATTCTCATGATGTAGATACTTTTGTTAGCTTTCTGGATACTATTCATGTTCGAAGTTTTATGTTGTTTATCACTAAGCTAAAATTATTATACTTATAAGATTTAAGAAAGTGACATGTTGTCACTTTCTTTGGTTTTAATAATAATTAAATTATTTTCATGGTCAAAAGTCCATAAAATGAATCTAATCCGACCCTTAGTTTATATGGGTTTACTTTTAGCCATCAAATAGAATTTTGGCATGTGTTAGGGTAATTTAATAATATTATATTTACCCTTAATTACCCGATTTACCTTTAACTATGGTAAATAAAATTTACCGTAGTTACTATTCATAATTCCCAAAAATAAAAAGTATCCTATTAACATAATTTGGACCCACTGATTCCAAATATGGAATCCATTTTTTAAAATTCAATACACAGAAGTTTCAGAAATTAAATTAAAATTAATCTCGTTGTCGAATAAAAACGGGTTTTTGTTTAAAACATTACAAAAGATTGAATTGATTTAACCTACAAATTCAAGGTAAAATCAATGATAATGACATAAATTATATTAAATGGTAAAAATATATTCTATTTATACTTTAAAACCATTCAATATTATAATTTAACAACATAAGATATTATGATGAAAAAAGTTGTTTTTAATTAAAATATAGCGTGTTTTTACTATTCATTAAAATATGAAAGTTATCAGAAAAATATCAAAACTTTATCTAATGTAATTTTTTACATCCTTATTCAAAATAAGAATTTAATTTTGTCAAATTTAACATATAAACATGTCAAAAACTAGATTTAAAGTGGGTGCGCCATCAAAAGGCGGCAAAACTGCATTTTTTGAAAAATACTTATTTTACCCGAAAAATTTATTTTGTTCTTATACCATGTTCTAGAAAATGTGTAAGATGAATAATAATGTCATAAAATTCAAAATTTAGTTAATACTATTCATAACGGCTAGTTCATGACAATATTATAATAATATATCATTGTTTATTAAAACCCGGTATTGCGTACAACACACGCTATCGAGGAAGGTCGCGATTGCGTGTAATGCAAGCCAAGTTAGGGTTGTGTGTTGTGAAAGAATCCTTCGTTGTTTCGTATAACAGAATCCAACCACATTTCATTTATACATTTAATATATATATATATATATACTCAATGTTGTGTAGAATAACTATTATCAAAATTGTGTGTAACACGGTCCAAGACTAGTGTTGCGTATACTGCAAGCTAATACGGTGTGGCGTATAGCGCAAGGTAATCTTGGTGTAGAATACAACACAAGACATTAATGAAATTAAAATAATATTTTTCATAAAATCTTGGGGTGTTACATTCTACCCCCCTTAAAATTAATTTCGCCCTCGAAATTCATCGGGGTTATAAATGGTTTACTATTTGAAAGTTTCTTTGATAGAAACCCACATCGTAAAAAGGAATACCAAAACTTATCTTTAAAAACTAAAGTATAAAACGTAATGGTTACCCAAGTTAACTAATCACTGGGTATCCACATTGGAGAACATAGGTGAAAATATGGACATGGAAGAGAAATCTAACCATCATGTTCTGATGGAGAGTGGTAGAGAACATGTTTATGGAAAATCTAGCAATCACAAAGCCATAAATTTGTGACGATCTAAGGTACCATCTGATTCATCAGATATAAGAGCACTAAGACAACATTTTTGGTTTTCAAGATCATTTCCCTAAAGTTGATGAAATTGGAATTAGAAGAAATACTTTCGTGATTTTGGTATAGTCTCACAGTTTGTTGTTCTCTGGACAATTTCCACTTCATCTCTTAAAGAAATGAAGTTTAATTTATCATTCGTGATGTGTTAGCAGATCATGTGATAGAATTATGGGTCACTCCATCTCTTTTAAACAAAAGGTTAGCAAAAGTTATAAGTCCATCTTACGGTTAATCGTATATGGTTCCAAAAATGAACTTATACTTCATATATCATACCGCTTACTAAAATAAAACTAGTTTCTACTAAACAGGGACTTCCTGTAGGCCAGTGGTAGGAGATAAAGGCCAGTCACACTTCGGTTGTGGGTTCGACTCCCACAGCCTTGTCCGACGCGATGGGCTGTCGCTCATCCTGCAGGTTGTCCTTTTTCTAAAACTATATTACTATAACATCCCATCAATAATATTGAAAAAACTTCTGTCCTTAAACAATACTAACTTATGTCCAACATAATCCATTCCAATCTTTATGCTTATCCATAATACTTCATTCCACTCTCATAATATAGTGAAAACAATTACCAGAGATTTAATACCATCGTTGCTCCCCATATATCATAAGATATATCTTGTTGGTCACATTCTAAACATTCAAAGGCCTTAATCATGTATTCTCTTGAATACCTATTGATCCTTAGTGAAAACATGAATGCTGTTAAAAGTTAACTCTTTCCACATACCAAAATCCTCAAAATTCTTTATACTCAAACCAAGATATCACTTAGTCCTTATATCAATCATGAGCTCATGAATACAATCAAACATCTCATTATCTTCTTGTCCCTTCATTATGCGCATATCATCTACTTTCCAAAAATATTTCAATCACTTTTTTATCCTGGTTACCAGTGTCATATAATTATTAAGAACCAATACATAGATATTTCAAAATTCCACAATAACATAAATGAGATTCCATGATACTATTTGGAAATCCCATTACATAAACACTTAATCATTCCACCACATCGTTGTCATATTCGATATCGCCAATAGTGATCGCATGTGACTTCCCTTTGTCCTTTTCCTTAAGTGGTTGCTCATGTCGATCATCACTAACCCTTGGATTAGGGCATTTATTAGCATAATGCCCCATTTCCTTACACTTGAAGCATTGAAGTGTTGGTGGTGCGTTCTCTGCAGTGTTTTCTTTATTCACATCATTAGAAACCCTTTTTCCATTACTTCGACACTCAGCTACTCGATGACCTTCTTTTCCACACTTAAAACATTTTCTAGTCCCTTTAAGACAATCTCCACCATGCTTCTTTCCACACTTTTTGCATAAGGAAACATTCATCTTCTTTTTACCATTATTCTGGGATTTATCCTTGAACTCTATCTTTCGTTTCTTGTCAAAACCTTGAGATGGATATGTAACACCAACTTCCATTTCTACCTTGATAGCACAACGCACAATTTCTTCATAGCTACTGAAGTCTCTTATAGCTAATGCCCTTCAAAGACTTGGTTTTAAGCCACTGAAAAATCGATCAACTTTACTTTCAGGTTGGATGATAATGCCAGATGCATACCTTGCAAGTCTTGTAAAATTCACTTCGTATATACCAACAGATTCATCATCCTTCTGCTTCATCTCAAGAAACTCCTTTTCCATCTTTGTTCAAAGAATACGAGGGAAGTACTTACTGAGAAACAAGTTCTTGAACTCGTCCCATTCCATGGACTCAATTTCATATCTTGGCCTCATATTCTTGATAAGATTCCACCATTGATCAGCTTCACCTTCCAAACGATATACTACTAAGATGACTTTATCATGTTCAGAACATTGAAGAACTGAAAATATCTTTTCAGTGGTACTGATCGATTGTTCAGCAACAAGTGGATCAGAAGTCCCACTGAAAGAAGGTGGACGTTGCCTCATGAAGCACTCAATAGAATATTGTTCCCTTCTCTGATCATTTGGAAGTCCAGATTGATTCATAGATTGTGTAAGTATAGCAATAAGATTTTTCACTCCATCTCCCATAACATTTGTTTGTTTAGGAGGACAATCATTTCATTGTCCATTGCATTGATCAACACGGTTCCTTCGGGTTCCAGCCATTATCTAAAACCCAAAAAGAATAGCGTGAGAGGCAAAAATCATGCTAGGGAAAACAACATTATAAAGGGGGAGTATCCTCAATATCTAACTTCTTAGGTTAAATTCTATGATCGTTACTGTAGTTCTAGGACTATATCTTATACGTATACTTATCCTTAGGGACATCCCTAGACATACCTTAGAAATATCTCTAGGGATCTCACTAACGCTTTTGCATCCTAGTTTCCAAAGGTTGACTAAACCTTTCCTTTGATACCAACTGAAGAGACCCGAAGCTTAACGTACATTGACATTACATTACATTTTCGGAATACTTAGTACATAACAAAAACACACACACAAGGATCGTAATAGTTTAGTGTCTTTGGAAACTCGGAGTATAATCTTCTAATCGTGGTGAAAGATCTTCAACATCTCCCATAAAGATCTTCCTTTTTTTTACCTAAAACCTTTCTTTATATCCTGGGGAAAAGAAAACATAAAAGGGTGAGCTCAAATGCTCAGTAAGGGTAAAAAAAAGAAATATCAATCACTTCATACTCATAAGAACATATCCTTTGGAAATCTTAACCTGCAAAAGAGATCATAATTTCATAACATGGGATAAATCATTGTAGTGAAATGAAATCCCAATAATCATAAATTAAAACATTATACTTTGTGGCATACACACATAATCATAGAGAATCATTTCTTATTAGTCAAGACTCATTGCCAAGACTATCTTAGTGGACAAAGTCCCTTTCTGAACAGAGTCACCCTCGTTTCAGTCCTGTTTCACTGAACCGGTATAACCTACCATTCCAGCCATGTCTATCTCATGAGATATAAAATCATTACCCAATGAATTGGGGGAGATATAGGTCCCACCCATCTCATAATGATACTATTATTATGTGTGCCACAAAATCATAAATCATACATCATTGCATAACCCATGTAATAAAAATGGAAATCTTAAACATCGGGACATCATAAAACAATTCATATAAGATAAAGGAATTCATAAAAATATTTCCATCACAACATAATAAAATCAATGTAATGATAGGGATATAATCAGAACCCTATTTTATCTTAGATGGAAAATAATTTTGATAAAATACTTGAACTTCATTCTTGAGGAAAATATCCTTTCTACTTCAAAAACACTTTTCCTTTCTTAACATGTCGTAAAATTATAAAATAAAAGAAGTTGATTAAAAATAATCTTGAAAAATTGTAAAGGAAACTTTTTGGAAATAATGTTTTAAAAATCCATTCATGCCGTATAAGTTAAAAAAAACATTCTTCGTACTTTTTTCGGAAAAGTCAAAAAGTACCTCGTACGAAAAACGACAAAAGATTCCTTTCATATCTTTTACAAAAAACTTACCGAAGGGTAAAATTGGATATAAACTATTGTAGAAGGATGGAAATAATATTACATATTGAGGGAACATGGATGTGGATGATAAAATACACCCCAGTAATTACCAAAGTAAAAAAAATCTCGGATAAAAGTGAGATTGTGATATTTCCTTTACCTTAGGTCTGATTTGCTTCGTAAGTGTCCGAAACTCCTGTATAATGATTTAAATCATGTTATTTACTTATTCCATAATCATATTCATTGTTATTATATCATATATGGTCCACTTATGACTTTATATTACCCGTTCTTTTGTAAATTAATGTTAAAGTAGCGTTTTGGGTAAAATCGTCTCATTTGTCGTTCGTGTTTTTAACTTGTAATTATTAATATGATTACTTGGATCATGATTACTTATATCCAGAATGTAAAACATGATTTATATATAATATATATTCAGAATATATATATATATATATATAATATATCGATAAATGGAATGAAATACACCGTTCCTGGAGACGGTAGTCCGTACGTACGCATGAACGCTGTTTTCGTTTCCTTATTGAAGTGAATGGAATTAAGTAGATGACATACATATAAATTTACATAAGTCCAGTATCATTATTATGTCATATATTTCATTAGTAATTATTATATATACTTTATAATCATTCATGAATGGTTAATCATTGAGAATTAATCTCATCGCGTCGTGGAGACGGTAGTCCGTACGTACGCACGAGCGATGCTATCGTTCCCATGGTCGTGGAATTGTGTTGAAGTGTATGTAGACTATTTCATTATCAATATCACTTTATAATAATCATATATAGTTACTCATTACACCATTATACCCATCCTATTAAGGTGGTGGTGGAAAATAGATTACACCACGGCGTGGAGACGATATTCTGTACGTACGCACGCGCGGTGATTTCAGTTTTCCGTAGGATGGATAGAGGGTGAATTAGGGTTGTTTCATATTTATAATAAAATATCAATATGTAATTAATACTGATGTTATTACTTTTTCATGAAACAAGTAAAGATGAAGAAGTTGAAGAAGAAAGAAATTGAAAAGATCGGTAATGGATATTACCTCTTCTTTGAAACGCCTCTTTGAATCCTCCACTTAGGGAACTACGATTGGTCTTTGAAGAATACCAGCGCCTCTAGGATTATTCTAGAGAAGTGGAGAAGAGAATTTGGCAGGGGTTGGCCGAGGTTGAAGGCTCAAAGTTGTGTGAGGAAGAGAGGGAGGAGGTGCCCTTTTGTAAGGAAGGAGAGGGGCACCTTTGGAATTCTTAAAAATATTAATTTATAATAAATCTAACCCCACTTAAAAACCTCCAAAAATGACTCATATTCTAATATTATATGAGATAGGGTTGTAATCTCATCAAAAAATCAAATTTATACATGTTTGTATCTTATTTTAAACCTTATCATTTTGATTTATCCTTATTTAATCTATTTAAGTTTATTTGTGGTAATAAAATTCTAAATTTTAAATTCTAACAAATAATTACTTATTTGTTGTTAATTTTCCATAATTGTTTACTTTATAACATTATAGACCATATAAATTTTAATTTATAATTTTTAAATATTTTTGTGATTTTTAAACAATTTTATAATATGTTATTTTTATAAAATAACAATAGTGTCAATTTTAACACTATTCATTTATTTGAATTTAAATAAAATATATACAGAAGATATGTTCAAAATAAATGATTTAATATATTAATAAAAGGTCATATGTATCTATAAAATTAGTGGATCACATTAAATTGCTCATATAATATTTATTTTATTATTTTTAAAACCATTTATTTGGTTTATCTCTTAATAAAATAATTACTACATCATTTTTGTATAATTATTTAATATAATTATTTGTTGCATAAAAATTTAAAATAAACTCCTATGATTAAGATAAATATATTACCTTTCAAAATAATACTTTTACTCGTATTTATCATCTTAAAATCACAATATTTAAATTGTTATATTTATTAAATTATGAAGGTGACAACTTTGGCATCATTTAAAATAAAATAATATAAGTGTCATAATTGCTTGTATAAGACTCCAAATGGTCAAATATTCTACCATTGGATGATTATACTTTCAATGTACATTACCAATAATTTTTGGTCGGGGTTTTGTGCCTTTTATGGTCACTATTAGTTTAATAAAAACTATATTCTTGATTTTTCACTAGATAAATAATTTCTGCATCACTATTGTGTCACAATTAATGATAACTATTTAATCCCAAAAAATTCTAAATAAATTCTCTTGATGTAGATAATTTTGTTATCTTTCTGTATACTATTCATGTTTGAAGTTTTATGATGTTTATCACTAAGTTAAAATTATTATACTTATAAGATTTAAGAAAGTGACATGTTGTCACCTTCTTTGGTTTTAATAATAATTAAATTATTTTAATGGTCAAAAGTCCATAAAATGAATCTAATCCGACCCTTAGTTGATATGGGTTTACTTTTATCCATCAAATAGAATTTTGGCATGTGTTAGGGTAATTTTATAATATTAAATTTACCCTTAATTACCCGATTTACCTTTAACTATGGTAAATAAAATTTACCGTAGTTACTATTCATAATTCCCAAAAATAAAAAGTATCCTATTAATATAATTTGGACCCACTGATTCCAAATATGGAATCCATTTTTTAAAATTCAATACACAGAAGTTGCAGAAATTAAATTAAAATTAATCTCGTTGTCCAATAAAAACGGGTTTTTGTTTAAAACATTACAAAAGATTGAATTGATTTAACCTATGAATTCAAGGTAAAATCAATGCTAATGACATACATTATATTAAATGGTAAAAATATATTCTATTTATACTTTAAAACCATTCAATATTATAATTTAACCACATAAGATATTATGATGAAAAAAGTTGTTTTTAATTAAAATATAGCGTGTTTTCACTATACATTAAAATATGAAAGTTATCGGAAAAATATCAAAACTTTATCTAATGTAAATTTTTACATCCTTATTCAAAAGAAGAATTTAATTTTTTCAAATTGAACATATAAACATGTCAAATACTATATTTAAAGTGGGTGCGCCATCAAAAGGTGGCAAAACTGCATTTTTTGAAAAATCCTTATTTTACCCGAAAAATTTATTTTGTTCTTATACCATGTTCTAGAAAATGTGTAAGATAAATAATAATGTTATAAAATTCAAAATTTAGTTAATACTATTCATAACGGCTAGTTCATGACAATATTATAATAATATATCATTGTTTATTAAAACCCGGTATTGCGTACAACACACGCTATCGAGGAAGGTCACGATTGCGTGTAATGCAAGCCAGGTCAGGGTTGCGTGTTGTGAAAGAATCCTTCGTTGTTTCGTATAACAGAATATAACCACATTTCATTTATACATTTAATATATATATATATATATACTCAATGTTGTGTAGAATAACTATTATCAAAATTGTGTGTAACACGATCCAAGACTAGTGTTGCGTATACTGCAAGCTAATATAGTGTTGCGTATAGCGCAAGGTAATCTTGGTGTAGAATACAACACAAGACATTAATGAAATTAAAATAATATTTTTCATAAAATCTCTGGGTGTTACAAGGAACATCATGTGTAACTCCATGGGAAGTTATTTATTCCTCATAGTATATATTAATTGGCTTTGTATGAGTTCCACAGTTGATTTTTGGTAGTGATTCATGGTGTTGAAAAGTTTTATCGTAGTTTAAAAGATGATTATTCAGGATATTTTGAGGAAGGTATTATATGACCAGGATTCTTGGTTTACATCATGGATGTGAAGGGGATTATAACGTGCCTTTGAAACCCATTTCCACCTTAACATTACATTACACAAATATAATAATAGTCAAATTGAACGAATGATTCATACATTTGAAGATAAATTATGAGAGTTTAATTTTTAATTTTTTTGATTATTTTTTGATCATTTATAATTGGGGGAGTTTTCTTATAATAACTGTTTTTCATTTATACATTTATATATAACCATATGAGTATTTGGATTAGGTTACTATGTCATATACTATATTGTTGGGTTAAGGTTAGTTGGTATAATTTGGTTGAATTAGAGATAGTACCAGATATGAAGGTGTGTTTGAAATTTATACATGACAATATAAATACCACTCAGAGTATTTAGAAATTATATTCAAATCAGATAGGGAGACCACTGAAATTTTCTATTAGATATTTTGTGCTTTTTTTAAGTTACTCGTTGGTATGGATAGTGAGGTTTTATAAACAGAAGTAATTTTTTCTTAATTTATTAGAACTTTTGATGTGTTGAAGCATGCCAGAGAGATATATTACCTGTTAGCACTACCTCTACGATTGGAAAAGGGTTGTGATGCATTCCATCTGTCTTATATTCAGATGTATTATCATGATACATTGTATGGGATTGAATAAAGATTTGTGAACACTGAGGATGATATGACTTTTGTTTTGAATCTATTGGAAATTTAGAATCATATAGAGAAATTTCAATGGGGACGAGTTCTTCCTTTAGTTCATTTTCTTTATAGTTATGGTGTTATATAAGAAAGAATTTGGGAGAGGGAACAAAAAATGTATGTGTAGTATCTAGAATTATTTTGAATTATTCTTATTATTAATGATACAGATTTATTTTGTAGTGATAAAACATTAATGAAATTGATGATGTGATTTTCCTTATAGTTATTATTATGGTTAAATATTTTCAAGGATAGATAGTTTTAAAAGGGATTTATAATTTAAAGGCCCATAAATATGAATTTTATGAATTTTAATTTTTTTAATTTCCTTTTCTAATATGGGTAAAATTGTAATTTTTTAGTTCTCAATATGAAATTTTGAGTGCACCAATTGAATTAGGATTCAATTTTTATCTTGGGGTAACAATTTTTCAATTTTATGAATTGTTTTTATTTTTCTATTAATTTTGGATTTTAATGGAGATTTAATTAATTAATTTTATTTATTTTTATGAATTATTTTTATGAAATAAATAATAAAGGAATTGTAAAATTTAATGTGGTTATGATTATTTGGAAATGTTATATAAATAAGAGTTGAATATTTTATTATTTTGATAAGATATATTATCTGGGATTTAATAGAGTATTTGAATGGGAGGAGTGTTAAAAGTAAAAAAAGAAATTATTGGGTTATAATGTTATGAAAATAATGGTATAAATTAGACTTTTGAGCCACTCTAATATTATCATGTTTCATTGAGAACAATATTTTAATTCTCTATATTCTCTTGACAAAGGAGGATTAAATGTTGTTGTGACACAGAAAATCGAGATAGGGGAGAATGAAGAAAAGTTTTAAATAAATGATTGATGGTGATTAAAATAGGATTGAAGATTCATGTTCATCATTGAATAAAGAAATGTGGCACAAAATTACATTCAATTAATAATCCTTATGAATATACCATGTTTTTTATTTTCAATGATGGGTATGTAATTTATAATTTTTAGGTTGATGAATATGTGGTAGATAGAGATCAGAAATTATAGGTAAGTATGGAATTGGTTGAACAAATATTCTGAATGAATATTTTCTATGATTATTAATTTTTCTATGATGGATTATTGATGGATTACCAAAATAAATAAAATGGGTAAGTTGTTGATAATTATAATTCGATGATAAAATAATTTGATTAATAGAGATGAAAGCAATTAAAATTTAGAGGCCCATATTTTCTCGATCCTCTAATTTGTGTTTTGTTGGTGTTGGAGTTAGAGGATTTTATTTTGGAAGTTGTTTAAAAATAAAGGTATGGTGTTTGGTATTTTTGATAAAATTATTCCATGGTCTAGTCTTTAGATCATTTTTCTTGGTCTAAGATGATTATTGTTGTATCTAAGGCCTTGGTGGATTATTTTTTTATTAATTTAGGATTTTATTTTAAATCTATCTACTTTAAAATATGAATAAATTATTTTTTTATGATTTTATGGTCCCCATTTTAGATGTTTTGGGTTCTAAAGAAATCCCTATCTTCCATGGTGAAGAGAAAAATGTTCATTTTGTCATCATTGTGGAAAAATAATGTTTTGGTGGGAAATGTTTCATCGTATGTATTTTGATTTATGGTTAGATAAATATACTACAACATTTTCCATTATGGTTTTATTCAAAGGAATTTTTGACTACGGAGGCAATCAGTGAGATTTAAGGAGGGAGCATTATTTTGAAGGATGTGGGTTTTGTATCTACATTTATTGAGATAAACCACATCATAATTTAGTATTTTTATGATATATTTTAGTTCCTTGAAGTTTTATTATACACTTGGTGATCCCTATTATTTATTTTTATTTGTTTAATTTTTATCGAACACTAGGTGGTTGTGAGTCTTCCTCTTGGAAATTCTTGACACCTTTAGTTGACTCTTGATCCCTTAGATTCATGTGATTGGTTCCTTGTAATTTAAGGTTATTTTTTCTAAATCTATTCTATTATTCTTTATTTTTTATTTCTCAATGGGGATATTATAGTCTTTGTTATCATTTTTAGTGTATTTTGGGTGAGGGATTAATAATGGAGTGATGTTATTGGTGTTATGGGAGATCCTTGTGAATTTATTGACATTTTATCCTTGAAATACTCTTATATTGGTGTTTTGTTGTCCTAAACAGAATTTTAGGTTAAGGATTAAAATTCTATATTATTTTATTACTATGTTGATACAGATTTATCATGATTTAATTTTTTATTGGTTGAAGAGATGAAATTATCCTAATCAATGAGAAGTATTTTAAATGAAATTAGTGGTATGTGTATCAATTAATTTTTATATTAATTCCTTTAAATTGTAATGTTATTGTAGTTAATTGATGTACAAATTAAGTTTCTATGTTTTGAATTTATTATTGTTGAAATTTTAAATCATGTTTTACAATTGGTCAAATAATGTGAAGATAATAATGAAATAAATAAGTGGAATCTATATTTTTTGTTTGAGTTGTTTTGTTTCTAATGGATTATTAATTATATGGTGAATATATGAAGAAAATAGTATATTTATATGCCTTATGTTTTTTCTAAATTATTGTGATATTAGTGGAAGAGTTGATAGGGTTGATTGCTTTGGTATAAGATGGGGGTTTAATGTGTCTTCATTTTTATGGTTTCTTGAGGAATTTTTTTGTCATTAGTATGTGGTAGTGGCCCTAGATAAGGTATTATATTTTAATAATTTAATGAATTATATAAATTTGTGTGATAATGGGTTGTTCTAAATAAATATAATTATGAATTTTATAAATTAAGGTGGTAGATTATTACATGGTAATCGAAAAAATGTCATAAAAGTGGAAGTATGGTTTTTTAGAAATTAATAAAGTAAAAAAATTAATGTGGTTAATTATTTTTGTGTAATTAGTAATGAAATATGAAATGTGAAGAAGTGGTGTCACTATTGTGTTTTTGTTGTTATGGTGGTGTTGTATTGTAATGTATCTAGATATTGTAGTGGTTGATGTTGTGTGGTGGTGATGGTGTGTCGATGGAATGTGGTTATAGAATATAGGCTTGTGTGAAATTATATATTAATTATATTTTCCTTGTTATTTCTTTTAAAACATAACCATAGTGGATTATACTTATGGATTCCCATATAACAATTTGGTTTAAAGGTGTACCCCCAATATCCAGGAGGTGGGTGATATAGATGGTTGAATACCCACTCTATCACTATCTCTTCTAAATGAAGTGTTGTTGTGTTGTGATGTGGTCATGATATGATTATGAGTTAGTGATGTGGTTATAGGGTATATTATAGTTGTTTTTTAGTTTTGATATATCGTATGATTATTTGGTAATTCCATTACGGTTGGGATGTGGTATGTGGTTTGTAAAATTTGGATATGAAGGGATGAGAGTGGCATGAAATATGTTGTTCGGACATAAGGGTGGATATATTAATGGGGAAATGAGTTTAGGGTATACTTATTGATATATATATTTTTATGATTATTATATTTTTCCACTTGTGTTTATATTTAGGGAGTTATACTCGCCAAGGTTTGGTATATAGTTAAACTTGGATGCGTAATGATTTGATTATGCTGTTTGTTCACAGATGGTTTAGTATGTTTCATAAACATTAACTTGAGAGTTTTTGGGTAATTATATAATGAGTATAATTTTATATATACTTGTACTTATATTTAATATTTTTATATGTTTTTAGGAGGAGTTGGGGAGTGGGATGGACATTACTAGCTCATGACATGGCGACCAATTGGTGTTGGTGTCGATACCTTAAGAGTGGTTTCTTTTAGTATTGATCATGAATATGCTATCATTTATTCTTATATGATATCAATTGAATTATTTTTTTTGTTATTGGTTGGTTTTATATTATTGGTTGGTTGATGATAGCCAATTTTTCCTTAATTTTGAACTTATTTTCATCAATAATTAACCCTAAATCTAGATAAAATAAGTGTGATTAATTCATTTTGGGTGCTATTAGAAATATGTAAATTAATTTTTTAGTGGCTCAAATCTTGGGTTTTTAAACTTTATTCATATTTGGATTTAATGGACATGGAATACATTGATTTGGGTAATTGGATTTTATTGTTAAATAAATTTTTCTTCTAACTTTAATTTTTTATTCAATTTTGACCACTACTATAAAATTCTACATTTAATTCCTTTATCACTCTTAAAGGTATTTAAAATTTACAAAATTTTCAAGATACCACACATTGATCTTGGATGAACCATGCGTTGTAGCTTCCACAAGAGATGAAGCGACTGCATGTCCAACCTCAATCAACCATGCTGAAAATCATTCAAAGGATTAGATCGACCACATGTTGATTTTGAGAATCGTCCGCACAATAATTTTTATCGACCATAGGTCCCAAATATGACAAAGGGAAATGATTCCACAAGACTAAAAGTGGATTAATGTGAATATTTGATCTAGTATTCTACTCAACCAACCATTATTTTCAAGAGACTTCACGACCTACCATTCAACTGGATCAACCACACATTTTTTGATTTTCCATCATACATTGAATACAATACTTATCTAAATTTTTGGTCTCAAGGGTCATAATAAAAAATTACAAAATTAGAAAAATTATATTGCAAATCAAAATAAAATAGATTTCCACTGGTTCTATAAAATTAAGAAAAAGTTATAAAGTGATCCATCTGATGCACACCAAATAGTTGAAATAGATAAAGATAGTGGGATGAATGACTGTGTTAGGATAAGTTTCTTGTGATATTCTCACCTAGTGAAATCAAGACCGTTAATATGAACACATATTGATCATCTAAAGGAAAATGATCTCATAACACTAAATTTGAGGAAATTATCTTATTTTCAAGAATCATGGGAGGAGAAATAGAGGTCCATGATTCTTATGTGGGACTGTGAGTTTTTGAAGAGGGAATTGGAATTCCAATAATTCTATTAGATCATAGATGTTCACTCATAGAAGGGGATGTGACAATAATAACTTTATAAATCTGAGATGTTTTTATTTCATGCTTTCTTTCTCATTTCATATAATGTAAGAATAGATGAAACAATGGGCCATTGTTGTTCTTTCCTAGGAGAATCCCATTAACCTATTGATCAATACAAATTATAACTGACTATTCTCTTCTATTCATCTCTCTGGATGTTCTTCTTTTGTTTATAAAATATAATATTTTCAATGTTTATTTCATTCCATTTATTCTTCCCTCACACTTATATTGCATACACAATCCACTTAGGTTTTCTTCACAGCTTGTGATCATGAGAAATGGGATGATCTTATGGTGATTGGAGTTTTTAGATCACCAGGCATGGTATGAATAAGTGATAAAATGATGATTATACTTCCTTAGTCAAGGTAGAAAAACTAGGTGAGGATATACTTCCACAACTAGAAAAAAAGCTATTTCCACAGTTCAAAACCATGGAAATAGGGCCCAAAATCGTGGTCATTGGCTACGACCACAGGTTTCCCCAACCGTGGGTGCTATCATCGGGGCAATAGAGTCTGACCAATTGCCACAGTTTTAAACGTGGCTATAGGTGGCCTATTGCCAAGGTTTTGAAAACCTTGGCAATATGTGTCTCCGTTGTCTACCGTGGACTTGACTTATGTCCATGGATTTAATCGTGGTCATAGGTCCCTATTTCCAAAGTTTTAACTAGGGTTATAGCATAAGAAAATCATGGAAATAGCCTAAAAATAATATTTCCCTAGCTAAATTTGATCCCAGAACCTTTCCTTCATGTTCCAGCACCCTAACCACCACACCACCAAAGGTTTTGTGTATATATCTATGTAATATGTTATATATATTATTAAAAACCATTAAAATATACTAAAAAAATGTTGCAATAGTTCTTCCCACTATTTGTTTGCGGGAAAATTTTTCTCCCCTGCAAGGGCGGGAGACATATAGCCACGGTTTTGAAAACCCTCGAAACAGGCCACATAACCGTGGCTATAGGTGTGGGATATAGCCACGATTTTGAAAACCGTGGCTATAGACCATGAAAAAAGACCTATATCCACAGTTTTAAAACCATGGCTATAGGTCACGTAACTGTGGCCGTAGCCACCTATAGACACAGTTTTAAGACCATAGCTATAGATCCATGGAAGTATCCTGTTTCTCTAGTAGTGTACTAACGTGTCATGACCTGACCTAAGGTTGGGCTTGAGCCGAAACTACCCCAAGATTGCCTCTATAGGCCGTTATAGGGGGGGGGGTGACAAACACCAAATGCACACTAATATCAGGGAGGCCTTTTCTTAAAAACTTGTACACACACACACAATCAACTCAATCGAAAAGTGTATAAGAAAGAAATGAAAGATGAAAAACTATTATACATATACCAAATATGAATGAACCGCTAAACAAAATGAAGTACGATAGTGTATACTGAAAACAAAAAAGGAAAAAATACATGCCCAAACCAGAAATATGTCCCATCCTAACAAAACTGGAATGGAGTAATCAGATGAGGGAGCCCAGCTCCCGTATCCTAAGCTACCACCACCATACATGGTCCGAGCACCCCATATCCCTAATCTCCTCTCAATTCATGATTGACCTATTCGATGTATGTAAAATAATTGACATGTGTTAAGTGAATCCCATGAAGGGGTGAGTATATACATAAACAATATAACTCCCCAAAAGGTTTAAGGGGGAGCAGTAATGGATTCAAATGAAGAGGGAAGTAGTAGATAGAACACGGTAAGTAAGGGAGTACTGCTCAAACCAACAAGAGAGTGAAAGTAGAATCATCCAAACAAAAGGATCTCGAAATGGTGAGAAGATTAACTTATCATCAAGCATTTGTTACATACATTAGGAGAGTAGAATCATCCAACCATGAGAATCTAGACACCAAAATCATGTGGCATACCCCATGTGTCTTCGTCTTTCCTTGAAGGAGAGTAAACAAAACCCAAGAAGTGGATACAAAAATAGGATATATATATATATATATATATATATTCTTAATCAAAGAATTACAAACAAGGGATTAAGAGAATATAAATCTCACAGCTCAGCCTAAGTAGATGAGTCACCAACAGTTCCAAGGTAAGTCCATCTACGATTCCCATTAACTCATGAATTTTCCAAAAAAACAAAATTCAAAGGGACTCAATCACCACACATGGATACTATATACTTTGGAAAGTACTAAATCGTCTGTATGGTTTTATGTCATGTCCCTGGGATTCTTTTTAGTGGGGGAGTGTCCCTATTTCTCATGAGTCCAAAGGTACGTAAAACCGTGTCTCATCACTGGGTCGAACAGTCGAGGGATCATGACATTCAAGTAGGGGATATGTGCCCTAGTACTTCAGTGGGTTCCACTATGATAGCCATCGAGGAACGCCACTCCCCATATTGACTAGATGGTACCTCTTGGGACGGTCATTGGGGAACACCACTACCCAGTCTCACTGGAGGGTAATCCTAGTGAGTCATCTGGGAAATGTTACCGCCCAATCCTGCTGGAGGGTTACACCTAGAAGCTTTCATCAGGGAATGCCACTGCTTAGCATAGCTAGAGGGTAAGACCAGAACATCAAGGTATTCCACTGCCCATTCCAACTGTAGGGTACCTCAAAAATATCATCAGCAAATTTCACTCCCCAATCCTAATGGAGAGTAAGCTCGGAAAGATCATCAAGGAATGCCACTGCCTAGCGTAGATGGAGGGTAATCCCAGTACTACTTTTTTGATTCTGTATTTTCACTACCACCATCGAGTGTCACCTCTTCTTGTGCCAACCCGAACAATTCACATTGTATCTCCAAAGGCACTATGTAGGGAACCATTATGTTCTACACCAAAAAAACTCTGTATAGGCTACTTTTGGCCCAAAAAGTGATTCCAAAATAAGTAGATATGAGAGGTAGAAGATTCATAATGAGGTATATGGAGTGTTTGGGGACCACACAATGTGTGTCCCAACCTCGTCGCCTGGCCATGTATGTTGCCAAAATCGAGTACTGAACTATGTAATTGTACCCCTAGCCATAAATGTGTACTCCTAGAGTACATGGAATATTTGGACAAAAGGCTGACAACCACACGATACTCATCATTTTTCCTAAAGAAAAATGTAAGTTCACTTAAATGACTCCTCAAATGCCCTCGGATAATCAAATGGATCACACCATTGTGATCTTTGCATAAAAGTGCACAAATCAACTATTCATTCACCTAAATCAGACAACCCATGAAGAATTTTCATTTTATATCATTGGGAACAAATAGTGACTCATGGGGCCCACTTATTGATCCCAAAATAAATATACGAATCACAACGCTGTGGTCCTCTTAGAAAAATGATCTAGATATGCTATTCATTTTTCAAAATCAAACACCCAATGAAGAGGTTTCATTTCTCCTTATCACACCCGAATGGGGCATCATGGGTCACCTAACTTCATCTCAATTTAAAATCCTGATATTGGTATCAAAATATCCATCTCGATATCTAGATAAAAAAGCCACCGATGAATCACCAATTGGACAAGGTATGAAGGAGTTATGGAATGTCAAAGATTTAATTATTTTACTAAATATAATGTTTCACGAGTGTTTTTCATGGTCCCAGATCACAGTTTTTGGAAAATTATCCAAAATGGTATTAAAATGACTATATCGTAAACGAGGTCACACTGCCACTAATGGTGCATGAATCAGACTCCCCAAGCAAGAGTTATGAGGGTTTAAGTAATATGATGACAACCACAACAACAACAACAACAACAATAATATTATTCTTTTGTTTCATTTTTTTTCATTTTCCCCTTACCCTAACCCCTACCCCATGATTTACGTGGTGCCCCCACCCCCCGTGACTCACTCTATCGGCCGCCTTCCACCTGCCTCGCCCTGCCGCCACGGGCTTCCACCATCCATTGCCTAGAGCTGCCTACTAGAGCTACCTGCCATTGTTGCTGATTACTACCCTTGAGCCGCCCATGAGAGACACCAAGACCAACCACCTCAAACAACTCGGACCACTGTTGACTTTCACAAAAAATAGAATCTCCATCTGGCCCTGGGGAACCCAGATCTTGGGTTTTTCACACCAGTACCATCCTGATCTATCCTGATCTATCCAAAGTTTCATGATTTTTTGTCATGCAAAATAATCTGCCAATCCCTCATCAACGAATGAGGCTGATTCACGACAAGCAATGATAATGAATCGCTGAATGAAGGATGAATCATGATAGATCAGGATTTATTGGGTGTGAATAACACTAGATACAGGTTCCTCAGTGTGAGGCATAGGTGTGGATTTGTAAAAAAGGTGGAGATGATCCAAGTTGGCCGAGGTGGGTAGTCTAGGGGGCTCCAGGGTGACATGCGGTAGCTCCAGGGTGGCACTGGGGAGTTCGATTTAGGTACCATCAGTGGCGGCATGACCCCATTTACTATATGGTCATTTTAACACCATTTTGGAAAATTTTACCCAACCCATAGCCTAGGCCCACGGAATGCCCGTGAAAGATTAGATTTAATAATATTATTAAATCTTTGACCCATTATAACTCTTGAATACAACATACAATTGGAAAACCATCAGCGTCTTTGTGATAATGATATCGAGGAAGATGCTGTGAAACCAATATCAAGATTTTAAATCAAGTTAATGGCATGGGCCCCCTGATGGCTGGTTTGGGTGTGATGCGGTGAGCTGTGACTTTTTCACCATGTGTCTGATTTGGACATGTAAATAGATTATCTTGAGCATTTTTATGAGATAATCATAGTTGTGTGATCCTTATATTTATTTTGGCTTTGAAATGTGGGACCCATAAGGCACTATTTATTCCAAATGCTATAAAATGTATTTTTTCACCAGGTGTCGAATTTGGGTGAATTAATAGTTGACCGTGTAAGATTTTCTGTGATAATTGAAATAGTGTGATTTGGTTGATTATCTGAGGCCCATTGTGGAGGTCTGTTAACGAAATTAATTTTTTCACCTCCACACCACTGATGAGCATCATTCCATTGTCATCATTTTGGATAGATATGCCATGTACTCTTGGAGTATACTAGTACACTTTGGGTTACATGTACACAGTTTAGTACCTAAGTATGGCTAGGTACATGGTTTGGCGATGAGGCAGGGACACTCATAATTTGGTCCACTTACGTGCAGTGTACCTCATTATAAATATTCTACCTCTCATATCTCCTTATTTTGGACTTGATTTTTGGGTCGTGAGTATCTTATCCCAAGTGTTTTAAAGGGATAACTTGACGATACTCTCTGTAGTGGCTTCCAATATACAATGTGAATGTTTTGGGTTGGCATGCATTGATGCAACACCCAATGATGACAATGAACATACAGAATCCCTAAAGCCATGTTGGAATTATCCTCCCGTTGGGATGGGTAGTGGTGTTTTCTAATGATCTATCTAGGATTAAACTCTAGTAGGAATGAAAAGTATCATTCCATGATGATCTTTCTGAGTTACCCACCAGTAGGACTCGACAATAGAGTTCTTCGATGTTCTGAGCTTAACCTATAGCTGGGCTGGGCAGTGGCATTCCCTGATGAAATCCTGTAGGCATAAACCTCCAGAAGGGCTGGGAAGTATCATTTCCCTGAAGACTCACTGGGCTCCCGTCTAGTAGGACTGGGAAGTGGTGTTCCCGGCGACCTTCTTGAGTGGTAGCCTCCAACCGGGCTGGGCAGTGGCATTACTTAGTGACTGTCAGAGTGGAACCCTCCTGATGCACTAGGAAGCGGGTCCTCTATTTTGAGTTTGTGACTACTTAACTTTATAGCACAATGATGAGATGTGGTTTGACATACCTCTGGACTTGTGAGAAAGAGTAATGATTTCCCCACCAAGATGTATCCTTGCGATATGACCTAAAATCATGTGGGGGAGTCAGTGCCACCCAAATTAGATAATATTGAAGTGTGGTGATTGAGTCCCATTAACTTTTGTGTAATGGGTAGACGCATGAGGTGATGATAATCGTATATGGAATTACCTTGGAACTCTTAGGGACTCTTATTCTTGGGATAATCTATGAGATACATATTCCCTTACTCTTTCGGTTGGGATTATTTGACTGAGTATATATATATATATATATATATCCTATTTTCGTACCCACTCCTTGGGTTTTGGAAACTCTCCTTCCTAGAGAGGTGAAGATGTGTGAGTTATGCCATGTGCTTTATGTGTCTAGATTCTTGTAGTTGGACGAGCCTCTCCTTCTATAGGTAGCAAAGACTCGATAACAAGTTCATCTTCTCACTGATTTTGGATCCTTGTGTTTGAATGAGTCTACTTTAACTCTCTTGTTGGGTTGAGTTATACTCCCTTACTGTGTGTTGTTATATGTGCTTATTACCTCTTCTGGTTTATCTGTTACTACTCCCACTTTACCCTTTCGAGGTGTTCTACTGGGTATGTATATACTCACCCCTGCATGGGTTTCATCTAAAACATGTTGTTTTTTTGTAGGCGGTGGACAGGTTGATCATGACTTCATAGGAGATTAGGGATACAAGGTGGTTGGACCATGTAAAGTGGTCATAGATTGGGATACATGAGTTAGGATCTGTCAGTTATTTATTATTTTCCAGTTTTATTAGGATGTGACATATTTCTGGTTAGGGAATGTATTTTTCCCCTTTTTATTTTCAATATACACTTCCATACTTCGTTCTGTTTAGTAGTTCATTCATATTTGGTATATTTATTAAGGTTTTTCATTCTTCATTTCATTCCCTCTTCTTATACATTGAGTTGTATATGTGCATGTGTATAGGTTTTTTGAAAATTCCTCCCTGAGTTTAGTGTGCCTTCAGTACTTTTTTCCACCCCTGGCCTATGGAGTCGGGCTTGGGGGTAGTTGTGTCTTGAGTGGCGGCTTATGTCAAGTTGTGATAATGTTTTGCCTAATTTTTGAGGGAATTAGAGAGTGAAATAGAATAATGATATAATAGGAAAATAAGGGGATAATATAAAGATAGATCAAAATATTTAAAATTGTCTCTTATGAAAATCAAATTGTATACTCAACCCAATTCAGTCACTATTTTCACACATAGTAACCCCTGAATAAGAGAAAAACACACTGATAACACTCTCTACTCCAAACACAACCTGATTAAAACTACTACTACATTAAACTTGGGTTTATAAATTAATTTTCTAAGGTCCCCATTATAGGAACCTCATAATTAGTGTTGATTGTTCGTTTTTTGCATTTATTTGAGGATTATGGAGGCAAATTACACCCATGTTTTTTCACAATACCGTTAATTCAAGTCAACAACCCATTACCTATTAAAAGAAGGATTTGTGGGTCTCCCCTAACTTCTCTATTAACCTAGAAGGTATTCTAGTGACGGTGGTTCATGGTTGAGTGGTATCATATCTACGTTGAGAGTTGGGATAAATTTTATAGTTATTCACAAGTGAGGATATCATTAGTTTTGAAGGGGAAACTTATAATTCAATCCGAGTATATGATATAAGAAAATGATTCTATCTAGGATGTTGATAGGGTCCCCTCAATCCATTATAAGTAACTTAATACTATTAAACACTCTAATGTGATATTATACAAATTTATAGGTAGATATATACTTTTAGTACATATATCATACTTGATTTTACTTGTATCTAAATTGGGATGCGTGTGTTGGAAATTAGAATAATTTTAATTTAAAAACCTTTCATGGAATTAAATATACTGAGCTTAGAAGTTTTATTATATGTTTTTCGTGGTGGATGGAGAACAAATTCATATTTTGGTTAGGTTAGAGGGGTAAAATAGAATATTATAGGTGATTGTAAGTGCATTAATACCACATGATATGATTCACAGAGGAATTAATTTTGATAGTTATAGTGTCATAGTTTGTTGATGTATGAGAAAACTATCTCTAATCAAGAGGAAAAAATTTGGTTGGAGGAGTCTCAGATCACGTTTTCTTTAATTCATGTTGGGAAAAATCATTTTATTTCATTGTTTTTTATCTTTTTGAGAGGCATATATCAACAACGGTGGATACTTTATCTGGGTGATAATGATGAGTTTTTTGTGCTGTGCATAAAGTTTATTAGTCAGTTATGAGTTAGGTTTCTATATTGATGATGGTGGTTATAAAATGGTAGAAGTTTCTCACCCTTCATTATGGGAGATTTAGTGTGGGAGAGTTTAGAGTTCTACTCACGAGCCTTCTCCAAAATTATTTTGATCACTTTATAAATGATTAGGTGAAGGAATGGTATTTTTAGGATTCATTGTGTTTGAATATCCAACAAAAGGTTATCCATTTCATTTTGTGCTCATATATTGATGTACTAGTAATGGGTTAGGTGATTGTGAATATATTGGTGTAGGAAATATCTCCCCAAGAGTGAATCCAGCATAAATTATTAAGGAGTGGAGTTATAGAGAGAAGCTCTTATTTTTTGGGAAATTGAGGTTTCAACTAATGATGATTCATTCTTAGTATTATTTCTCATGTTTCTAGAGATCTATAGGATTTTAAGAAGATCTATAGTGATAGTTTTTGTTTATATGTAGGGATTATATATCAATAATATCATTATAAAACCTTTTTATCATTCATCATTATTGGAACACAATGGGTTCATGTTTTATTTTTTGACAATATAGGATTAATTATTGATAATAATTGGTGACTTGAAAAGGTATGTTTATAACTAGACTAATGGAATTCAATGGATTCCATTCTTGATAAATCATCTCTTAAATTAAGTTAATTGGTATGTTGATATTATATTCTAATTATTTTTTGATGTTTTTGGATCTAAAGAGAATAATTATGGAAGTGGTCCTGACGTTTGGATTCTTTTAAAAGATAGACAAAGGAAATGTTTTCTAGAGTTTTATATATTTTGGGAGATGAGTAATAGAGGAATTATAAAAATATAAATGTATGGGTATTGGTGAATAAAAAATTCAACATGAATTGGACTATGCTGCAGTGGTTTTGGAGAAGGAATTTTAGATCTAGAAATGTCCATGGTAGAGAATACAATGGGTTTTTTGGTATGCATTTCAATTAAAGGTTTCACCATTGAGAAATAGTGAAGAGGGAGATTCCGAATTAGTGTCCATGTTGGATATATAAAACATTCACTAATTTAAGAGGATTAAACTACTTATGTCTAGGTAATTTCATAGTTCATCAAGCTATATCAAGGTAAGAACTGGAAGGTATGTGGTTTCATAAAGGTCATTATATTAGAAATGATAGTGTATAAAGGCAACCAAATCACACTTAAGGGTAATAAACGATCTATGTAAATGTCATATGAGGATTCACCAATCAATGTAATTGTCATTATAACACTTATTAAATGTATATGATGATCAAGTAGGCTTGGATATTATGAAATTAGAATAGGTATGGAACACAATATAACATGTGGAGTTTTGAGTTGAATATTCAGTTGTGAAAAATGTGGAATACCATAGTGGTCGTAGAGTTTGGCACAATTGAAGAGATAATGTTTTCAAATGACTTATATAAATTTCTCCTGGAAAATGTGTGATTAACTATGTAAAGGTATCAAATGACTCACATAAAATAATTTATGGTTTATTACTTCCCTTGTGGTAACTAAAGTCTCAAATTGGGAGTACTATGTCGTTTAACTTGGCATGGTGGTTTGGGAGGATCCCTATGTGAAATGAGAAGCCCTATATGAGAATTTCAATAACCCTATTATAATTTTTATAGTTTAATATCATGTTTATGATGTGGAAGTTTAAATTTATAATTAGAATGGTTTTAGTGTGTTGAAGGGTGTTTTTCTAGATATTCACCCCACTTCACTATAGTATTAAAGTGTAAAGAATTATTGAGGATATGATGTTTTCATTTCTATAATCTACATCGAAAAAATGGATTTATGTTATCATATAACTGCTTGATAGTTATAGATCAATTTTCAACAATTAAAATTGGATCCATTGGTAAATATTAACTTGAAGATTGTATGAGAGGTAAGATTTAAACTATTATAACATGTGGTAGTTATGTAATTGAATTTGAATTTGAAATTCAAATATTACTACTAAAAATTAATGGAGTTTTATAGGAATAAAATTGGAAGAATACCTATATGTATATAGAGATAAAAAATCACAATGGGAGATAAGATTTTTAGAAGAATAGAATTTTTAGATGAGGTACAAGAAAAAAACATATATGAGGTTGGAAATCATTAAATATTCTTCCATGGGAGAATAAGATAGAGGAATCGATGTGTTATGGAGAAAATGAGGATTCCAGTCTTTATAATGTAATGATGAAGTTAAAGAATTATTTTAGAAGAAGAGAATTTGACGTTCAAAGGATATTTCACAACATTTTGTGAATGAGTTATTCATGGATTTCAACTGATCATCAATCAATATTAGGGGATAAACTTATCCAATATATTTCTAATGATGAAGGGACCTATATGTCCATAAACTATAGATGTTATTATAGCCAAGAGTAGTGTATAATGGATTACTAAGAGTTTCGAACCATGTGTTTTATGTTTTTTTGACCCTAAATATGCATTTAAGGAAGTTATCTTATGCATGGAGTGATGAAAACGTTTTTTTATCTATATAATAAAACTAATATTTGTGGTTAATTGGTGATTCAACACACTATTAGTTGAATAATCCTTATATTAGCTCTGTGTGGGTGAACTATAGCATCCCCACCTAGCCTATAGGCTTGGTCTAGGTTAGAGGTGCTACTAACCTTAAGTGACATACTCAGGTCACAAAATTCCAGGAATAAATGACAAGGTCTTAGTAAAACATTCGAAAATATTTTCCCCTAAATAAATAACATAAAGCAACAAGATAAAAGAGAATAATACAAACCAACTATATTATACATGATTAATAGAAACACAACTCAAACGAAAGAAATGAAAATAGTAACATCATAATATTAGTGAAAAGTAAAATAAGATGACATAAAAAAATATAGGATATCCCAGAATGTTAACATGATGTGGCTTCACTCCAATAGTTATAAGAGAGAACTCAATGATCTGAACATAAAACTATGCAATAAGTATCATGATGTGCCACTATAGAAATACAATTCCTTTACATTACATATATCATGAATAATAACATATGCATATACACCAAAGTGAATATTTAGGTGGTAAGTAATGACACCTAATAGTATTTTCCACAAAATAATTCCCAACTAATTCCACTTGGACAAACACATTTTATCTCATAGTTTAAAACTCAATTTATATCAAAAGAGGAACACGAAAATAAATATTCAAATTAAAATACATTAAATTGAAAATAGAATAATTTATCAATAAGGAAACAGTTTTTGAAAAACATTTTAACTTAATAAATTTTATCTTTCTTTCTTTCCACTAAAAATAACCATTCCATGCTTCACACACACACAAACATGTTTATTCTAAGTAATAGTTTCAAAATAATGAGTGGTTACTCGCTAATCCACCAAGTGTCCCAAGGTGACCAATATTTAGGTGCCCTAGTGGAACATGCCCACTATTCATGGTTATGTATAATAAAGATGAACTAACACCAAATATATTTGGAGAAATTACATAACAATACATTTCACATAAACAATTTCATAAATCAAAGCGGTTGTCTAAATGTCATTCAAATTCCTATATTCTTAAATCATAACCCAAAAGGTTTTCCTTCCAGAAATCATTAAACATTTGTTTTGTAAATCCATGAAAAATATTTGATAAAAACTAAGACTTCATGTAAAAAAAATTGGATAATAGAAAGAATACACCTACCCATTAATGATTAAAGAAAACAAGGAACACCACAAAAAACTTATAGATCCGAATTTGAAACTTATTCCCTTCATAGAACCCAATAACACCTCATCAAAATACACATCATAAAAAAATAAATCTATATATAATAGATTAGATATAAGGATTTTTGAGAGAGAATATGAGTGTATCTAGAGAAAAGAATCATGAATAAGGACTTATCAATGATTATAGAGACATAACACACTTTGATTCTCAAAAATATCCTTATAGATCAAAGGAAGCCTACAAGGATTCTTTGGAGAGGATATAAGTTTGAGATACCAAGAGTGGAGAAGTTAAATGATATTTTCATGCTGTAAAACTAATTTAAACTCTAATTTTTAGAGAATTTATTATATTTCACCTAGTTAGGCCGCATAATTTTTCAAATAATGTGTTAACTATGAGAATTATATTAAAAATTACCCGACGAGCCTCATGATTGTGCCACATGGTTTGAAAATCCTTTCACTAACCATGAATTACTAATATCAAAATACCCCCATTTCATATGGTTTTTATAGGAACCCACATGGATTGGCCAAAACATAAACCAATTTTATTCCTAATAGTGAATTCAAATATCTCCTTGCATGGTTTTCAAGATATAGTGCATGGTTTCCCATCACAATTCCTAAACCATGCACCCTTAAAAACCCTTTAAAAACATTAGAAACCCATCCAGAAACTTCTGGAACTCAACAAAAGTATTATATATTTAAAATAAAAAATGTAATGTAATGTTACATGAATATTGGGGTGTTACAATCTCTACACAATTATTATTCCATTCTTAAAAAGTTATATATTGGCATTACTTTGGAATATCTTTACCACTATTCCTACATTTTCATCTCAAGTTCCATGTATCATCTTAAATTTGACCATGCTGCTATAAGAATCATACCCAAATGATGCTTTCCCCACGAAAAAGATTCTTCTTTCTGTCTACAATCCATATAAGCATGTGAGTCAATATAGGATCCATCTCAAGATCAAAATGGTTCCATCAAATAACATGTTTAGAATCATATTGGTACTTCTTAGATTGGGATAAATGAAATACGTTGTGCATATATCTGAATATTGAAAGTAAATGTAACTAAAAACCCACATCACTAAATTGTTCTAGTATCTCAAAATGGATAATGTATTGGGGGAAAATTTACCACACTTACCAAAATGATGATTCCCTATCCTTATATAGACTCTCTAGAAAACATGATCACTCCCATAAAACAACAATGGAAAATTACGATGACCCACTAATGATTTTTGATGAATCTTAGTCATCTGCATTCTTTTATTGATCATATGAGTCTTCTTTATAATCCCATGCACATGGATAGGTTCGATAAGTGACTTAACACCAAATTCCAACCAAAAAATTAAAGAATGAAAAAGATGACTATGAAAATATTCAAAAGGATCTATATGTATTATGGCATGGTAATTATTATCATATGAAAGATCATTTAACAATGTATGATGTTCCTCTGAGCATAAAAAAATAGATAACACAATCTCTAAGAATGTATTTAAAATTTTAGATCATCTGTTCAGATTTTCAATCATTTGTGGATGATAAGATGTGATCATGGTCAATTGGGTTCCAAGGCCATTCTGTAAGGATTTTAAAAATTGAGATGTAAGTTTTGGGTCCCAATCAAACATAATTAAAACTGGTATTCCATAAAGTTTTAAAACTTCATAAATATAGAGTTTTGAAATTTATTCCTCCATATTGGATTCACAAATAAGGATTAAGTGAGTTAACTTTATGAGAGGACCCTCAATTGCACATATGGATTCATGTTTCCAAACCATTCTTGGTAGACCAGTGAAAAAATCTATAGCTATTTGATTCCATTTACATGTGGGTATAGAAAAATATTTTGACATACTAGTTAGACAATAGTGATCTACCTAGACCTACGAACTGGTGATGAATATCACGACATAGTCTTCCATTTTCCTCTTTATGCAAACCTTACAAAATTATTCTCCCATTTCCTTATACAGCTTCTAAATTCCATGATAAACAACCCATCTTGAGTGGTGGTAGAAAAAAGGTGTTGTTCTTGATAATTTAGTGGAACAAAAATTTAATATATAAAGCAAAACATAGACTTCCCATATTCAATCCATCCCTCAAAGGTCTCCCCACCATTGAGTTTTAATCATATGGTCAGAAATTTATGTGCAAATATCTGAGCATCTTTAACCCACTCGCTAAATTAGGAACAAGAGAAACAAGAAAAAAAGATGAAAATTCACCTTTTTCAGCACAATCCATAAGAATACCAGTTATGAATATAATTAATTTCCATTTATGTGGATTAACTTTAGTGAACTGACCATATAAATTCCTACTTATTGCATTGGCAATTGAATTTCCTTTACTTGGTGTACACATCAAGTAAAAGTAAAAATTCTAAAGGTATTATATTCATCTTCATAGGATTAAATTATAACATTTACATGAGATGATGTGTTTGGATATTTCATGTTCTCTGAACATTGTAAACTTCTCCTCAAAATGATAATGACTCCATGTTTTGAAGTCATGTACTACAAAAACTAACTCCAAATCAAGTGTTGGGTAACTTTTCTCATGAACCCATAACTATGATGACCTATAAGTTATAACATGATCTTTTTACATGATAATAAATCCCGAACCAAATCTAGATGCATCAAAATAGACCATGTATCATTTTCATGACTTTATAAATATAAGGATAGGTGCTGATGTAGTCCAATCCTTGTGCTCCTAAAAAGATTTTAGGTAATTGTTTTTCCATTGGAGTGAAAAACATTTTCTGACCAAAGCGTTCATCAGAAAGGCAATTTATGAAAATTCACAAGAAAAGTGTTTGTAATTATATAATAATCCTAATAAAAAATTTATCTCAAATGCATCATTTTGTGGTTTCCAAGATATTAAAAATTCTACATCTCCAGGATGTACAAAGAATCGCCTTATAGAAATTATGTGGCCAATAAAATCCACCTCTTATATCTAGAAATCACAATTTGAAATCTGAGAATAAAAAATATGTTCTCACAAGATACCCAAAAATATGCCCAAGTATTATTTAGGATAGACCTTAGTCCTTGGTTACTTCATAATATCATCGATAAATACTACCCCAAATGAGTCAAGAAATTTTTAAATGATTCAATTAATCCATTCCATAATCATGGCTAGTGAATTCATAAAAACAAAGTGAATAAACATATATTCATAATGACCATATCAAATATGAAACGTTTTCTTCAAAATATGCTCCTTTTATAATCTAAGATGATGATACCATGATTATAAATCCAACTTTTTTAACCATGGGTGTAACAACTCAAGATTTTGTGAAATATATTTTTCGAATTAATTTAATCTTTTTTTTATTTTTCATTTCATGAAACTGTCAATATATATTGTGGAAGAACTATGTTTGTATTGAGTTTCATAAAACAACAAGTTAATATTGCACTACATTGAACACTTAGATTAACTTGTGGTAAATGCAACATAATGTTTGGCTTTTGTTACACACAATACTGACTTCCTCTGATAGACTACGTTCAATGCAAGACATTGTTTTACAAAACTATAGAATAATATTAATATTATTGTTAAAATATATTTATGGTTTTCACCTGTATGTTATGATAGAATTTGAGAAAAAAATATGATTTAAACATGTGAATAAAATCAACCCTTTTCGCTAGAAACAAATGTAAGAGCTTTATGAAAATAAAGAACTTTATTTTCTAAGAAAACTACTTTTCTATTTTATCTTAATAAATTCAAAAAACGTATATTTAGGAATGTTTTTAATATATTATATATGAAATAAAATATTTTTACACTCAAAAAATAAATTTTATTGAAATAAGATAACAATAAATCTAATTTTTTGAATAAAAAAGATGCATTTGTCAAAAAGTTAATTTTACTTCCTTTTAATGAAGAAACCATTTTAAATATGATTTTTGAAACATTTAAAATTTTTATTTTACAAAATAAAATTAGTTTTTGAAATTATAATTTCAAAATATACTTTGGGTGATTGTTTGGTATTTATCTTGACAATTTTGATTTTTTGGTGAATAATGAAGAACAATATATTTCAATTCAGAACCAATTTTTTATATAATTTATTTATAAGGTTAAATTATATTTTTTGTTGGTTTTAATGTTTAACTAGATCATTAATACAAAAAATAATCCAATTTAGGTAATTGGAATAAATTTCAATTTAAAATTTGATGTAAAATCTTATGAAACTTTTGAATGTTTTTACATTAAAAAGTCACATTGTCATCCCATATGTGAGATTAAATTTAAATTAATTGCTACAAAATTGGAGATTTGAATTTGGAAAAATGGTTTCAATATTTATAATAATCATAATTTATAATGTATAATGAGTTTAGATTAGTTTTTTACACAAAATATTAGTGAAGGTAATTAAAATTAATTATAGTGATTCTGGTGGAATTAAGATTAATAGGGGACTAAACCTTGAACTTAAGAGCCAAAATGACCATGAAACTTGTACAAAATACATTTTATATAAATAAAAAATCTCTAAAATTGCTTTTATTTAATTAGTTCCATTATTAGAGTCTATTTACTTGGAAAAAACATGGTTGGAATTTTATTTTCAAATATTTACAAGAGTGCCACTCCTCCTCCATTATAAAAGGCACTCACCCCTCCCACTAATAAACAGATCTAAATCCCTTTGGAACACCGAATATATTTTCCAATAATCTCCCAAAATATATCCCTTCAATCTAGAATCATTCCTTTGGGTATAAATACATCCAAGGAATCCCTTTGGTGCAAACCAAAATGAGTTACCAAAAGAGGAGGTAACATCCTTCCTCAAGCTTCTTTGTTTTATTTTCATTCTCCAACCCACACAATTGATATTATTCTATGATTATATAATAATTAAAATATCCTAAATAATATTATATATTTTTTCTAATGTTTAGACCTACACTTACACACACATCCATCTAATGGGTAACAAACTTACTATTCTTGTGTACCGTGAACTACAACCTCATGAAACGGTGTTGTTCATTTTTCATTTACCACATATCATGGTTGGTATTTGTGATGTACAATAGGATTTTATAACACATATATGATATTTATTATGTAATTATGATTATGTAATTATTATATAAAATATCCCTTCACGCTTTCCATTTTTTGTAAATACTATAACTTCATTTGTGAAAGTGTGGACCACCACCTCATCAAAATGATGTTATTCATTAAGAATTTACATGGACCGTATTAAGATAGGTAATTATAAAGTAAAATTTGTTTTTATATGATATATATTATATTTATTATGTCTTTAATATTTTTTAATTACTATATAAAAAATATATTTAGGATTTCCATTTTTTATAAATACGATAACTTTGTTTGTGGAAGTGTGGACTACCGCCTCCTCAAAATGATGTGATTCATTAACACTTTACATAGAATGTATGAAGTATGGGTTTAGTAAACTTATATGACATATATGACATAATAATTATAGTTTAATGATATTACATATATACATATATGTCATTTAATTTCTTTTTTTCCATATGAAAGTAAAACAGAAACATCATTCATGCGCACGTATGACCCACCATCTCCATGAAACTTGTATTTACTTTAATATTTGTATGTTTTATAGATTAATATAAATACTTATATACTATATATATATATGATATTTTTTTCTTGTTTTACATTATTTTTATTATGATATAACTACTAATACCAAGAATATAACAAATCAAAACATTAGAGAAAAACATAGCGATTATTAACTGAAAACAAACATTAGCATTGAGTTATTGATAAATGGGTTATATAAAGTCCTAATAAAATAATATATGGTATTATATATAATAATTACATTCATTCATATATTTATAATAAACTTATATTTATTATAAATGAGTTTTGAATAAGTATGAATAATGTAAACACTTAAGGTAAGAAAATTTCATCTTACTTTTTATTTCCGTGAGATACATGCCATAATCACCACTCTCCTTATTTTTTATGGTGTATATAATTTTTTATGACATTTTATATCATTAATTGACATTATTTAATGATAATAAAATATTTAAAATATTCCAGGATCTCATGGGTATCGTGATTGTAAAGTTACTCAAGTAGTTAGGGTTTTCTCGTCTCACTTTTATTTTCCGTGAGACACAAGCCTTGTACACCACCCATTTCTTATATGTGGAATTTTTACTAACCAATCATGTTTTATATGATTACTATAATTAAATTAATGGGTATTTAAATATTTATTTTATTATCTTTATTTAATGGGGTTTATATTTCAAAATTTACTAAATCGGTAAAGTAATCTTGTTTCAATTTTCCTTCTATGAGAGTACACATGTCATTTTATGAAACTATATTATTTTACAGAGTATATACTAAAATTTAAAATGTTATTTAATGAACTTAATTAATTTTATTATATTTTAATATTAATGTAATTTTATTTTCTTACATAGGGAGTATAATTCATTGTTACCACATGGGAAGAGTTTATTGAAACAATCTCATAGTTTATCTAGACTATATATGATTATTCTCCCATTGAAGAAATATTATGATACATATCTCAAGAGAAGTCATGAATTATATTACCCTATGTATATTCTTTACGTATTCTTGTATTAGTACCATTTAACACTCTTTGCTACTTAAGATAATTAGAATTTGTTTTTATTAAAATACACATTATTTCTTCTTTCGGTCCGAAATATTCATTATTTAAAAACTGTGTTTTAGAAAAATGTTTTCAAAATTTGTTTTAATATTATACTAGGATGATTAAATTATATTTTACTCATGTTTTAACTTTATATAAAAATGTTTTAAAATTAATCTTCTTATAATTTTCAGATCATGGCACTTTTTTTAACATTTAAGGTTTAAAAAGAATGTTCAGCATGTACGGACTTACCCACCACCATGACCATCAATTCCTTGAATATTCCTTTATAAGTTTACAAGTGTTTTTTAATTATTTTTTTTCTTAATATTCTGCAAAATTTATTTAATTTAAATTAGTTTTAAAATAAAATGGTTTTAAAAAATGTTTAATATTTTGTGTTTTAAATGATTTTCAAAGCTTACTTTATTTGTTTCTAAAAGGTTATTCTCCAAGAAAATGGTTTTAATTATTTTGATAATTATTAATAATTTTTCATGGAAAATAATATTTCAAATGGTTTCAATATTATTTTGAATGTTTTTAAGGAAAATGGTTTTCAAAATGTTTTGAAGATTATTTGATAATTTTGTAAGAACCTGAGTTTTTAGAACGGGTCAAAATCCCAAACCTGTTTGAAATTTAGCATGTTCTGAGAAAACTATAAGAATCTAGGAAAAAAATTTAATGTTGTGGAGGTCGTACAAGGGCGCACAGTTGGCATACGGTCTGAACAAACCATACATCCAACCTAGGAAACCGTGCACCCTTGACAGTGGGCTACGCATGGGTGGCGCACGGTTTGCCAAACCGTGCATGGTAACTGTGTGGCCCCTTAAAGTTTGGGTTTTTAGGTTCCGAGCCACTTGGGATTTTCTATTCCTCCATCGTTCTTCCTCCCACTCATGGCTCACACGGGAGTTCCAATTTTCAGAGGTCGGGGGAGCTCCTTGGCTCGTTTTGGAGGCAAATCAAAGGGGTTTCTTGGTGGATCAAAGTTGGATATTCCTTGGTAAGTCTCTTTTCTTGGTTCCTCTTTGGTTTTCTTTAGGTCTTCTTTTACCTCTCTCTTAGTTTTTTAGATCTACAAGGGTTTCATGTAGATCTAGGGTTCTGTTTCCTTTTTGTGTTAATGGTTGATTTTGGTGATGTTAGGGAAGGGTTTTTGAGGAATTTTTGAGGAGGCATTCATCGGTTTGTAGTGCATCTGGGCGAATGGTTGATTTTTCCAAACCCTAAAGGTAGGTGGTGAATATCTTTTTTTTTTGTGTTTTCGTGGTCATTTGGGTAGCGCAACCTTTGGCGATTTGCGGGTATTTTGAGCATGACCTTGTTTTGTTTTTTATTTGCTGTTTAATCATTATCTGACCTATGGGATGCCTTTGGGTATGCCTTTTTACCTATTTTCTTGATCGAGGCCAGGCGAGTGACTGATTCTCATTTGGGGCATTTTGGACAGGGGTTCCAAAATGGTATTAATTGTTTTATTGTTTAAACTACTGAGTATGGTTTATTGAACCTAATATGAATTGTTAAAGACCATAGAAACTTCAGTGCTGGTATGGGACAACACTTGATTAGTGCAATTCATCTGTTTAGAAGGTTTTTCATATTTATGTGTTCTATTTGAATGTGTCATATATGTAATTGATGAATTACATATGATGGAACCTTTGTGTTGTGTTGGGAATGGCCCAGATATTCTTGAGTGATGGTGATCATAGGTTGGGCTTGACCCGGGTTACATTGGGTTGTTTTGACCACGGGATTGGGTGTCATGGACGTTGGCTTGAGGCAGTACGAATGTTAGGTTGGGAATGGCTCGAGTTACTTGGTTGGAGAGGACATAAAACTTCAGAGACATTGTTTCAGGGACACATGGTGTCATAGGTGTGGTGGCTTAGGTACTATTTTGGTGATTACCACTCACCCGGAACGTTGAGTAGTGTGCACATAGAGAGACTCAGTGATAAAGTAGTTTTGACCACTCGTGTGGGTAGAGGCCCCTGTATATGCGGTTTAGGTACTTTGGTTGGGGGTGCTTGCCATAAGAAGCCACGTGGGAGGTGAGTAGCCTCCAGGGGATAACATTGAGGCTATCGGGTTGGGGGCTAAGGCTCGCTGTAATTTGAGGGCAGACATCACTGTCCCTCTGATTGTTAATTTTAGGGAAGAAATCGTTGTCCCTCTGGTTACTTATTTGAGGAAAAATATCGCCATCCCCCTGGTTACTTTATTTGAGGGTAGACATCGCTGTCCCTCCAGCTATTTCTTTTGATGGTAGACATCGCTGTCCATACGACTATTTATTTGAGGACATGCATTGCTGTTCCTTCGGGTTACTATTCTCTGGCATGCCTTCAGGGCATCAGTACTTGAGACACACGATGTCCTGGGATACATGGTGTCAGGCTATATGACAGAGATTCTAGCATTGGATGAAGCAGGTGACACTCCATGGTGGCTGCTGAGCACCAGTGAAGTTTGCATTTATATGTGCATCATACTGTTTACTATTTTCCTAATAAATTCATGCCTACTTAAACACTTATATTAGGTATGCACCATTGGGTGGTGTCCTACTGAGATTAGTCTCACACCTTGTACGGTCCCTTCGGGACGTGTTTAGAATTTTTGAATTTATGTGCAGAAAAGAGGCCAGCTTCCGGAGCTGGGCTGCGTTAGCTCTTGCATAGAGATGATATGGACCTTGAGGTCTTTCCTAGTTGGAGTTTATCTTTTTTTATTCCTTTCCTATATTAGCATGCTTATTTGTTATGTATCTATAGTTGGTAAGCCATTGGAGCCCTTTATATATATATACATGTATGACCTATTTTGGATGCAAGATTGTTGTTCAGTGGCAGTTACAAGTGATTAGCATGTTGTCATGTTCACTTTCCGTTGTTGTTGTTCATATTTATTACTTCTGTTAATTATCGATATTGAATGTGCTTCCGCTTTGCGGGTCTAGTTTGAGTCTACTAGGACATTCTTCTGCTGCATCTTTATTATTATACTCGGATTGGTACCATTATTATCCTTCGAGAGGGTATATCCTCCCCACTATAACTATAAGATCCTCACTGCTTGTCGAAAGCCTTTGGTTTTCAGGGAGGTGCGTCTAAGGTAGTAACACCTAACCCTTTAGCACTGTTTGGGTGGATGTTTGGGTCTGGGTCGTTACAAATTGTTATCAGAGGAGTTTTTGACAGGTATTTAGTAGTAGTGTTTTGTTGTCTACTAATGAGTTTGAGACTTCCCTTTTTATTTCTGTTGGTTTTACTATTTGGGATATGGTATATTGGTGATAGGTTGTAAGTGGAACAGGGTTCCAAACTTGTTCTTGGGTGACTACAGCCCCAGGTACAAGGGATAGACCAAGTTGCCTTGGGTGGGAATTACTATTGTGCTTTTTCTCAGATTAAAGTTTATATGATTTCAACCATGGTGGCTCACTTGGTGTGTGATGTTACTAATTGTGACATATGACCCTTGACCCAATGAGGTAAAGAAGAATTGGACCTTCTCTCAGTGTGACAAGGCTTGTTTTGTCAGCTTTTGATAGGCACATTTTTAGAGTATTTCAATTTCATAACTTCACGTATGCTTTGTGATGTGATAATACCATTTGAAGAAAATGAAAATTGCCATACTTTGTATTTTTTAAATGTAAAAAGGTGAAATTACTGATAGAATTTATTGTTTTTTGCAATGTGTTATGCCATGCTTTTTATATTGTTGAATTTCATGTGCGAGGGTATTTGTGTCTGGATCTTGTACAAGCAGGCACATACTATTGGTTGAGGTGATTTTGATCACCTGGATTGGGTGACTAGGTCATCGGTTGAGGCAACGTTGGTTGTCGGTACGGGCATGGCCAGAGGAACTTTTGATACTTGGCTCTGATAAGGGCGGGTAAGGAGGCCATGAGGCTGGGATGCCGTGGGCATGGGTGTCGGTGAGGGGGAGTAAGGGTAGTAGTTATCCACTACCTTTTACTGATTTCCTTATCTGCATAGAATATATATTGTTATATGTATATGTGGGTTGTCTGAACATTTATGTTATTCAATGGGTTCCTTTAGCCGACTTAGATGGAGCGTCAGGCGGGAGATGATACAGTGCCGTAAGTGTAGAATCAGGTTCAGGGTCCTATGCAGGTAGAGCAAAAGCCGCATGTACAGGCTCAAGGATAGGATTAGGTCAAGGACCCCGGGTTGGTAGGACAGTAGTCGGGTTTGGAAGCGTTCAGACCATGGCTCGACGAGTAGCTCCGAGCTAGCTTGGTGCGTGTTTTGTAGGGGATCAACGGAGGTGTGCAGGGTATAGAGCCGTCTATGGATTATCTGATGTGGATAGAGAGCATGCAGATGATCTTCGATCAGCTAGCGACGCCTCCAGGGTGGAGGGTCAAGCTGGTGACGTACATGTTGAGAAGACCGACAAAGGGTTGGTGGGATGTGCAGGTTCAGTCTACCAGGAATGAGGGACTGGCATGGAAGGACTTCTAGGACAGGTTCTTTGAGCACTTTTACCCAGAGACACTGAGTGCCGAGAGAGCTGAGGAGTTTTTGAGCCTTCAACAGGGAGACATGTCCGTCATGGACTATGCAACTACTTTCACCGAGTTGTCTCACTTTGCACCCGATATGGTAAGAAATGACGTGGCAAGGGTGAGGTGATTCGAGGATGGAATATGACACGCCATTTGGATCTAGATAAATATCTTCTGGCTTGGTTATTTCTCAGACGCGGTGAATCAGGCACTCATAACGGTGGGAAATCAGAGGAATATGCCCCAGGTCGGTCGGGCGGTGACCTCAGGTGATGGTTCAGACAACAGGAAGTGAAGACAGAATGAGTTCCAGTAGGGCAGTCAGGCCAAGGGCTTAGCTAGACCACCTCATAGTAGGTCTTCAGTGGTTTTCTTTCTGTGCAGAAAACCAGGACATGTTTGGACTCAGTGTGATAGGCCTCCAAAGGAGTGCCGAGCGTGTGGACAGGTCAAGCATCAGGAGAGGTTCTGCAGGAATCCTTCTCAGACAGCCGGCAGGTAGGGACCAGGACAGACAGTGGCATCTAGATTTGGTTCAGGTTCGGTACCAAGAGAGGGAAGATGAGGTTCAGTGGCATGCGGAGGATATGACATAGACAACGGGACCCTGCTGAGGGGTTGGTGGTCAGTTACTGGGGAAGCACTGCAAGAAGGTCAGGCATCAGGAAGCCGTGCTTCAGGCCAGGTGCACGCCGTGGGGCTGCCAGAGGCGGATCAATGTGGTGATCCGACAATGGTTAGAGGTACACCACGGGTGTGGCCGTCATTTCATTGTTCTCTTCTAGCATGAATTGTAGAGGCATGTCCGTTTTGAGTGCATGTGATAAATAGGATCTATGTGGATTGACTAGATGCTAGTCAATGAGATTGGCACCATATCAGGTGTGTTCTATATTTATATATATATGTTTGAGATGAGTTTAATTTGGGGCATCGAGGATGAAGGTTACTTGAGGTGCCTTGGGCATCAGGGCATCGAGGATGCGGGGTACTTGACGTGCTTTTCACCAAGTTATTTTTGAGCATCCAAGGGATGCAGGACCTCATGGAGGTTGACACAGATGCAGTGCGAGATACGTTGGATTTTAGAAGTGTTACGGGGTACCAATGAGGCGCATGGGTGACGATGCATCATGAGAGGACCTTGAATCCGGAAACAGGTTAGTGAACCTCTGCTTGTTCTGAGTTTTGTCGGGTTGAGACCGAGTTAAGCGATTCTTAAGGTGTGGAGCCCCTTGATGAATTTATCCAGAACCTTGTGACCAGGGATGTCTGGGTTGCTTTGATTGGGGTGGTATGTTTGGTTCCATCTCCAGGTTTTTTTTGAGAGCTCCGAGATGAGCTATGTTAAGGTGGGGAGATTGTAAGAACCCAAGTTTTTAGAATGGGTCAAAATTCTGAACCTGTTTGAATTTTGGCTTGTTCTGAGAAAACTGGGAGAATTTTGGAATTTTTTTAAAGTTGTGGACATCCTACAGGGGAACATGGTTGGAACACGGTCTGAACAAACCATGCGGCCAGTCTAGGAAACCATGCACCCTTAATAGTGTTCTCCGCACGGGTGGCACACGGTTTGTCAAACCATGCGGGCAAGCCATGTGAAGTCCCTGGGTGAGACAGTGGAAACCACGCAGTTGGCGCACAGTTTTCCAAACCGTGCGGGGTAACCATGAGACCACTTAATGTTTGTGTTTTTATGTTCCAGGCTACACAGGATTTTCCATTCCTCCATCATTCTTCCTCCCACTCACGGCTCTCGTGGGAGTTCCAATTTTCTAAGGTTGGATCCTTGGCTCGTTTTGAGGCAGATCAAAGGTTTTTCTTAGTGTATTGAAGTCGATTCTTCTCGAGAAAGTGTATTCTCTAGTGTCCTCTTTGGTTTTATCTAGATCTTCTTTTCCCTCTCTCTTAGTTTCTTAGATCTACAAGGGTTTCATTTAGATCTAGGGTTGTGTTACCTTTGTGTGTTAAAGGTTGAGCTTGTTGTTGTTAGGGAAGAGTTTTTGAGGCGGTTTCTAGGAGGCGTTCACCGGTTTGGTGTGCGTTTGGGTGAAGGGTTGATTTCTCCAAACCCTAATGGTAGGTGGTACATATCTTTTTTTTTGTGATTTTGTGGTCAATTGGGTAGCGCAACCTTCAGCGCATTTTGGGTATTTTGATCATGACCTTGTTTTGCCTGTTATTTCTATTCTAATTATTATCTGACCTATGGGATGCCTTTGGGTATGTCCGGTTACCTCTTTTCAGGAGTGGGGTAATGCGAGTGACCGATGCTCATTTGGGGAATTTTGGATGGGGGTGCCAAAATGGTATTAATTATTTTATTACTTAAATTGTTGAGTATGGTTTATTGAACCTAATATGAATTGTTAGAGACCTTAGAAACTTGAGTGCTGGTATGGGACAACACTTTATTTGTGCAATTTATTTGTTTAGAAGGTTTTTCATGTTTATGTGTTCTATTTAAATGTGTCATATTTGTAATTGCATAATTGAATATGCTGGAACCTTTGGGTTGTGTTGGGCATGACCCAGATATTCTTGAGTGATGCTGATAACAGGTTGGGCTAGGCCTAGGTTACGTTGGGTGGTCTTGACCACAGGATTTGGCATCATGGACATCGGCTCGAGGCAATATGACTATCTGGTTGGGCATGACCCGGGTTACATGGATGGTGAGACTATCAGACCTGAGCGGCATGGTCACAGGGACATGAGGTGTCACAGGTGTTCTGGCTTAGGTAATATTTTGGTGATTACTGCTCACCCAGAACTTTGAGTAGTGTGCACATAGAGAGACTCAGTGATGAGGTGGTTTTGACCACTCGTGTGGTTAGAGGCCCCTGTAGATGCTGTTTAGGTAGTTTGGTTGGGGGTGCTTTTTATAGGAAGCCACATGGGAGGTGAGGAGCCTCCATGAGATAACATTGAGTCTATACGGTTTGGGGATGAGGCTCACTATGATTTGAGGTAATACATCGCTGTCCCTCCAGTTATTTATTTTAGGGAACACGTCACTATCCCTCCGGTTACTTATTTGTGGGTGGATATCAGCATCCCTCCGGTTACTTGATTTGAGGGTAGACATCGTTGTCCCTCCAGCTATTTATTTTGAGGGAAGAAATCGGTGTCCCTCTGGCTATTTATTTGAGGAAAAGCATCGATGTTCCTCTAGGTTAGTATTCATGGGCTTGCCTTCGGGGCATCGGTACTTGAGACACGTGGTGTCAGGGTGAAAATGCTGCCGCACTACATAACAGAGATTCTAGCATTGGATGAAGTAGGTGACACTCCATGGTGGCTACTGAGCACCAGTGGAATTTGCGTTTATTTTTACATCGTATAGTTTACTATTTTCCTAATAAATGAATTCATGCTTAAACACTTATATTAGGTACGCACTATTGGGTGGTATCCTAGTGAGATTAGTCTCACGCCCTGAACGGGCCCTTCGGGATGCGTGCATACTTTATGAATTTACGTGCAGGAAAGAGGCCAACATCAGGAGCTGGGTTGAGTTAGCTATTTCATGGAGATGGTATGGACCTTGAGGTTTTTCCTAGCTAGAGTTTATCTTATTTTTGCTTCCATTCCTATATTAGCATGCTTATTTGTTATATAGCTACAATTTTTTAGCCATTGGTGCCATTTTTATATATATATTCATGTGTGACTTGTTTTGGATGCATGATTGTTGTTCAGTGGTAGTTTCAAGTGATGATCATGTTGTCGTGCTCACTTTATGCTACTGTTGTTCATATTTATTGGTTCCGTTGTTTATCGATATTGAATGTGATTCCACTATGCGGGTCTGCTGAGATGTTATTCCATTACATATTTATTATTATACTCAGACCAATACCATTAATATCCTTGAAGAGGGTATAGCCTCCCCACTATACCTATGAGACCCTCGCTGCTAGTCGGCAGCCTTTGGAGTTTCGGGAGGTGCGCCTAAGGTAATAACACCTGACCCATTTAGCACTGTTTGGGTGGCTGTTCGGGTCTGGGTCGTTACAATTTTTTCAATGAAAGGGGTTTTCTAAACATTTTCAAGCTTTATTTTTAATTTTTCAAAGAAAAGGTTTTATGAATTTTTTTTAGAGAAAGGATATTTTTATTAATAAATATTCCATGTTATATTTTAAAATACTTCTTTTTCTAATATGACATACTTTTTTAGAGTTTATGTATTATCAGAGGCATGATTCAATAGTTCCATTCATATTCTTTCTTGAATGGTTTAATTTTTGATGGAATTATATTTATGGAACACCATTTCTATTATACGAGTTTTATACTTTTGAAACCAACTACTTTTCATGGGTTATACTTTGATTAAAAGATAATGAGACCTATCTATTTTCCATAGGTAATGATATTATGAAATTTTTATGATGCCCATTTAATTTAATGGGATATGATATGTTGTTTATGAAATCCATATCCTTTTATGGGCTATAATATGATTCGAGTTTTATTATCTTCTGAAACATGTATGTATAATTTTATTATGTGATAGGTTGGATCTATACCCCCTCCAATGAATTGGGTATTTATTAATTGTTTATGACATCAAAGGGTACACCGTTTTTAGCACAAGATATAAAATAAGAAAGTACACAAGTTGTAGTCTAAGCCTAAAAATAAGTAGGTACATGGGTTGTTTCACTAGACTAAAATTAAGAGGGTGAACAAGTTGTAGCCCTAGACAAAAAATAAGAGGGTACATGGGTTTTTAACCCAAACCAAAAGTAGTTCCATGAATTATTATACCAATCCTAACATGTTATGATGGTCTTGTTAGGTATCCTTAACATAAGATTTTCTAGGCTTATGTGTATACCAAAAATTCCATGTCTTACTCCCATATTATGATTTCATGGATTATGTTGTTGATCCCCTCACGATTCATGTCTTATGAACTACCAATATCTATGCCATGATTCATGTTTATGATCTTTAATATACAGGGTATGATCTTCTAATTTCGTGATCATGTTCTGATACCCTATGCTCATGTTTATGCTTACATATCTACTTTTTTTACCCTTATTGAGCATTTGAACTCACCCCTTTTTGTGATTCCTTCCCGAGGTTATGAAGATATATTTTATGTATAATATTTTTAAAAAGGGTTATCATATTAGAGAACCTAATGGGAGATAATTTATCTCAGTCATGTAGCAATGTTTACATTTCCATGTTTCAAAAGGAACTAAACTAGTACTGCCTTTGTGAGTCTATTTGTGTAATGTTTTATGTATAATGAAAAAATGATGTAATGTATATGATTGTTAGGACTGGGTTATTATGGTTGGTATTAGAGAAAACATTTCCTAAACCTTTGGAAACTAGGATGAGAAAACTTTAGTAAGAACTCAAAGATCATGACGAAGGATAAGTCTAAGGATATGGAAAATTATAGGAAATGTACTAGAACTTTGGTAAAGGATAGAGCAACTAGTTTCCTAGAAACACACCCCTGTATAAATACTACAAGTGGACGTGGTTCTGGAAGATATATAACTCGGAGTAACAACTATGGAAAGGTGTGTCTGGCCTGACTCGAGCATAACCTGGTACACAACATCGTTCCTTACTACATACTTGGTTTAACACTTCCTGAGGATTTGAATTGGAAATTCACAAAATCTTCATAAACCATCATGAATGATTTATAAATAATTTTGATATTAATAATCAATGATAAACCTAAGGTGTCATTGATTAATGAAAGTGTCATAATTTTGAAATCTTATAAGTGGGTTTTCATGATCATGTGGTTCCTCACTATTAAAACTATTCCTTACTATATGTTTTTTGGTTTAAGTCAATGGTAGGAACCGGAAAGAACTAGGTTAATGATGAATGTGATATAAATATTTATTATAATCAGTAAAATGGGATGATCACTATAGTGAATCATATTGTAATCATTCATAATCTATTTTCAGAAAATATTTTTAATAACATGTACATTAATGAACTCTCAAAATAACTAAAGAAGAGGATAAATTTTGATGAGAGTATGGGTAATAGAGGTCATGGGGGAAAGAATATTAAATTTATTACTTATCAATAACTGGGGAAGAATCATCCAATTTAATTTATTAGAGAAACATGAAGATATATTGAATTTTGAAAGGGAAACAAAGAAAATAACTACAAAGGGAAAATTAAAAGTTTTGTTAATGAAATGGATTTGGAAAATTGGACCCCTAAATAATTATCAATTGATGAATAATTTAAATGTGGAAAGTATGAGAATTATGAAAATTGACGTCCTAAGTGGTAGGATAACACATAGAATCAGAAAGATAGTACAATTAATGGATTTTCTGCTAATGATTAAAAGACCACACATGATATATGAAAGATATGTGTTATTCTAATAGTATTATTTACAATCATGATTAAATTTATTTTGATTAATGTTAAGACATGATTTGTATTTCGTATTTTATGAAAGGGGTATTAAGGAATATGGAGATGAAGTTTAGTAAATTTTTTAAGAATAAATATATAATAATAAAGTATTTACGTTTTGGAATTGAAAGATTATGTTATGGAAATCATGAAATATATTAGTATTTTCGGTATAAGTTTCCATTATAGATTTGAAATGATATGTTGAATGGTGACAGTGAGGTAGAAAAGTTATTCCACAGAAATGTTATATTTTGATTAAGGGAAGGTGACCCTTAATTTACTCCTAATGTGGAGGGAAGGATGTTTGGATAAATATATGTCAGATATGAATAAATAAATTACATCGTACTGATTACATCAGAACAGATAAAATATTTGTTAAATAATTAGTCTATGCTATCATGGATGAAGTTTAGATGTTCTTAGATTTAAGGAATATATCCATTAATCTTTTTAATTTTGTGATCTTTCTTTTCTTTGAAGTGTATTTATGGTAATTTAGGTTATTACTATGTTTCAAGGGAATATATGATAATGGGATTAAAATGTTTGGAATGTGACAACCAAGATATAATTTATGATATATGGGGGATCAATATTAATCTAATTTAGTGAAATTCTTTAAAAAGTTTTAGATTTTTATCTTACAAAAGCTTTATAAGGTTAAGTATTTATGGAATAGTTTTTATTAAACTTCAGATGAGGTTTTAGAGATTATACTATTATCCCTATATATCTGGATTTATGCATGTTGAATAACTTATGATAACCTTTTTGTTGAGAATGATGGAATGACCTATCATTCCATTTATACAACTCATGATCTACTAACAATTTAGTAATGAAAATTCACATTCATTTCTTAAAATAAGATATAAAGTAGAAACTGATGAAGGAATAACAAAGGGAGAGGTTGTCCTAAAATCATGAAAGTATATCTTTTCAGAAAAATTATTCAAATTTAGGAAAATGATCTAGAAATAAAATGTTATCTTAATACCTTTTTTTGAATCGATGTCCATTTAAGTCATTACAGATTTATAACTTTGAGGCCCTCAAACTTTCATTGATCATTCTATTATTTTTGAGTGATGATCTCAATCACTTATTATATATATTTACACCTTTTCTCCACATCCATATTTTCACATTCCACAAATGTTATCCGGTTATGAAAACTAGTAATGTGTTACTCTAGGTACCTGTTATGTTTCCAAAGATTTCTTTTATTATAATGTTTTAGAAATAATTTTAATTACATGGGGTTTTATGAAGGGAAGAATAAATTATTAAAACTAAAATAACCTAGATTAATTTCAAGGTTGAAATTAATTATAGGAAGGGGGTAGTATAATGTAACACCCTAAGATTTTGTGAAATATTTTTTTGAACTGATTAATATTTTTGATATTTTTCTATTTTAGGAAACTGTAAATATCTCTTGTTAAAGAAATATATTTGGATTGAGTTTCATGAAACAATAAGTTAATCTTGAACAAAATATAACACTTAGATGTACTTGAGGTATATAAAACACAATGTTTGGATTATGTTACAAGAAATGTTGATTTCCTTCGATAGACTGTGTTACATGCAAGACCAAGTTTTTCCAAACTACTACATACTATTAATATTATAGTAAAATTACATTTATAGTTTTTTTCTAAGACATTAATATGGGATTTATGAATGAAATATGTTTTAAACATGTGAATTAAATGAACCTCTTTAGCTAGAAATGAAAGTAAGAATATTCAAAAATAGAGGAACTTCGTTTCTAAGAAAAATACTTTTCTATTTTATCTCAATAAATTAAAAAACCCAGTATTTAAGAATGTATTTAATATATTATATATTAAATAAAATATATTTACACTCATCCAATAGTTTTGAGATAAATAAGATGATAATGCATCTAATTTTATGGATAAAAAGATATATTTTTAAAATAGATAATTTTACCACCTTTTAATAGAGAACCCATTTTATATATTATTTTTGAAAATTTTATAATTTTTATTTGAAAAATTAATTTAAATTTTTTAAATAGTAATATCAATTTATAATTTGGTTTTATCTTTGGTATTTTCTTTGAGAAGTCTCATTTTTTGATGAATATTGAAGATCACTGAATTTTAATTCAAAACATGTTTTTCATTTAATTTATTTATAAGGCTAAACTATATTTTTAATTGTTTTTAATGTTTAATTAGATAAATTATAAACATATTAATACAATTTATTTATATTTAATAAATTTCACTCTGAAATTGGATATAAAAACTTTGCAATCTTTGGAACATTTTTACTTTAAAAACCCACATTTCGTCCCTTCAATGGGATAAAATTTAAATTAATTCCTTCCACTTATTTTATTGGAATTTTTAAAAATGTATTTCATATTTTGAATAATAATAATTTAAAAATTATAATGAGTTCACCTTATATTTTTACTAAAAATATTAGTGAATTTAATTAAAATTAAATTCTACGATTAAGGTAAAATTGAGCTTTATAAGGTACTAAACCTTAAGATTAAAGGAAAAAATAAACTAGAAACTTTTCAAAAATCCATTTTATGTCTATATTTTGAACATATACTCACTTTTATTTAATTGGGTGAATTATTTGTGCTACTTTACCTGGGGAAAATGTGGGTGGAATTTCCATTTAAAAATTTTATAAGAACGCCACTCCTCCTCTATAATAAAAGGCACTCATCACTCTAACATATACATACTTATCAAGAAATTTGTATCACCCAAAATCTAATAAAATAATATACCAAAATACTTAACTTAATCCTATAATCCTCCCATTGGGAATAAATCTATATAAGGATTTCCTTTAGTGAAAACCAATAGGGGTTACCCAAAGAAGAGGTAACATCCTTCCTCAAGCTCCTTTGTTTTATTTTCATCACCCTCCAATATTATTACTCAATGATTATATAATAAAATAATAATCCTAAATATTTTGGGTTTTTTATTCTATGTTTTATTCCTACACTTACACACACATCCATCTAATGGGTAACGAACTTACCGTTCTTGTATGAGGTGAACTACCGCCTCACGAAACAATGTAGTTCATTTTTCCTTTACCATCTTTCATGGTTGGGAATTATGCTGGACACTATATTTTTAAATGATATATATTATATATATGATTTCTTTATTCCAATTTAATTATTATATAAAATATTCCTTCATGCTTTCCATTTTGTGTAATTATGATAACTTCGTTTATGGAAGTCTGGACTACAACCTCCTCAAAGAGATGTGATTCTCTCAAATTTTACATGGAATATATTAAAGATTCATTTAGTAAAATATAATACTTATATAAAATAATAATTTTATGGGAATTATATTATATATATACATATAGGTTATTTACTTTCATTCTTTCAATACAACAGTAAAATACAAACAACGTTTATGCGTACGTATGACCCACCATCTCCATGAATAGTGTATTTAGTATAATATTTGTATATTTTATAAATTATAATTAATAATTATATACTAAATATATGTGATATTTTTATCATGGTTTATATACTGTAGATCCTTATATAACTATGTGGACAAAAAATATAACAAATCAAAACACAAAAAACAAAGCAATTATCACTCGAAATGTAACATTAAGATAGAGTTATTAATAAATGGGCAATATAAAGTCATAATGAAATAATATATGGTATTAAATATAATCATATGATTATTTTTTATATTTATAAGAATCTTATATTTATTATACATAATTTTTGAACATGAATGAATAAATTCAAGACTTAAGGTAAGGGGATTTCATATCACTTTTTATTTCTATAAGATATATACCATAATCACGACTCACTTATGTTTTTGGTGTATATACCTAAATATGAAGGATTATATAATAAATTACATTATATAATAAAATTAAAATATTTAAATTATTTTATTCTCTCATAGGTATCATGATTCTATTGTTACTCAAATATTTAGGGTTTTTTCGCCTTTCTTTTATTTTCCGTGAGAGACAAGCTAGGTTCACATCTATTTATTATATGTGGTGTGTTTACTTCCCATGGATATATTTTATGATTATTATAATTAAATTTATTAGTATCTACATATTATTTTTATGATATTTATTTCATGGATTTTATATTTCAAAATTTACCAAATCAGTAAAGTAATTGGCATCAATTCTCCTTTTCTGAGACACATGCCATGGTTTGTACCTATATTTTTTTACAAGGTGTATATACTACCATTTTACATGTTATATCATGAAAATAATCATTTTAAAGATATTTAAACTTTATGTAATTTTATTTTCTTACATGGGCATTATAATACAAAGTTACCCAGTGGGAAGTTTTTATTGAAACAATCTTGTCATTTATCGAGATTATTTTTATTGTTCTTAAATTAATGGAATATTATGATCCAAATCTCAAAATCACTCATGAAATTTCTTCCCATATATATATTCCTGATTTATTCATTTATTAGTACCATTTTACCACTCTTTTGTACTTATGATAATTTAGAATTTTTTTGATGAAAATCTAACTTTATTTCTCCATTCAGTCAGAAATCTATGTTCTTTAAAAACTTTGATTTCTAAAAATGCTTTCAAAAAATGTTTTAATATTATTATATGATGTTTAAAGTAATTTTATACCCATATTTCTTCTATTTAATTTTTTTTCTAAAGGAATATTCTTTTCATTTTTCGATCAAGGCACATTTCTAAACTTTCAATGTGAAAATGGAATGTTCGACATATAAAAACTTACCCATAATCATGAAAATAATTTACTTGAATCTTAATTTATAAGTTTACAAGGTTATTTTTAAATAATGTTCCCTAAATCTTCTATATTTTTTTGAATTTATAGTGGTTTCCAAATAAAAAGGTTTTCATAAATGTTTTTTGTTTAAAAAGGGTTTTGAATGAATTTCAATGCTTCCTTTATATGTTTTAAAAAGTTTATTTTCCTAGAAAACGATTTTAATGATTTAAAGATTTCTGTATAAGTTTTTAAGGAAAATTTGTTTCATAATGTTTTCAAGATTTTTTTTATGTTTTTAAAGGAAAATGGTTTTAAATATGTTTTCATGATTGTTTTATAAGTTTTTAAGGAAAATGGTTTTCAAAACATTTTCATGATTACTTTATAAGTTTTCAATTAAATGGTTTTATGAAATGGATCTTCAAAGAAAGGCTATTTAACTTAAGAAATGTTCCATGTGATATTTCAAATTCCTTCCCAATCCTGGATGACATACTTTGTTTAGATTATGCTTTACTAGGGATATAATACAAGAATACCATTTATATTATTTCTTGAATGGATTATGTTTTGATAGAATCATCTTTATGGAATAAAATTTCTCTTATAAATTTTATATTATTTTGAAACCCACTTATTTTCATGATTTGTGATTTGATAAAATTATTATGAGACCTATATATTTTCCATAGGTAATGATATGATGAAATATAAATGATGCCCTTTTCATTTCATGGGTTATGATATGATATTTATCAAACATAAATATTTTTATGGGTCGTGATGTGATGAATGTTTTATTATCTTATAGAAAATTTATGTATTATTTTATTTTTTGGAAGGTGGGATTTATATCCCCCTACAATACACTAGGAATTGATAAATGTTATATGATATCAAAGGGTATGTATGTTGTATCTCAAGCTTGAAAACATAAAATGTATCTATGATGCGGCCCAATCCAAAAAATAAGCAAGTACAGAGGTTGTATCCTGAGTCTTAAAGTAAGAGGATACATAGATTACAACCCAATATTGAAAATAAGAGGGTAAATGGGTTTTTAGACCAAACTAGAATTTGGTCCATGGGTGATTATCCCAAACCTAACATGTTATGAAGGTCTTGGTAGGTATCCTTGACATAAGATTTTCTAGGCTTATGTGTATGCCACAAATTCCATCTCTTACTCCCATGTTATGCTTTAAACGATTATGCTCTTGATCCTTTTATGATTTATGTCTTATGAATTTCTAATATCTATTCCATGATTTATGTTTATGAATTTTAATATTATAGTTATGATTTTAAAATGTTATAATCATGTTCTCATACCCCTATGCTCGTTTTTATGCTTAAATATCCCCCTTGTTTACCCTTACTGAGCATCTGAGGTCACTTATTTTTATGTTTCCTTCACCAAGTTATGAAGATATTATTTATGTATGATAGGTATAAGAATGGTTAAAGTCTTATAGAACCTAGAGGGTGATAATTTATCTCACTCTTATACCAGTGTTTCTATTTCTATGTTTCCAATGAAACTAAACTAATACAATATTTGAGTTTTTGTTTGTGTAGTATTTTAATTATTCTTGAAAAATGATGTAATGTATATGTACATCAAGACTCAATTTTTATGATGTGTCATCCATTAATTAATTAAATAGATCATAAATTTTGGGGAATAATATATAAATTCTTTATCATTACCCGGTTTATATAACAATTATCCACCCAAAGCTAAATAGTTCTATCAGCTTTATCTATAAAAATAATTGGTGCTTCCCATGGAGATGTACTAGTTTGAATGATCTCTTTGATTTTTAAATCTTATTTTTGAAAGATAAATTACATTAATTCTATTAGTGATATATTATTTCATGTAAATGAAATAAAAATGGTATCTATTAGGTGATCATTCATAAATTTCACTTCTCTTTTGGGTGGGAACCCAAAGAAATTATTAGTAAATAAATCTGTAAATCAGTCCATGATTGTTGGAAACTATAAATTATTTTTTACAGAAACAATTTCCAAAGTAACTACTTCTAAATGGTTGGAGATATACCCAAATATTGGTACCAATGGTCTGTCTATTATTTCATTTAAATCTTGATGCCATTTAAAGAGATTTTGAACACCATTTGAAGATATGAAGCTAACCTGAAAGGCATACCAGTCAATGTGGGACTTGAAGGATGTTAACCGATCCATTCCAAAAAACAAGTAAAATATATACATCTCAAGAAATGATAAATACCAAAAAAATAGTCTCATTTATAGTTATAGAACATATTGAAAACTTAAAGTGTTGAAACTAATATTTTTTAAGATGTTTTTGATGTTTCTAGACATGAGACATCATTTCTACATGAAATCCCATATGATTCACAACATGTGGTAGAATAAAAGTGTGTGATGTGATAGTATTAAATTGAACTTTCAAAATATTAGAGGTCATAAAAATAGTATCTCATGCCATAGAAGGTCCAAATTTATCCACTGCGATCATATTATCTATAGTAAATTGCTTATTATTAGGTGTTCCCAATAATAATTTATTTCAATATTATGGCTATGATGACTATTGAGGTGTCAGTGTGATATGATGGACACACTAGTTCACTTAGTTATGGGAGTGATTACCCTTGGGTCTTTATTGTAACATATGAGAACAAGAAGTTTGGTACCTGGTAAATCCCTTTCCATCAGTTATCCTAAAATTCACTATAAAATATCATATTAAATATCCAAGAATTCCTCCATTATTACATTCCTACATAGGCGTCACGCATTTCCACTTCATATAATAATAATATAAACCCTAAAATCAACAAAAAAATTATTTTGGGTTATGTTGGAAAATTAACTGACCCATTGTTCTAGGTTTGATGTGTTCCACATCTTTGATAATAGGTTTAGCTCTTCTACTGGTTCTTACAATTAGAGTTCTGAACTATTTTTGTGGAGAAAAACACACTTACTCATGTTATATTTCTAATGATATATATTTATGACAATTTACTTCCATTAATCATATTCATGTAGTATATAATATATATGAAAACCATCTAAGAATGAATATTTAGTTTCATTCTAGAGTCAAAGATTCATGTCTTCAAGAATTCACTTGTAGCTACATATAGAGAAAAATGAACGAAGTTCTTCAACCGTGTTGCACACTCCATCGTTGATATATTTTCTTACTTTAGACTAAATAAATTAATTTTTTGGAATATGTTGGATGTGTAAGGATATAATTTTTTATTGATTTTTTTAAATTCCTTCCACATAATTCCTTTTTAATGACATAGTTTTTATAAATAAAATTCCATTTGTCATTGAATTAAATGCCCTATTATTTATTATGGTTATAGAAAACACATGATATTCTTTGGTTTTTTTGGGAATAATATATCTTATTAGATTTAGAATAACATTAATAACCATAATTATTGATAATATATATATCAAATAGATATCTTATGATTATTATATATATTAATGTTTATGAAAAATCCAATTGACATTGGCAAATGATGTGATGGCCCCGATCAGTAGAATTATACCCCGTGAAGCCCATTAATCAAATTTTACAAGAGAGATAAAATATATGGGATTTTTCCTTAAATAATTCCAATCCAAGATTAAACAAATAGAGAATGAGAAAAACTATTTATGGGAGAATTTCTAGCTCATCGAGATCACGACCCAAGCTATGTTCGTCGAACCACCCTATGAAAATATCACTATCACACACCTTACCCTTAGGTAGTTCATTTTTATAATCAAGGTTTATTTATCTTAACCTTAAAATCATGAATATTTATATTTTATTTTTAATTATATTGATTATATTTTTTTATTTATTTTACTTTATAAATGATTAAATAATGATTTTGATAAAAATTAGACTTCATTGTAGAAAAACTCAAATAATATTTTTGGGTAGCAATCAATTTTAGTTAACAAATTACTTTTGAATAATTCATGAATTTTAAAACTAAATTATATTTTAATAATTTTTTTTGTATTAAGTACAATTTATAATAAATTTTATGAAGTTAAAAAAATTTCTATAAGGGTCTGAAAATTGTTATTGTAAAAAAACTAGTATTTTTCAATAAATAAGGGTTTTTATTTAAAAATATAAATTTTCATATATATAGATTTTTTTGGGTAAATTAAATATTATTTTTGGATTCATAACATCAAAATTATTCAACATTGAATTTTTCTTAATGTTATGAGACAGTTGAATATTTAGATAAATATTAAAAACAATATAAATATATGGTACTTATTAGGACATCATAATGTCCCAAAAGTGGTGTAATATAGTCCGTAAAATGTATTAATGACCAAATATATATTTAACCTTTAAAATAACATGTCTTTTGGTTATTTTATTAATTTTATAAAGACTTGATGAATCCTCCAAAACCTATATTTTATTTTAAGCTTTGAAAACAATTTCTTTAAGAGTATAACTCACTTATACATTAAAATGGTAATATTTTAATGATTTTGGTTATCAAACATATAAAATAATGAAAATAAATCCTCTTTGGTAGAAAACATGCTAAAAAACCATGGATATGTTTGTGGTTTTGATTACATTTTTGTATAGAGTTCAAAACAAAGGTTTAGGAAATAATAAATAACTCAAATATATTTTCATACATAAAACCATCCAATATCCCATTAATATTCATTAAAAAACATTGTATCATGAAATTTGTGTACCTATTTCTCTTTAGATCTCTCCCAAGGTTCCCCCAAGCTCTCAAGACGCTCCTCCCAAGATTTTAGAAGTAGCCTCTCAAGGTAATGGATGATCTCACTCTCTTATTTATTGAGTAATCTTCTTATATTGGGATATGTTTTTACAAATCCCACATAATATACTTTTAATGTCCAAATGATTAGATACAACCTTCACTATCATTAAATTATTTTGTGAATTTGTATGTTGTGTCGTTTTTCTGCCAAAGTTTCATTGCGATTTTTCATGCCAAATGATTGTGAAATAAATTCTCGGACCCATTTTTAATCTAGGGAATTCACCTCTTGATATATATAATTATTTTATTAGGGAAATAAATGTATATAACCCAAAATCCTCAATCACGTGTTTAATAGAGATAAAATAAAATTTTATGTTATATGATCTATTTGACAAACTTATGTATGTACATGGTATGATTCAGATTAGTGCGCCCGTATAGAACTCAATGCATTGGGTAATGTTTTAATCTCTTGATATTCTATAAAAGGATAAAATGAGGTTATCCTAAGATCTCTATATTATTATTTCACCGTGGTTAACCTTGACTTGTGATTATGAGGCCTTATTTTAAGTTGTTTCAATATTTCCATTATCTGTTTGTGTTATCACATTATATCATACCTCAATATTCTTGATTATGATTCTCACCTATTATGTTAAATTGTTATTTATATTTTCTCACATATATTACTTTACCCGATGACATTATTTCTTTATTACCTTACTAGGATTTATAGATCATCTCTTTCTTATGTATATCCCAAGGTCTCCCATTATTGTTTTAAAAGATATAGAATATTATAATAGTTTAAAAAAATTAATATTGATGTTATATCTTTGTATCAAGTTATGATTTTATATACCTAATTACCAAAGAAAATATATTGATAGATATTTTATGTTTTTTTCATGTGTACCTTTATGTAATAAATCAGGAATTAAAGTGTATTAAATATAAGGATTTTCATTATTGTTACCTTAGTAGGGTCTAGTTATTTTTGGGATTAGGATTAGACGACTCTAGTAAAAGCCTTTGGGATAAGACTGAACATATGAAAACATTCCTAAAATGTTGTTAAATTATAGAGTAAGTGTGTTCTGATTCAATACATACCATTCAAGATAATGCAGTTGGATGTGGCTATGGGATATATGTACTTAGGGGAAAGAACCCTGACAACACCATATTGAGATAGACTCAATTGGGAACTAGTAAGCTAAAAAAAACTTTCTATAGAACTAGTTTGACACTCATAGGGGATATGTTTTGGTGAACTAAAAATCTCATTAAAAAAACATTATTATTGGAAAAAATATGCCTATAATATTTTATGTATAGAAATAGGTCAAGTATGACATATATTAAATTTTATAAATTTATAGATTAAGGAACATTTGTGATTTATGATTTATCCATTTAATGTTCACAACTTTCTATTTATGTGTTTAAAATTTTAAAATTATTCATCCCTAATTTTCTATTTATTCTAGTTAATGTCTATAAATAGGAATAACCAAGTCAAAAACCATTGGGGAAATGTGATGACTACCCAAAAGAGATGCCTAACATGATGGGAGCTAAAATAGAGAATTTCCTTATAAATATGAATAATGTGGTAGATGGAAATACAATTCAACATAAGGTTCCCTAAATAGTTTTATATAGTAAATGTGGATAAGTTGGGAATTATCCAAGATAATTCTCTATTCTAAGGGCTGAGAATAATGATGACCACCAATAATCTCCATGACCATGGGAATAAAAAAATATCTATGCTAAGATAGATCATGATGGTTTAATTACATCTTAGATATATTCTATAGTTGTGTTTTTCATGTTATATCTTAATTTATTCCATATTAGCATATGATGAAAGTTCTCCAAGAACACCGAGTCAACACCCCAAATGAATTGATATCATCAGCGGAAAATTTTTATGATTGTTGTATCACAAGACGATGTTTATAGGAATTTTCTTGAAAATATTATTAATATTCCTTTATAAAAATTCGATGAAATTCTGGGTAGGGAATGGATTTACTTATATAAAACCAACATAAATTTTAAGGGATGGAAATTACTCTCTTTATCACAAATTTTCCTCTTATTCTATACAAGTGTAATGATGAGGGTGAATCTTCTTTGTCCCCATAATCATATTCGGGGATATTATTTCACTACAAAAATCGTATCTATATCAAATGATTAGGACTAAGGAAAATACTATCCTTGAATACATTACCACTATGAGGTAGTACACTGATGTGTTTCTTGAAGAATTTATTGGACTTTCTCATAACTGATAGGTTGAATTATAAATCAATATTATACCTAGATCTTTTCTAGTATCAAAGAATCCATATAGAATTACGATTTTTAAACTCAAGGATCATAAGAAACAAGTACAAGAGAAAATAGATAAAGGTTTTATAAGCATAAGTTCTTCACGATATGGAGCAGTAGTTGTATTCATCAAGAAGAATTATGTGTAAATTTTCATTTAAATTGATTATCATGATCTTAACAAGATCATGATAAAGAATAAGTGTCATCTTTACAGATTGATTATTTGTTTGATCAGCTATGTTGATCCAAGTATTTATCTAATTTAGATATTTGTCCAAGAAATTATCAAGTAAAGTTAAAGACGGAGGATATCCCCAAGAATAATTTTTTCATACAAGGTAGAAACACTACGATTTCAAAGTAATTCCATTATGACTCACAAATTCTCCAACAATCTTCATAGAATTGAGGAATATAGTATTTACAGATTACCTCAAATAATTTAGGGTAGTATTTATAGACTATATTATTATCTACTCTAAAACCAAGGAAGAAAATGGGGAGAATTTGAATATTGTATTTAGGGCCTTAAAGAAAGAAAATATGTCTGAAAATTATATTAAATGTTAGTTTTGGTTAAGGAAAGAGACTTTCCTAGGGAATAAATTCATTAGAAATGTGATATATGTGGATCCTTCAAAAATGAAGACAATTTATGGGTGGCCAATACTAACCTATCTAATGGATATCCCTAATTTCTTTGGATTGGCTGGGTAATATCTTTGATTTTTTAGAAACTTATCATGGTTTTCAATCACCCAAACCAAGATAACTCAGAAAGAAGTGATATTTTTCTGGAATGGTGAATGAGGGTAAATTATTAAGGAGCTAGAGAAGAGGCTAATCACTACATCTATTCTCACATTTCCCACTACTGTGGAAGTATTTTTGATCTACAATGATTCACCTTAAAAGGTTTTGGGTTTTGTACTCCTAAAAAATGATAAAGTTATATCCTATACCTCTCACCAAATAAATATCTATGAGCAGATCTACCCAAACAATGATATAGAATTAACTAGAGTGATATTTGGATTAAAAATTTGGTGGCATTATCTTTATGGGGATACGTGTGATATATATACAGACCATCAATTACTTAAGTATATATTCAAAAAAATGATGTTAATATGAACCAAAAAAGGTGGTTATAGACAAAATGGGATTACTATTGTTTAATCCATTTCCATCTTGGGAAAGTAAACAAAGTGGCACATTCTATGATTAGAAAGGATCCCATAACTCTCTCCATGACATGGATTTCAAGTGATCTAATCTTCTTATACATGAAAAGGATAAACATGGGAATAATAAAAAGACATTCATCCTAAATTTATCAAACTACGTATCAACCATCTATCATTGAGATAATCAAGGATGTTAGGAAATTTGATAAGTGGTTGTAGAATAAGGAAACAAATATTATAGAGTTCAATTTTTATAAATATTGATTTATAAAGTTTGGAAGTTGGATATGAGTCCCATAAAATCCAGAACTGATGTGGAATATTCTGGATGATACATATAGCAAATCCTTCTCTATTCGTCTAATTAGCACTACAATGTATATAGATTTGATGAAAAAATTATGATTTGATAACATGAATATATAGATTGTAGATTTTGAATCTCGATGCTTGGTATGCCACCAAGTTAAAGATGAATGAAAAAAGTATAAGGGTACGATGAATCCATTTGCAATACCATTATTTAAATGTAAAAAAATAACCATATATTTAATCATAGGAATCCTCATGACACATAATGATAACAATGCCTTATGGGAGGTAGTCAATCACCTTACAAATTCAGCACTTTTTGTTGTTATCATGGAATATTTATCTATTGAACAACCTTCCATAATATATTTAAGAGAAGTGGTAAGATTATATAGAGTGCCACTGTCTATTATATCTTATCTAGTTCCTAGGTTTAACTAATGATTTTAGAGATGACTTCAACAGAAATTCAATATAGAACTAAACATTAGTACTACTTATCAACCTTATATAGATGGTCAGTATAAAAAGACCATTAAAACACTATAAGATATGATGTGATCAAGTTTAATGGATTTCGAAGTATGTTGGGATCAACACTGTCTACTTTGATGTCTCCAATGGACATTATCTCTTAAAAAAATTAAATCTCGTATCAGTATGCTTGGAACTTGATTTATTAACATGTTTTTTGGAATAATATATAACACACTTATTCTAACAATGAATTCTGATAGGTTTGTAAACTTTCACCCTCAAATCATCCAACTACATATTCAAAAAAATCATTTAAATGTATTTATTACTTATAATAACATATTCAACGTCATTAGTACATAGTGAGAGTGATTTCTATTTATTATAGTGACAACTCACCCAATTTTACCCCAAGAGGAAAATTTAACCTAAGGTGGTACTTAAATAAATATAATCACATACCCAATTATAGTCTTCTAACCCCTATATATTCAAACTAATTCCTTTCTTGTAAATATTTCCATAACTCATAGACCCTTTGAAATAATTGATAAGTCTTTTGGAAACCATAAGATGTGATTCCATTAAGTCACTCTAGTATCCTTTAAAAAGATTGAAAACAAATATAATATAAATTCTATAAGTTATGAGATAAATTAAACTACTAATAATTATTCTAAATTCTATTTATTTTATACTCTCACATTCATCATCTTTAAGGAAGTTCAGTAACACCTGAATCGGAGTAGACACTTTATTTAATTCCTCAATTCCAAACTTTATCAAGAACTCTCTAGAAAACATTTTTTGGGATAAGAAAATAAAATTTCCCCCAACATTACATGTAACCCAAAGAAGTATCTCTGCTCACCTAGCATAAACATCACAACTTTAGCAACCTGTGTTTCATACTTGGATTATACACCAACTTCTTCTCCAGAATAATTCTTTTTATTTTAATTTTCATTATCATGAAATTCTATATTTGAGTTATTATTTATAGTATTACATTTTATGATATCCATGTTATAACACTGAATAACTTTATACAAAATCTAATTACATAATGTGTTCCCTTTTCTACTTTATAGATATTATAAAACGATAACCTCATCTTCATTTTTGTCAATCTTTCCAAGATTTGAATTTCAAATTTTTATAAAACATTTAATTACAAACAATTTAAATTAATCCATAACAGGATTCCTTTTAACCAAATTTCAAAAAAAGTCATTTAATAATATGATCTAAAAAAACACCTATTTGAAATATGAACTGTTTTTCATATAAATACCCTCCAATAGAATTTGGAGATTCCATATTCATCTGAAATTTTCTTCCCATCTCAAACATAACATTATTTTTTCTATTATAAACTCTATATTTTTATAGTGTAAATAGAGTGTGGTGTAATTATTTTATACCATTTTTGAGGATAATATTAAAATTCTTTAATTATAACTTTCTTCCCATTATCAGATATGAATTTTTTAATGTATATCCGAAATTCTTTCTCAAATGTTCTTCTAAATGTTTTAAATATTTCCACTACCTCATACATATTAGTTATAAACATCACATAGGGAAATATAGTTTATTAATTATTAAATATAGTTAAATTAAGACACATTGGGTGGACTTATTTTGTACAGGTTGATTTAAATTTGAGTGTATAGACTCATGTAATTGAAAATCTAAATTTCAAAACTTTTGTGTATTCCTGGATTGATTTTTTTTTTGGAATCTATCACAAACTTCCCCCATTTTAATTTTTAAGTAAGGAAATTCCCTCAAAATATCACTAATGAAAATATTTCTTAAATTTTTTTAACAAATATGACTCTACCTTCTACAAAACCATTTATTTACATATTTTAAACTCCTCTAGTTGGAATCTTTTGATTATCTATTAGATTTCATATAAACTATTTTTACTATAATAAATCCTCATTTTTGGAATGAATGTGTGACTATTCATAATTTTTTTATAATTTAAAACATTTATCAATTTCCTAAACCATAATTTTAATATATTTGTATGATTTTTTATGAATATGTTATTGATGATTACTCATTATCTTATGAAACAATACATATTATATTAATACATTTTCTAGATTATCTATTTAATGTATTTTTATGTGAATCATAACGGATAGATACTATATATACAATGTTTATGATATCACTGATGAATTTCAAAAGGAGCTACAATATTTTTTGGACTTTTAATTCACTAATGATTCAGATGGAGGATTGATTTGATGATAATGTTTTGATTGTGTTGTAAGACCATGGTTAACTCATGTGTAAATGAGTTACCATATCCCAAAACATGCTTTCCAAAAAATTACCACGTGTGGTGTCAAAATGGAGAAAAAGATCAAGTGGTTGATAACATCAATTCAGTGGAAAGTATTGGTATGAAAATTCCGATTTCTCATCAGTTTCCTTTTGTTTCTGAATCCAACTACTCGTGTAGACTAGTGTAAGAGGAAATGAATATTAGGATACATTTTTCGTCTATTAATTAGGATGATAATTTTTAAAGTTTTAGAAAGATGGTGGAAGATACGAATACTCCAATATATTAGGCATGTGAAAAAATGAGTAAAATTGAGTTTTTAATGCGATTATATCTTGGGAAAACAATGTATGGATTTAGTAATATTACAGATGATTATGTTCTTAAATTTTTTAAGGATTTACTATATGATTATGCATGTATTCCAGAAAATTATTCCATAGAAACACATTTGGTGGACAAATTTGGATTTTCATCTATTAATATTCATTCTTTCCCCAAATATTATTGTCTGTTTTGGAAGGAAAATGCAGAGTTGAGTTAGTGAAAATAGTGTGGAACATCAAGGTGTAATAATAATAAAGATAAAAATCAATATCACATACTAGATAAAGTGATGTGGTTCTTCCCTTTATTTCCCTGACTTAAAAAACTTTTTATTCCAGAGAAAATGTCAAGGAATATGTAATGACTTGAGGATCCAGAAAATAAGTATAATGATGAAATAGTGTGTCCTGGAGAAAGGTTTTCTTAGAAGATATTTTATATGTTACATCCCGATTTTATAGCTAACCCATGAAATGTTATAATGGGATTATCTTGTGATGGTTTCAACCCATTTCGCCAAATGCATACTGCACATAGTACTTGGCCTATTTTCATTGATGTATATAACTATCCTTTATGGATGTGTATGAAGAATCCATTTACTATCATGAGTATATTGATATCTGGACCTAGTGATCCAAGAAATAATGTTGATATATCCTGTCATCCATTAATAGATGAGTTAAAAGATATTTGGTTCATTGGTTCACAAGTGTATGATTCACTCAAGAAGGATTACTTTATGTTTCATGCAGTTTCATTATGGATGATAAATGATTTCCCTGCTTATAGAATGATGTCTAGTTGGAGTATTATAGGGAAATCATATTTCTATATTTGTATGAAATATACAAATTCCATAAGATTAATGTTTCGATGAATTTTCTGCTTAGTAGGGCATCGACAATTTCATCGATGGATTATCCATACAGGAAAATCAGAGACAGTTCGATAATAAATTTGAGATAGATAAGTCACCTCAACGAATGTCGGGGAATGATATTATTAGAGAACTTGATAATTTTAATTTTGTTCTTGGAAAACTTCAATCAAATACTAGAAAGGGAAATCATCTTAATTCTAATTCCAATAGAAATTGGAGGAAGAAAATAATATTATTTGAGTTATCGTATTGGTCATCGAATGTATTGCGTCATTTTTTGGATGTAATTCATATTGATAAAAAAATTTGTAAGATGTTACTTAGTACTATTTTAAATGTCAAATGAAATAAATGATGATTTCTGGTCTCATCATGAGTTGATGGATTAGGGTATAATAGTAAGACTTCATCCTGAGTTAATTAGTTAAAATAAGTGAAAAGTCCCTTTTGCTTTTTATTTGATGAAAAATGTTTGGAAGAAGAAACTTCTTTTAGTCTTGGAAGGTTTTAAGGTTCCATATGGTTATTCTAGCAATATTTCGAAAAGGGCGAATACACAAGATATGAAGCTAAAATATCTTAAAACCCATGATTAACATGTCTTCTTATATGAGTTGATTCCCATTTCCATTTAACATTTACTTTTAAATGATGTTAGAGATGAGGTGATTAAGTTATGTCATTTTTATTGGGACCTTTATGCCAAAAGACTGAGCAGAAATGTTTTTCAAAAATTGTTGAGAGATGTACCGATTATTCTTAGTGACTTAGAGAAAATTTTCCCTTTGTAGTTTTTCATATGTATGTTACATATGACTGTGTATATTTCGACATAATTTCTTTTTGGTGGTCCTGTTTGGAGTCGGTGGATATATCCTATAGAAAGAATTATTTTTACATTGAAATATTATTTGAGGAACAAATATCATCCGAAAAGATCTATTGTGAAATTATATTTTTCACAGAAATGCATAGATTTCTATTCATAATACTTGGCTAACGTCACTACAAGGTCTAATCAACTAATGATAATTGAAGATGAGAAATATGATCCAATTGATCCTGAATTTCTTTCACTACCCGAAATAGGGTGGATATCGGGATTATACTCATTGTTTACATTAACTAGGGAAGGGTGGGAAATGGATCATCTTACAATATTTTTCAACTGTGATGTTCTTGATGATTTTATCAAGTAATTAAACTAATAAATATGCATTTGTTTTATTGTGTGATTTCTTTATATCTTATTAAATTTATAGATTTTATATTTGTATATAACATATAGAAATTATAAAAAAGTGACGTCAATCTCAATCTATTAAGAGGAAGGAACTGTTGCACGACAAGGAATTTGCTGCTTGGTTAAAGTCAAAGGAAAAAGATTTCCTTTTTCTTTCTCTAAAAACATAATCACATGTATCTATTTAATATTTTATATAGTTATCTTGTAGGTTTTTACTCTATTAATGAATGAAGTATAAAATTAAATAATAGTATTTTCCTTTGGCCCAAATGATGTGGTATGTGATTGTAAGACAATTGTTTTCAATAGATTTAAATTTGTTATAAGTAGTTGTGAAACAAAAATAGAAACACAATATGCTAGTGTAATGATAAGTGACATAAAAAAATATTATGAGAGTGAATTGGACAGACAACCTCGATCAGAATATATATATCATATTATGGTGCTGTTGAAAGATTCATTTTATAATATTACTATGCACATGGATATGTCACAGTGATAAAATGCAATCGGTTTGATTCAATGACATGAAAAGGAATACATACTAATAATTGTGCATTTAGAGTGATTGATATGAACCACCTTCTTCATACTGACGAACCTTATATTCTTTTATCACAAGAAAGAAAAGTATTTTATGTAACTAACCCTTTACAATAACCGTTTTGTGTTATTGTTGATGCCATTCCTAGACATATTTTTGATAAATACATGGATGAAAATGATGCTGGGGATGAACCTGTCAGTATTTATTAGAATGTTTCATTTGATGAAAAAGATTATTCAATTATTAGAATAGATTTTAAACAAAAAATTATCATAGAGCACACATAGTATTGACCCATTTGTAAGTATTTACCTAATATTATCACAATATTGTATGTGTTTTTTGAAAATTTCATACATGATATAAAATTAACTAGTATATTTTATACCATTTTCAAATATAAAACTATTAATATCCTAACTAATTTATGTTTAAACATATAGAAGTGTTTATATTTTATCAATATAAATATAACACATGAATATATATCTGTTTGTTTTATGATACAATTGGATTATTTAACATTTTTCATTATTTATATTTATTTGAGAATATTATTTTAAATTACTAGTTCAAAATGTCTGATTATGATGATACTAGAAGAAGTAGAAGATATAGAGAAATGACCAACACATGTCTCCTCTGGGCAGCACTATAAGTACAATTTATGTTTGAATATTATGGTCCTTCATATTTTTTACATTTTATTGTTCTTTTTATTTTATCATCTATGTTATTTTAGGCTACATCATCAAGAAGATGGTTGGATTATGCCATTGAGGGGTATGGTATGGCAGGGGGTACTACTAAGACTGATTCTATTGTTCAATATACTACTATTTATATTGAGTGACTAGGAAGTTATCCTCCCATTATACCACCCCTATATTATCCATAACCACTTTTTCCATATCCCTTTCCACCCATACCCACATCAGATGGTAGTTCTGACACTCCCATGCCTCCTTATTTTCCATTCCCATCATCCACTGTATAGGGTACTGCACCCCAATATATCCCACCACCATATCCATATCCATATCCAACCTTATATCTATAGGGTTATCCATCAGGTTTTCTCCCACCATCAGTACACTTATCATCATATACTATACATATTAATCCTACTATAGATATCCCACATACCACAGAGTCTACTCCCCCTCCTCTTGGCGCATCACTTTAGGGGTTATAAGATCCACCATCTACTGGTATATGTTTCAATATTACTGTTACTGATTAATGATCAAGTCATAAATATTATTTTCCTTTAATATTTTTTTTTCATGATTTTCTCCAACCTCTACCAAATGACAAGGCTACACAAAAATGTGATAGGTCCAGAATCAACACATGAAAATCAAGGTTTCATACAATGAAGACAAAGCTATAATTGAAAAAAATGGTACGAAATGTTAATGATTTATGGGAACAATTTCTAGAAACAACAATATCATTCTGGTTCAACCAATAAGTTGGAGGGAAGTTGGAGAAAAAATGAAGAAATATTTCTGGGTAGAGATCTAGGTAATTAATTATAATCACCTTATATATATAATTTAGAGTATTTTCTTAAGAAATATTTTGTCTGTTGAAACTCAAATATAATTTTCCTAATGGTCAAAATTCCAAGGCTGCAAGGTTAATGGAATCAGGTGAAATGTGGCGATTGTACAAGTATGAATATATATTGGTCGGAGAAGAGAGTTGGTATAAAGCTTGAAGGAATTTCGGTGATTCATGATTTCTCATTACCATATTACAAAGAGATGATTGACTATTTATAGAGTCTTGGGTTTAAGGTATTTGTTAAATTTATACATATCGCCATTTATTTATTTGAAAATATTTTTTTAAAGTATAAATTACAAGTTTTTTTTGATAATGAAATTAAATAATTATTTCTTTATATGATAAATCAAATATAAATAAAAGAAATATGAGTGGAATGAAACACATTTAAACTCATGGACGCACTTCACTCCCAGATCATGAGAAAGAATAAGTAATTTAACATTTAAAATATTTTTCATGGTTTAGTGTAAAATTTTTAACTTCCAATTTTGATTTATTATTTTTTTTCATAAAAAAGCATTGAATATCGAAAGTTGAGTTCCTCGTCCTACATTGTTTTGTAAACATAGAAAAAATAGAGATGATATTGTGACAAATATCAATACTGACTAGGTTATTATATGTATATTTAAATTTATCTTATGCTTAATGAATTTAATTCCTTATATTATTTTATAATTTTAATTTATGTTATATATAAATCAACATTATTCTTTTAAGGCATTGGGAGAAAAAGAACCTTACAATTTAGGCTCGAATGATCATTTACATCCGGTATTGGGAGATGAGAATCACGGAAAAGTGCGCATTGTCGACCTGGGAAAATGATTGTACCATCTCTATACTGGTCTTCTAACAATGATTCTCTGAGTACCAGTTCTAGTTTGGTTATACTGGATTAAATGAATGCCTCAATCAAAGAAGCAACTCAAAAATTAGAAAATGAGATAACTAAAAATATAATGAAAGTTATATCTTCCCATTCTTTTTCACTTCCACGAGAAGTACCTAAATAATTTGATTCCATTTTGATGTTGATGCATTCTGATTATGTATATTCCTCTATAGGATCTGGAGTTGGATCCAGATCCAGATCCGGACCTTGTGCTAGTGCCAGTGCCAATACCAATGTCAATGCTAATGATGATTATTGAGGCATGAGAGGTGGTGATGCTGTTTTTGTATGAGTCTTGGATGAGGATTATCAGGATTCTCGTGAAACTGATATTTAGACTCAAATTTGATGTAAATAGTATTTTTGGGTTGTTAATATGTTGAATTTTATTATGCAGTTAAGTTGGATTATTATAATATTGAATTTTATTGTAGTGTTTCTCTCTGTTTCTACATATATTTAATAATTGTATTATGATGTATGTTTTTTTATGTAGTATTTATGTTTTATTATTAATATATTGAATTGTATCCTCCTCCGATGCAACCGCCTTAACTCCTCACCGAAGCTGCTATGAGTCAGCCCGTCTATCTCCTCTGACACACCTCCGACAGTACGTAGTCCAATTTTCCATTTTTGGTTGATTCTTTTCTATTTATACTATTAGTTTCTCCCTCTCATTTGTCTAAATTTTTAATTTATTCTGTATGTGAACTGTCACACCCATGACTTATTTTAAAGGTAAATTTCATTTAATTTCCATTCATACTTTGTTTTGGGGGGGTTCCCAATCTTTTATGGAGGAATGAGAGAGTGTTTATTAATTGGGCCAAACCGTGAGCCCAATTCCAGATTTAAAAACCAATTTTGTTTCTTTTATAAATTTTTCATTTTTTTAATATTTTTCACCCATTAAACTTCCCAAATGACCTCCCCTGACCTATTAACACCACCATATAAATTTGGAGCTTTTATAAATCCATAACCAGGGTTTATTTTGGTTTTTATCTAAGGGGTTGGGCCAGCCCGAAATCCCAATTCCTGTTTTAAAAATAAATTTTGATTATGTTATAACTTATTCAATTGTTGGGTTTTTTCGGTGATTCCAAGTGGAGAACAACCCCAATGAACCCAGCCACGAGACCATGCCCTATTCCACCTCTTTGAAGCTATGGTAAATCTCGATATGATGCCGAACTTCAGAGGGTTCCTCAAATAGAACAGATTTGAAGAGGTAAAGTCTTTCTTTCATAACTCTCTCAATTCTAAATATTTTTCCTCCATTCCAGTTTCTAAATGACCTAATACATCGTTTGCGTACGAAAACTAAATTTTGGATCTTTTAAATTTCAGCTACTGGTGTTTTGGAGTGATTACTTCAAGATACTTCAAGTAAATGAGCCCTTTCCTTTCCTCTTTCAAATTACTTTGGGTCTAACTCATTGTTCTTTGGGTATATTTGGGTATAATTGAGTTTAATAATGTCCAGAAACTAGGTTTTCAAACCTAGGGTTTAACTTTGGGCTTTCGTGGCCAATTTATGTGGTTTTAGGTTTGATCTAGTTCTCTCTTGGTGCGGCGGGGGTGCGATTTGATTTTCGCACGGAGATTCAAGGGTTTCCTTGGTTTTGGTAGGTGATTCCATTGTGTGTGCAATTTTTGTGAATTAGATTGCTGTGTTAATGGTAAATTAATGTTTATTTCACTTTAATGTTTCTGTAAAAATTAGTTTTAGTTGCATTTATAATGCAAATGAATTTTAAGTTCCATTTTTGGTGAGATTGGGGGTTTTTCATTCAAATATTTTATTGGTTCATTTTGGGCTGACCTATAAGTAATTAGTTGATTTTAATGAACTATAATAGGATTGAAAATACTGTTTTGATGATTTTCCCATGTGTTTGATTCTGTGAAAGTTGGTTTTAATGGTGTCTGTGAAACACATGAATTTTTAAGAACCGTGTTGTGTAAAAATGGAGGTTTTACAATGATGTCACTTCTTGAACCATATGAGGATTCCCAGAAAATGATTTGTTGTTTTAATTTAAATGTATTGGGATTCCATTTATGTTTTGGTAATTCAAAAATGTGCACATAGTGTGCAACTGGTGTTCTCAAGGTGTTTTTTTTGTGCAAGACACTACGTGATTTTGAAGAATTGTTTTATTACAAATCAAAGTGTTTTATTGTGTGTTTTAAGTGGTATAAAAATGTGATAGATACTATATTGATTGTGTGTGACCATTATTTGTGTTTTATTTGAAAATGGATTTATGTTGCATGCTGAAATTGTTTGAGCACAAAAGGGGAAGCCCGGGTACATAGGTGGGCGGATTTGTACTAGTACGGCTAGTGGACCAGATGGGTGTTGTCCCTCTTTCACTTAGCATTTGGATAACGACAACTCTAACTAAACTATGTGGATGATGATTGTAAACCACTATGTTTTGGGTATGATCCCTACTAGTGGCTCGTGCATGAGACTGGATTTTACTATGGATGCTTTACACCGAGGTACGAGGTACATAGGGCCTGAGACAACCTAGTGCCTAGGGGTGTTCCTGGTTTGTTGCTCACTGTATTTTTAGTATTTACCCATGTATTTGGGTGTTTTTTTTCAGTACTTTACAGTATCTATCATTTCCATTTAGATATGTCAACATTCTGGAAATTCTAGTTTGAAAACTTTTCTTTTAAATGAAATTTGTATTTCATGGAATTTCATCGTCGTTTTTCTTTACGAATTAAAAATGTTTGCTTCTTCACCTTATATTGAATGCACTTTGGAATCATTGGGTGGTATCCTATTGGGCTTAGGCTCACACCCTACTTACACCCCTTGGGTGTAAGTAGACTTTGTTATGCTTGACTCAGGTAAAGGGAAGGATATGGGCGATGGCAGTTCAGGGTGTTAGTCCTCATCGTTGGGGCGGAGTTGCGGAGAAGGTTTGTGGGTGATGACCCCCTTGTCGTGTGGAGTCCATGGGGATTTCATTATGTTGTCATTATTTGTTTTTAGACCACTTTTAGTGTCTTTAAACATATGTATTCAGTTCTGGTTTTTGTGTAAACATCGTTTGGTTTACATTTTTCAGATTCAGTTTATTGATTGTTTTTAATGTTTTATGCCTTCATATTCGGGTAAATCGTTCCCAAACAAAAATAAATGATACCCGGGAACCTGTGCCAGCCCGTGGGGATAGGGAACGCCCTTCGAGTCATGTCACATGCTGGGTTTGTTGCCAGTTTTGGTGGCGACCAGATTCGGTTCGTGACATGAACCCATTCCGATGCACCTTCGATGGTATGTTTTTTTTGTAGTATGAAACTTCAGTGTTATAAAATTATTTTCAAATTTATAAGAATCTATAAGTTAGTAGAATTTTTTATTTTTAGGCTTATTTTTGTCTATGATAATGTGCTCTTTTTTGTTCTAGGGTTATTATAATTGGGATATAGAAATATCTGATCAAGAAAAAATGCATGGCCTTACAAAATAGGATGAAGAGTTCTGAAAATTTGTTGAATGTTTTAATCCTTATGTTCTTTGGATTCAATTCATATAAATGTTATATATCGATATTCCTTTTTAATTTTCCCGGAAAAGGAAAAATATGAAAGGGATGTCCAAATAAACTAGAATAGTCCCCAATCATGTCATAATTATATATATATATATATATATGTTTTTTCCCATTAGATTATGATTTTCTTTATTTGGATTGATTTTCCTACATACACTATTCATACATATGACATGTTTGCTCAGTATAATGCAATAACTATTTCACATAATATGTGTCGTCACTTTTAAGCCTCAATATGAACTACTTGAATTCATTAATGAGTAATAAATTAGGAAGTTTCACATTCTTTATGAAATTTATGCTCATTTAACCATTGCTGATTAAAGATTTCATATAACCAACTTGTGTTTCCTTCACCCAAATAAATTGATGTTTTTGTGGTTTTGACCTAAAATGAAATTCCTTTTGGATTGAATTAAGCATGTGATTTGATTATTTAGTTCTGATATTGATAGGCAACAATATGTAATTTTGTAGAGTAATATTTTAGTTTGAAATGCATGTATCAAATTTTTTCAGAAATTTGTATCAAAAATTACATCAGTGTTTTGTTCACTTCTCATCATTCAGATAACCAAGTTTCATCTCTGTTGCTTTCTATTTTATTTCCACGACTATACAAATTATCCCTGAATGATTTATAATTTTGTGCTCTTAATTTTTCTTCATTTTCATTAAATAATTTTTCAACTTTGAATGGATATTTCATATAATAATCGAATATAATAATCTAATATGTAATATAGGTTGTGTTATTATTTGTCAAATTATCTCAAAATAGTTGTGTGCTTCTTCATGATGGCATGGATTTTACTTCTTGGTTGTTCTTGACATTTTTTGAATCTTATTATTGATCTTTAAATGAACAAGGAATTCTTCTAGTACAACCAATCTTATAATTATCAAATAACGATTTGTACGAAGTGAGTACTCCTCTAGCACGAGTTTCTATTAGCTGCATGAGGTCTCCTCTTCGTGATCGTCCATCCCCAATGCTGTCACCCAACACATCCACCCCGACGACGCTACTTCGAGACAGCCACCACACCTCCTCCTCTGGTGCACCTATGATGCAGCCACCCCACCTCCTGAGGATCATCATCCTCCTCATCCAATCACACCACCAGATTACCCACCAAATGTATTTAGGTTTTCATAACTCTATTTTAGTTTTTCTCTATGAGGATGTGTAATCCTTGGAGAGTACATTAGCTATTGTGTTTTTGAGGTTGATAAAAAAAATTATCAAATAAATAATGACACTAATAAGGGATTCATGAATAGAAAAGTTCATTATTTCAAACTCATATTCTAAATCTTCTTAATCCCATTTTTACCAGTAGAGTATCCCCATTCCACACACACACACACACACACACAAGTAAACTTTATAAATTTACACTCTTGTTCAGTATTTACTATAATTTTTCTATGTTTTTATTCTATTCTTATATATTTGGATTAGGTCTATTCAATTCATATCAATTCATTTTTTAACTATTAATTTCATTATGAATTGATATATTTAAGGTGATTTTGGGACAATTCAGTTTGGTTCAATTTAATTTTATTTGGTATTGTTTTGTTTGGGTCTTCCTAGTTGAGGTCAGGAGGGTTTAGTTGAGTTGGTTTAGTTTTGTTTGATTCAATTTAGTTTATATTATATTTTTTTTACTATTTTTTGTGTAAAGTGAATTTAGATTAGTGTATTTAGTCAAAGTTTTATTTGATTTATTTTTGGTTTATTTTGTGTCTATTCAGGTCAATCCGGTTCCATTATATTTGGTTTAGATTAGTTTTTATTCTGCTCAAGTATTCTTTTATAATCTGTGTTTGTTTTAGTTTCATTAAATTTAATTTTTTCAATTTTGATTCCATTTTTTTTGGATTTGAATGGTTCAATTTAGTATATTTGTTTCAATTTAGTTTGACTCAGTTTGGTTTCATTTATTTTGTGTTACCTTGGTTTTTTTCAGTTTGGTTCTTCTAGAATTTGTTTCATTTGGGAATCTTAAGGAAATCTCATTTCAAGAAGTATAATTAAAATTTAATGGATTTTTATTGCTTGGGTATAGTATAATATAGATAGGTCGACTCAATTTACTTTTTAATAGTAAACTTTGGTTTTATTAGATTTCGCGTGGTTGATTTATGGTTGTCTTAGTTCAGTTTAGTTTAATTTTGTTTGATTCTATTTTTTCCATGTCCATTTTTTTGACGTATTCTAGTATGAAATAGTTTGGTTTTGATTTATTTTGGTTGGTTACATTCAAAAATGTTCTTATCAGTTTATTTTTTTAGTTCAATTTTGTAAAATTGGGCATAGATTGGTCTAATTTAAAAAAATTAATTATACTTTGAGTAAATTGGTTTTGGTTTGGATTTATATAATTTTATTTTCTTTATTTTAGTTCAGGTGTAGTCTTTTTTGGCCAGTTTGATTTAGTTTATGTGTTTTTATTTTTAGTTTATTTTAGTTTTTCTTGGTTTGGTATGGTGTGGTATTGGTTGGGCTTTTATTAGTACCGAGTACCTAAAGGTCAGTTCTTGTAGGATCATTTTGGTTTTCCTCCGTTTAAATTAGTTATATTTTTTTCAATATAGTTTCATGTTTTTGAATTTAGTTTTATTATATTTAATTTTCTTTTGATTTGTTTTTTTGAGATCAGTAACTTTTTGATCGATTTATTTAGGGTAGGTTAACACTTTGTTAAATTTTTTGGTTCAGTTTGATTATATATGGTTATATCTAATTTGGTTGGAGCAGGTTAATTCAGGTTGTGTTAGTTTTTTTTTCAATTTGGTTCAAATTGGGTCCATTAATTTTGGATTGATTTGGTTTCAATGGGTTTGGTTTAGTACTGTTATATTTTGTTTTATTTGCTCTAGATTTGTTTTACTCAAATTGTTTTGATTTGGTTTATATTGGTTTGACACAATTTTTTTTGAGAAGGTATCCATGTTTCTAAAACTCTAGGTGTTCCCCCAAACTATTCATGTTTATTCTGCCGCTAGTATATCTCCACTTTAACTGACTACTAAATACTGATCTCGCTCATATGATCTCCAATTCCCAACAAACTGATAAATATGTTGTTCTTGAATTATACTAACTTCTTTATCATCCTATTATTCCATGAGTGTTTGAAATCATCATCACTTAAGGCTAGACATATTCAAGGGGTCATATTTCATTAATGTTAACAAGTAATTTAATTCGGTCTAAATTAGTGTTTCAGTGTTTTATTCACATCTTTTTAATACAACATATGTTTTATAATTTTCCTACTAATAATATGAATTAAAAATTAAATGATTTGAGAATTATAATTTACCTATAATCCTTTCTTTTAATCACAATGAACAATGTTTACATAAATGTTTGGATCAGTCTACATCATTGTTTATAGATAATTTGTTTCTGTCTACATCAATGTTTCAGTAGAATTTTCTATTTTCTGTAAGCATATTTTCTTACATTGTATTATTTTTTGGTTTACTCATACTAAACTAGAGTTTCAACAAACCTACTTAGTTATTATTTTGTAAAATCTATAACCAATGTCTGTGTAAGCATACATGTATTGCATATTCATCAGCATTTGCAGTATAGTGAAAGTAGTTCTTACACAATAGCATTTGTTTATTTCAATTATAGTTTTTAGATTCAGAAGCATTTGTACAATCTATATGTAATCTATCTAAATTATATAATATTATTTTTTCCTTCAATTATATTAAATTGGAGGTTTAAAAATTATACGTAGTTGTTATTATTTACTGAATGCAGTACTGTTTGAGTAGCATATTTTTTTTTTCAGTTTTTAGTAGGTATTATGTGATTCTGTATAAACCATTTTCATGTATTTTTTTGTTTCCTACAGCATCAATTAGTACCACATTTCAAGTTTAATTTACATGAGGAAAGCTTTGAGTAGGATTGGACTTAATTCCCTTTTTTCAATAATTTTTTAGATCGCTTGTCAAACTATAATAGATTTGTAATTTATATCATTCCTTGTTATATTAAATTTTTTTATAATCCTCTTATAAAATACTGTGCATTTTATCATTCGAAGGATGAGATTTTTATAAGTTATTCATTGAAATTGTTTAGGTAGTGACTCTCATATTGTACATGAATTTTTTCATGTAAGGAAATTTTGATATCAATTGATTTTTTTTCATTTATAGGATCCTTTCTTATATCATTTAATTTTTTGAATTTATGAGAGTTGCACAAAATTTATGAAAGGATGAGATATTATATCGTTGTGGTTTTTTATGAATGATTCTAGTTATAAACATGCAATTTAAATTACTCTTAGGAAAGGAATCATTTATTCTACTGGAGATTTGAGTATTTTCATGTGTACATGCCCTCTACATCATGCACACATAACAACTATTTATTCTCCTTGGTATTGTAATTACTTGGTTGTCAAATTACCTTAATTCACACCTCAAGTGTCTCTGAATCTGGATTTTTTGTCACTATCAAAGGTTCAAATTTTCTAATTTTACATGATTTCCCAATTTCCACAAACTTTAACTACCAATGGATTAAGCTATTCTATATCATGGGAGCCTCCAAACCATTACACCTTCTATTCCCATGTATAGTGAATGTACTTAGCTTCTACAACACTCACATTTACCGAAGATTTCATCATTCCCAAGCGTCTTAATAATGACTATTTTTCACCCTAAAATGTTGTATTATTTTATTTTTCATTTAACTTTGATGTCAGTAAACATTAATGACATTATATTTCAGTTTAGAAAAAATATAGTATTATTAATAATGAATGTAGTTGTTTTCATTCTGTAAGCTGTATGTGTTTTTCGTCACATATCATGCAATCCATGAATTCTAAAATACAACAATTCTTACAAAATATTCCATTTACAGTTCAATATATTCCTTTTACACATATTTATTAGTGATTTATTCTCCACCATGGACCCTCTCATTGATATATACAGTATATGTTCACTTCTAATCAAGTCATTACCTCGGTAGGTTATTAAATGTTGTTCACTTAATAAACAATACTATTTAGAGGTGAACATAAAATTATTATAGAATCATTATACCAATATACAAAATCAGCATACCAACCCTCTGAGAGCAGTGATCATGTACTATTTCTATCAAATTGACACTTTAAACTAGAAAAGTGAACATGTTCATTTTCAATTCAAAAAATGTTATATTTACAAGTGAACAAGAACAGATTGTAGAATAAGTATAATAAACTATTAAATCAGTATACTAACCTACTGTGATAAGTGAACATGTATAGTTTCTATCAAACCCTCTCATTGATAGAAACAATACTGTTTATAAGTGAACATGAACTAATTAGAGAATCATTATACAAACAAATAGAATGAGTATAGTATCCTACTAAGAGAAGTGAACGTGTTCTGCTTCTATCAAATGAACATTTTATGTTCAAATCACAAAATCAGTATAATAACATACTGGGTTAATGTTTAAATTATTTACACACTACAACATTCTCTTAGATATAAGGCCTATATATTCCACTGTATATGATGTATTAAATTATTGTAAATTTTATCTTCTATGGTATGAATTATAGTGTTGCATCATTATTTTTTTCATTTTATTTCCTATTAAATTATCAGATCTATATATACTGGTAACAAATAATTTTAATTTGGTCTGGAGGATATCCAGGCTTTTCATTCATTTTCCCCAAAAAAATCCTTTATTATTATTATTATTATTATCTTTATTCTCATTTTATCTTTCAACAATGATACAAACTCCAAAATCAATAAGATGAGAATAAAATAGTTTTTTTTCAAGTGAGGTGAGTCTTATCAGTTATTTTCCTTATATTTATTTATCTAGAAGGATGTGTATGCAATATTAAATCATAAGGTAACAACATGAATATCATCTTTAACATCATTTCCTTTTTCTAGGAAGTGGTAAGTTTCCTCCATCATATATGGTACATATATTATTATGTGTGAAAATGTCTTCTATTTATTCATATAATATTTTGACAACTACCTGTAAGATTGATGAAATATTCTTCAAAATAAATTTATTTTGAATTTAGGGGGGTTGGGCCTGTGTGTGTGTGGGGGGGGGGGGGTAGGTGGGGGGAGGTTGTGTATTGGGGATGGGGCTGTGGGGGGGGGGCTGTAGGTTTTAGGGGGAGGGGGCTGTGTGCAGGTGGGGGTTGTAAGGGGCTATGTTCAGATGGGTGGGGGGAGTGTCGTGAAGTCTACAGGGGTGGATGAATGGAATGGGGGATGTGCAGTTGGGGGGGGGGGATGTAGGGGATTGGAGGTGGGGGTTGTGGAGGGGGGGATGCAGGGGGAGGGGCTGTGCAGTTGGGGGGGTGTGCAAGGGGAAGGGATGTTTTGCAGTAGGAGGGATGTAGGGGGGAGTGAGGGTTGTCCGAGGGGCTGTAGGGGGTGGGGGTGTAGGGAGTAGGGGGTGTGTATAGGTAGGGGATAATAGTATGGGTTCCCCAGATGGAAATGACAATAATGATGGGGGAAGTTGAAAAAATTATTTTTCAATACATTCTAAATTAAAGAAGGGTTTCTGAACTCAGATGATGAGGCAATTTGAACAGAAAACCATTACTAATTATAATGTTATTTAGTATTGGGATTTACATATCAATATAAATATTATTTTATCATTTTTTGTTATGGATTCATGTATCATTTATCATGTATAGTTGACACACTAATCACATATATATTAGAAGTCATTATATATCGATTATTTTCACACTATTTACTTACATGTGGTTTCTTATAATGAGGTTGGTTATATCCACCATCATCGAAAACAGTGAGTTCAACATCGAATTTTGGTAAGGTTTATTATTTTTTTTATTATGTGGCCCAATTTTAATTAGGTCTTTTTTGATTTTTAGGTTCCTTATATTTTTTAGTGCATTTTGGATCTTGTGGGGGTGGATTTAAGTTGTCATTGATAAAGGTTTACATGTGTTTTCATAGGTAGGAATATATATATATATATATAATTTCACCTTTTATATATTCAATCATGGTAGTATGAATATATATATATATTGGGTCTAGGTGTGCTTATATATAGGTATGAAAAATGCATACATGTGTAAGTGTGAAGGGGTATATGCAGGTATAAGCATATATTTAGGACCCCCATGTACATATTTTGCCTCAATAATATGTACATAAGGGATAGGTTTCCATATATATATATATATATGTGTGAAGTTTCATATGTGTGCAAATAGAAAAAAGGAAGATTCAAGTTTTCATCGACAAAAGAAGCACCCCTTGAGGTTGAGATAGGTTTCCTATGTGACCTAATTACTCTATATAAAAGAAATATCTATTTATGAGTTCTAAGTGTATGGGTTTACTAGTTTATGTAATGTCCACTCCTATATTCTTAAACTAAGAGAAATCCATTATATTTTCTCGTGTGTAGCCTAATGTGTAGAAAGGACAGTAATATAAGGACAATAGATTGCTTGATTTATGTTCTCATAGGATAAACAATTATATCTAGATAATTATTATCAAATTCTACTGTGAATACAACATTTGTTACATCCCCAATACCATATAAGAATTTAGGCCTAACAGTTAAGGATGAGTTCTCCACTATTATCCTAGTGCTATGATGAAAAAATACTTTAGTCAATAATTATTGTTGAATAAAAACACCTTATGTTGACTATTAGTCTTAGTGATACAAGCACATCTTGTCAAAATTCATCATTCAGTGATAAAAACATTGATTTTATTATTCCTCTTTGAAATATAAACACCATGATCTTAGATTATCATCTTGTTATCCATAATCCATGTAGTGAGATCCAACTATTGGTGAAACATACTTTTGATGACACAACCCCATTGATTATAGTGTTCCCCACCATAAGACTCCACTTTCCAAGTTTGATTCCAAACTATGGTTATCCCCTCAATAGAAACATCCTAATGAATGTGCTCTTACAGTAGTCCATAAACCCACTAACTGTAATCCACATGACACTCCCGACACAGTAACCCTATCATCATGTCTACCCTTAAGTAGGAACACCCTTCAGACCTCCTCTAGTTTACTTTTCTCTAAGTACTCATCCTTACCCCCAAACACATCCTCAAATGAAATAACCACCTACAAAATATAATTCGCATTAACAACCTCCACACAATGGGTCCCTCTCAATCCATAGACCATAAAACCATATTCATTACTTTCCTAAGAGATACCATCCCACTAGATTCCTTTAATATGTTGTGCCACATGATTCGACCATAAAATCACATGACCAAATTGGTTAAACCCCTAAATAATGAAAAGAATCATTGTTTCAGACCAAAACACATATGATGAAATTAGTTCACCCCTGGAACCAGGTCACGAATCGTTTTTTCGCCCCCTAATGCATTATAGGAAACATGATTCACACCGAGAATCACATCATGAATCAGGCCCTACCATAGGAATCTCTCTTGGATTATAGTAACAAGACTACGAAAATGTTAAAAACTAGATCTTGATGTAATTATTATGTTGGACCACCACCAACCACACTAGTCATCATGGTCCCACACCAAGATCCATAAAACCTCTGATATTACTCACTCTAGGACCAAAAAAGACACTAAATTCCTTATGAAAATGCACAAAAACTACCTAACAACATATCTAAATTTCAAATCTAGTAATACAAAAGGAACCAGATATCAATAGATCTTATCTCACAATGACATGATGGTGCCACCAAAATTGTTCATCAACTAGTCTCTCCACCTCCATGACACTTCCAGCATATGGATCATTCACCCCCAATGGATAAGATTCTACACACCATAGGATTATGATTATCAATTCCCTAATAACCCTAACACCCATTTCATAATGCCAATGATATGTCCATTACCAAAAGTAATAACTTGTGTTGTTATCCCTCTCATACCTGAGTGCCAACACAAAATAGTAGTTTTTGTGGTCGGATTTGAGGTAGTTGTGTGATTGTTTTTTTAATTTAATCCTAATTAGATTTCCATAGTTTTTAACCATCTCTATATACCTATGGCCATGGTTTCCAACCATGACTATAGGTCTTTATATTGGAAGGTATAGCCACAATTATGAACTATGGATATAGCATGTTTGGAATGATTCTGAACCATGGTTACCTGTTTTTTCCTATATCCATACCAAACTTATCCATGACCCATGGAATTGTGGTTGTTTCCTATAGACACTATTTTGGCGTCTGTAGCCACACTTTATAAATGTGGCTATAACCTAGTTTTCTAGTAGTTATAAGACCTCACCACCACACACCATACACTTAGAGAGTTCATTGGTGTAATAAAGGGATATGTATCTTGAACTTAATATAATGAATATATATTTTATTTTCTAGGAAATAATTATTATATTTGTCCCTTATTTATTTTTCTTCATAAATTATTAAATAATTCATTTGAAAAAAACTATTTTTCAATATGATAAAACTTGAATTGTATTTTTGGGTAGTACTAAATTTCAATTAATAAATTCATTTTGATGATTCCATGAATTTTAAATATAAATTATATTTTAATAAAATATGTTCTTAAATAATATTTATTAATTATAGAAGATATTATAATTTTACAATGTCAAAAATAATTTTTTTAATGTTTAAAAAAATATCATTGTAAAAATACCAGTATTTTTCAATAAATGGGGATTTTGATTTAAAAATACAAATTCTCATATTTATATACATTTTTTGAAAAAAATAAATATTATTTTTTGTATTTTTCATGTTGACATTATACATTGTTGAGTTTTTCATAATTTTATGAGATAGTCAAATTTTTAGGAAAAAATTAAATATAGTATAAATATATGGTATCTATTAGAACATCATAATGAATCAAGTGATGTAAATAATTCATAAAATGTATCCAATACCAAATATATATTTCCCCTTTAAAGTAATTTTTTATTCAGTTTTTGTATATATTTTATAAATCCTTTATGAATCCTCTAAAACCTATATAATATTTTAAGGTTTAAAAATCATTTCTTTAAGTGTATCAATCATTTCCACAACACAAAGGCTAATATTTTAGTTATTTCGGTTCATGGAATTATAAAATAATGAAAAAATAATATTTGGAAGAAACCATGGTCCAAAACACTGACATGTTCTGTAGTTTTTATTACATTATTTTATAGTGTCCAACACCTATGTTTAGAAAATAATAAAGCATTGCGCTCTATTTTCCTATATAAAACACCCAATATCCCATTTATATTCACTAATAATCATTGGATCACGACCTTACTCTTCCCATTACTCTATATACCCATACCATGATTCCTCAATCCCTCAAAAATCTCCTCCCAAGATTTTGGAAACATCCTCTCACGGTTAGAGATCCTCTCCTTCACCTCTTTATTCAAGAACTCTCATTATTTTATTCCATTTGATTTACAATTCATAATATTGGGATATTTTTTTACACATACCTTATACTTTAGTTTTTATTTCAAAATTATTAGAGACCCTTTTAACTCTCATTAAACCATTTTATTAATATTTATGTACTTTTGTTATGTTGCTGGAATTTCACTACGATTTTTCATGCCAAACGATTGTGAGGTAAATTTTCCTACCCATTTCCTTTCATGGGTATTCATCTATATGTTCCTAATTTTTTTATTGGGGAATTTTATACATGTAACTCAAACTCCTAAATTATTGTGTTAATAGTGAAGAAATAAATTATTATGTTACATGATCTATGTGGTAAAGTTATGCATGCACATGGTATGATTATGATGATTGTGCCCAAATAAATCTGTAATAAATTGGTTAATGTTTTAGTCTCATTTGGTTCCATGAAATGTTCAGGAGAGGTTATCATAATTATGCTATATCTTGGTTTTTAACCTTGAATCCTACCTATTATTCCATGTTTTAAATTATTTCCACATTTCCATGTTTCTTTTTTACAATCAGGCTATATCATGCCTCATTGTTCATGATTATGACTATAACCTCTAATGTTACATTATCATAGCTCTTGGATAACATGTATCACTTTACCAAATAAAATGATTTGTTTATTCCCTTGTTATTATTTATAGATTTCCCCTTATGTATTTCCCATGGTTGTCCCATCCTTTTTTAAATCCATAAAATATTAGTATCTTTTTAATAAAGTTTTCAATAATGTCGTTATGTCCATGTTTCAAGTTGTGATGTTATATACCTAGTTCCCAAAGGTGATATACATCACAATAATTTAGGATTGTATCATGTGTACCTTTATTTAGTATATCAAGAATTAAAGGGTATTAAAAATAATGATTTTCATAGTATTAGTCAACTTTAGCTTGGACAGCTAAATCCCACCATTAACGTACTAGATCCTCCAAAATGGATACTACTAGATTCATCATGAGATAAGATGATGATCAAAGGAAATTGAAAATTCTATTTATTATATTATTCCATTCTTTTTATTTTTCAGGTTCAGAATCCCTTGAAATATTTATGGATTTTTTTATGAAATTCCATTGGATGATCCACTTGTTTTGGTCCATTAGTTTGATTTCCCTTATCAACAACATAAAAATATTAAACAATGATCTGAACAAGGTGTTGTTTCACCCATGGATCTGGTATAAAAAAATTTTATGTGGCCTTTTCTTGTGGGTTTTTACATCATCTATTTAGTTCCATTTATATCTAAATATATCAATACACTATTTAATCATTACTCACTAGAAACTGGAGGCTTAGAATATATCAAATCCTTAAAGAAACAATCAACACAACAAATATTTCAACAATTAAATATTTTATCATTTTTATAAAAAATGTATAATATTATATGAACAATGAATTTATCTTGGTGAGTCTCAATATTACTTCATGATATGATATATTCATCAGATGAACCCATGATGATTAGATAAAAATATACCTAGACGTGTCTTGAAATGATTTTATACATAAACCACAATGGTATCCTAAATTTTAGAATAAAGAGTTTAGTTATTTATTTTTTATGTTATAGATTTAAAATTTTAACTTTCGTATCTCTTATATACTATCCAAATATTATTGAACAACCAATAATGATACCATTATTAACCCCCCAACCCATTGGACTGGGTTAGCTTAGAGGTTCTACTAACCTTAAGTGAAAACATGAAGACACCAATGGCCGAAAATAAATTCCAAAGTATTTGTAAAATCTCAGGGGATTATTTTTCCTAAATAATAAGCTCAAAATGATAAGATAAACTAAAAAATAAAAATAAACTATATCATGCATGAGTAAAAATATTATAACACAAATGAAAACCAAATAAATAGTAACATTAGAGTGGAATCAACAAGTTAAATAAGATGAAACAAAGAAACCAAAGGACATCCCAACAAGGTAACACTTATGAGGAATCACTACAATAAATCTAGGATATTACTCCATGATTTTAACACCAAAATGAGTAACAAGAATCATGAGGTTCCAATATAGAAATATGCGACCCTTCCTTTAATGGTGTCATGAAAAAAAATTCATATGCACCAAAGTTTATATGGAGGGGGTGAGTAAAAATTCCCATTATGATTTACCCAATATAATTTCCTAATAAAAACACTAGGTAGAAAATATGTTAAATAATAGTTTTAAAGATAATCTATATCAAAATAGAAACATGAAAATAGTTATTCACTTTAAATTTTTTTTAAATTGAAAGTAAAATAATTTATCCTTAAGGAAATAGTTTAGTCTGAATATTTATAACTAAATCACATCGATCTTCATTAATTTAAACTTTCTATATCCATTCCATAATACACACGCACACATATTAATTCATTCCAGGTGATTTTCCTATATATTTGTTACTCACTGATCAACCAAGTTATCATAAGGTGACCAATATATAGGTTCCACTAAGTCACACACACCTTATTCAAGGTCACATCCAATTAAAATTAACTTATACAGGCCATTTTTGTAAATATTACATATCAATTATGTCTATACAAACCATTTATTCCATTTAAAACATTTCATAAAATAACTTTATTGTGTTGAACCAAAACCATAATTTCAAAACTATAGGGTCCAAGATATTCTTAAAGTTTGTTTTTGTTTAAGTATTTTCTTTCGCCTATTCTTTTTGGCCAGATAAGTTTTTTCCCAAGTCCTTGATAAGCCTTGGGGATGTCACGGGGGTTGAGGATATGAAAAAGTGGAAAAAGGAGCTTTCTGGGAAATCCCCATAGTTTTCACATGGTTTGGAAAACCTTGCAAGGGGAGACCATGCATGCATTAGAAATCTACATGGTTTGCACATGGTCTGGAAAACCATGTGATAGAAGAGAATATGGGAAGTAGACTCCACATGGTTTTCACACGGTTTCGAAAACTATCCAGGTAAACCATGTGGCCTGGAAACTTTAAAAAAATTACAAAAATTCCACCTCAGGATTTTTAAGTTCACTCAGAATTTTCCTTCTACTTCTTCATTGGAAACTTAAGAATGAAAAAAACCTCCCAAGAGCTTCCAAAGGTGGTTCTACTTTGATTATTGGCCATTTTAATTGTCTTTGGTTGTGAATCAAAGCCCCAGGTAAGTCTAATTCTCCTCTTTCTTCCCTTTTGCAGGTTAGGGTTTTTGGTTTCTTCCATCTTCTTCTAAAATCCTAAAACCCTATTTTTCTGGTGAAACATGGGTTGGGGATTCTAGGTTTGCTTTAATATGGATCTAATTACATGGTTAAGAGTGATTTCATCAATGAATTCAAGGTAGGTGGTCTACAAGTTTTATCCTATAGTTTTATTATAGATTTGTGCCTGGAAGTTGGTGTTCTTGTTTTCCCATTCTGGTATTCTTGGTCCCATTGATGTTTTTGAATACAAATCGGTGTCTAAGTGACCAATTGAAACCCTCATTATCCATGTGGGATGTGTTGAGTATAACATGACAATTTTTGGGCTTCCCATGGGATGCACTGGTAATCCCAGACCTAGAGAGTGATAGGGTTAAGTGAGGGTTTGAAAATAAATAATGTGAAGACCATATAGAACAATTTTTAATGGTTGATTATGTTTTATGTGAAATAATAATTGAGATTACTAGGGTGGAAAGGAATAATATGTTTCCCAGAATGACATGGAAAAGGGCGCATTGGGTCAAATGGGATTCTGCCAATTATTTAATGAAATTTGGTTTGAAATGACTAAGAGGTTTAGTTTATGTTAAATCATAAAATTATAATTTGATGATGGAATGGGAAATATGGAGCATGTTAATGGGATTTAATAAGGCAATGGATGAATATTTTGAATTGGTTAATACATGGGAATTATGGTACACCCAATGGTTGAATGTAATAAGTGGTTGTGTTATGTGATATAGGAAATTTACTTGAAATACATGAGTGGGTAAATACTCATGGAGTGCTAAATGGGATAAATGGGTAAATTTATGGTAATTCCCATGTTGTTGTCATTTATTTTGAATGTTAATGGCATTGAATATGCTTGGTTGAGTTATGGTATGGTTGTGGTGACTTGTTAAATAAGCATGTGCACCTAGACTAGTAGAGATGTGTATTGAAATGATGCTCCACACCCATTGGTCGAGTTAGAATGAGGCTCTAAACTCCACCCCAAAATGTACGAGTTATGTAAGGGGACAAAGGATCTGTTCCCCTAATGGTTTCATTCCACCTGGACCGAGGATTCAATGTTAGGATTACATATTGATGTGAAATGTGTAGCCCTAATGAGATATAGACTTGATTTGTTTCCCCTATGCATTGTGATTTACTTCCTTATACCCTTGTGTGAATGGTAATTATGCCTAACACATGGAACATGCGATCAAAAAGGATGATGTAATGAATATGGAATAATGAATGAAATTTGGATAAATGATAGTCATGAATAAAATGAACATTGTTAACTAATGTAATGTGAACTTCCCCTTGCTTACTTACCATTTATTTTGTACTTTCATGCACTATCTATTAGATTGGATATTTTTGTAGACACCGTTGGTGGTGGCATACTGAGTTTTGTACTCACACCCTACTCGGGCCGCTATTGGGTACCTGAGTGGACTTCTTGGTTGTAGTTTAGGACAAGGTAGAAGGCCCTAATCTTGGATATTGAGTAGGTCTTAGGTTGTACATGGAAAAGGACCTGGACTTAGAGTCGGGACCTGTTTCGAGTTTCAGCCATTTGTTTTATTTCGGGTTCTTTCACATTTCATTGCTTGTGCAACATGAAATTGTTGTATTTGATTTGTGTTTGTACCCTATTTGGGAAACGTTTGGTTATGAATTCTTATTGGTTCATATTTCTTCTGCTATTTATATTGTGTTCTACTGTGGCTTGCTCTAATAAAGAGGGTGTAGTCTCCCCACATGACTTATTGGACCCCCGCCGCTAGTCGACAACCTCTGCTATATGAGGAGGAATGCTTGATGTCATGTGACGACTTATCTTGGAGAACTGGTTTAGTGGTTTTTAGGTCAGGGACATTACAAAAACTAAAATTTAAATCTATAAATAAAATGAGGTTTCCAAATGTCATTCAAATTCCTATATTTCCAAATCATAACCCAATGAGGTATCTTTAAATAAAAAAATAAAAATTTAATTTATGAATCCGTGATAAAAAATTAATAAAAATTAATAATTCAAATTTCATAATAAATGGAGAGAAGAGATAATCCACTTACCTCTTAAATATTGAAGAAAACAAGGAACTACATTTGAAATCACTTGATATAGACTTGAAAATTCTTCCCTTTGTGGATCCCAATAGTATATCTTCAAAATACACATCATAGAACATATATGAATCTATATTATATCAGATTTATGATTATGTGAGAGTGAACATGAGTAGATATAGAGAGGAAAAGAAATAAAAAGAACCTACTATTTATTCCATAGATCCAACTCACTTTTATTCATTAAAATCAATTTCTAGATCAAATGGAATTTCCATGTATGCCTAATAGTGGAGAGAAGTTATAGATCCCAAGAGGAGAGAATAGAAATGAGAGTATTAGGGTGTAAAATTGAGTTAAAATAAAATTTTTGGAGCATTTAATGGTCATCATATGGTCAGGAAATATGGTTTATCAAATCGTGCACTAACCATTCCCATGCTACTAGACATCGCCCAGGGATCCACATAGTTGTGTCACAGAGTTTTGAAAAAAATGTGCTTATGCTATCTAAATATACCCATTTCACATTGTCTCTCCATGGAACCTATACAATATTTCTAAACCATGCACCTACCCAATGAATCCATAAAACCTCCTTACACAGTTTCCTTGAGATAGTGCATAGTTTCCCCTATTTTTTCTCAAATCCCGAACCTTTAAAAACATCTAAAACACAAAAAACCATCCATGATCTCCTAAAATTGAACCTAAGTGTTATATAATTTCTAAATACATATTAAATGGGTTATGTACATGAAAATGGGGGTGTTACATGAACTCAGTAAAATTCATTTTGTGCTTACGATTACTTTTGAATTAGGTATGGTAGAGATTAAAGAGATATTGGAAAATTTTTTGACATAGTTCTAACCTATATGAGAATAATATCCATAAAGAATAACATTAACAATTTTCTAGTGTGGTTAATTTGTTCATACCCAGATTCACCCTATTCGTAGGGTTCCTTGGGGACTTAACAATTAGTATCAGAGTATTAAGTTTCTAACTGTGTATTAAACCTCAACATTTCTATGGAGTTCATATGAAAATGAAGTCAATAAAAAATACACCGTTTTTCAATGGTGTTAAATTTCAAAGATATAAATAAATTCATTGAATATATGTAAGATTATGTTAGTGTTACTTGAGAGGTTTTTTAGGAAGGTATTTTTCTATTAAGATGATATAGAGTTATGTTTGAAACATATCAGTGAAAGTGATAGATTGATGACTATGAAAATAAGGCATCAATTTATGATATTAAATAATATGTGTTCAGTAATATTGACCAATCTATGTTATAATTTTATATATGGATGGAATTATAATATTTTCATGGTAGAGAATCTATGATGGAATCAATTATAGGGAATTAGTCAGATGCCAATTTCCTTGTCTAAGGGAAGAAAGAAGAAGAAATGTTTAGCAGGAATTATATATTGGGGGTTAGTTTATGGAAATAGTTTTATTTAGGTAAGGGGTCTAGCAGCCTAAAAATGAAGGTATAATAATTTAGATTATAAATTAGCTTATTTATTTAATGATGTTAAATGAATTAATGAATAGGGTGATATAAGAAGTAATGTTCAGAATACTGTTGATGGGGAAGTTACAAGGATTCCCAAAGTAGACCTTTTCCATTTATTAGAGGGAATAGATTGATAATTAAATGAAGAAAAGATGAATCTCATTATAGATAATAATATTCAATATATCTATATTAAAATGTTGATAATTGAGGTTTATAAACAAAAAATCCTCAATAGAACACTTGTTGAAGTGGCTACTAATTTGAGGGAGAATAACCCCACTCAAGACGGGGAGTTAGAATAGATGTCTTCCAAGGTCTATAAGCTTTAATATGATTTCAAGATGAATAATCTAAACTCAAAAAGTGTTAAAATTTAAAAGTAAAAAACAATGAACTTGTTTCACACCTATCAGAATGAGTGGAGTAAAATAAAATTATGTAATAAAAGAAGATATATCTTAAAGATTCTACTAATCAAATTAATTATATGGTAAAGGTTAAAAGTTAAAATATTCGAAAACATTCCCATGAATCAGAGGAATATATATTTAGTGGGAAATTTTCAAAACATATATGTGTGCTCAGCTAGAAAATAATAGAAAAAAGATCAAGAAATTAGATGAGGACTTGATTTCAGCTAAGAAATTGGTGGAACAATCTAATTATAGGGGTAAGACTAAGCTCATGGATGTTTTATATGTATTGTTTTATTACCAGTTAGTAGGTTATGTTGAAAATAAGGATAAGTATTTCATCTCATAGGAGAATTATAAAATTATTTTCATATACCAAAAACCCTATTATATGGAAAAATCTAATATTGGATATGGTAAGATCTCTCTAATGTATGAGAAGAATACAACCTTGGATTTTCCTAATAAAATTAAAAATAGTAAAGGTAGTAGAAAATATTTAATAAAGTGTATAAAAATGTTAATTTTAAATTGATGAGATCCACTAAAATCTATGGAAACTTGAGAAACAATTATGGGATTCGTAGAAACATCTCTTGTTTTTATTATAAGTATCAAGAGTATACTATTTACTGTGAATCCAGTGGATAGTCTAAGAAATTATGTCATACAAAATAGAATATAAGGTATAATTATTATTTTACAAATTTCTACTTTACTAATTATATATTAAGTGGATATTTCAAAATATTATCAGTTGATATAAGCGAAATAAATCAGTTTGTTTTTAGATAACATCCTAATATATTGAGAAATTTATTATAGAAGTTATATAAAGGATAATATTTTGATAAAAGTTATATAATATGAAGCTCTAAAGTTTTTTATAAACCAAAAATATTCTATGGAGATAATAAAAGTGTTTAGAATCAAGAGTATATTTTATATGTTTCTAAAACTCAAATGGAACATGTGAAGTAATTTTCTAATGTATGTAGGGTGTTTAAAATTAAAATAAAATACTTGTAGGGTCATGAAAAGTAGAATGGTGGCTTGGATAAAGAAAAATATACCTAATATTAGAAGAAAATTCATAGGGATAAAGCTATCTGGGGAATAGAAAGTATTAATTTGTGTTGTGAATAAGGAAAAAGAAGTGGTGAAGAGATTGTATTCCACATAAACTAAGTAATATATGAAAATAGACTCTAATATAAAGACAAAATAGAATATTGAAGTCCATGACAACTCACTATCTTCCAAAAATTTATTAATATAGAAGATACCCCACTTTCGATATAATTTTAATGTTCTAATTGTTTGAATGAGTGAAGAATTGATGGGGAGACACAATCCATTGGGTAAATGTGCCCGTATAATAACATGTTTAGGATTTTATAGTATATATATTTTTAAACAAATGAAATTGTATTCATGAAAAGGTGATTGAAGTATTTGAAACCAGAATTAGTATCAAGTATTAGTGTTCATTCTATAGTGAAGTTTGGATGCTGAATACTACATTAAAAAGAGCCCAAAAATAAGGGAAGGTTTCAAAGCCTACCTAAAACAATTATTAGTATCCTAATAAATCGGTTATATCAAATTTGATATTTGAATATATTTTTATTAGAATCAGGTTATTAAATCAGTGATATTAGGCCAAAGAGTTAAAAGGATCCAACTACTAATTGGAAGATGATTTTTTAGAAGTATCTAACTCGATGAATTTCATGGTTTTTTTATTTTTAAATAATTGGTATTAGGTATCCATTAATATAGGATATGAAATTCCATATATGGAGTTATCTAATTAAGTTGTATCCCATGAAAGGATATTATCTAAATAATTAGTTTTAAAATCTGATGATTAAATTCAAGGGAAACGTTTGATGCACCTTCAATGGATTCCAAGCCTCATCTTTGAGTGAAGGTACATATGAATGTTTTGAATGGAATAAAATTCATCCATCATTTCTCACTCAATCTTACTAAATTATAGCAATTAATTATTCAAGTCATTTTTCTATCACACTTTCTTAATTTTTTAATCTTTACTATTTTCTTTTGTGAAGATGTCATGAGATCACATGTTATGTTTTTTTGTGAAGTAAAAAGTTCAATGTTGATGGGGTTTTATTAGTATTAATGAGTGACATTAATAGATTTTTAGAGTTTAACATAGTATCTTTTTTCCTACACCATTCCATGACTTTGTACGCAAAAATGATTGGTAGATTGAAAATATTCAAGTAGTAACTTCACTCCCTATATGCTTTTGCGTTAATAGAGGTTTCATGGAGATCGATATAGAGAAGTTTTAAGGTGTTTTATAATCCAACCAACACTTGTTAATAATTAATAAAAAGAGAATTTAGTTCCTCAATAAGTGGTTGAATAAAAAATATGTTGTCTTTTGAGAAAGGTATAAATGTTTAAAGGATACCCTCAATGGGTGATATAAAAATATAGTGCAAGGAAATTATTTTCAAAGGGTGTGTTCAAGATAATTTGGAAAGCATATTATTTTATAAATATAATGGTAGAGTATGATCCCAGTCCAAGATCAAGATTTATTCCCATAATATGGGGATAAAATATGATTTTGTATGACTTATACCTTTTATATTTCATATACAAATGGGGAGGATAAATAGTTTACATTTAAAAAAAATCCAAAGGGAGAGATTAATGAAACCCTTTGGGTTCAGGTTTTATTTTTTTGACAATATAGGATTAGTTTTTTATAATAATTGGTGATTTTCAAATATAGATTCATAAATAGCCTAATTGATTCTAAATGATGTCATTATTGATAAGGTATCTCTTAAGATAAGTTAAGTGATGAGTTTATATTATAATTCATGGTTTGGTTTATTTTGTTGGATTCAAATAGAAGATGTTTGGAAGTGTACTAGAAGTTGGAATTAATATGGAATATAGAAATTTAAATATTTTTATTTTTTTTCCATGTTTTGGGTGATAAATACTTTAGAAATTATCTTGAGATAACTATAATTTTATTAGTGAATAAAACCTTTACCACACCGTATATTACACCATGGTGATTTTGGTGGTGGTGTTTGGGATCTGGAAATGGCCATGGTGGAGAATGTAGTTGGAGTTTTGGTCTATATTTTAATTGAAAGTTTCCCTTATGAGAAATAGTGTAGAGGGATATGATTAAGTATTGGAAATATTTATTATATAAAACCTTTATGAAGGTAAGTACATTAAACATCCCATATATGGGTATTGGAAAAGTTCCTCCAGCTCTGTAAAGGTTTTCCTTGGATGGTATGAGGCCACAATAAGATCATTATAATAGAAAGGATGTTACATAAATCTTACTAGGTCAATTGTAAGGTTAAATTATGATCCACATAATGGTTTTGTGAGGATTAAAAATTCTATTTGAGGGTCATTAGATCTATATGTAAAGGTATATAAAGATAGAGAATTATGAGATATTTTAAAACAAGGAACCTGTATTTGACACACCACAACACATTTCATTTTGAGATAAATATTTTACAATGGAAAACATGGAATCCCACAATGGGAATAGTGGTGACCATGGTTAAGGGTACTCAATTTACAAATGAATTTCATTAATGTTACTTGGAAGATTAATGTTGACCTTTTTATAGGTATCACATGACTAATGTAAAGGTGAACATTGATCATTACTTCACTTAAGGAAACTGAAGTTCAAAATGGTGAAGAACATGCCATTTCACTTGGCATGGTGGTATATAAAAAGCCTAATGTGAAATAGAAATCCCTCTATATATGTTTCAGTGACTATATTAGACTTGTGAAAAGTTATTATCTGGTTTCTTATAAAAAAATCAAAATGAATAGTGTGTGTAGTTTTGAACACATCGAATGGAATTTTTCCTAAATATTCACCACAATATGTCATAGGGTCAAGGAGAAATGGGTTTTTGAGGTTGTGGTGTTCAAATTTCTTGAGTTTACATCAAGATATGAGATATTAGTATTCATAAAACCCCTTGATGTTATAGATCCAGTTTCATTAAACTAAATGATATTAAATAGTGAACAATAACTTAATGATGATCTAATTTATGAGATTAAATATGTAGAAACATGAGGTAGATATGAACTTTATTTTTTATTTGAAATTGAAATCTAACAACTGAAAATAGAAGGAGTTGTACTGGAATAAAATATGAACAAGGCGCGATGCTTTAATAGATAGAAACAAATCACAAAGTGGGTGCATATTTTTTAAAGAGAAGAATCTAAAAATGAGGGTTTAAAAGAAAAAATAAAGGAGTTTGGAAGTCAGTGAATAGCCTTATAAAAAAGAATAAGTGAGAGGAATCACTACTATAAAGTGAAATAGTAGATTCCATTTTTCATAATTGAATGAGGAAGTTCCAGATTTATTTTGAAATATGAGAGGTCACTATTAGATGAATATTTGATGAAATTTTTTGAAGGAGAAGCATGTTGAGTTCAATATAGTATCTATAAATACATAAGTATGTGACATCCTAGATGTATTCAATAACTAAGGGGCCTACATATATATAAATTGTGAAAGTGATCCCACCCCAAAGTAGTCTATGAAGGAGAAGTAATAGTAGTGATCCTTGGGTCATAAGTTCTATTAAACACAAATATCCTTGTAAGGAAGTGGTCTTAGGAATGAAGTAACCACAACCTTTTTATCCAATGAACAAAAATAATCACAGTGGTTAATTGGTGCATCTACATGCTATATTTTAAATTCTCTATGTAGTAGCCTAATGTGGGTGAAATAAGTAAAAGTCAATGTTTTCCTTCATAAAAAATTGACTCTGATGATTTAAATATTAAGGATATATCAATATAACATTTATTTCCAATTTATACCTACATGGGAATTGGATCTATTATAACTAACTTGAGACGGGGTCTAAAAGTTGTTTTATTGGTCACACCCTGATTCGCCCCTTTTAGGATTTCTAGTGGACCTTAAAAAAAGTTTAGAAGATAGATTCTATTGCATCCCCAATAGAAGTTATAACCCCTATTGCAGTTTCCATAGAGGTATTATCAACAGTAGAAGGGACCGTTACCTTTTGGATCACACATGGGTGATGGTGCAGGTAGAGGAAATCCTCAGGATATTTCTCATTCTTCAATACTGAGGGATGATCTTGGATATTTTTCAATGTGTCATTCGGTATAGCTATACTGAGGAGTGTGGTATAGTTATTTTAATTCATTAGGGTTTTCAATACTAAGATATACTGAGATCATTTGAGGAACCATTTATATATATTTTACCCTAATTTATTATTTTATTGATTCAATATATTTCCACTCTTTTATTTTATCCCATTTATTGCAATCCTTGGGAAATAATGTTGTTAGGAATAAGGTGACCTTAGTGTTATCTACACCTGATGAAGGTTAGTTGAGTTTAATAGAGGTGTGATAGAGATATAAGATGAAGATAGGAAAATGATTGTTTGTGGGTGATTTATTCTTCTAACACATAAAACAATAAAATATCATCTGTTCTGTGGATTAATTATATTTTTTCAAGTATTTTTCAATTTTTATCAGAGTTGGGTTGTTTATTTTTTGATTTAGAATATAAACATCTGTTATTTTTGGTGACCAATATCATTGGATGGATTAAAGATGTTTGGATCCAATTTTTCCTTAATTGGAAGAGTTACTGTTATGTTTTGTGAAAGAGTTGGAAATATTGATCTCAAGGGTTGTAAAGGAGTTTACATATTTCTTCATGAAGAGGTTTCAATATTAACCACTTGACATGATATTGAATTTAACATAGAGTTATAACCAATAATCTATATAATTTATATACCTCATTATATGGTGTTGCCTTTAGATCTATATGAGTAATAGATTTAGATTAATTATTTGTTCCAAAGAGGCTTTACTTAACCTAGTTTTTCTCCCTGTGGGATCTGGTTTTATTTTCAAAAAAGAAAGATACGGTTTTCCCACTGTTCATTGATTACCTTATTTTAATTTCAGTAATAATGAAAAACCATTATCTAGGCCAATGGATTAATGATTTTTTACCATTTTATGATATCTAACATGATTTTTAGGATTGATTTATGGTAAATATATCATCATATGATGGTTAATAAAGATTATATTTCAAGAAATACCTTTTTTATTTCTGTAAAAACATTTTTTTCTTGGTGATTCCTTTCAGATTCATGAACACCCCAACTATTTCGATGGGAGGGATGAAATTGGTAGTCATTGAGTTCATAGATCAAGTTTTTTATCGTGTTAATTGACGAAATTATACTGTATTTATGGTTATATGAGAATTATTATGATCATTTAAGGTATTTTTAGAATATATTTGATAATATCAACTATATGGAAAGTAATCATATTGCAAGTTCTAGATGTGTGAGGTTTATTCCCAAGGACATGTCACGTCTTCATAGGGTGTCATAGTAAATCCTTCATAGATTAAATGATTTTTCCTTATGGGGAATCCAAAAATGATTTTCATGTATAGAATTTATTTTTCATTATAAGTTATTACATGAGGGTTTTGATTGTTTTTTATTATATTGTGATGACTTTGGTAGATTAAACTAGAATATAAACATCCTTCATGTGGTAAGATCAGTGATAAAAAATGGTTGAATACCTAAAGGAGAAGCTGACAGGTGCTCCCGTTATTCAGTCTCTTGAATATAGAGTCATGTTAAAGTTATTTTTTTGACACTACATACCTTATTACTAAGTCCATTATAATATATTAGAGGGAATTGATATTTTTTTGGGTCTTGAATGTTATGTTCCAGTGAATATTATTTTTCTAGTAATTATTTCGAACTAATGGTGGTAGTTTTTTCTCTAAATATGTGGAAAAATTATCTCAATAGTGATAAGTATTAGTCTTTTATAAATAAAGAGATCGTATGTTACATCTTCAGTAAAAACTTATCTCCCATAACCCAAATTCGGTTGTTATCTTACTATATTGGCACATCATAAAAATGATCGTATCCTGAAGGATAAATTTTTTTAGAAGTCTTTGGAGAGTATATATATACTTTATTCTACCATTACATTTTAAAACATAAAATAAATTCTAGTGATAACTTATTATTTCTTATAGTATATCCCTAAAATCCTTCATATATCCCTTTTTGGTATTTTTTAGTATGGAAAACATAATTAAGTGTGAGGTCACATGCTCAATAAGTGAAATCTTACAATAGATGCTATTGTAGAATAAATAAATCATGAGTAATATGGAAAATATAAACAATAAAAAAATATCATACAAAATTAATATCATAAAAGGGGATTATATCCTTGTATGGAATAAAGAAATAAAAAATAAAATGGATAAAAATAAATAATTTCATAATGATAGAATGCATAACAATAGACATCAAAATCTTACCATAAATGCCTCATGTTCATAAATCATACATAAATAGGTATAAAATGTCCTAAATACCCAAACTAGCTTGTTTCAAGATAGCTACCAATGCATCAAGATGTTTTTATGTGCCCTGATCATCACTTACTAAGTCCAATGCATTCATCATGTGAAATAAATGAAAAAAATAAGTACATAATAAATATAAACATTCATATTGAAAAACCAACATTTGATATGTTAACATTTCCCCCATTCAAAAAACTAAATTTAATGATCATAATACATCTAGAGAAATAAGGATGATGGTTTCATTAGAGTATATCCCTAATAAATCATAACAATCATTAAAAGAATTTTATATAGATGAAAATACTTTTTAAGATGACATTCAATCCTTTCTTTTCAAAAATGATAAAAATATCATTTTATTTTGATAAATTTATATATAAAAATTTACAAAATTTTGAGAAAATTCCTTTCTTTGAAAATAACCATGAAAACTTGTAATTATTCTTAACTGTTAAATATTATATGTCTGTTTCTCCTGGATAAGTGTCCCTTAAAAAATTAAAATTAAAATTTATGGGGATAAGGGTCAAAATAACCTCATCCGATAATATTTAAGATGAGTTTTTATGACTTTATCAAATGGTTTTAAACTTAATTACCCCATTTACCCCATTATAGTGGTGACTACATTTTTAACAATGTTATTATTCATAATGACCAAAAATAATTTTGAACTCATTTATAAAATTGAGTCACCTGATTAAAAATAATATATCCCTTTTTTAAAAATAAATTTTTATAAGTGAAATAAATTAATTTTAATATAATTATTGAAAACATAATAAAAATAACCAATTTAATAAAAATTGGTTTTTATGGATAAAAATAATGTTATACCAAAATGAAATATAATTATTATTCTTATAGAATTTAATAGATTATTAGTAAACTATATATATTAATTTACATTAAAATGAAATTAAAAATATAATGGGAAATAAAATAAATGGAAGTTAAAAAAAATCAATCTTTCACTATCTACCCAAAAATCAACTATTTCCAAAAAATACCAAAAATTCTCCCTAAGATAAATTCAACCTTATAATATAAATAATTATTGAAATTTAGTTAAATTAATGTTCTAAATTTTTATATATATTAATTTTATATATAACGAGGAAATATTTCTCTTATAATTATAAAATAAGAGGACATACATTGGATAATAGTTTAGGGATGTAATATTTACTTGTTATAAAATGATATCGAGTATGAAATTATCCCCCAATTAAATAATTTCATTCCCAAAAATTTTATAAATGTAAGCTATAAAATGATTGTGGGTAATCCTTCCCCATAGATTGTTCAGGCTCCCATGTTGCATCTTCTAGTTTTGGATTTCTCCAATGAACTTTCACCAGCTGAGATTTCTAATTCCACAACACTATATCTCTATAATGTAAATAATATAGATAAGATATTAAAAGTAGGAGAAATTAGGTGCTAATTCTATTTCCTCATAGGTGAGAAAATGCATCAGGTCTGGGATATACTGTTGGATCAGGTTATACCAAATATGCACCAGAGCGAGGGGGGGTGAATTGCGACTTTTACAATTTCTTTGAGAATCATGATGATTTCCAAATATGTTCTTTAACTTTATCAAAAAGATTACGTAGTGGAAAATAAACAGATCAAAGGAAGGATAAATGTATAGATTTTTGGGAAACATAAGGCCCCTAGTCCTCTCCACTAATGCTCTACTCTACGAGCTTCGTGATTTTCACTATCTGGTCTTCTTATCAACAGACTGTCCACAACTGAGTGTAGGCAGTTGATGCCTTTACAAGATATGGCTAAAACAGAGCCTTCTAGTTCATGCACAGAACTGAATACATAGCTTATAACGAGAAACCGATTACTCAAAATGAAAAGTGTATTTGACTAAAAATAATTTCCAATTGTTCTTCACAGCTACAACAGCATGCAACTGATAGTAGATGGATCGTCGTCTTCAGAAAGGATTTTCTTAAGCTAAGAGTAGTTCTAAGTCGATCCAGTTGCAAATATATCATGAGATTAAATAAGAAAATTTTAACCACAATAGATTCATGATATATCTTTGATGTAGAATAAAAATCTTTAATTCTTTTCCTTTTCTTCAGAAAAACAGAGTCTGTTAGATCTTGGTAGAAGCAGATCTGTGTGACTCGTATAACTCCGTAAAAATTATAGTCGAATAACTTGAGAGATTTTTTCTTAAAAATATTTTTGAAATGACCCGTCTCTTATTTTTTTAATTCAAAATAACACAGATATATAAAGAATAAAGATGAGCAGTTTCTTTTCAAATTTATATCCAAAAATGTTGCCTTAAGAATCATGACATTCAAATGTTTGAATAACAGAGCAGTCAAAACTTCCCTTTATAATCAGCATGAAATACTCCTTTTAAATCGATCCTCTAAATCCAAAATAAATAGCTTTAAATTAGTCCACGATGTTCTCTAATATCGGGCTTTGAATCTGGCTTGAAATCAGCCTGATATTCCATATAAATACATCTGCATGATAAAGTAATATTTTAAATCTCTAATGCTAAATGTAGGGTTGATGATCTATTCTTCAAACGTAAGGTTGATCTCAATTGTAATTTTGACCATCCATACTTTTCTCTTAAACTTTTAAATGTATGGTATATTATCCATACTTTCCTCTTTGTCAAAACATCAGATACATGGTCCATAATTTTCGATAGAATGTAAGGTTCATTAGAAAAGTAAGGTTGATGATCTATACTTTTGTGAAGAAAACCTAAGGCACCATACTTTCGTATGGTTATTGTTCCATACTAATATGATATAAAAAAAATATGGTTCCTTCCAAATGTAAGGTTCTTTTTTCATTCTATTCCAATAGTGTATGTTTTATTAACCGTACTTTTCTGAACTCTCGTAAATTAAATGTATAATTTTGATCCTTATGCTACGCTCTTCAATGTTGGGTATGAACAATGTTTCTAGAACACACTAAAATGATTTCGTAACACTTTGTCAAATATTCCACATGGATTAAATTCTTTAATATTATTCTAAAATTAAAATATAAAGAATATTAATTTCCTAAAATATACTCAAAGTAAAATCATTATAATAACAAACAAGGTTATTTGTGAGCATCAAAATATTCCTAAAAATATAGAGTATTTTTGAAATAATACATTCTCAATAATCTTCCCAAATCATAATAGTAATTATTATTTTTTAAAACAATACTTTCCCAACAATCTCCCCCATTTTTATGATGAAAAACCCATGAAATAGCCCATGAAATTAATTGAATATAATTTTGATTTTTTTAATGATAAAAGAATATTTTATTTTAACATAATTATTACAACAAGAAATAAATAAAGTGTTGTCGAGTTCTACCATGTTAAAAGAATATAATATTTCATGTTTATCCAAATTTCACCCATAAAGGTAAAACATAAAAACAATATAAAATGTTGTATTGTATCCATATTTCTCCCCCTGAGAAAAATATTTAACCATTTTATAAAAATAAAATGTTGTGTTTATCCAATTTCTCCCCCTTTTTGTGATATAAAAAAGAATGATAGAATAAGGAATATAATACATGTAATGTAGGATTGAACATAAGTAAATTCTATTGTAAAATTTTTATTAGTAATTGAATCTTGATTTTGGCATTCTTACATAGAAAGAATAGTAAAACAAATTAAAAACACATAAAAATGAGATTCAAAAATATTTTATTGAAATATATTAATATTTACATAATTGATATATGAATTGAGGACATGATAAAAGGAATTGAAAAGGTGTATTTCAATGACTCGGGAAAACATATTTCAATTCAGCTAACTACATTCTCAACCTCTACATCAGTCCATCTCCTAACTGAATTATCTGATCCCTTCCTTCCTGGGTCAAATGAATATCTTAAATTAGATTGACTCTAAAAAACTCATGAAATCTTTATTCCTTTTCCATTAATTGATTTAGCTTTTTAGTGAACCTGTTCAGTAACTCTCTTACTCCTGGTTCAGTTGATGTAAGCTGCTCAACCAGATGATTTTTATTATCAAACAGAACAGATAGTGGAACAATATTACATTGTAAGTCTTGTAACCTATCATTCATATTTCTCATTACAAGTGTAATGGCCTGTAATCTCTTGATTAAATCAGGTGAAGTACCTGATGTACTAGCTTTAATTCCTTTGTCAGTTACAAACTTTTGCTTAATGAATGTTTTGAATTCGGCCAAATCTGATTTTAGTATAACTTCAGATTTAAATTTTTCTACTTCTGCTAACAGCTTCTTCTTAAAAACATCCACTTATTACTTTGAAATTGAACTATTTTTCATGTTTTGATACTCTTGTCTCTCCTTCCCTGATCCTCTTCTCAATGAATAAATTTTAACTTCAATTCTGTTAAATTTTCTGATTAACTCCTCCATGTGATTATTTTTAGTATCAGAGGCACCCTGTGCTTGATTCTCAACTTGATTTTCCAAAATTAAAGGAAATGATTGAGCATCAGATCACTAATCTGTAGCCTTATCCCCCTGTTTCTGAATCGATTTTTCCTCAGAGTCATGAACTGACTCATCCACAAAAAAAATACATTTAAAAATTCAGTATGAACTTCTGACGGACTCTTTCCTCTATTTACATTTTCATTAGGTTTTTTCTCCTCATGAGAATCTTTATTTACTTCCTCTAAAATAGGTTCTTGTTGAAATATTTCTTCTTGAATTACTTTTGCAGGTTGTGCAAACTATTCTTGAAGAGATTCAGTTCGAGCCACTTCTACTTCTCCAAGCTCTACCTCTTCCTGAGGTACAACTTCCTCTTCAATTTAAGGTACCACCTCAATCTGAGAAGAATCTTCTATTAAAAATATATATCTTAAAATATATCCAGTAGTGACAATATTTGTTTGAATAGGATCCTCACTAGCTTGAGTGTCATTGTGCCTTTTCGTCTGAAGCCCCTCTTGACTTACCTCTTCATCAAGTTCATTAACTGCATCAAATCTAATTCTTCTTGATGTTTTTGAAACATCAGTGTTACTTGATTCTTCTATTACTTATTTGGTTTTTAATTTTTTTTCTCCCTATGATGACTCCAAATCTTTATCAACACCGATAGGCATAATATTTTCCTTTATAGTGCTTTAGAAAAATCCTATTTTTCTTAAAGTTACACCATTGAATATGTTACTGTGATGACATCACACTCCGGAATCTACTAATCTCACTACACCATTCTTAACCAATAATTTTGAAATGAACCTCCCATAGGTATAGAAGTTCATTCTAGATTTTGGTGGAAAATATTAGTTCAAATACCTTATCATATAACAAGGAAAATTCAACTTTATGTCACTCAGAAACAGAAAGATCAAATACATATCAGGATATAAAATCTTCTCCATTTCAGACATCCTTGGGGAAATCCCAGTTTGAACAAATTTTACAATAATTTTCTGATCTGGATCTAGATCCTTGACTAACATCCTTCTGATATTCATAGAACAAAATAAAAATGACATAATTTCTTCTGAATTATATACATGATCTCCAATGGATTTCAAATCAAAGTGATAAACTCCCTCATAAGGGAAGTTTAAGATTCTAGCTTCTTCCATAGAGGAAATAAAAGAATCTGAATATTCAATTTTCTTGAATATGGGGTCCTCTATATCTACAAGACTAAACTGAATAGATTTAAAGAAATTTAGTAACTCTACCTCAAACATACATTCTTAGTTTTCATCACTGAACATTTGTTCAAGATTCTGAAAATCCAATGCTAGCTTCAGCATTAGATTGGTATATTACAACTATTCGAAAGAAATTACATTGCCCTGTAAGATCATTCTTCCAACAGAACATTGACGCTTGGCATTACTAGATTATCCTTCCTCAATTTTCTTTGTCTAGGATATTTCTGTCTAAAAGTTTCGAAGGCTTGAGGGTTTATGGTTTTGCAGGTTCAATCAAAGGTAGACGGAGGTGGTAAGGGTATCAGTGTTTCGAAAGTTTTTATGAAAAATGAACGGTTTTTGAATTTGAAACGGGTTCTGAAAACCTTGATTCCCATCTAATTTCATACATAATAATTATTACATTATTTATAATAAACTAAAAACATATACAACAAACAAAATATTATAGCACTGACAAAATTTTAAATTATTCTAAAAACAAATAATTTTTTTAAAATAGTGAATATTAAAATAAAATAAGAATCAATATAATAAAATAAGTAAAATCAAAATTAAAATTTCATATAAAATCAAATAAACTTCGCTCCCCCTTAATAAAATAAAACCTTGCAGTAGGAAGTGGTTTAGTAAAAATATCAACTAATTAAATTTTAGTACTTATAAAGTCTACGAATATATTCATTTTAAGAACATGATCTCCTAGAAAATGATGTCTGATATCAATATGGTTAGTCCTAGAATGATTAACAAGATTTTTTGAAATATTTTTTTGTGCTTTTATTATCACATGAAATAGGTGTATTATTAAAATTTAGTCCAAAGTCCATAAAAGTGTTTTTCATCCAGTAAACATGTGCATAACAGCTGCCTCTATATACATATTCTACCTTTTATATTGACAAAGAAACTGAGTGTTGTTTCTTACAAGACCAAGAAATTAAAGATTTTCCTAAAATGTGTCAAGTTCCTGTGGTGTTTTTTTATCTAATATAAATATTCCAAAGTCTGCATCTGAATATGGAACTAAATTAAAATCAAATGTTTTTTGATCGAGAAGAGATTTAAAAATAGTTCCTTTTAAATATCCAAATATTCTTTTGACAAAAATTATGTGAGAATCTTTAAGATTTTATTGAAATATTCACAAAGACTTACTGAGTACATTATATCTGCTATGCTATCAGTAAGATATAATAAACTACCAGTCATACCTCTATATAACTTGTTGTCAACTGATTTTCCAGTTTCATCAAAATCAAGTTTTATACTAGTACAAATAGAATTTGTATATGTCTTGCTGTTTTAAATTCCAAATTTTCTTTAGTAAATCAGTAATGTATTTGCTTTGACTTAATAAATTACAAAAAAATTTTTCATAAATTTGAATTCTTAAAAAGAAATATAATTCTCCCATCATACTCATTTCATATTATTTTTGCATTAAATTTGAAAACTCATGACAAAGTTTTTATTTTTTGATCTAAAAATTACATCATACACATAAATTTGAACCAATAAAAAATTAGAGTTTACATTTTTCTTCAATAATTTTGGATCTTCCACACCAACAATAAAATCATTTTTCAAAAGAAGAGAACTTAATCTTTCATACCAAGCTCTAGGTGCTTGTTTAAGGACATAAAGAGATTTAGTAAGTTTAAAAACATAATATGGTTTTAGAGAATTTATAAAACCAAGAGGATGCTCAATATAAACTTCCTCTATTAAATAACCATTTAGAAAGGCAAACTTAACATCCATCTAAAATAATTTAAAGTTCATATGAGTTTCGTTGCTTAAAATATTCCAAGGGCTTCTAATCTAGATACAGGTGCAAATGTCCCATTATAATCTATACCTTAGTCTTAATTATATCCTTTAGCTTCTAGTCTTTCTTTATTTGTAGTTATTATTCATTGATCATCTTGTTTATTTTTAAATACCCATTAGTTCCTATAACTAGATAGTTCTCTGGTCTTTCAACTAAATTCCAAATAACATTTCTCTAGAACTGGTTCAGTTCTTCTTTCATTGATATCACCCCAGCTTCATCATCTAAGGATTATTTTAATGACTTAGGTTCTAATTGGGATAGAATGGTAGAAAACTCAACTAGATTTCCTATATTTCTTCTAGTTTTTATTCTAGTGTTTAGGTCTCCTATTATAATTTCTAATGGGTGATACATTAGGATTCCTGATTTTCTAGGTAATACACTATTTGGTTCATTAGTGTGATGTTCTTCTGAAATAGATTGTATTTTATTTATATCTTTTTCAAAATCATCATTCATGTTCTCAAGTCTCGTGTTATCATTAGAGTCAGATTCATCATTTTGATCTTTCCTTTTCTCAAAGGGATTAGATTCATCAAATTTCAAATGAAATGATCCTTCAACAATCCTTGACTTTTTATTAAAAACTCTATAAGACCTGAAGGGAGAAGAATATCCTAAGAAAATTCCTTCATCAGATTTTGGATCAAACGTACCAAGCATTTCCTTGGTGTTCAAGATATAAAACTTGCACAAAAAAAATTTAAAGTATTTTACTTTAGGTTTTTTATTATTTCAAAGTTCATAGGGCCTGTTTTTGAAAATCGGTCTGATTAAAACTCTATTCATTATATAGAAGGCTGTATGTACAGCTTCTTCCTAGAAATAGTTTGGAAGACTATATTCATTTAGAATAGTCTTAGCCATTTCTTGAATAGGTCTGTTTATTATTTAAAAAATTCTATTTTATTGAGGTTCTCTTGGTGTAGAGAAGGTGTGTTTAATACCAAAATTTGAGCAAGAGGAATTGAATACCAAATTCTCAAATTCTCCACCACGATCACTTCTTAATGAAACTATTTTAAAATCTTTTTCATTATGAACAAATTTGTAAAAACTTTCAAATATAGTAAAATATTCATTTTTATATTTTAGAAAATAAATCCAAGAAAATCTATAATAGTCATAAACTAAAACATATACATATAATTTACCATCCTAACTTTTTATTCTTGAAGGTCCTAACAAATCCATGTTGATAAGTTCTAGAGGTTTAGATGTAACAATATTGTTAATTGATTTGAAGAATGATTTATATTTCTTTTCAACATGGCATGTATCACAAAATCTTTCACTGTCAAATTTAAGACTAGGAAAATCAGAAACTATTTATTTCCTAGAAAATTTATGTCAAGCATAAATATTGCAGTGTCCAATTCTTATATGATAGATCTAGGATTCATTTATTTTATCAGTTAAACAAATTATCTTTTTTACCCAAAGAATTTATGTCTAGGGTGTATACATTGTCAATTTTGGGTGCTCCAAATTTATGCAATTTATCCTTAAAAATAGAACAACAGTTGTTAGAAAAATCAACACTATAACCATCATCAAAAAGTAGAGAGATACTTATCAGGTTGTATTTAAATCCTTGTACATAGAGTACTTTATTAATTAAGACAACTTCTTGATATCCAATCGTTCCAATTACAATTATTTCACCTTTGGCTTTGTCACCAAATGTGACTAATCCTCCATTATTTTGAGTTAATGTTTTAAAGTTTGATGAGTTCCCAATCATATTCCTGGAGTAGCCACTATCCATATACCATATTTCAGTTCGGATTCTATGACCTGCTTCCTCATCAGATTCTGCTATAAAGCAGATATTTTCTTTTAGATTTTATTCTATCTTTTCTAACTCAAAATTTGATGAGCTATTGTAGTCTTAATAAACACTCTAAGTAGCTTTAATTTCTCTATTTTCTTTCTACTCATAATCATTGTTTTTGAAAAATTTCTTTTTCTTTTCTCCTTCTAATTGAGGACAATCAGGTCTTCTGTGACCCATCTTTTTTGCATTGATAGAATCTGACTTACTTTCATTAATTTTTATATTTCTTGATGTATTTTTAGAATCCCTTCTTCTTTCTATAAAATTTTCTAAATTTACTAGCTAACTGAGCCGGTTCCACATCTGAAAATGAAGAATCATAACTTTCTGGTTTTCTCTTGATCTCTTGCTTCATATTTCTGCTGTTCTTTTGGGATGTTACTTTCTAAGAAGTATTTTCTCTCTTGATCAAGAATTTATACTCATTTGATTCATCTTTCACCTCAAATTCATACATCAACTGGGTTCCAATTAATTCTTTCACAGTTACATATTTGACTGGCGATGATTGCCTAATGGAAGCTGGTATCCCATTCCATTGGGTTGGACGTACTCTCAGTAATTTCAAGGATTGATCTTCTTGTTTTATAGGATGTCCCAATGTAGTGATGTTTTTGAAAATCTATGTGATCCTTCCATTCATTTTAGTGAAGCTTTTACCCTAAAACATTCTAAATGTATTAAATTTCAGTTTTGCTGTAGCATACCTTATTTTATGATATTTTCTCTTCCTTTATGGGCAACTGCAATTGTTTTCCACATCCCACATACAGTAGTACATTAAGATACTTGATTTTATTTATCTAACCCTAGACCACAAATGATAGAATTCATAAATTTTGAATTTACGTCATACTTTGCTTTAGTAGCTGCACTCCATGATTCATTTTTTTAGGAATTTCCTAAGTGGTATGAATTTTTGAGTAGACTCTGTAACCAATATTTTTCATATAGATGATCATTATTGACTTCCAAAATCCATAGTTTTCACCATTTAAGTACGATGATTGAACCATTGAAATTTCCTCTTGTGTATCAGCCATTGAGATCTCTAAGTATAATCCTTTGAAACTTTCATCTTTTTATAGATTTATTACAAGAAATCCCAAACTTTGATACCAATTGTTGGATAGGGTTACACCAAATATGCACAAGAGGGTGGGGGTGAATTGTGACCTTTAAAATTTCTTATAGAATCATGATGATTTCCAAATATGTTCTTTAACTTTATCAAAATGTTTATGTATTGGAAAATAAATAGATCTATGGATGCACAAATGTATAGTGGTTCGGGGAACAGAAGGCCCCTAGTTCGATCCACCACCGCAATACTCCATGAGCTTGGTGATTTTCACTATCTCGTCCTCTAATCAACAAACCATGCACAACTGAGTGCAGGCAGTTGAAACCTTTACAAGGTTATGCTAAAATAGAGCCTTCAGGTTAATGCATGGAACCGAATACAGATCTTTGAATGAGAAGCCGGTTACTCAAAATGAAAAGTGTATTTGACTAAAAATACTTTCTAGTTGTTCTTCATAATTGTAGAAGCACATGATAGACAGTAGAATAAAGATGAGCATTTTACTTTCAAATTTAGATTCACAAATATCGCCTTAAGAATCATGATATTCAAATGTTTGAATAACAGAGCAGTCTAAACATCCCTTAATAATCGGCATGATGTCCTCCTTTTAAATTGATCCTATGAATCAAAAATTAAGGGCTTTAAATCAGTTAAAGGTGTGCTTTAATATCAGGCTTTGAATCTGTTTTGAAATCAGCCTTAATTTTCACATAATGATCGTTGCACGATAAAGACATATTTTAAATATTTGTTGCTAAAAACAGGGTTGATGATCTATTCTTCAAACATAAGGTTTATATCAAATGTAAGGTTGATCATCCATAATTTTCTCTTCAACTTTCAAATGTATGATATATTATCTGTAATTTCGTCTTTAGAAAAACACAAGATACACAATACATTCTTTTTGAAAGAACGGAAGGTTCATTATAAAAGTAAGGTTGATGATCCATAGTTTTGTGAATAAAATGTATGGTTCCATAATTACATAAGGTTCTTATTCTATACTTTTCTGATATATCAAATGTAAGGTTCCTTCCAGATGTATAGTTCTTTTACCATACTTTTCTTATAACATATGGTTTTTTAACTATACTTTTCTAAACTCCCCTAAAGTAATCATAGAATTTTAATCCTTATTCTACGTTCATTAATGTAGGGTATGAAAAGTGTTTCCAGAACAAGCTAAAATGATTTCTGAACACTTTGTCAAATATTCCACATGAATTAAACGCATTAATATTATTACAAAGTTGAAATATAAAGAATATTAATTTCTTCAAATACAATCAAAGTAAAATCTTTAGAATAACAAACAGGGGTATTTTGGAGCATCAAAATCATCATAAAACTATAGAGTATTGTTGAAACAATAAATTCTCAACAATCTCCCCTCATCAGAATAGTATAGAGTATTGTTGAAAGTAACATATTCTCAACAATCTCGTCCTTTTTGATGATCCCAAAATGTCACGAACCGAATCTGGTCGCCTTCAAAATCAGCACCCGACCCGGTCCATGGCAAGACCTGAAGGGCGTTCCTGATCTCCACAGGCTGGAACAAGTGCCCGGGTATCATAAAATGAGAATTGGGAATGATTTACTTGAGTTTATAATCATAAAACAACAAAATAATCAAATAAAACGAATCTGGATTTTTCAAACCAAAAAATCTTTTACAAAAATTCAGAACTGAATTACATAGCATAAAACAACTCAAAAAGACTATACCAAAGGTACAAAACCAAAATGAAACAGCCCAAGAACCTCCACATGGCAAGATGCACCTCTCTCAAGCCATCTCCACAAGACTTCACCACCAAGGACCGGCTAGAAACCTGAACCAATGGTACTAAAAACTGTACCCAACCTATGACAACAAAAATAACCAAGTCTACTTACACCCAAGGGTTTAAGTATGGTGTGAGAAAATTCCCAGTAGGATACCACCACTAAGAGATTCCATGTGATAAACATTTAAAGACGAAAAGCATGCAAGTTTTCAAAAACATAAAAAAAACTAGTTAAAATTTCTAAAATATGCGACTTTGAATAAAAACAGTTTTCAAGTGGGCTATTTTAACAGGTTAACACTTTTAAAATAAATAACAAAGATACTGAATTTTCCAGCCAAATGTACCGTATGCCGACGGTAAGTATAAAGTAACTAATGAGCACAAGCAATATGAAATAACCCCTAGGCACTTGCTAGCTGTGGGTCACAGGTACCTCGTATCTCGGTGAGAGTAACCATCACAAATAACCATTCTCGTGCACGAGCCACTAGTAGGGAACATACCCATAACCTAGTGGTCCACAATCATCATCATCATAGTTTAGTTAGAGTTGTAAGCGTCAATCTTGCTAAGTGAAACTGAGGCCAAACCCCACGGATTCACTAGCATACTAGTACACGTCCACCCACCAAGATACCCAGGTTTTCCCCTTGTGCTCAAACAAGTTCAACAAGTCCATAAATATACATTGAACATGGAAATATCATTTCCACTTAAAAAATTCACCAAACAGCCCATATGTATACCACACAATTCACAAAAATCCATTTTTCATTCAAAATGATTTTGAAATCCGACTCACACCAAAATAGCCCACAACACATTTCACATTCTTCAACACTTCCACAAAACCATTAAACAATTTTATAAAACAATTATAAGATATTTCAACTCATATAACAGCCCACACACATGGAAAATAACACATCTTTCATAATAAAAAATTCAATTTTTCACATCACATTCACACAAAACACTCCACATGACTTTCACATCACTTTCACTCCTCAATATCTCCTTCAAACAATTTAATAAAATATTTCCAAGATGATACATATCACATAACAAAATTTTCACAAATGAAATGGACCTTTTAAAAATATACTCCTTCCAAAACAGTTTTTTGTTATAGTTTCACCTATTACACAACTTAATAAACCATTCAAAACTTTCATAAAACAATTATAAAGAGTATACCCAAACTTTGCACATAAAACCCATTCCAAAAACCACTTTTTAAGCCAAAATCACACCAAGACCCTACCAAAACAGAATTGGCAGCCCAATAAACATGTAATAATCCACTTTCAAATGTTATATAATCACCTTGAACAATATCACAAAAGATACGCATGAGAACACAAAAATTCATAAAACACTTTCAAGGAGTATAAAAAGGTTATACACAGAAAACCATTCAAATACACCCCCTTTTTAGGACCACATGGCACTATATCATTACCCAACTATAATTGGAAGCCCATTTCAACAACTAATAAATCACTTCCACATTTTACAAAACTACCACAAGAGATAACACATGAAATACATTTGAAAAATACACACTTCAAGAAAAAAAATGCAACTTTAATACCAAATGCTTTACTATTTCTACCAAAAATGATTTTCTCATAATTCACAGCACATAAGGAACATGTAAAATTATTTAATCAATCAAACTAACTCATCATTAAATGGTTAACCATAGAAGCACCTACCGAAATTGTCGAATCCCTCAAAACATGGTGCGAAACATCAACCGCACCACCCTGGCACCACAGGGATGATAAATCCATCCCTAGACCACAAATGTTCACCAAAAAGGCCCATGGTTAAACCCTAGGTATCAACCCTAGGTTCTGGACACTTTGGAACATCAAGAAAGATGGATAAAACCCAAAGGAAATGGAAGAAGTGGAAGGGAGGAACACGCACCTTGAAAAATCTTGAAGCAATTACCCTGAATTAACCAAATTTTGAAACTCAAAGTAGCAAAACCTGACCGTTAGGCTCGACTGATGAGGAGGAGGTCATGTGGGGACTACAATGGGGACAAAAGAGTAAATATTGAAGTAGATATGAATGAATGAATTTACCTCTTCAAATCTTCCCGATTTTAGAAACCCTAATAAGTTCAGAATTCAATCGTGATGAAGAAGAGCTCCAAAGAGGGGAGAGAGAGCTTGGGCGCACGACTGGGTTCAAGGGGCGCGTTTTAGGCTTGGAATCACTGAAAAAACCTTAAAAATGAATAAGTTATTAATTAATCAAATTTTATTTTTAAAACTGGAATTGGGCTTTTGGGCAGGCCCAATCCCTTAAATAAAAACCAACATAAACCTTGGTTATGTATTTCCAAAGGCTCCAAATTTTAATTGTGGTGTTAATATATCACGGGAGGACAATTAGGAGTTGTAATGAGTGAAAAATATTAAAAAAATGAAAATGTTATAAAAGAAATAAAATTTATTTTTAAATTTGGAATTGGGCTCACGGTTTGGCCCAATTCATGAAAACTCAACTATTCTCCATAAAACATTTGGAAACCCCCAAAATAAAGAATTAATTGAAATTAAAATAAAATTAAATTTAAAATAAGATATGTATGTAAAAATTATCCCCACCATGAGAGCTTTCAACCCCGGAAAGTCATAGCAAGGCCAAAGCAACAACCAAACCCAACTGAGAAACCAAGAGGTACTCCCTTGTCAGGTTTCTCCCCCAAAGGCCAAAACACCTCCAGTGATCAATTAATGAAGGATTACTCTCACAAACAAAACTTACACCACTTTCCTGAAATGATCAATCACATTCATAATTGATCCCAAAATAAAACTCATTAAACACTATCCAAAAAAATCTCAAGCAATTCACCCAAATGAACAACAACATCGAAGAAGGATACACTTACCTTACTTTAACTAGACCATTGGGTACTACCCAATCCCAATGTTTACTAAAGGAAGATGTAGGTAGCTGGATAGCTCTGAATGAGACTACCTACCTCCAAGCCACGACCATGAATAAGTCTATGTTACTGGTATGGGAGAACAAAAATTACCTCCCCACCATAAGAGAAAACCTATATTTTTTTTCTCGAGAAAGAATCAGGACACTAACAGGGGGAGGCCTGAATGGACTCCCTAGTACAAAGGGTATAATTCCATCAGAAATTTACAAAATAACTTATATAAGACTCATAGTGTGTCTCCCCACCATAAGAACCAACCATCTTAACCGATCGGCGTGGGCCGACACAAAAAGACCCCAAAAATAAAGAGTTGGGACGGTCGCACGGTTAGTCTGCACAGTTTGGGAAATTTTGCAATAACTATGTGGATCCTTATATCTGCATGGTTATTTTTTTTGTTCATGGTTAGAACTAACCATGTGAAAACCGTGTTCTCAACTTTTCTAGTAAAATTTCTAACCATTCTCCAAAGACTCAATGAAAACCAAAGGGGAGGGAATAACATTTTGTGATGACATGGGTACAAGACCCTCCACCTATTTCCACCGAATGGGAACAACAGAAGAAATATGATGACACCATAGGTTTAAACTCTTCCTATATTTCATTCTAAGGATAGAAATTTGTACAAGGGTTTAAACGACACTAGAGTTTCCCCTGACTACGCGCCAGCTTCTCTCCGGGACCTGTGGCTGGACCTCAAAATATTGAAGCATCTTCGGCCACCTAGTTAGGCTGTTGAAACCCCTATGTGGAACTTCTTCTTCCTGTGCCACAAACAACTACACCACATACCCCGATGGGTTCATCAAGACATAACACACTCCATAACCCACTCCATAACCCACTTTACCAAAACCAGACATTTCACTAAAACAAGGGATCAGATGATGCACACATATCGCACCTTGTTTCTATGGGTGAGAAACAACAGAAGGGAAGGGCACGTATAAACACCTTCCTCTAAGATAAAGGATTTGATGTTTTTTCCAAGGGATACATACTCCCAACATAACATATAACCTCAGAGGATTGTGTGACCTTCACCTTTATAGTCAAAAGAGCACACAACATCACAATGCGTCACTAAACATGACCCTTGAGATTGATAGAAACAATACATGGAACGAGACCATATTCAAAGTCCCTAAACAACAGACAAGTCCAAAAAGTGGACACAATGTCCTATCATGACCAAAATCTCAAAATTGGTGGTTTAATAATAACTATTTATTAAAAGAAACTATAAAGAACCCAGAGGCCCTCTTAGACACCATCAAGACACTCATCCACACTAACAACGAAAGAACACTTCCACCTTCGATGAATCAGGAAACTTAAGAAACTAGGGTCTCTTTCAACCTTCCATAAGCACTATCCCACTACAAGAGGATCCACAAATCAACGAAATGAACGGGTGTAGACTCAATCAACAATGATCGATAAAATATTCCTTATATTGATCAACTGGAGGATTTTCCAATGGCGAAACAATACGGGTTGCACTTGAGTTGTGCATTAACCCTTAATGGGGGCGTACCTTATCCAATGAGAGAACCCAAGGATCCAACCAAGCTAGTCCATCAGTCAAAACATGCCACAAACCAGATCCAAACACATGAAGGGAACCACATTAAAGGCATCCCAAAACATTTTTCAAAAGAGACCACTAACCGTCCTTACAAAACAACTTACCAACCAAACACAAACCCAAAACATAGTTCAAACAGAAGGGGTTTTTGAACTCAAAACATCCCACAATATCAACATTTTCTAAAACCCATAATACAAACCATACCAAACTATTCATCAAGACATCATGTTTTTCTTTAAAACCAATTCTTTGAAAACAAACGGTTTAGCAGTAAGCGTATCCACCAATGGTACCCCATGGGCCTCACACATGCATGTTTTTGTGCCACACCGGGAACCCTCATCATATCCATCCCAACACTCATCCAGTCATTCCATCAACCATCCATCATCCCATATAACCCCATGCATTTGGTCACTGACGAAAATACCAAAGTTTAAAACAAAAATTCTTTCCATTTTTCAAAAACAAAATGGTCAACCAACCCAACCTTTTTCTCAAAACTGCTATCAATGAGATCAAAATCCCAATTCACATCTTACAAAACTTTTCATAAAGACACATACATTTGGAAAAGAAATCAATTTCATGATATTCATATCAATTTCAAAACATCTCATCCCATTAAAACACCCTTTGATTGTTTAGAAAACTCTATTGGAAACACTTTTCAAACCCAACTTCAATATAGTTCCTTCTTTCAAAAGAGGTGTAAGCACACCATTTTCCATTTCAAAACAATTCTAAAAATTAACTTCCACCATTTCATAAATAAAACCATTCCCTCTTTATTTGAAAATCATTTCACAAAAAAATTACACTTCTTAAAACCAATGTGCCATGATTTCAAAACCTAAGCACAAAACAATGTGAGTGGAAACTAGTTTCAGTGGGTGACTTTGAAATATGGTTGGTGGCCATATTCCAATCACTTCACTGTCACAGAGAGTGTTCTAGGGAATATCCTTGCCTCCACATGGCTTTCCAGGCGCTGCGAGCTCACTAGGACCATTAACCCAACTCTCTTTTCATTTCCCTTAATCATCATCGAACCAAGAAAACCAAAGGACTTAGATAAATCCTTACTTATCTTGGAAACATGAATCCCATTATGAGGTGTGGTGATCAAGCACACTACCCATAACTTTAATTCCATGTCCCAACTATCCTAAATCAAGACTATCTCGACTGTTCCCCAAATAACATGACCCAAAGAGTTAACCTGAACCTCCTCTGATACCATTTTTTCACGAACCGAATCTGGTCGCCTTCAAAATCGGCAACCGACCTGGTCCATGGCAAGACCCGAAGGTCATTACCGATCCCCACAGGCTGGCACAAGTGCCTGGGTATCATAAAATGATAATTGGGAACAATTTACCCGAGTTTATAATCTTAAAACAACAAAATAATCCAATAAAACGAATCTGGATTTTTCAAACCAAACAATCTTTTACAAAAATTCAGAACTGAATTACATAGCGTAAAACAACTCAAAAATACTATATCAAAGGTACAAAACCAAAATGAAATATCCCAAGAACCTCCACATGGTAAGAGGAACCTCCCTCAAGCCATCCCCACAAGACTTCACCACCAAGGACCTGCTAGGAACCTGAACCAATGATAATAAAAACTGTACCCAACCCGTGACAACAAAAATAACCAAGTCTACTTACACCCAAGGGTGTAAGTAGGGTGTGATCCAATGCCCAGTAGGATACCACCACTAAGATATTCCATGTGATAAACATTTAAAGACGAAAAGCATGCAAGATTTCAAAAACATAAAAAAACTAGTTACAATTTCTAAAAGATGTGACTTTGAATAAAAGCAGTTTTCAAGTGGGCTATTTTAACAGGTTACACTTTTAAAATAAACAACAAAGATACTGAATTTTCCAGCCAAATTTACTATATGCTGACGATAAGTATAAAGTAACTAATGAGCACAAGCAATAGGAAATAACCCCTAGGCACTAGCTAGCTGTGGCTCCCAGGTACCTCGTATCTCGGTGAGAGTAACCATCACAAATATCCATTCTCGTGCACGAGCCACTAGTAGGGAACATACCCATTACCTAGTGGTCCCCAATCATCATCATCATTGTTTAGTTAGAGTTTTAAGCGTCAATCTTGCTAAGTGAAACTGAGGCCAAACCCCACGGATTCAGTAGCATACTAGTACACGTCCACCCACCTAGATACCGAGGTTTTCACCTTGTGTTCAAACAAGTTCAACAAGTTGAGAAATATACATTGAACATGGAAATATCATTTCCACATCAAATATTCACCAAACATCCCATATGTATACCACACAATTCACAAAAATCCATTTTTCATTCAAAATGATTTTGAAATCCGACTCACACCAAAATAGCCCACAACACATTTCACATTCTTCAACACTTCCACAAAACCATTAAACAATTTTATAAAACAGTTATAAGATATTTCAACTCATATAACTGCCCACACACATGGAAAATAACACTTCGTTCATAATCAAAAATTCAATTTTTCACATCACATTCACACAAAACACTCCACATCACTTTCACATCACTTTCACTCCTCAATATCTCCTTCAAAAAATTTAATAAAATATTTCCAAGATGATACATATCACATAACAACATTTTCACAAATGAAATGGACCTTTTAAAAATATACTCCTTCCAAAACAGTTTGATGTTATAGTTTCACCTATTACACAACTTAATAAACCATTCAAAACTTTCATAAAACAATTATAAAGAGTATACCCAAACTTTGCACATAAAACCCATTCCAAAAACCTATTTTTAAGCCAAAATCACACCAAGACCCTACCAAAACAGAATTGGATGCCCAATCAACATGTAATAATCCGCTTTCAAATGTTATATAATCACCTTGAACAATATCACAAAAGATACCCATGAGAACACAAAAATTCATAAAACACTTTCAAGGAGTATAAAAAGGTTATACACATAAAAGGAATTGAAAAAGGGTATTTCAGTAACTCTTAATAACATATTTCAATTCTACTAACTACATTATCAACCTCTTTTTCAGTCCATCTCCTAACTGAATTATCAGATCCCTTCTTTCTTAGGTCAACTGAATATCTTCAATTAGATGGACTCTGAAAAACTCATGAAATATTTATTCCTTTTCCATGAACTAATTTAGCTTTTCAGTGAACCTATTCACTAACTCTTTTACTCCTTGTTCAGCTAATGTAAGCTTCTTAACAAGATGATTTTAATTATCCAACAGAACAGATAGTGGAGCATTATTATATTGTAAGTCCTGTAACGTTTCATTCATATTTATCATTACTGATGTAATGGTTTGGAATCTCTTGAATAAACCATGTGAATTACCTGATGTACTGTATTGAATTTATGTAACTGTTTCAAACTATTGTTGCATGAAAGTCTTGAATTCTGCCAAATCTAATTTCAATACAACTTCAGATTTTAATTTTGAAACTTCTTCTAACATATCCTTCTTAAAAACTTCCACTTATAGCTTTGAAACTGAACTATTTTTCATGTTCTGAAACATCTGTCTCTCCTTCTCTGATGCTCTTCTCAAAGAATAATTTTCAGCATGAATTCTATTAAATATTCTGATTAACTCCTCCACATTATTATTCTCATAATCATAGGCACACTATACTTGATTATCAACTTGATTTTTCAAAATTAAAGGAAATGATTGAGAATCAGATCTCGGATATGTAACCTTCTCCACTTTTTGCTCAATTGATTTTTCCTTTGAGTTATGAACTGACTCATCCATAGAAAAATTGTTACTTAAAACTTTAGTATAAACTTCAGATGGACTCTTTCCTCTGTTTACATTTTCATAAGGTTGTTGATCCTCATGAGAATATTCATTTACATCCTCTAAAACAGGTTCTTCTTGAAATGTTTCTTCTTGAACGACTTTAGTAGGTTGTGCAGACTATTCTTGAACAAATTCAGTTTGAGCCACTTCAACTTCTCTAGGATCTACCTCTGCTTGAGGTACAACTTCCTCTTCAATTTTAGGTACAACCCCAATATGAGAAACAACATCTCTTACAAATCTATAGCTTAAAATATATCTAGTTGTAACATCATTTGTTTGAATAGGCTCCTCACCAACTTGAGTCACTCTATGCCTTTTCCTATGAGTTCCTTCTTGACTTCCCTCATCAACAGGGGAATTAAATACTTCAAATCTAATTCTTCTTGATGTTTTTGAAACATCACTGTTCCTTGATTATGCTATTCTTTCTTTGGTTTTCCCAGTTTTCTCTCCCCGAGCAGACTCGTAATCTTCATCAGCACCAACAGAAATAATCTTTCCTTTCACAGTGCCTCAAAAAAATCTTATTTTTCTTAAAGTTCAAACATCGAATATGTTAATGTGATGGCATCATACTCTAGCATCTACTAATCTCACCACACTAGACTTAAACCATAATTTTCAAATGAAACTCCAATAGGGATAGAGGTTCATTCGAAATTTTGGTTGACAACAGTAGTTCAAATACCTTATCATATATTGAGGAAAATTCAACTTGATGTCACTCAGAAACAAAAAAATCAAATACATATCAGGATATAAAATCTTCTACATTTCAAATATCCTTGGGGAAATCCCTGTTTGAACATATTTTTCATGAATTTTACTATATGGATTTAGATCCTTGACTAACATATTTATGATATTTGTAGTACAAAATAAAAAGACATAATTTCCTCTGAATTATGTACATTATCTCAAATGGATTTAAAATAAAATTGATAAACTCTCTCATGAGGCTAGTTTAAGATTCTATCTATTTCGACAGACAAAATAGAAAAATAGCAATCTTCAATTTTCTTGAATATTAATTCCTCTGTATCTCCAAGACTAAACAGATTAGATTTAATGATATTTCACAACTCTAACTCATACAGAAATTCTGAGTTTTAATCACTGAATGTTTGTTTGAGATTCTGATAATCCAAATCTTGCTTCAGCATTAAATTGGTCTGGTACACCCATTCCAAATAAATTAATTTCCCCTGTAATATATTCCTTACTGCCAAACATTGAAGCTTGGCATTACTAGCTTTTCCTTCCTCGATTCTCTCTACCTTGGCCATTTCTGTCTCAAAGTTCTAAATGCTTGAAGGTTTAGGGTTTCAAAGATTCATTTAAAGTTGGATGAAGGCGGTAAGGGTTTCAGTGTTTCGAAAGGTTTTAAGAAAAATGAACAGGTTTGGAATGTGAAACAGGTTCTGACAACCTTGATTCTCGTGTCATTACGTACATAATAATTATTACATTATTTAAAATAAAGAAAAAATGTATAAGGAAAAAAATTATAGTACATATGAAATTTTAAATTATTCTAAAAACAAATAATTTATTTATTTAAAACAGTGAAGATTTATATAAAAAATAATTAATATAATCAAATTATTAAAATTAAAATTAAAATTTCATTGAAAATTAAATAAACCTAGGTCCCCTTAATAAAATCGAACCATGCAGTGGGAAGTGGTTCAATTAAAATATCATCTAATTGAATTTTAGTACATAAAAATTCTAATAATATATAATTTTTAAGAACATGATCTCCAAGAAAATGATGTCTGATATCAATATGATTAGTCCTGGAATGATTAATAGGATTTTTTGAAATATTTTTGTGCTTGTATTATCATATAAAAAAGGTGTATTATCAAAATTTGGTCCAAAGTCCATAAGTATTTTTTTTATCCACAAAACGTGTGCACATCATCTGCCTTTAGATACTTATTCTACCTAAGCTATTGAAAAAGAAACTAAGTATTGTTTCTTACTAGACCATGAAACTAAATATTTTCCTCAAAAGTGTTTGGTTCCAGAGGTGATTTTTCTTTCTAATATACAGCTTCCAAAGTCATCATCTGAATATGAAATTAAATTAAAATCATTTTTTTGGATAGAGGAGTGATTGAAAAATAGTTCCTTTTAAATATCTGAAAATTCTTTTAACAATACTTAAGTGAGATTATTTAGGATTTGATTGAAATATTTCACAAAGACATACTGAGTACAAATAATCTGCCTACTAGCAGTAAGATATAATAAACTAATAACCGTACCTCTATATAACTTATTGTCTACTGATTTTCCAGTTTCATCCAAATCAAGTTTTATATTAGTACACATAGGATTTGTATATGTCTTTCTATTTTCAAGTCCAAATTTCTTCCATAAATCAATATTGTATTTTCTTTGATTCAAAATATTTCCAAAATATTTTTGATAAATTTGATGTCCTAAAGAGAATTTTAATTCTCCCATCATTATCATTTCAAAACATTTTTATATTAAATTTGAAAACTCTTGACAAAGATTATTATTTTCTGATCAAAAAATTACATCATCAGAATAAATTTTAACCAATAAAATATTGGGGTTTACAGTTTTTTAAATAAAGTTAGATCTTCCATTTCAAAAGTAAAATAATTTTTCAAAAGAAAAAAACATAATCTTTCATACCAAGCTGTAGGTGCTTGTTTATGGCCATAAAGAGCTTTCGTAATTTTAAAAACATAATCTGGTTTTTGAGAATTTTCAATACCAATAGATTACTCAATATAAACTTCCTCCATTAAAAACCCATTTAGAAAGGCATACATAACATCCATCTGAAATAATTTAATGTTCATCTGAGATGCATAGGCTAAAAGGATTCTAATTGATTCTAATCTAGATATAGGTGAAAAGGTATCATCATAATCTATGCCTTCTTCCTGATTATATCCTTTAGCTACTAGTCTTGATTTATTTCTAGTTATTAGTATTTGATCAACTTGTTTTTTTTTCTAAAAACCCATTTAGTTCCTATAACTGGATAGTTCTGTGGTCTTTCAACTGAATTCCAAAATTCATTTCTCTTGAACTAGTTTAGTTCTTATTGCATTGCTATCATTCAATTTTAATCAACTAAGGCTTCCTCTAATGTCTTAGGTTCTAATTGGGATAAAAGGCAGAGAACTCAATTAGATGTCCTATATTTATTCTAGTTTTTATTCTAGTGTTTATGTATCCTATAATAGTTTCTAATGGGTGATACTTTAGGGTTCTAGACTATCTTGGAAATACACTATTATTTTCATCAGTGTCATGTTCTTCTAAACTAGACTAAAATTTTTTATATCATTTTCAAAATCATCTTACAAGTTCTAAAGTCTCATGTTATCGTTAGAGTCGTATTCATTAATTTTATATTTCCGTTTCTCAAAGTGATCAGATTCATCAAATTTCACATGAAGTGATTCTTCAACAATCCTTGATTTTTTATTAAAAACTCTATAAGCCTTGGAGATAGAAGAATATATTAATAAAATTCCTTCATCAGATTTTGGATCAAACATACCAAGACTGTACTTTTTATTCAAGATATAAACCTTGCATCCAAAAAATTTAATGTATTTTATTTAGGTTTTTGGTTATTCCAAATTACATAAGGTGTCTCTTTGAAAATTGGTCTAATTAAAACTCTATTCCAAATATAGCAGGGTGTACTTATAGCTTCTACCCATAAATAGGTAGGAAGACTGTATTCATTTAGCATAGTCCTAGCCATTTCCTGAATAATTATATTTCTTCTTTCAAAAATTCCATTCTGTTGAGGTGTTCTTGGTGTAGAAAAGGTGTACTTAATACCTAAATTTGATAAAAAGGATTTGAATTCCCAACTCTCAAATTCTTCACCACAATCACTTCTTAATGAAACTATTTTAAAATATTTTCCATTTTGAACAGCTTTGTAAAAACATTCAATTATTGTAAAAGATTCAGTTTTGTATTTTAGAAAATAAATCCATGTAAATCTAGAATAGTCATCAACTAAAACATATACATATAATTTACCAGCCAAACTTTCTATTCTTTAGGTCCAAAAAAATCTATGTGGATAAGTTTTATAGGATTAGATGTAGCAATTTTGTTAATAGATTTGAAAGATGATTTACGTTTCTTTCCAATTTGACATGCATCCTAAAATCATTCATTGTCAAATTTAAGACTAGGAAAATCAGAAACTAATTATTTCCAAGATAATTTATGTAAAGCATAAATATTGAAATGTCTAAGTCTTATATTCTAGTTCTAGGATTCCTTTATTTTAGTAGGTAAACAAATTGTTTTTTTGTTTACACAAGGAATTAAAGTCCAGGGTATAAACATTATCAGTTATGGGTTCTCTAAATTTAATCAATTTATGTATAAAAATAGAACAATAGTTGTTAGAAAAATCAACACTATAACCATAATCATAAATTTGAGATATACTTATCAGGTTGTGTTTCAATCCTTGTACATAGAGTACTTTATTGATTGTGATAGCTTCTAGATATCCAATAGTTCCAATGCCAACTATTTTACCTTTGGATTTATCACAAATTGTGACTAATACTATATTATTTTGAGTTAATGTTTTAAAGTTTGATGAGTTCCCACTCATATTCCTGGAGCATCCACTGTCCATATACCATATTTCAGTCCATCTTCTGTGACTTTCTTCCTTGACAGCATCTGCCATAAAGCACATATTTTCTTTTATATTTGATTCTTCCTTTTTTGACTTAGACTTTGATGAGGTGATGAAGTCTTTATAAACACTCCAAGTAGCTTTCATTTCTCTTTTGTATTTCTTCTCATAATCATTATTTTTGAAAAATTTCTTTTTCTTTTCTTCTTTTAATTGAGGACAGTCAGGTCTTATGTGACCTATCTTTTCAAATTCATAGAATCTAACTTCCTTAGGTTCTTTTACATCTTTCTTGAAGTATTTTTTGAATCCCTTCTTCTTTCTGTAGAATTTTCTATATTTTCTCGCTAATAGATCCAATTCTACATATGAATCAGATGAATCAGAACTTTTTGGTTTTCCCTTGATCTCTTACTTCATATTTCTGCTCTGCTTTGGGATGTTACCTTCAAAGTAGTATTTTCTCTCTTGATAAAGACTTTATGCTTACTTTCTCCATCTTTAATCTCAGCTTCATACATCATTAGGGTTCCAATTAATTCTCACATATTTAGATCATTGACTAGTGATGATTTCCTAATGACAACTGATATCCCATTCCATTGGTTTGGAAGTACACTCAGTAATTTCAAGGAGTAATCTACTTGTTTGATAGGATCTTCCAAGGTAGTGATGTTGTTGGCAATATCTGCGAGCCTTCCATTAATTTGAGTGATTCTTTCATCCTCAAACATTCTGAATGTTTAAAATTTTAGATTTTATATAGCATACCTAATTTTTCTGACATTTTTAGTTCCCTCATTGACAACTGCGATTGTCTGCCACATCTCATATGCAGTAGTACATTGAGATACATGATTGAATTCATCTATTCATAGACCACAGATAATAGCATTCATAGATTTTGAATTTATTTCATACTCTACTTCAGTAGATGCACACCATGTTTCAGGTCTCTTAGGAATTTCATAAGGAGTAAGAATTTTCTAGTAGACTATCTGACCAATATTTTTCAGATAGATGATCATTCCTGACTTCCAACATCCATAGTTTTCACCATTGAAGTATGGTGATTGAACCATTGAAATTCCCTCTCATGTATCAGCCATTGATATCCCTGAGTATAATCCTTTGAAACTTTCAGCTTGTTATAGATTTATTACAAGAAAGCCCTGCCGTTGATACCATTTGATGGATCAGGTTATACAAAATATGCACAAGAGGGGGGTGAATTGTGACTTTTAAAATTTCTTTGAGAATCATTATTATTTCCCAATATGTTCTTTAACTTTATAAGAATGTTTATGTAGTGGAAAATAAATATATTAAAGGATGCATGGATGTATAGTGGTTCAGGGAACAGAAGGCCCCTAGTCCACTCTACCAACACTCTACTCCACGAGCTGGGTGATTTTCACTATCTGGTCCTCTTATCAATGGACTATCCAAAACTATATGCAGGCAGTTGACACCTTTACAAGATAAGGCTAAAATAAAGCCTTCAGGTTCATGCACAGAACCGAATACATATCTTAGATTAAGAATCCGATTACTCAAAATGAAAAGAGTATTTGACTAAAAATACATTACCATTGTTCTTCACAGTTGCAGTAGCGTGAAACTGACAATAGATGGATCATCATATTCAAAAATGATGTTATTCAGGTAAGACCTCTTTTGAGTCGATCCAGTTGCAAATAGATCTTGAAATAAAATCATAAAATTTTAACAACTATATATTCTTGATTGATCTTTTATGTAGAATAATAATATTTAATTCTTTTCCTTTTATTTAGAAAAATAAAGTCTCATAGATCTTGGTAGTATTAGATCTGTATGGCTCGTATAAATCTATAAATATTGTCGTCAAAAAACTCGAGAGCTTTGTTCTTCTGGTATTTTTCATGATGATCTATCTCCCCTTTTTTAATTCAAAATAACACCGATATATAAAGATTAAAAATGACCATTTTTCTTTGAAATTTGAATCCACAAATGTCACCTTAAGAATTGTGATATTCTAATGTTTTAATAACATAACAGTCAAAAAGTTTCTTAATAATCATCATGAAATCATCCTATTAAATCGATCCTTTGAATAAAAAATAAATGGATTTAAATCAGTCAAATATGTGCATTAATATCGGGCTTTGAATATGTCTTGAAATCGACCTGATATTCCGCATAAAGGCCGTTGCTCGATAAAGTCTTATTTTAAATCTTGGATGCTAAAAGTTGTGTTGATGATCTATTCTTCAAACGTATGGTTGATATCAAACGTAAGGTTGATCATCCATAGTTTTCTCTTTAACTTTCAAATGTATGGTATATTATCAATACTTTACTATTTAGAAAAATATAAGATACAAGATCTATACTTTTCGATAAAACGTAAGGTTTATTATAAAAGTAAGGTTGATGATCCCTACATTTGTGAATAAAATTTAATGTTCCATACTTACGTAAGGTTATTATTCCACACTTTTCCGATATAATAAACGTAAGGTTCTTTACAAATGTTAGGTTCTTTTACCATACTTTTCTAACAGCGTATGGTGGATTTACTATACTTTTTTGAACTCCCATAATGCAAACATAGAATTTTAATCCTTACGCTACACTCTTCAATGTAGGGTATGAACAGTGTTTCCAGAACACGCTAAAATGATTCTCGAACAGTTTTTAAAATATTCCATGCAGGTTAAATACTTTAATATTATTCCAAAATAGTACTATAATGAATATTAATTTCTTGAAATATACTCAAAGTAAAATCATTAGAACAAAAAACATGAGTATTTGTGAGCATCAAAATCATCAATAAATGATAGAGTATTGTTGAAACAATGCATCTCAACAACCCCCATAATCATAATAGTATAGAGTATTGTTGAAAACAACACTTGATCAACATATAAATCATTAATAATGATATATAGAACTTGGAATAAACATTTGAGATGCTAGATGGCATTACCAAATAGTATTCCATAACTCCAATTATTTTTAGGATTTAAATATTTTGGATGCCCCTAGTAAATAGTTTTGATTTCCTTCCAAACCATATAACACCCTTCAATGGAGATACTACAAAAAAAACGTGATCTCCCACTTTAAATTCTAAATCATCCCTTCATCTATCAGTATAACTATTTTTCCAAATTTAACATATAGTAATATGAATCTTAAGAGGCTTCAATTTACCCATTGTCTCTTCTATGAGATCTGGACCTACAAGGTTTCATTCTCCATCTTTTTCCCAATAAGTTTTTTAAGACACCACTTTCCATATAACACTTCACATGGTTCCATTTTAATTCTTGAATGAATGGTTCTATTATCCGTGAATTCCACCAAAGGTAAATACTTATCTCACATAATTTGAAATTCAACTGAGATTGACCTCAACATATCTTTTCATGTTTAAATATTATTTTTAGACTTCCCATTGGTTTGAGAAAGATAGGCGGTACTCAAATATAGCTTTACGTCATTATACATCTGAATAATTTTCTTGTATTTAAATATAAAGTTGGGGACAAGATCACATACAATAAAATGTGGGGTAGCATAGAGTCTCACAAAATCATTAGTATATAGCTGCATGAGGAACTCAAGAGGTAGACCAATCCTTATAGTGAGGAATTGCGTAGACCTGGTAAGGTGATAAAAAATAACCCATATGAAATTGTTATTTCTAGGTGTTTTTGGAAATCCAATGAAAAATTCCATAGTAATATCATCTGATTTCAACACATGTATAGGTAGACGTTACCTATATCATTTGGGATTATGGCTCTTAACCTTTACCTTTTTAGAATCTATGAATCTTGATAAATAATATGAAATTTACTATTTCATATTATAATAATAAAAATGTTCCTTCAAATCTCGATACATTTTGTTACTATCTAGGTTTATAGATAAATTTTTGGCATGGGATTCATCTAATAATTCTAATTTTAGTTTCGATATGGGTTGAACACATAACATCATCCCAAATTTCAATATACTAACTTCATAGATTATGTCTACCAAATTACCATCACTAATGACTTCATTATTATTTTGAATATTCTTATCATAAATTTGGAAAAAAAATTCTCCAAAAAGGATACCTTAAAATCTCTAGGATAGATGAATTTTTTCCATTATTTAATGATTCCCAAATCAAAATATACTAAATCCATGAATATAGCATCTGTAAAAATCCTCATTTTATTAAAAACCACATCATATTTCTTACTTAATATAACAACCACCTTATTTTCCTTCCCTAGTTTCTAGTGTATTGATAAATCATAATCCTTGAGTAGCTATAACAATCCAATTTACCTCATGTCGTGACATTTTTGTGAGAATATGTATTTGAAACATTCCTTATCTATATATATTTTACATATTTTATCATAATGGTAATTGCCCATATCTTCAATGAAAATATTATGATCGCTAACTCAAGATCATTGGTTGGATAATTCTATACAAGAATGTTTAACTATCTTGATTCATAAGAAACAACTCTATCATTTTGTATAGGGAAACATCCAAGTATCTTTTAAAATACATAAATATTTATCAAAAATCCACTTATTCCCAATAGTAAAGTCAGTATTATTTCATTGACCAATATTATATTTAATTATTTAAAACATTTTTTAAATTATTTTTACCATATAAACATAATGTATTAAATTTAAACTTGGTTAACTAGTTATCTAGTTGATCATAAGTTTCAACACATCATTGATAGTAACCTATTAATCCACGGAAACTATATACCCCTACTAAATTCATTGGAATTTTCCATTCCATCACCACCTATATATTTAAAGGATCAAAAGATATTGCATCCTTAGAGACAACATGGGAGAGAAAAGAAAATTCTTAAATCCATAATTCACATTTGATAAATTTTCCATAGAACTCCATCTCTCTAAGAATATTAATAATTATTAAAAAATGAATTTTATTCTCATCACAAATTTTAGTTTATATAAACATATAATAAAAAACTATCACCATGAAATTATTGAGGTAAATATTGAATATTATATTCATCATATAAATAAAAACTTACTGTGAATTTGTCAATTGAAAGGGAATTACTATGGATTTTTAATGTCAATACCTTCTATTAAATTCAATCTTTTGTATATGTTACTTTTTTAGTTCAAGTTTATGAAACCCATAAAGATGATCAAAATTTGAAAAATATTGATCTTCTTGAAGTGGATCAAAAAATTCATCGATAAAATGTATATAATACTTGTTCATTATAATGGGATTGATTTACCAATAATCGATGCACAATATCAAAGACACGTATTTATTCTTCACAAAATGAATATGGGATCCACTTAGTGAAACACTATGGAATATAAATCCTTTATCATGAATCTAATAAATTTGTTTATTTAGTTCCAATAATATCACTATGAAAATCTAATAAGGAGTCTTATATATTGTTTTTTCATCAATAATGAGATCAATGGAAGACACTACTTCAGGTTTAGGTGTATATCACTACTAAAAAATAGGCCTTTAACAGTAATAAAAATAACCTTTATCAGCACTATATAATCACTGACTACCAGAGAGAGATTAAAAGTCAAAGTGTTTTATCATCACTACAAAATTGCTGATAAAGGGGTCCTTTATTAGTGCTAAAAAGACACAAATAAATGGTTCTTTTATTAGCACTTTTATAAGTTCCAATAAAGAACAATATTTATCAGCTCTATTAGTTTTCTCCAAAAAGGAATACCATTATTGGTGCTTCTAAAAGAAATGATAAAGGTCACATTTATCATAATGTCTAAAATAATTGATAAAGGTTACCTTTATCATCACTTATAGAATCACTAATAATGTACCCCATTATGATCGCTTATAAAAGCACTGATTAAGGGATATTCTATAGTTTTCTATAACAGCACACTAAAACTCCAGTGTAGTGTGTTGTAACAACACACTAAAACACCAAAAACACCATGAAATCATAAAAATAAATTTCCAATAAAAAAGTTAAATGAAATAAAATTTACAACATAAATACAAGAAAAAACACTATGTTATAGACATTTCAAATATTTTTTTTGTAAAATTACACAACATAAAATTATTATATACATTAAAAAACATCAATGCTCATTTGTTATTTAATCCTAACCCTAAGCGAGAAAAAAGAATACATATATAAGAAATAAATTTTGCTTTTAGAAATAATATAAAAATTAAATTAACCAAAATGGATAATTTTAAACTAAATTTGAGTCATACCACATTGTGTATTAGATTGAGTTGTAGGTGTCTCTTTTACATCACACCTTTTCTTGATCATCTTTTGGAATTATCTGAAGGAAAATTAACTAAATAATTATTAGATAAAAATTATAAGGAAATTAATTAAGAAATAGAATATAGAATGATGAGAAAACAATCTAGGATCGTTTTCTTAATTTTGGTGATGTGATCTGTGTTTTAAACTAAAATGAAACATATATATTGATAGGATGCACTTGGAGTCATATCGGTCACACTGTGTCTCAAGTTGAGGAGTGTCTGATTCCTACACATCTTAAATGACTTATGGATCATTTTCCTAAAGTTTCAAACCAATTTTAATTTTTTTTCTTGGTTTTGAGTAGGTCACTTGATTGTTTTTACTAAAATGTCCTTTTAAACTAGAAACATGCACTTTAAATCATATTGATCACATCTTATATTGATTTTACATGATCTCAGTTACTACATGTCACAAATGACTTAAGAATCGATATATTTAATTATCAATAAAATTTGAGAACATTTTCTGGGTTTTCAATGAGTGACACTTAGGGATCTTTAATAAAGTTTCAAAATAATTCAAATGTGTTTTCTTTGTTTTGAGTGTGTCACATGTATTTTTTACTATAATGTATTTTTAAACTGGGAACAAACACTTTTACTTTTACCGATCACATAGTGTATTAATTTGACGTGATACTGATTCCTAAACATCAAAAGTGATTTGTGATTTGATTTGATAAATAATAAAGAAAATAAAAGCACGATTTTATTGGATTTCAATGAGTGACACTTTTTGAACAAAAATGTTGCTTTTAAACTGATAATAGACACTTTGAGTCATACTGGTCACACCATGTGACAAATTGAGGTGTGAAATATTAAAACATGTCCCAAACAACATAAGGATCATTTTACTATAGTATCAAAAAAATATGAATGTTTTTAATGGTTTTGAGTATGTCACTTGTCTATTTTACTAAAATGTAATTTTAAACGGGAAACACACACTTTGAATCCTACTGATAACATCGTGTATCAGTTTGACATGAGAATGATTCCTAGACATCATAAATGATTTTTTAATCAATGTATTAAATTATAAAAAAAAGTAAGAGTTCATTTTATTAGTTTATAGTGGATGGCACTTTTTGGACTAAAATATCAATTTTAAACTAATAAGAGACACATTGATTCATACTAGGAACATAGTGTATAATGTTGGGGTGTGACCAATTCCTAAAAATTACAAATGACTTATGGGTCATTTTTTTAAGTATAAAAACAATCATAATATGTTTTATCAGTTTTGAATATGTCAGTTTTCTTTTTTACTGAAATTAATTTTAATTTTATGTAAAAAGATGAACTTGGAGTCATACTAGTCACATCGTGTGTCAGATTAATGTACGGTTGATTCATACAAATTACGAAGTCTCAAATAAAATACTAACTACCAATGTTACCATGATTTCAATTTCCTTTATTTTTTTAACTTCCAACACTTCATTTTGGCATGATGTTCTTAGATGAAAAACCTTTCTCATTGTTGAAATTCAATAGGGAAGAGGAAGTCCATATGCCCATTATATCATGAGAATTGACCACAATGGGAAAACGATATTTCTCTACTCTTCTATATTTCATCAACATGAAATATTTTTCTGCTTAGAATTTACTCAATAAGAAGTATTGGTAGTTTGAAAAAGAAAAGAAACAAAAAACATTGTAAAATTAGTATAATGGAACATTTTCACTCTTTTTTGGCTTGCTGCAAATAGTTAAAATCAAAATATGACTTCCCAAAAGATTTATAAAAAATACTAATTAAGTATCAGATAAACATGATCTATAAATTAACTTATAAATGTTAGATAAAATGATGAGAAAATTAATAAAATATGTATATGTAATTAGCCTTTTCATGATGGTAGTATTCTTTATTAAATTTTTTTTATTGTAATTATCATAATTTTAGAATCAAAAAAAAATTCTATGCACATAAAAAAAATATTATGATGTTAGTAATACTAAAAATAAAAAAATAAAAAATAAATATAAAACAATACATTAATTTTATGGACAATGATTTGACTTTGAAAACATCAACATTACCTCTATGATGAGTAGTGTAGAGCACTTGAAAGAAATCGATAAATGGAAACACTATAGGGGTGAAAAGGTTTTGAGGGAGGAGAAGTCTATGGAAGTTTTGGTGTAGAAAGGCATGAATGATGGAAAAATCACCCAAAATCAAACAGAATAATCCTCTCGTATAAGAAATAAAGTATGTATGTAATAAAAAAATAAATATATTAAACATAAATATGAAATAATAGATTAATTCTATGGAAAGTGATTTTACTATGAAAATATCAAGATTACCTCTTGAATTGAGGATATGTAGCACCATTGTGACTTCAATTGTTTTATAATTAAACTAATATTATTTTTTGATAATTCCAAAAAACGACATATTTGAATAAATTGGATTTTTATCCTTGGAACCAAATATGTGCATCACTTCTTCCATAGGCGTAACACCACTATTTTTCACTTTGCTGCAATCATCATCTTCTTTTGTTTAGAGTGTATAACCATTGATTTCAAAACTTTTGTAAGATATAAAATTTTCATTCAGTATCATGGATATCCATTTAAGTCATTCGAAAATAGAATTAATATTTTCAAATAAATCCTTATAAATTTGATCTTAGAACAATCCTATAATCTACTGATTCTGTGTATTTAATATCCATCATTGACCCCTTGATGAATTGAAATCTCTAATAATTTCTTTGTGGGCTTCAATGTCTAGATTAAAATATTCAATATTATTTAATTTTTAAAGGTTCGCTTGTTCATACTCTATCACGATAATTATAACAATATCTCTGATTGAAATTCCTTCACCCATATGGGGTCTGTTGTGGCATGACTTTGGGAGATCGATGCTATCAACATCTGATAGGTTATCATTACATAATTTAATATCTTCAACAATATATCATTCCTCAATATAACCATCTGGATGACCTGGATTCATTACATACCCTTTAAAAATTTTCACATACCATAAAATGGGGTACATCTATCAATAATGGATATGACCATATAGTTAAACCTATCTAAGAAATTGAACCATCAGATCTACCATTATATTAAAGAATAATGGTGGGAATAACATCTCTAATTCACAAAATATTAATGAAACCACCTTATTCATGATTTGAGACTTCATTAGGTTTATAACATTACGGAATATGGAATTGAAAAATATGGTGAGTTTGGTTAATATATGCTATGAATGTTGAGGAAGAATGAAACAGATAGAAACATGCATCAATTATTTCAACAAAATATGAAATCCATGTGATTTCAGTCCTTGAAACATTCAATTATTCATTGACATGTCATTATTAATATTTGATGAATAACTCTTTGGAAATTTTATAATATTAAGGAAAACCCCAAATTACAATTTTTCATGTCTGGATAGAGTGTAAGCCACTAGAGGAAGAAAAGACGACCCTTTACCATTCATCAGTGGGAACTCTTCCCCTATCCCCGCGGTAATCATGCCCAACCTAGCCATGATGCCATATTTCATTTTTATTGTAATATTAAGTAGTGTTCCTATATCACTATTAATTTTTTTCTATAAGAAATAAATAAATAAAATGTAGGACATTCAAATAATTTTAATATGGTAATTCAAAGAAAATTGATCTCTTATTCTAACCTAATTTCATAAGTTTTTTTTGAAAATGATTTACTTAAAATTGTGTTAATATCTTTTACTTTATGAAATAGATTATCACCCGTTATTGGAGATAGTGTTGTACCTTTTTAGACATTCTCAATGAATACTAGAAATCTGGATCAGTATATATGTCATCGAGGTAAAATTCCCAATTTCTAAAAAACACAGTCTTTGTGGAATGTTTCAACCAAACTGATTGTGTGGGATTTTCACAAATGAGACACCCCAACATTCCTTTAATGATATAGCCTAATAAACTTACATAGTATGGGGAGTCATTTATCATCCTGTACAAGAAGTCCCTCAATGAAAATTCTTCACTTATATGGTCATCATAAATTTTAAAACCTGTATCCCACATCAATTTCAGATCTTAGATCAATGGAACCAAATAGACATAAATATCATTACTGGGTTGTATTGTTCTAGATATAAGTGAAGACAACATATTGTATTTACACTTTTTTCATAACCATGGTGGAGAGTTATAATTTACCAATATGACATACCATGTACTGTGAGTACTACTATGTACAAAAAAGGATTTATTCAATATATAGATAATAAAGATAAAAGTTTCTCGGGTGATTTCCAAATTCAGGATACTCATAATAGATTTATTCCACTGTGGTGAATCTGTGGAATGATGTAGGTTCCCTTGTTTAATTAGTTTATTCGAATGCCATTTCATTTGTCTTGAGGTTTCCTAAAACCCATGTAGTATTCTAAACTATAGAATGATAGGAAAGTACCATAAAGATTTGGATGGACTTGTTTAATTTTTCTTGTGACGATCCACACCACACTTAAGTTGTTTTATGAGGGATTCATAGTCCCTTAGAAACAATATCCAATCATTAGTAAAATTATGTATTTTGTAGAGATCATTTTTATTGAATGTTACATTCATTTAGCATAATATTTTTGACATTGTAGTTCATTTTATTTTGGTAGCATATCATTCTGGAGACCAAGTAGTTCAATAAATATGGTGTCACTCCATCCACTTCCATATTTAATATTATATAACATGAACATAGATAACAATGATTTTCCTTAGTATTAATGATATATAATGTTCTCTTAGAACAAATATTTAGCTTCTCAAGAAAATTTGGTCAATCACAATGGTCATTTTCAATTATCATTGTCATTTCACCCATGTGATCACCATCATCATTTGCACTAGTATTCATATTATATGATTCATAAACTATAGTGTCATCCAATCAGTGTGAACATCTTATTTTACCCAATGTTTAGTCTAACATTTAAAACTTTGATCTATTCCATGAAAAATAAAACGCTCTTCTTACTCTTCTGGACTAATTTTTCTTGAATAAAAATAATTAAAACACAGGAAAAGTATTGGATAAAGGATATATGCATTATCTTTTGAAACGTGATGAAATGTTTTACTCCATATTTACAATATTTTGTAAAATGATTATCATTAATCCATTTTAGATTTATATCCATCCTATTGGGTTCATAAAATATTCATTTTTTATTATAAATAAATAAATACACATTAGATATTCATTATAAAATGTGGAAGTTATAGATAATTCTAATAAGGGAAACCCAACAATTTATTATCTTAAATAATTTCATTATGCTATGAATAAAATGTATAATTGAATTTATGAAAAGAATTACTCCACTATGGTAGGTGTTATCCTCTAAATTCTTCCAAAGGTGAAAGTTATAGATAACTCTCATCCTCATCAGATCATCTAACGAACAGTTATCATTGCATTTTTATTTGGCACTCATACTTCATATCTAGTGGACATGCACCTATGTTTATTTAAATACTATAAACAATATTCTTCCATTGGATACATATTTATCATATTAGTACATGCTATTTAAAAGATATGAGGGATGATTCCCAAGAATGAAATTGGAATAATAACTGTTTGAGAGATGAAGTTGATGAGGATAGAAATTTTACTCGATTGTGTTCTCTAAAAGTGGTAATTCCTCCCATTTGTGTAAATTATATGTATGGTAATCATTGATTCCTAAGGGTGGAACCAAATTGAAATATTAAAAAATGACATATTTTTAGATTGATTAAAGTAAAGAATACCTAGTGTTTATTATATGTTTCATGAAATAAATGAAGTTATTTTCAAGAAGTGTTAATTAGTGGGTTATCATTTCAAATATTGATATATTTTTTAAAAGGTATAGAAAACTATCCAAACCATTTTTTTGGGTTGGGGTTGGTAAAAATTTATGATAATTATCTTTGAAAGAGGAAATTGATTTGTGGTAGTGAAAATTTCATTATATTATATAAAGAGAAAATTAAAGACTCGCTTATAAAGAGTGGGTGGAGTTGTTTTTAAGATGACAAAATATAGTTTATAGATATTGTATTACTAATTAGACTGGGGAGATTGTTAAAAATTAAAATAATCGTGAAACATTACAGGAAATGAATTTTGAATTGAGTATCATAGGGGGGAAAACACAAGGCTAAGGTAGACTCTAAATTAGACATTGACGGTGGGGAAAATAAAGCAGGACTGCCAACTAAAAGAAATAAAAACAAGGCTGAAATAAATTTATAAAATATAATTTGTGATCAGATTTTTTCGATGCAAATTAATAGGAGTAAGACTCTAAAAACCTCATTTTTTCTAGAGTATAGCCTAAATCAATTGTAGAGGCTGACAATGATGATAATTGGAACAAATATTTTCATGAGAAGCTTGATTTGAATAAGAACAATGTGAAACAAGAAATTATTCCAAGGTTGGAAGACAAAAGTATTATCATAACTAAGTGGGTGTTCTGTAATAAACTCATTGAATAGAAAATTGGCTCTAAATAAGGAATGTATAGTGTGCAAGGGGAGTTCAGAGATCAAATGAATTTATATTTAGGATACATTTACTCACATATCCCAGTTATAAGATATTTTAATTTTCATGGATATTTTAGTGTAAATGTAGTTAAAGGTATAGCAAATGGATTTCAAATATATGTTCCTCAATGAAGTTCTTAAGGAGGGAGTTTACATTGAGATACTGGTTGAGTTTATTATGGATGAAAATGAGAGAAAGGTGTGCCAGTTAAATAATTATTTGTATAAGATAAATAAATAACTGATTACATGGAATTTAAGGATTGATCAATACCTAAGAAATATTTTTTAGTGAGGTTGAGTTGATTATAGCCTCTAAATCAAGAATGAGAATGTTTAAAAGATGTTGGTAATCATATATATCGAAGACCTAATATTTGAGGATTGGGTAAAGAACAATGAAATTTTTTGTGGATCTTTTGAGGTATGATATCGAGATGTACATGAATTGAGAGTAAAAAATTTTCCTTGGATTATAGGTGAATCAAGGAAAGAATAACACATTAATTTCACAATCAAAATATGAAAAAGTGGTTCCCAAGTGATTTGAAATGGAACATTCCAAGACAATGACAACACCAACCATTATATGGATGAAATTTTCAAAATTTAACGATTGAAAAGAGGTAGATGTCATGGAATATAGGTATTGCGAGCCTATTATATCTCACAGAAATATGACCCAAAATTGGGATTGATATATTTCAAGTCGTAAAACACCAATGTTGTCCTAATGAGATCCACTAGCGATTGGGGAAGGTGATACTTCAATATATATAAAAAAAAGTTAATTTTGGGCTATTTTCTTACAGTATAGTGAATCTAGAGTTATTGGGATACATGGATGTGGGCTGGTAAGGTTCAGTGGATAACCAAGTGAAAGTAGAGATATCTAAAAACCACGATTTTCATTCGAGCCTTTGGTTCATTCAACTCTGAAATCTTTCAAGGCTTGGCATTATTAGAGCCTTGATTCTAGTCTAGACTTGAGGTTGTATTTGAAAATATGGAGCGCTAGTAGTATGCGACTTCCATGGGGAGCTTCAGATTTCGCAAACTGGTTCGTGACAGTTAGGGTTCTTAAAGATTCATTTTCTCAGCACCTATTAATTAAGTGCTGATAAATTATTTATAATTATAAATATAAATATTTTTTCTAAATATATTTATATAATTTTATAGATACATAATATATATAAAAATATATTAAATATATTTTTTATCTAAAAATATTTATTATAATTTTATAATTTCTTAAATATATAATTATTTATTTATAATTATATAAATACTTTTCAAAAAAATAATTTCTATATCATTATGTATATTTATATAATTATATATATATAATATATATTTAATAAATATATATAAATATAATTATAGTAAATTTATTCATTATTTAAATAAATTTATTATAATGTAAAATTATTCAAATATATATAATTATTTATTCATAATAATATATATAATTTTTCAAAAATAATATTTATTTATTTATAATTATAAATTTATAAATATAAGAAATATACATTTATAAATATATTTAATTATAAATATTTTTTTACAGATATATTTTTATATTCATTAATGAATATTTAATCTTAAGTGAATGCATGTTAAAAATGAGCGAAATAGAATAATTAAAAATGATTACACTTTAATAAAATTAATAAAATAGATTAGTTTTATTAATTAAATATAAATTATTAAAAAATATGGAAATATTTTGAAATAAATATGAATATATATTGAAAATATTAAAATGTAGTATATAAATATATATAAAATAAATAATATAAATTGATTAAATTCCCAAATAAAAATAAAAATAAAAAATAAAAAATAAAACATATTAAAAATGAATAAATAATACCTAACATTAATAATATTAAAAATAAATAAATTAAATTTTCCAATTCAAATCATAATATATTAATTGTTTCATATTATAATGAAATTCAAAAATAAAAACTAAAATTTGAGTAAATTACATAAGTATTAGATTTATTTGTTTCTATATTAGATTTCATTAATTATGTATATATTTGTGCCTATGAATTGTATCTATGAATGAATTTATTACGTATAAGTATGAGAAATCAATATAAAAAATATTCAATTATGTCCATTACTCGATGTAATTAGTTAGTATTTTTAATTATAAACCACTATTTACTAAATATATTTCTATTTAATTTAAATAATAAATATTTTGTATTATATAAATCACAATTATATACATTAATATATGTTTATATATTTAATATGTATTATTTATTAACATTATTGATAATTAATTAATTAAATAAATGTTTTATATTTTTCTAAATTTTCTTATTTTTAATTCGTATTTATTTAATTTTTATTTTAAAAATATTTTTATACTAATATATACTATTAATTAGTATTTATAATTTATATATAGGATAATATATTAATTCATTTTTATTAATATATATTTAATTAATAAATTTTAATATTTTTTAATAAACTCATTTTTTTTATTTAATTATTTCATTTTTTTTGAACTTTTATCAGAGCTAAAAAAGCATTGATAAAGGATTCCTTTATGGGTGTTAAAAATAAAGCGATGATAAATAGACTATTTATCAGCGCTAAAAATAAAGCACTGATAAATGATACACTTTATCAACGCTAAAAAAGGGATCATAAAGGGTACATTTTATCAACACTAAAAAGGCACCGATAAAAGGTACCCATTTTCAATGCTTTTCTCTAGAGCTGATAAAGACTAGTACTGTTAAAGACATATTTTACAGTAGTGTATCATGGTAGTTCTTTAGGAAAGACATCAATATATTCATTCAAAATAGATATATCATCGATTATAAGGATAAATTTTCCATCAATTGGTCATGTATACTTTTCTTATCTATGAATATCATTAAGGAGAGTTAAAAGTGGTGGATCCAAGAATGATTCAGTTGATGTAGTCTCCCCTCAAAAGGAAAGAGATTTCACATCTTTATTTAGATTTGTAATGTCTTTCTATTTGTAATAATATTTTACTTATAATTATAAATCCAATCTATAACAATGATTATATCAAAGTCAACCATAAGTATAATAATGAAATTTGAAAACATGGTATGTTCATGTGTCATAATGGGAACTGAATGACATATTCTTGTTCAAAAAGGATTTCTACTATGAATATTTATTAATAAATCCCTTCTTAATGTGCTAGAAAAATATGTAATTTTGATAGAAAACATGGAAGATATAAAAGAGTAATATGATCTATAATAAAATAAATCATCGTCTAAATTTGAGGTCATGATAAAAAAACCTACCAACACATATTTAAGAAATTCACCCTTATCTGTAGTGATCACATAAACTTGGCTTTTCTCCCAAGGTATTTTCCAAGGAAAATTCCATTAACACTATGGAAAATCATTTGAATAGTGCTTCATCTCCTTATAGTTAATGAATTGGACATTGGTGGATTATTTTTTCCCTTTAAATCATGATTGTGGTGTCCTTTATCTCTAAACTCAAACTAAAATCCCATTAGCATCAAACTTATTCCACAATATTTCTTTCCATAGTTATCATAAGTTGGAACTTCCATCCTTCCATATTTCCTTGTTTTTGTATTTTTTTTCAAATTGCACAACCACATGCTTCAATTCTAATTTTTCTTATAAAACATACGACTTATAGAATTATTTATCTTTCTTTATGGAACATGATACTATATCCCAATAGACTAAAAATGTTGGAGTTACAAATTCCTTTCGAAGGATCAATTTTTTCACAAAAAAGAAGTGACAAATCTAACTTTATGGATTGTGTACATAATCCACAATATGAGTTTCTAAACTTGTAATTATAGCTTATATTAGGTTATAGTTTATCCTTAATTTTTCCTTAGAATGTGGAATTGACTCGCAACATTCTCTCTTTTCTTATGATGAAATTATTTTTCAAAGAATAAATCCTTTAATGTCTTCCACTCCATCTATTAATCTCTTAGTGTTCCAGATCGATGACCACCATTGATCAATGTCTCCCTTTAGAAGATAGAATTCCACGGTAACATTATCTCTTTCACTAATTCTTAAAGTGAGAAATATGTTATCTAGGTACTTGATCTATTTATCAACTACTAATTGATCACTATTCCCATTGAATGATGGATTTTTTTTCACATGAAGTGGTCCAACATTGTTTCACCTAGTTGTATATTTTCAGGATACTCCTTACACACTACTACAAAATAGGCCTCTAATAGAGCTATAAATGGCCTTTATCAGTGCTAGAAGGGCGCTGAATATATGAGGGAGGATAAAAGCCCTGATCTGCTATGAGTGCTGAAGTAGCAATGATAAAGGGTTCCTTCATCAGCTCTTTAATTTCGAAGTGCTAAAGATACAATTTATCAACACTTATAAATTGCTGATTGAGGGTCTTTTATCAGTGAATATAGAAGAAATAATAAAGTATACCATTATCCACACTAAAAAATGTGATGATAAAGGACCTTTTATCAGCTCTCATAGAATCACTGATAAAGGTCCATACTGTAGTGTGTTGTAATGGTACCTAACAACACAACTATAGTGTGCTGTAATAGCACACCATAGAACCAAAAACACTCCAATAATCAATAAAAAAAAATCCCAATACATGATTTAAATGAAATGAAATTTACATAAAAAACACAAGAAAAAACAGTATTTTATAGACATTTCAAACATTGGTTTAATGAATTACATTAATACAAATTATTACATACATTCAAAAATATCAATGTTCCTTTTTATTTCAATATTGGCCCGACTCATGCTATTTCTAAAAAAATTAACCCTACTCTAACAAAAGAACACACATATATAAGAAAAAACATTATGATAGTAATAATATGAATAAATAAATTAACTAAAAGTGTTAATTTTACTAAAATTGATGTCGATTTTAAATAAAAAGACACACTTGGATTCATATCGGTCACACTGTGCATTAGATTAATGTGTGGATAATTCAAACACATCTCAAGTGAAATATGTATTATCTTTATAAAGTATTAAATCAATTTAAATGTGTTTGATTGGTGTTGAGTACATCTGTTGTCTTTCTTATTAAAATTTCATTTTAAATTGGAAACATGCACTTTTGACTCATTATGATCACATCGTGTATCGGTTTGACATGAAATAAAATCCTACACATCAAAAATGAATTACAATTTTTTCCCTAAATTATCAAGAAAATTAGAGCACGTTTGATTGGATTTTAGTGAGTGACACTTTTTGAACTAAAATATCAATTTTAAATTCATAATGAACACTTTGAGTCATACCGAGAACATCGTGTATTGTATTGAGATGTAGTTGATTCCTAAATATCAAAAATGACATATGGATCATTTTTTAAAGTATAAAAACAATATTGATGTGTTTTATTGGTTTTTAGTAGGACAATTTCCCATTTTGCTTAAATTAATGGAAAATATAAATAAAAAGACGCACTTTGAATCATTCCAATCACTCCGTGCATCAGATTGAGGTTCGGTTGATTCCCACACACCCCAAATGACTTATGGATCACTTTCCTAAATTATAAAAATAATGTGAATGTGTTTTATTGGTTTCCAGTACATCATTTGTCTTATTTACAAAAATGGAATTTTGAAACTGAAACATGTACTTTGACTTATACCAATCACATTGGGTATTAGATTGAGGAGATTCTGGTTCCTAAAAATCAAAAACGACTTATGGACCATTTCACATAGTATTTTAAGAATTTGAATTTTTTTTTCAGTTGGTCAGTTGGCCTTTTTACTAAAATTGATCCAATTTTAAAAAACACACACTTGGAGTCATACCGGTCAAACCGTGTGTCATATTGAGGTGTGGTTGATTCATGCACTTCTAAAATAACAAATGGGTTTTTTTCCTAATGTTTCAAAACAATATGAATGTGTTTTTTTTAGTTTGGATTAGTTCAGTTTGTTTATTTTTCTAAAATTGATGTCGATTTTAAATAAATATTCAATTCGAGTAATACCAGTAAAAACATGAATTAGATTGAGGTGCGGTTTATTATTACACATTCCAAATCACTTATGGATTGTTTTTCAAAAGTATAAAAATAACGTGATTGTGTTTGCTCTGTTTTGATTAACTCACTTACCTTTTTTACTAAAATATCATTTTCAATTTAAAACACACACTTTGACTCAAAAAGATCACATTGTGTATCAGTTTGATGTGAGACCGATTCCTATATGTCATAAATGATTTATGAAACGATAATAAAAATTATTAAGAAAATTTAAGTGTGTTTGATCAGTTTTCATTGACAATTTTTAATTTCAAATGATGATTTTATACTGATAGTGAACACATTGAGTCAGTTGACTTATTTACTAAAATTAATGTCAATTTTCAATAGAAAGAATTACCCTGAGCCATACTAGTCACATCGTGTGTCGGATTGAGGTGTGGCTGATTCCTACATGTCTCAAAGTCTCAAAAAATACTAACTGTCAATGTTACCATGATTTACATTGAATTTATTTGTCTAACTACCAACACAGCACAATAAGCTTCGAACAAACCACATGAACTAAAAAAATAATCCACCTATATAAGGAAAAAATTATTATTATTAATTCTAAGAATAAAAAAATTAAATATAAATATGAAACAATACATTAATTCAATGGAAAATGATGTTAACATGAAAATATCAAGATTACCTCTGTGATTGATCAATGGATGGAACATTAAGAAATGTGATAAATTTCAACACTATAGGGGTTAAAGGTTTTGAGGGAGAAGATGCCTTTGGATGTTTTCGTGTATAAATGCATGAAAGATGGAATGAACACCCAAACTTGAAAAAATAATCCACCTGTATACAAAAAAATTATTATGAGAGAAATACTAAAAAGAAATAAATTAAACATTAATTTGAAACAATACATTAATTATATAGACAATGGATTTTCTGTACAAACATCATGATTACCTCTATAGTTGAGCATCTTTAATGCAGTTTCACTTTTTGAAAACGAAGTGGAGGGAACTTGAAGGAAAGTGATAAATGTAAAAACTTTATGGGTGAAAGGTTTTGAGGGAGAAGAATATTGTGGAAGTTTTCGTGTAGAAAGGCATGAAATATGGATAGAGAACCCCAACTTGAATAAAAGAATTCACCTATATAAGAAAACAATTATTATGTAAGTAATATTAAAATGAAATAAAATTAAACCTAGATATGAAACAATAAATTAATTCTACGAACAAAGATTTTTCTATGAAACATCAAGATTACCTATATAATTAATTCTAGGCCATGTTTTTTATCTTTTTTTGAAGTTAGTGTTCAGAACTTGAATGAAAGTGATAAATGAAACACTGTAGGAGTGAAAAAAATTTGATGGAGAAGAAGTGTGTGGATGTTTGGGTGAAAAAATTCATGGAAGATGGATAGACCACTGCATCTCGAACAAAATAATCCACCTATATAATAAAAAAATTATTATGTGAGTTATACTAAAAAAATAAATTAAACAAAAATATGAAACAATACATAAATTCTATGGACAATGATTTTACTATGTAGACATCAAGATTACCTCTATGATTTAGTAGAGACAGTGTCGTTGCTCTTCTTGTAAAGGTATGACATATGGGTAGATATTATCTAAAATAAATGAACAATATAAGGAATAATGAAAATTAAATCAACATTTCATTATATAATTTTTAGGCAAAATAGATTAAATATATCATAACATTACCTTGACATCTTTCCAAAGGGTTTACTTAATTATAGTTTGTTCTTCTAAGGGATTGGTAAATTCATCACATATAGAAAGAATTTTATGCATGATTAGTCAGACATTCAATTTAGATTATGTTATTGTATTAGAGAACATATAATATTATGAGGAAATACATAATATATTAAAAAATACTTTATCATTGAGGTCTCTTTTTTTTAAAGGTTTCAAGAATTTGGTTCCTCTATCGAGAATCCAAATCCCCTATTTATGGTACCCTCTAACATACAAGAAATTACACACATTGGTACTAACATTAACTAATTGTGATATCTAAATTAAAGGGTCATCCTTGATTGAATACATCATTTAAATAAAGAGAAAACAATCTGTGCTTGTTTTCTCAATTTTGGCAATGTGATGCGTGTTTTAAAATAAAATGATACTTATATATTGAAAAAATGCTATCAGAGTCATAACAGTCACACCATGTCTCTTATTGAGGTGTGGATAATTCCTACATGTCAAAATTGTCTTTTGGATCATTTTTATAATGTATTAAATTAATCCAAATTCATTTTCTCAGTTTTGAGTATGTGAGTTTTCCTTTTTACAAAATTCAATGTCAATTTTAAATAAAAAGATGCTCTTTGAGTCATACTGGTCACACTATGCGTCAAATTGTGGTGAGGATAATTCTTAAATATCCCAAATGGATTATGGATCATTTTCATAAATCATCAAAACAATCTGAAATCATTTACTTTATTTTGAGTTTGTTACATGTCTTTTTTTACAAAAATGTCATTTTAAACTGGAAACACACAATTTGACTCATAATGATAGCATATTTATCTGTTTTATTTGAGACCAATTAATACATGTCAAAAAAGAATTATGAATCAATTTCTTAAATTATTACGAAAATAAAATCATTTTTTCTTAGTTTCTAGTGTGTGACATTTTTTGAACCAAACTATCGATTAAAACTGATAACAGACACATTGAGTCATAATGGGTACATTGTGATTCATATTGTGGTGAAGATGATTTGTGCACATGAAAAATGGATTATGTATAATTTCACTAATGTATAAATGAAATATTAATGCTTTTTCTTGATTTTGAGTAGGCCAATTTTTCTTTCTATTAAAATTGATGTCATGTTTAAATAAAAAGACACACTTGGAGTCATACCAGCGAAACTGTGTGTCGGATTAAGGTATAAATGATTCATACACATATCAAATAACTTATGGATTGTTTTCATATTATATCAAATCAATCTGAATGTGTTTTCTCAGTTCTGAGAATGTCACCTTATTTTTTTACTAAAATGTCATTTTAAAATGGAAACATGCACTTTGACTTATACAGATCACATCATGTGTCGGTTTGACTTGAGACCAATTCCTACACATAAAAAACAACCTATGAATCAATGTAATAAATTATCAAGAAAATATGAGTGTGTTAGTTTTGATTTTTGTGAGTGACATTTTTGGAACTAAACTGTCAATTTTAAACTGATAACAGACACATTGAGTCATAGCAGTCACACTCTACGTCGAATTGGGGTACATATGATTTCTACAAATATTAAATGACTTATGGATCATTTCATCAAGTGTAAAGAAAGTACAATCCTACATTGACCCCTTTTTCCAATCATAAAAAACCTATCATTTTTAATAAAATAAAACACATTAAAAAACCAGGTTTTATCGAAAAAAATTATACAAAAAACCTCAACCAATTATTTTATTAAAGTTTTATTCAGATCTTTATGGATAAAATAAAGGATTAGAATGAATGTAATTCATTAATAGCTCTGCCTCTATGCCAAATAAAATAAATAAATTATTTTATTATTTGAATATTTTAAATCTTGCATCTCCACCCTCTCGATTTCTTTCTCTCCCTTCACTTTATCATTTATCTGGTTGTGTGGAGCTTTTCTCTAGAAAGCGTATGTGGATATCGAGGCATCAAGTTAATAACTAGTTCCAATGGTGAAATTTTAATAAATTGGAGGTATTTACTCTTTTAGAAAACACAATGAAGTAAAAGGGGAAATGCCTCTTATTTTCATTATTATGTTCCTTTAAAATGGGAAATGCCTCCCATTTGTGAGAATGACACCATTGAAACTAATTATTAACTAGATGCCTCCATTACCACTAAGTCCTTCCAGAGTGAAGATCAACAGAACCAGAGACACAATAGAGTGAAGGAAGGAAGAAATAGAGAGGATGGTGACAGAAGAATTGGATTATGTAACTACAGTGTTGTGCAGAGCGAGGGTCTTAGGTTATTACTATGTAATATAAACTGAAGAGTGTTTGATACTGAAAATAATTTATTTGATTTGGTGTGGTGTAAGAGTTATTTATGAATTACTTTTATTTTTATCCTCCAATTTATTCACAAATATCATAATAAAACATTAATAAAATAATTGGTTTAGTATTTATTTATATTGTTTTTTCGATAAAAATTCGGGTTTTTATAGGTCTTTTTTTGCTAGAAAAAATTATAGGGTTTTATAGGATTGGATAAAGTGGTCGATGGAGGTGTGTACTTCATTCAAACTTACCTCGATAGGCATCTAACTTGAATGAGGTTCATACCTTCCACCATCAAAAACTATAAAATGGAGGTCACTTCTCATTCAATACATAGATAAATAAAGTTAATATTTCGAAATATTATATATATATATATATATGTTATATATATGTATTATATTAGTAACATAATTTTAATATAATTATATATATACACTTGAATAATATTTATCATATTTAAATTTATTTAAATATTCAATATATTATCTGATGTATATATATAATACAGTTTTTTATAATGGAACATAAAAATACTAATAATAATAATTTTTAGAATATATTAATTATAAATAATTATTATTTTGTGTAATTTTGTATAAAATATAATATTTAAAATTTGGAAAGTTTAATTATTTCAAAAAAATGTAAATATAGTTACATAATTTTATTATTTTGAAGGTAACATGAGTTGACATTTGTTTATAGGTTACTTAAGTATAATTTATATTACTGTTAATTAAATGTATCTGTCGACCTAAAATGTATATATAGACCTAAACTGGTGAATACCTAAAAAAAATTCTAATAAATATATTTCGATAACATTCATTATATTTTTTGGGAAAATGATGTAGCAACCTTAGGATTCTAGGGAGGCCATGTAATACGCATTGAACCATATTTGAAATTCTATAGAGTTCTATAAAGAAGTTTGAAAAAATAAATAATACACATCAACAAGATATATCATAAACAAAGGAGAAAAACACACCAAACCTTAAAATGTCTATCCCATACACATTTAAATATATATATATATATATATAATGGAATTTATAACACACATAATTGAAAAAAACACATTTAAACATAATTTTTAATGAAAATAAATATAACCCCTTCTTAATTTGGAAATCCAGAACCAAAATTTGTGAAAACAATTATAAAATATCCCTTACATTATAATTTCTAAAAAAACATATAAATAGATAAAACGATATATATTTTCATATATATATATATATATATATCTTTATAAAACAAACTTAAATTGATAAAAATATATGTAACCCTTATAGTAGAATATCACATCATTGGTAATGAAATACAACACCATACTAATTTTGAAAATAGAGAGCCATTGAAAACAAATAAATGTGGTATCACCCTTACTAAGATTTATCTTAAAATAAAACAACACAACTCTGAGCAAATAATTTTTTATGGAAAAACCCTTACATCAAAATAGTAAAACAAAATTTTACTATATACATTCCATTAAAATAATTGCATATAATAAGCTTCTGTTGCCGCTTCGCACTATCATTAGTCTGATAATTGGTTTTATAAATCAATTTGCTCAGAACCTACAAAGGAAATTTATTCAAAACAATGAATAAATCTTAGGTATTGATGTTGATAAAAATTAAAACTAATTCAATTCAAAAATTTTAAAAGACCAAAATAGGATATCCAAAATATTAGTCAAGAAAAAAATAGATCATAAAAAAAGGAAAAACTGAATACAAAAATCAGAGCACAAATACAGAAATAAAATCAGAATATACAACGGAAAATCAGAAAACCATGGATCCAGATCTTGAAACAGAAAATAAAGAAAGAAAATCAGAACCTATAAAAAAACACATTCCTACCTCGCATGGTTGATGAAAATCTGAGACCCTCAGATCTAGATCTCGAGGTTTTCTTCGGAAACCCTAACTGCAACTGAACATCGGATGCGTGGTAATGTTTGAGTGACTGGAGGTAGTGGGTTTGTATGATTCGAGTGGGTCTTCATGATTTGAGCTTTAATTCAGTAAGGAGGAGGGCTTACAATGGGTGGCTTCTGCATAAAGCTTCTGATATCATAGCATATTTGCATTGGGCATGTTTTTTAATTAGATCATGACACTTTTATTAGTGATTTTTTAAAAGTGTTGATAAAGAGTCCTTTTACCAGGGATTATTATTTAAGTTCTGATAAAAGAAAAATTTATCAGTGATTTTTTAGCACTAATAAAGGTAGGTCTTTATCAGCATTTGTTTTGTACTAATAAAGCCTTATATTAGCGCTTATTACTTAAACGCTGATAAAGGATTTATAATTATAATTATAACTATTTTTTTTAAATATATATATACTTAATCAATAAATATAAATATAGATATAATAAATATATTCTTTTTTTAAATATATTTTTTTATAATTTTATATTTTTTTAAATATATAATTATTTATTTATAATTATATAATGATTATTTAAAAAATATTTATATCATTATATATATTTATATAATTATATATATTTAATATACATATATAAATATAAATATAGTAAATATATTCATTATTTAAGTAAATTTATTATAAATTTAATAATTATTTAAATATATATAATTATTTGTTTATAATTATATAAATACTTTTTAAAAAATATTTATTTATTTATAATTATAAATTTATAATTTATAAAATCTAGTATTCCCATTTTCAAATATATTTATTTAGAAATATTTTTTTACAAGTAATTTTTAAACATTTTTAATGAATAACTAATTTTAAGTGCATAATTGTTAAAAATAAGTGAAATTGAATAAATTAAAAATAAGTATTACTTTAATAATATTTAAAAACTTTATAAGTTTTGGGTGTGTAAATTGTATATAAGAATGCATTAATTACTTATATGTGAAATCAATATAACACAAATTTCATCTATATTAAATTAAAAAATCAAACGATATTCAATTATATGTCCATTACTCTATGCAATTAGTCAATATTTTTAATTCATATTAATTTCTAATTATAAAGCATTATTCACTAAATATAGAACATAAATATTTTGTAATATATAAATCATATTAATATACATTAATATATATATATATAATATTTATTTATATTATCAATAATCATCTAATTAATAAAATATATAATAATTTTTTCAATTTACTTTTTTTTAATTTTAATTTGTTTAATTTTCATTTTTCAGGTCTATATATTTAATGCTTACAATTTGTTACTATTTATAATTTATATATATTATAATCATATTATTAATTTTTATATATATTTATTTAATTAATAACATTTGCAATATTTTTTTTAATAAAATCAATTTTTATTTTTATTTATTTAATTATTTCATGTTATTTATTTGAACCTTTATCAGCACTAAAAAATCATAGATAAAAGACTCATTTATGATCACAAAAAATATATCATTGATAAAGGGTACCCTTTATCTGTGCTACAAAATAAAGCACTAATAAAGGGGGACCTTTATTTGTGTTAAAAATAAAGCGCTTAGAAAATGTGCCCATTATCAGCACTAAAAAAAGTTCTGATAAGAGGTTAAATTTATCAACTCTTTTTTCCGATGCTAATAAATACCAGTGTTATTAAACGTTGGTCTTGTAGTAGTGATAGAAAAGGTTATTGTTTATAAACTGATCCACCTTCTCCAATATTTTTATAATCTATTGAACTCGAGTTCTATATTTTTTGACTTTCCCAAGAGGGAAATCCTTACATCGATAACATGCATTTAATAAAACTGAAGATATCAAAAAACAATCATAAAAGAAAAGATAAAACTCAATCTAATATGAAATAATGCTTGAATAATATGTTAGAGATAAAAAACAATCTAATATGAAATATAAATAAAATCATAAAGGTTGAACATCTCCAAGGATGATATAACAACAAAAATAATTACATGGATAATACTAACATGGTTTTAATGATATAATTCATAGTGTCAGACATTATAATCTTACGATCAAGGTCTCAAACCAAAACATCATACATAAAGAGGCAAGGTGTACACCAAATACATAAACTAGTTTTTATCATGAGCACTACCAATGAATTGAGGGGTTATAATAGGCCATGTACATCACTTAATAAGTCCATTGCATTCATTATATACAAGAAACAAATAAAACTTCAGTATTTGATCACTATGAATTTACTTATTTAAAAACTAACAGACAATATGTTAATATTTTCCTCAGACAATATACAGTATAATTTGATCATAAAAAATCCCAGGAAATATGGTGTACAATACCATTAGATCTTATCTCCAGTAAAATATAAGAATCATAAGAGGACGTTGACCAAGATAAAAATACCTTTAAAAGAACATTAGCCTTCCTTTGTAAAAATGGGATAAATATCCTTTTATTTTGACAACATTTAAAATGAAAAATTCTATAATATTTATAAATTTACTTTGTTTTAAAATAAAAATGGAAACCTATAAAGGAAGCTTCAAATTAAAGATTAATTATGATAGGGGGAATAATCATTCCTCAATTAAATATTAAGACAAATATTTCCTTCATAATTTTGGTAAAATGTCAAAATTAACTTATTTTAAAAATTGATTGTAAAATTTTCTTTAATTATATAAGTAATGTCAAATATTGTTGAAAATTAATTTAAAAAATCATTGTTTCAAATTAAAAACATTATTCACAATATTTAAGATAACATGGATATGGAGGTGAATGATAGCTGACCAAAATGTTAAATAAGTATGGTTTTATATATAAAAAATTCTTCATCATTTTATGTTCCAAAGAGAGTAAAATAGGGGAATATATTATAAAATTCACAGAAAAAAGAGAATCATTTAATATATGGAGTTTAAAATATAAATATATTAAAATTTCCTTCAATGTAAATTTAAAAATAAGAAATCCAAAATAAAAATGATATTGTATAATAGACCCTTACCTTAGTCTTTTATAAGGTGAAGCATTTTATATCCTAAAAAATAAATAGTTTAAATTAAATAAATACTTTCTTAAGGACATTTTTCATCCATATTTAATTTTTTGGGTTCTTTAAAATCATTTGGCATCCATCCATTGAATAGTTATTGTTTATGTCTAACACTTTTGGTTGTTCTGTCAATTCCATTAACATTACATCATTGTATTGACTATGGATAAAGGTGTTATGAAATGGCACCATGACATAGAAAATTTTTATTTTGGAATCAATATATATTTTTTCCCTATATTAGATTTTTAGTCATCCATTCGTGGTGGTAATATAAAAACAAATCACATCACTTCGTAGAGATGGTAATATACACATACAAACAAACGACGTAATCACTCCCCAAAGGATGAAATGTTAAAAGGTAGATTTTATATTATATTTATATAATCATCATTATTAAATAAATTCCATATATATTCATTAGTTATTTATTTATAACCATCTATTTATGGTGGTGATGAAAAATGAATTACACCGCTATGGGGATATGGTAGGATTTATGTATGCCTGAGTGATGTTTTCATTATCCATAAGATGGAAAGAATATAGAAAAAGGGTTCTTCCTTAAATAAAATATCATTAAACAATATGGAATATATTGATTGTAACACCATGACCCCAGTTACCTAGAGGCGGTTCATTATTACATAACATTGGCATAATGACAAGGGATCAAAATCCTGAAAGACCGGTCAGATTCTTATCCTTGGAAGTACTAGATACATTAATAAGTTTTATAATACATTATAAAATGAAAATCAACAACAACATTGTCTCCATTGACCACATTCTCACCATAAACTATCCATGCAGGTCAGTCATAATATACTTTTTTTCATCCTGGGAAAAATAAAACATAGAAAGGGGTGAGCTCAGATGCTTAGTAAGGATAACAATATAGCAGAAACTTTCAAGAATAAGCATAAACAGTTAAGGCAATGTATACGACTAAAACACAAGCCTTTTAAATATAAACTTCACCATAATATGGAAAATATAAATCAAATAATTCCATTTTCCTATACACATGGATATTATACTAATCGAATAATCACATGGAATATCAATATCAAATTTCATAATGTTGGAATGCATAATGCCAGACTTCATAACTACATAGTAAAGGCCTTGTGCCAAGACTAAAAATAAGTTTTTTTCATGGACTTTTTCCAAGACACTAGTTTGTCTCATGAGACCTACCGATGCATCGAGGAGCTATAGTGGGATCCACCCATCACTTACTTAGTCCAATGCATTCCTCATATGAAAAGGTTTAAACATAACATAAACATCCGTATTAAATCTAGTATATGAAATGTCAATACATTATCCATAAACCATGAATGGTGTAAAAATAACACATCCAGAATCAAGCATATCACAAAACCTTCAATACAATATGGAAGAGTTGAATCATAATAAATCAACTTCAAAAAAGATTAAGATCCATCAAAGGATGTTGACGTAGATGAAATCAAAACTTTTTGAAGAGAAATTTATCTTTTTATTTTGAAATAATTTAAAGTCATATAGTTATAAAAGAAAACATTTATTCTGAAAATATTCTTATAATATTTTATAGTAAGCTTCGACATTGTTATAACGGCCGAAAATAGCCGAACCCATCATTTAAGTTAAAAAAAGACATTCTTACCTTAATTTTGTTGAGAAGGTCATAAAGTACCTTATTTGGAAAACAACAGAAAGATTGATTTCAAAACATATTTGGTCAAATAAGGGTATAAATTACTTTAACCTATATTCTAGTAAATAGTAAAAAGGTTTTGAATTGCATTTTTATGAAAACACAGATCTGAATGATAAAGAGGTCACAGTAGATACTTACATATTAAAAACCTTGGATAAGTATTGAGATTGTAGAATTAACCCTTACCTTGTACTTTTCCTTATTCGATGGTATGTTGACCTCCTGTATAATAGTTAGAACATTTTTATTAAATTATAAAAGAAATATATACATAAATATGATATCATATATGATCCTATAATATTTCTTTGTTAATAATATTTCAGTAGTATCATCGTTTTGGGTGTTAACAGATTTGTTTTCATTTATATGCTTGTTTATGTAAGCCATGTTTTTTATAGATAGGATTAATTTTATTCATATATATAATGATAGTATCTTCATAAATATTATTTTCAATCATAAAATGAAAATTATTCTTGAATGATTACGTTGTGGAATGAATCTTATCGCGTTCGTGGAGACGGTAATCCGTACGTACGCACGAGCGACAATATCATTTTTAGGATGGATATAAAAAAAAATATTGTTGTACCATATTTATAATAACATCACATTATGTATAATTTACTTTAGTTATTATTTTTGAATGGAAACAACAAATAAAGAGGAAGTGGAAGAAGAAAATAACTTGAAAGAGGGTGGTGAAATTATTACCTCTTCTTCGGGTGTTTCCTTTTAAGGTGATCAAAAGGGATCCTTAGGTTGGATTTATGATAAAATTAAGGCCTCTAGGTTGAAAAGAGGATAGTTTAGGATATATTTGGGCATGTTTTTTCTGATACAAATGGTTTTGGAGGTGTAAAATTAAGAGAAGGGGATTTATCGTTTTATAAGAGAGGTGAGGGTCACTTTAGGAAAAGCTTGAAATATTATTTTATAATAAAATCATTTTCGGTTTTTAAAAGCTCCAAAGTGATTTATTTCGTGGATAAAGTAGGTATGAGTGTAAAACCTCTCAGCCAATAGGTTTTAGACAATTTTAGGTCACCATATTAACCTTATCTTTTAGATTTAACTCCATGTTAAATAGTTTGACATTTACCTTGTCTCTTTGTATTTTATATTATATGGCTAATAAACATACTATAACAAGCCAAGAGATCCCCAAGTGGATAAGTATTAATATATATAACCTTATCTATGACCTTTTAATGAACCTTATATTTTTAGTAATATTATATCAATTAATAAAAGAGTATTTATTTTAAAAACACAATTATGTCAATTTTGACACTATTTAGTATTTGATTTTTTTGAAAGCCATAAAAACTTTATCACTTTGAATAAAACATATTTAATCAACCATAGAATGTCATATTAACCAATTAAATTAGTGTAATTCATCATAAGTCTCAATTTACATTTATTTGGATATTTTTAATATCAATTATTTTAATGTTTCATTTTTAAGGTAATTACCACATCATTATTGTGTCATAAATAAATTAAATTATCTAATGTCTAAAAATTATAAATAAAATCACATTATGTAGGAAATATTTTTAGATTTTATATTGAATATTTATAGTCAAATTTATATTGTGTGTAACCTAATATTAAAAATGGTTTAGTTATTGAACTTGGAATTTAACTCTTTTAACTATTCTTTAAATAAAATAATAATAAATGTCCTAATCTAATCCAAGTGGACCAAAGAGGATCATATTTTATTCCTAGGGTTTATTTGGGTCTAATTACACATATAAAATAAAATTAGTACATGTTTTAGGGTAATTATAATTCCACTTTTACGCTTAATTACCCTATTTACTTTTAATTGTGGTAAAAAAGTCAAAAGTTACTATTCACCAAAACTTATTTTAATCTTATTGAACCAAATTTTACTTACCCATGTCAACGGTGTCTCCCAGATTTTTGAAATTCAACTCTCAGAAGGGGTAAAATTATGTTTTATGCTAATTTGCAAATTCTGCTAGAAGGTGGGTAAAAGATAGTAAAAACTTCAATAAAATTTTATATATATAAACTTATTATAAATATACTCTAATGAATTACATTGAACATTTATAGGTATTATGTATCTATTTTAACCTAAATTAAATTAAAATAAAATAAATAATTACTTAAATAAAAAGTCAGCTTTAAACAATAACGCAGTGTTTTTCAGTATTCATCAAAAAATTAAAATTTTTCAGAAAAATACCAAAAATTCACCCTATGCTAATTTCAATATTCTGAATTCAAAACTAAAGTCCATTTTGAAAAATAAAATTTTTAAAATTTCAAAAAGTGGGTATTAGTATTCATAACGACTAGTTTGATTGGTCATGGTGTGTTAAAACTCCAAGTTGCGTACAACGCAAGCTACTGCATTATTCAAAGGCAAATGTGAAATGGAAGCTTAGGGTGTTACATTATCCTCTCCTTAAAATAATTTCGTCCTCGAAATTTCTAAAATATTACTGCATTAGAAGTTTCAGGTGGTTCTTCATCATAAGTTCCTCAGGTTCCCACGTTGCCTCTTCCATCGTATGGGTTCTCCCTAGAACTTTTGCAAGACGAGTCATCTGGTTTCTCAGCATTTGTTCTATGGAATCAAGAATCTTGAAAAGCTCATCATAATAGGACATATCAGGTTCCAGTTCAATTTCATCATAGGTGAGTACATGCATTGGGTCAGACATATATTTTCTCAATAGTGATACGTGCAACAGATCATGAACTTTGGAGAGACTTGGAGGGATTGCCAAACGATAAGCCACAACTCCAATTCGTTCTAGAATTTCCAATGGTCCGATGTACCTGGGATTCAATTTACCCTTCTTATTGAATTGTATAACACATTTCCATGGAGATTACTTCACAATATCCTACTTGAAATTCCAAATCCTTCCTCTGATTATCAGCATAGCTCTTTTGCTTACTTTGAGCTGCTTTGATGTGGGTTTGGATAATATTCACTTTTTTCATTGTTTCCTCAAAAATTTCTGGGCCTACGAGTTTTCTTTCACCAACACCATCCCAAAAAGTTGGTGTGAAACATCTATTTCCATATAACACTTCATATGGAACCATCTGAATACTTGAATGGAAGCTATTGTTATATAAAAATTCTACGAGAGGAAAATATTGATCCCAAATACCTTGAAAGTCATGTGAGTAAGATCTCAACTTTTCTTCTATGGTTTGAATAGTCTGTTCTGATTGTCCATCAATTTTAGGGTGGTAGGTAGTGCTCAAACAAAGTTCAGTAACCAAAGCCTTTTGAAGACTTTTCCAAATTCGTGATGTAAAACGGGGATCGTGATCAGAAACAGTCGATAGGGGTATTCCATGGAGTCTTAAAACTTCATTAATATATAATTTTGTTAGATGTTCATGTGGAAAATCTTCTCTTATAGCAGGAAAATGTGTTGATTTGGTAAGATGATCAACAATGACCCATATTGCATCATTTCTTCTAGGAGTCTTTGGTACCCCCATGAAAAAGTCCATTGTAATATTATCCAATTTCCACTCAGGTATGGGAAGAGGTTGCATTACTCCTCTAGGTTGTTGCCTTCATGCTTTCACTTGTTGACAAACCATACATCTTGACACAAAATCAGCAATCTCCCCCTTCATGTTGTCCCACCAAAAATGTTCCTTCAAATCTTTATACATATTGGTGTTACCAGGGTGTATATAGAAATTGGAGCAAAGATCATCATCCAATAATTCCCTTTTTAGATCAGGTATATAGGGAACAAAAATTCTATTTCCAAATTTCATAATTCCATATTTATATACGAAGTCACTCAATCTCCCATCATTTACATCCTTAATATTCTTTTGAAACTCCTCATCATTGTTCTGAGAATTTTTTTTCATTTCTAGTAAAGATGGTTTGAAAACCATTTGAAAAAGTATTGATGTTTCACCTTCCATGGTTATTCCCATATCCATCTTTACAAGATCCATGAAAATAGGATCCCTTTAAACTCTCATCTTGTTGAAAACTCCATGATCCTTTCTTTTCAAAGAATCTTCCACATTATTTTCCTTCCCTAAGTGGCAGTGTATTGTGAAATCATAATCATTGAGTAGTTCAAGCCATCTCCTTTTCCTCATGTTGAGTTCTTTTTGTGAGAAAATATACTTCAAACTCTTGTGATTAGTGTAAATCTCACATTTTTTACCATATAGATAATGTCTTCATATCTTTAGAGCAAAGATTACAGCTTCTAACTCAAGATATTGAGTGATATAGTTTTTCTCAGGAATTTTTTGTTATCGTGATGTATAGGGAATAACTCTATCATTCTGCATAAGTACATAGCCAAGTTTTTTCTTTGAAGCATCACTATAAATAACAAACCCATCATTCCATGATTGTAGAGTCAAGATAGGATCATTGACTAATCTTCTCTATAGTTCTTCCAAACATTTTTCACACTCTTTGGTCTAAACAATTTTAACCCCTTTATGTGAGATCTTGGTTAATGGGATAGCCAACCGGGAAAAATTCTGGACAAAACGTCGATAATAACCTGCTAAGCCAATAAAACTGCGTACATAAGTTATACTCATAGGTGCTGGCCATTGTTGGATTGCCTTGGTCTTTGGATGATCAATAGAGATTCCATCCTTAGAGGTAATATGGCCAAGAAAAGAAATCCCTTGATGCCAGAATTCACACTTGCTAAACATCCCATATAATTCATTTCTTCTGAGGGTTTTCAGAATAGTGTGAAGTGATTTTCATGATCTTTGTAGATTTTTATGTATACCAATATACTATAAATAAATACCACTAAAAAGTCATCAAGATATTCCTTGAAGACACTATTCATTAAATCCATGAAGATAGAGGGTGAATTAGTCAATCCAAAAGGCATTACTGTAAAATCATAATGCCCGTACCTAGTTCTATATGCAATTTTCGAAATGTCTTCCTTCTTCACACACAACTGATGATATCCAAATCGAAGGTCAATCTTTGAAAAATATTGAGCTTCCTGAAGTTTGTCAAAAAAATCATCAATGCAAGGTAGGGGATACTTGTTATTTATTGTTATAGCATTGATCTCCCTATAGTCAATGCACAACCACATAGATATGTCTTTATTATTAACAAAAAGAAGAGGGGATCCCCATGGAGAAACACTAGGGAAAATAAATCCCTTATCACTCAATTCCTCTAGTTGTTTATTTAGTTCCACTAATTCCATAGTGGCCATTCTATAAGGGGTCTTCGATATGGGCATTGAACCAAGAATTAAATCAATGGAAAAATAAATTTCTAGTTCTTAGAAGATGTCCAGGTAAAACCTCTCGAAACACATCAACATATTCTTTCACAATAGGTACATACTCTATTCAAACATTCTTTTTCTCACCCTTAATTGTTTCATTATCTTCCTCCCCAATAATTGATTTTAGTAGAGCTACTGGGGGTGGATCTAGATAAGAATCAGGTGGTGACATTTCTACTATACAGATATATTACTCCTTATCATAATCAAAATTTTTTACCTCCTTCTTCTTATAGTAATTTTTTCATCATGGTGTCATGAGCTGACCCAATAGGGCTTGGGCCGCCACTGCCCAAGCCCGCCTCTAAAAGGCCAGGGGCTAGCGACTAGCACTAAGTAGGATATTGCAAAAATGGGAGGCAATAGCCTAAGGTACCTGTATACACACACACCCACACACACCTTTATGAAATAATGTAGAAATATATACAAAAACTAAAAAGAAATGCAAGCATACATCTATCCCACAACTAGAATATAGAAAAGGTACAAAGGGGAAATACAGGGCCAACCAAAAGTAAACTACAAAAGCATCCAACCTGCTCAGAATTAGGGAAACATTTCCAAATGCACCTGCCAGAAATCTCTTTAGCACAGCTCCGGTAAACACCTTGGTCAGTCTCACTCAAAAAGTTCTGCCTGCTCCGGGTCCTCCTAGGACTCCGTCGAACGACTTGTGGTCTGAACAAGACAAAAACATGTGTGGGCCTATCCCGTGCAGGGGTATGTATAAAAATACTCAGTAGGCACCCCAAAAACCAGAAAATAATTGGTAGAATCTTAAATACAACAGTCAGCTCATCCCAACTAGAGCGAACCCAAATGAGAGAGAAACTCCATCTCGAGACCATCCTCAGCTAAACATGACAAGCTAGCTCAGCTCAGATGTATTCCCATACATACATCATGAACATATGCTTAGGTATATGCCCATATATACACCATGAACAACCAGATATACTCATTCCACGCACCAAGCCTCATGTGGTTCCGTCCACAACACATGTGACAGGTAGATAACTAGAAGAACACACTCCATGAGTTTTGTCATCCCAAATGACACTCGTCCGAGACATACACGCTCGTCGAATATCACCACTAAGAACACCAGGATGAAGCATCAGAATTACCAAACTCCTCAGATAGGGGATAACTCCTACGGTCTTCTATGGGATACAAGAACCCACTCTGGTATCTCAAAGATCTCACAGACAGGGGAGCACTCCCAGGATCCGCTGGGGGATACCACAACCCGATCTGACATAACACAGTTCACATAACTAAGATAGAGGACCGCCACCCATGGAAATCATCACGACAATGCCGGAAGCCCCATATGGTATAACTCGCGATGTAGGGGATCGAACCGATGATGCATCAAACCTACCAAAACCACATGCTGAGTAGGGGATCGTATAACCCGTGATTCCACAACCCTACTAAAACCACATGTTGAGTAGGGGATCATATACCTTATGATGCCACAACCCTACTAGAAACCACATGCTGAGCAAGGGATCTTGTAACCAACGATGCCGCAACCCCACTACAAACCACATGCTGAGAAGGGGATCATGTAACCAACGATGCCACAACCCTACTGTGCACAACCCATCATGTAGGGGATCATATTCTTGATGATACCTCAAACCTTACAGGGCTAACCTTCTAGATAAGGGATCGCTGCCTATCGATAATTGGTCACAACGATACCAAGAACCCGATCAATGGAAGCGAAGCTAGAGGATCCAGCTCCAAACCCACCGGAGGGATGCCATATCTCTAACAGACATTCATTCTATTTAGGGGATCACAAACCTATAATAAGGTTGTGATGCCACAAAAAACCTCATAGGAATGAACCAAGGGAGTACACTCAACCAATGCTGGTCCGAACATCGCTAACCCGAGAAACCCGCAACATCACCACACTACGTACCTCATAGGACAATACTGAGGCCACCATCACGATCTACGCCGAAAAAAACACAGCTTTGGCTACTTATTCACCTAAAATGGACTAATAATGAAAAAGGTACTATTCACCATAGCAAGCTCATGTGGGGCCCACACCTTGATCCCAAAACTCATCAAGAAGACTGCACTACTGCGATCCCCTAGGAAAAATGCAAGAGATCAACTACTCATTCGTCCAAAATGGACACCAGATGAAAACGGTACGTTTCTCTGTAAATTCCCAAAAACAGCCTCATGGGGACCAAATCCGAATCATTATCCCAGCACACAGAAACTATCTTTAAGATTTTCAGCTTACTATCAGGATCACAGCATCACTGACAGCACGTCAATCGGACGCTCCATGTAAAAGTTATGGAGGGTCGATGTTGAAAATAAAAAAATATTATTATTATTTTCAATGGTTTATGGCCTCGGGCCAAAAACCCGACTCATAAAATTATTAAACAAAGCTCAAGGGGTCTTTATCCTCATGAGGATTGCGACGCCGCAAATGGCTCGCAACTTAGACTTACTGTTTGCAAGTTACGGGGGTTTAAAGAACCCCCAGAAAAATCTGGGCCAGACCACCGTCTCCCTCGCCGAAAACAACCACGCCGTGCTGAAAACCACCGCACTGTCGCCGGAAACTGCCATGCTGACTCCAGACACCACCGCGCTGCCGCCGACCTCATTGGAATATGCCTTGTCTGCCACTGGAAACTGGGTTTTCCACCGGAAAACTTCTGGGAGCCACCAGAAACACCCCGGTGCTCCAAATTTAGATCTAAAACATGTTTCGGAAAGCCGAGGACCCGAACTACTCAAACCATATGAAGATTTTAAGAAAATAAAAACTAAAGGGGATCCAGGATCTTAAAACTCAAACCACCAACCTTTTGGTGGATCGCCAATGATTTGCACGCTCCACTGCTACTGCTGCACGATCCAGGAGCGTCCGTCGTCAGATTCCGAGCTTGTGGGCGCTTTGTTTGCTCAAATTGATAGATCGCCGACGAAGAATGGAGGAAGAAGGAGGGTGGTTCGCTGGTGCATAGATTTAAGAGGGGGGGGGGGGGGGGTAATTAATAATTTTTTATTGTTTTTTAACCAATTAAATCAACACACGACCCCGACCCAGACCAAACCTCCCGGTGCAGAGAAGATAAGGTCACCCCTATGGTAAACACAACATTCTGAACGCAACGGCAGACTCAAAATTTCAATCCTAGACTCCTTTCAATATTTATATGAGCTGACTCTCATAAACAAACTTTTACATTTACTTACAAAAATTCCCCTATTGGTTTTTTCCACAGCAGACCCGTGCCTGCAATTTTAACACCCCGCCTAGGTTAAACGACACGCCCCAGATGCAACCGTGTCCTCTTATTTATGATCCAATCTACTGTTTAGGAGATAAAAAAACCACACCATGTTCATTGTATAAAAATACTTAATATTTTTATAAAATTAATTCCAGGGATACGGGGCCTCAGAATCGCACGCCGTCTTACGCCTAGCTCTGGAAATATTTGTAGGAATATTCCATAGTCTGACAAGGCCAATTTAACACCCCGAGATTTTATGAAAAATATTATTTTAATTTCATTAATTTCTTGTGTTGTATTCTACACCAATATTACCTTGCGCTCTACGCAACACCGTATTAGCTTGCAGTATACACAACACTATTCTTGGACCATGTTACACACAATTTTGATAATAGTTATTCTACGCAACATTGAGTATATATATATATATATATATATTCAATGTATAAATGAAATATGGTTGGATTCTATTATACAAAACAACGAAGGATTCTTTCACAACACGCAACCCTGACTTGGCTTGCATTACACGCAATCGCGACCTTCCTCGATAGCGTGTGTTGTACACAATATCGGGTTTTAATAAACAATGATATATTATTATAATATTGTCATGAACTAGCCGTTATGAATATTATTAACTAAATTTTTAATTTTATAACATTATTATTCATCTTACACATTTTCTAGAACATGGTATAAGAACAAAATAAATTTTTCGCGTAAAATAAGTATTTTTAAAAAAATGCAGTTTTGACACCTTCTGATATAGTTTTTGACATGTTTATAAGTTCAATTTGAAATAATAAAATTCTTCTTTGGAATCAAGAAATAAAAATTTACTTTGGATAAATTTTTCATATTATTCTGGAAACTTTCACATTTTAATGAATTGTAAAAAATCGCTATATTTTAATTAAAAACATCTTTTTTCATCGTAATATATTATGTGGTTAAATTATAATATTGGATGGTTTTAAAGTATAAATAGAAAATATTTTTACCATTTAATATAATTTATGTAATTAGCATTGATTTTACCTTGAATTCGTAGGTTAAATCAATTCAATCTTTTGCAATGTTTTAAACAAAAACCCATTTTTATTCGACAACGGAATTAATTTTAATTTAATATCTGAATCTTCTGTGTATTGAATTTTAAAAAATGGATTTTATATTTGGAATCAGTGGGTCCAAATTATGTGAATAGGCTACTTTTTATTTTTTGGAATTATGAATAGTAACTACGGTAAATTTTATTTACCATAGTTAAAGGTCAATCGGGTAATTAAGGGTAAATATAATGTTATAAAATTATCCTAACACATGCCAAAATTCTATTTGATGGCTAAAAGTAAACCCATATCAACTAAGGGTCGGATTAGATTCATTTTGTGGACTTTTGACCATGAAAATAATTTAATTATTATTAAAACCAAAGAAAGTGACAACATGTCACACTCTTAAATCTTATAAGTATAATAATTTTAACTTAGTGATAAACATCATAAAACATCGAACATGAATAGTCTCAAGAAATATAACAAAATTATCTACATCATGAGAATTTATCTATAATTTTTTGGGATTAAATATTTATCATTAATTGTGACACAATAGTGATGCAGAAATTATTTATCTAGTGGAAAATCAAGAATATAGTTTTTATTAAACTAATAGTGACCATAAAAGGCACAAAACCCTGACCAAAACTTATTGGTCATGTAAATGTAAACTATAATCATACAATGGGAGAATATTTGACTATTTTGAGTCTTATACAAGCAATTATGACACTTATATTATTTTATTTTAAATGATGCCAAAGTTTTCACCTTCATAATTTAATAAATATAACAATTTAAATATTGTGATTTTAAGATGATAAAATCTAGTAAAAGTGTTATTGTGAAATTTAATATATTTATATTCATCATAGGATTTTATTTTAAATTTTTATGCAACAAATAAGTATATTAAATAATTATACAAAAATGTTGTAGTAATTATTTTATTAAGAGATAAACCAAATAAATGGTTTTAAAAATAATAAAATAAATATTATATGAACTATTTAATGTGATCCACTAATTTTATAGAAACATATGACCTTTTATTAATATATTAAAGCTTTTATTTCTAAAATATCTTCTGTATATATTTTATTTAAATTCAAATAAACGAATAGTGTCCAAATTGACACTATTGTTATTTTATAAAAATAACATATTATAAAATTGTTTAAAAATCACAAAAATATTGAAAAATTATAAATTTAATTTATATGGTCTATAATGTTATAAAGTAAACAATTATGGAAAATTCAAAACAAATATGTAATTATTTTGTATAATTTAAAATTTATAATTTTATTACCACAAATAAACTTAAATAGATTAAACAAGGATAAATCAAAATGATAAGGTTTAAAATAAGATCCAAACATGTCTAAATTTGATTGGTTGATGATATTACCACCCTATATCATCTAATCTTCGAATATGAGTCATTTTTGGAGGTTTTTAAGTGGGGTTAGATTTATTATAAATTAATATTTTTAAGAATTCTAAAGGTGCCCCTCTCCTCCCGTATAAAAGGGCACCTCCTCCCTCTCCTACTCACACCAATTTGAACCTTCAAGCTCGGCCAAACCCTGAAAAATTATCTTCTACACTTCCCTAGAAACATCCTAGAGGTTCTGGTCTTCTTTAAAGACCAATCTTAGTGCCCTAAGAGGAGGTTTCAAAGAGGCGTATCGAAGAAGAGGTAATTTCTTCTCCCAATTCTTTCAAGCTTCTTTATTCTTCAACTATTTCTTCTTTAGTTGTTTCATTATAAAGTAATAACATCAGTATCAATAATATAATGATTTGTTATTATAAATATGAAACAACCCCTTTTCACCTTCTATCCATCCTACGGAAAACAAAATCACCGCGCGTGCGTACGTGCGGAATACCGTCTCCACGCCGTGGTGTAATCTGTTTTTCCACCACCACCTTACATGGATGGGTATAATGGTGTAAAGAATAACTATAAATAGTTATTAGAACACCATATTGATTCTGATATATTTTATCATCCACTCCAATTCAATTCAATAATTATGGAAATGATATCATTGCTCGTGCGTACATACGGACTACCGTCTCCACGATGCGATGAGATTCATTCTCCATGTTAACCATTTAAGAATGATTATAAAGTATATATAATGAATAATAATGGAATATATTACATTTTAAATCTACTGGATTTATGTATATATATATTTATGTCATCTACTTACTTCCATTCAAGACAATAAGGAAAGGAAAACGGCGTTCATGCGTACGTACGGACTACCGTCTCCATGAACGGTGTGTTTCATTTCATTTATCTGCCTATTATATATATATATACATATACTGAATATATATGATATATAAATCATGTTTTATATTCTGGAAGTAAGTAAATCATGATATAAGTAATAATAATGTCAAGAACAACAAGTCCAAACACCTACGATAAATGAAACAATTTTACCCAAAACGCTCTTTAACATGGAATTTACAAAAGAACGGGTAATATAAAGTCATAAGTGAACCATATATGATATCATAATAATAAATATGACCCTGTAATAAGTCAATGAAATTATTTAAATCATTATACAGGAGGTTCAGACACTTACGAAGCAAATCGGACCTAAGGTAAGGGGAATATCACAATCTCATTTTTATCCGAGATTGTTTATACTTTGGTATTTACTGGGGTGTATTTTATCATCCACATCCATGTTTCCTCAATATGTAATATTATTTCCATCCACATACATTTTTTTAAATACAATTTTACCCTTCGGTGAGTTTTTAGTAACAGATATGAAAGGAATCTTTTGTCGTTTTTTGTATGAGGTACTTTTTGACTTTTCCGAAAAAAGTACGAGAATAATGTTTTTTTAACTTATACGACATGAATGGATTTTTAAAAAATTATTTCCAAGAAGCTTATTTTAAAAATTTTCAAGCTTATTTTTAATCAACTTCTTTTAGATTAAAATTGTATGACATGTTAAGAAAGGAAAAATGTTTTTGAAGTAGAAAGGATATTTTCCTCAAGAATGGAGTTCAAGTGTTTTATCAAAATTATTTTCCATATTAGATAATAAAGGGTTCTGATTTTATCCCTATTATTACATTGATTTGATTATGTTGTGATGGAATTATTTTTATGAATTCCTTTATCTTATATGAATTGTTTTATGATGTCATGATGTTTAAGATTCCCATTTGTATTACATGGTTTATGCAATGATGTATGATTTATGATTTTGTGGCACACATAAGAATGGTATCATTATGAGATGGGTGGGACCTATATCTGCCTACAATACATTGGGTAAAGATTTTATATCTCATGAGATAGACATGGCTGGAATGGTAGGTTATACCGGTTCAGTGAAACAGGACTGAAACGAGGGTTACTCGATTCAGAAAGGGACTTTGTCCACTAAGATAGTCTTGGTAATGAGTCTTGACTAACAAGAAATGATTCTATATGATTATGTGTGTATGCCACAAAGTTTCATGTTTTAAGTTATGATTATTGTGATTACATTTCACTGCCATGAGTTATCCCAGGTTATGAAATTATGATCTCTTTTACAGGTTAAGATTTCCAAAAGTTATGTGCTTATGTATATGATGTGATTGATATTTCTTTTGTTTACCCTTACTGAGAATTTGAGCTCACCCTTTCATGTTTTCTTTTCCCCAGGATATAAGGAAAGGATTTAGGTATAAAAAAAGGAAGATATTTTTGGGAGATGTTGAAGATCTTTCACCAGGATTAGAAGATTATATTCTGAGTTTCCAAAGACACTAAACTATTACGATCCTTGTGTGTGTGTTTTTGTTATGTACTAAGTATTCCGCAAAAGTAATGTAATGTTAATGTACGTCAAGATATGGGTCTCTACAGCCAAACCCCATGTCACTACACATGGTCCAAAATCCAATCCATTCTAAGGATTATATCAAATTAAATCATGGATATGAAGATTAAATCAGCAGATAAAGAACATTAATATGCCGTAATGAGAACTGTCTCAAAAAACATTATTGCGATGATACTTCACTTAGGAGTTTTGACTGAGAACTCCCTTGTTAAGTCAAATTGAAAATATCAAATTTTCATAGAAAACTGGGAAGATATGAAACAATGTGATGATCCAAAATCAAATAAATCATTGGATAAACTTGAGGGAACCATTAAATTACCAACCACCACGTCTTTTGGAGCTTCAACCTCAACAGTAGTGATCACATCAGATTTTCCTTTATTCCTTGTCCTTTTATGAGGTAAGTTCCCTTGGTTCATATGACATTCATTTTCATAAGGTCCCTTTTCTCTACAATTATAGCATTCAACATTGACAGCCTCTTTCTTTACCATGAAATCACAGGCTTGGTGGCCTTTTTAACCACACTTGTAACAGAATATCATTACCTTCAGGTAAGTACCAGGGTGTTTTACCCATATTTACCACAGGATGGATATTAAACTTTTCCTTTCTTCCCCTTATTTCTAATCCCATAGTGATCAGTAGATCTCTGCTTCTCTTTCTTTTTTTGAAGTCATAAGACTTAGAGAATTATTTTCCTGTGTTGATAGTGCATGAGACAATATCTTTGTATGATGAGAAGGATTGTGAGACTAATGTTCGATGGAGAAATGGTTTTAAACCATTATAGAATCTATAAATCTTACTCCTTGGGTTACTTATATAATCGTCTGCATAGATTTCTAAACTTGCAAAGTTAGCCTCATACTTTGCAACATTCTCATCCTCCTTTTTCCTTAGACTCAGAAATTTTCATTCCATATCCGCTCAATGGTCATGAGGAAAGTATTTTTATAAGAAAATCTCATTAAACTCACTCTATTCCATGTTCGATACTTCTTCATCTTCCTTTTTGTTTTGGATTAATGACCACCATTGATCTGTATCTCCCGTGAGGCGATAATCTACCATGAAAATTTTTTCCCTTTCGCTTCTCCCAAATACATGAAATATTTTCTCTAAGGAACATATCCATTGCTCAAATACTAATGGATTTGTACTCCCATTTAATGTTGGTTGTTGTTGCCTCATGAAGCTGTCTAACGTTGATCCTTCGCGTTATGGATCATGTTACTCCATATCGGTATGGTTATTATTCATAACTTGAATGAGTAGTCACATAATGGTAATAAGCTGATCAACCTTAGTTGCATCACTAGCTCCACTATAACTATCTTGAGTAGGATGGAAATCCCTACATGGATTACGTGCATTGATATGGTTTCAATTCCGTATACTAGGCACCATTTCTAAACAATGGCATACACGAGATTAGTTTATGAACCGCGTATACATAATTCCAAACTTCTAAAACACTTTACATAAATTGAACAATTTATGGATATAATCCATAGTCATAAAAAAATGTTTTCTTTGAGGAGGTATATACTAATAAATCCTTCATAATGGTTTGTAAAGAAAAATTTGAATTATCCTAAACATATCTCCCAGGAGTGTCATAACCAATAGTGCAACAAGGCCCATTGTTGTGTACAAGGATACCCTGAGTCAAGCCCGAAACCCATTGTCGGTGTTTTCTCTCCTAGAGACATCTGTGCCAGAGCTTCATCTACTATCTTGTATCTAGGCAGGGATGTATTTATTGGAAAATACACAAAATCACTATATTACCAAAATTCTAGGATGGTCTTCTATACCAATCCTCAAATTCTATCTTAGGGTAATGTGGTCTAATCAGAGTTTATCTAAATCTAGTTTCAAGGTCTGTACTAAACTTCCTATGATACCATCTGTAATGCCCCAAGCCTGTTTATCTAGAGTCGGTGCATTATTAAATAACATTTTCAGGATCACAAGGGATCAAAATCCTGAAAGACCGGTCAGTTTAGTAGTCTTGGAAGTACAAGATACGTTCATAAGTTTTACATTACATTATAAAATGAAAAACAACAACACCATTGTCTCCACTGACCACATTCATCTCTTATCCTATCCCTATAGGTCAGTCATAATATACTTCTTCGCATCCTAAGAAAAATAAAATATATAAAGGGGTGAGCTCAAATGCTCAGTAAGTATAACAATATAGCTAAAACATTCAAGAATATTCACAATCATTTACGTCAATATATAAGACAAAAACACAAGCCTTTTAAACATAAAATTCAAAAAAATATAGAAAAAATATATCAAATAATTCCATTAACATATTCAGATGGATATTCTACTAGTGGAATAGTCACATGTAATATCAATAGCCAATTTCATAATGTTAAAATGCATAATTCCATACATCATAACCACATAGTCAAGGTATTGTGCCCAGACTACAAAAATGATTTTGTCAAGGCCTTGTGTCAAGACACTAGTTTGTCTCATGAGAGATACTGATGCATCGAGGAGCTATAGCGGGATCCACCTATCAATTACTTAGTCCAATACATTCCTCATATGAAAAGGTTTAAACATAACATAAACATTCATATTGAAACTGACATATGAAATGTCAATACTTTATCCATAAACCATTAATGGTGTAAAAATAACACATCCAGAGTTAAACATATCACAAAAAGTAAAATACAATATGGAAGATTTGTATCATAATTAATCAAATTCAAACAAGCTTAAAATCCATCAAAGGATGTTGACATAGATGAAATCAAAAGTTTTTGTAGAGAAATATCTCTTTCTTTTTAGAAATCATTTAAAATTAAAATAATTATAAAAGAAAATATTTATTTTGAAAATATTATTATAAGATTTTATGGGAAGCTTCAATGATGTTATAATGGCAGAAAATAGCCTCACCCATCGTATAAGTTAAAAAAATACATTCTTACCTTAATTTTGTCGAGAAGGTCTTAAAGTACCTTGTTTGGAAAATGATGGAAAGATTCATTTCAAAACATATGTGGTCCAATAAGGTTATAAATAATTTTAACCCATAGTATAGTAAATAGTAATTTTTTTGAATTACATTTTTAAGAAAACACAGATGTGGATGATAAAGATTTCCTAGTGTATACTTATGTATTAACAACCTCTGATAAGTAAATAAATTGTAGAATTAACCCTTACCTTGTACTTTTCCTTAGTCGATGGTATGTTAACCTCTTGTAAAATAGATAATCATTTTTATTAAATTATAGAAGAACTATATACATAAATATGATATCATATATGATCCAATAATATTTTTTTGTTAATAATATTTTAGTAGTAATATCCTTTTGGGTGTTAACTTATTCGTTTTCCTTTATATGCTAGGTTACGTATGCCATATTTGTTATGGAAAAGATTTTTTTTGATTCATATACGGAATAATAATATGTTCATATATATGTATTATATATCTATTTGACCTAAAATAAATTAAAATAAAATAACTAATTACTTAAATAAAATTTCGGTTTTAAACAATAACTCAGTGTTTTTCACTATTCATCAAAAATTGAAAGTTTTTAGAAAAATACCAAAAATTCACACTAAGCTAATTTTGATATTTCAAATTAAAAAATGAAGGCCATCATGAAAAATAAAAGTTATAAAATTTCAAAAAGTGGGTATTACTATTCATAACGGCTAGTTTGATTGGTCGCGGTGTGTTAAAACTCCAAGTTGCGTACGACACAAGCTACTGCATTATTCAAAGATAAACGTTCCATGGATGCTTGGGGTGTTACATTGATGTTATAATATATTTATAGTTATAGAATATTTTTAGTATCTAGATGAAGAAATAATCATGTAAGCTCTTGGTTATTATTTATCCCTCTTCTTTAGAAAAATTCCATTGGATTACACATTAGGCCATCTAGGATTGGTCTTTTGGTGATATTAGGAAATCTTGGACGTGTTAATGGATATAAGAAGGTATTTTAGTAGATATTTGAAAATATAAATGTATTTATTAGTGTGAATAAGGTATTATAAGATGTTTTCTTTTATATTTGATGCGATTGGAACACATGAAATTATTCCTAACTATTAAACATAATAAGTGTCTCACTCATGGATAAGCGACACTTAAATAGTTAAATTTAGATGATAAGGTGATAAGTATCTAAATAATATCATCTAATAATAATTAATATGATATTTTATGACCTTATCATAAGATCTTAACCATTATTTACCTATTTTACCCCTTTATAGTGGTCACAACATTTTTCCAATGTTACTATTTATATTTACCAAAAATGAAATTTTACTCAATATTAGATTTGAACCTGATAATTATAAATTTTAGATCCAATTTTTAAGATCCAATTTTTAAGTGGTGTAAATAAATTTTAATATTAGTTCTCAAACCCCAATGAAAAATATTTTTTTAGAAAAATACATTTTTAAGAATAAAAAAAATCTTGTATCGAAATCAAATATATTTATGATTCATATGGAATTAATTATATTATATTTATTCAAAATTTTATTATGTTAAATTAAAACCCAATCCAAAATATAATTATAAATAAATTAATTGGAAGTTTTGCAAAAAATAGACATTTTTTTACTATTCACTCCAAAAAAATTACTATTTCTAAAAAATAAAAAGAATTTGACCTAATATAAATTAGAACTCATGGAATAAAAATGTATATCAATTAAATAAATTTTAAATTCTAAAATTGTTAATTTATAATTTTTAATATAACAATGAACTACTTGACTTATAATGATAAATAATAAGACGTGGATCGGATAATAATCAAGGGATGTAATTTTTACCTTTTATAGAATCATATTAGGTATCATATATTCTCATTTTTTATTTGAATTTTGAATCTATGAAAGTGTAAATTATTCTTACACTATTATGAATTAAAGATCTCTTACACTACATGGAAATGAAATACGGTTGCAGGTGTGCTAAATAGAAATTTGAATAGTGATGTTTGTTTTGATGTTGTTGTTGAGTGGATGATATTATACGGGGTTGAATATTTTCATCTAGATTTGGATAATTCCATTTTGTGGATTTTTCAAAACTATATTACTGTATATTATTTATTTTTCATGAAGGTGGAGGTATTTTAGTAGTGAGGTCTTGAGGTGGGGGTTTGGGGATATAATTTTGTTTTTATAGGTGCTCCAAAGGGATTCTCAAAGTCTTTTTGACATCTAGAGTTATTTCAAGTAAATTTGTTTATTATATTAGAAAGTATATAGTAATTGTTATATGAGTTCCATAACACACCTCTATATGTTTATCATGGTATTTCCAAAATGCATTTTTCTTTGAGATATCATTTTTGGAGGAAGGGTAAAAAGGGTTTGGTAGATAAGTCAGTGTCTTAATGTTAGGTTTGTAAGATAGTGACAGTAGATCACAGATCCCTAGTTGGACTATAAAATCCATCATATGTTCCTCACTATAAATGTGAGGGCATATCGATGGATTTAATTTTTTATTTGATATAATAATTTGGTGAATGTGACATCATCTGAGTGGTTAGGTGTCAGATGTTAAATTCATCTAATTTATTAGTGATTAAGGGGTCTACAATGGTGGATAATTTTGAGAGGCTTCATATTGATGATGTGGTTATGATACATGGGGTTACAAGGGAGATCATACTTTATATACTTATAATAACATGATAATATTAATGATTATATTGTGTGATTTTGGACTAACGTTATCCTTTAGTACTTATTTCTATCCTCTAATATAAAGTTATATAGGGTAGATAACATAAAAAATTAAGGACATATTATTTTCTTATGTTCTTTATTTTGATGTTTTTTATTTTAACATTTTCTATTGGCCAATATTTCATCTAATAAGAATTATCACTCATCCATAGGTATTAAACTATTCAAGGATTTTTATGAGTGTACTCATTGAACTTCAATTTTTATGAAAACGTTTAGAGAGTAATCAAATCTTAGACCATATTTGGGTAGAGTATGATGGAAAAAATGAAAATGACGTATAAAAAGAAAAGGGTTTCTCAAGACCATAAAAATTTTAATGGTAATCATATGAGGATGCATATATAGTTGAGAGTAGTGATCATGTGTTTCTAAAAGTTTCACCTCATCTTGGAAAGTATATATTTGAAAGAGGTAGTAAGAATTATCATCAATTAATTTATGCTTCTAAGGAGATGTATATAGTTGGAGAGGTAGTGTAAAAATTTATGATCAAACTTTAGACGAATTGAATCAATGATTTCCTCTATATATTTTAGATTTTAAGGAGTATTCACGATGACTCCCATTTCATTTATTGGGGTGAGTTGGATATCAAGGAGGATGCTATATTTATAGAGTGTCCTATTGAGATTTTGGATCATTTGAAGATGTTACTATGAATTAATTTTATTCATAGTTTCTTTCCTAGTGAAGGGATAATGACTTAAAGAAATGTAATTGGGTTAAATATTTTCACTTGTGAACTCATTATCTACTGTAATTTTTGTGTTTTAAATTCTTTTTTAGGTATTGATCTCTGGTTTTATGAAGGTAATTAAATTAGTCCCTCTATTTTCCTACTACATCGAGCTTTCATTTTAGAAATATTATTATTTTAGTGGTTTCTAAATGGTTTTTTAATTTTTTGCAATGTTTTATTCTTCCTAGGGTTTGTTAGATTCCCAATGATAAGAATCATTTAAGTGGATTCTAATATATAGGACCATAATTTATTTGTCCTATATATTTTTTTAAGTCTTATAAGTGTATTTTGTTAATTTATAAGTGGTTTAAAAGTAGAGATAAGTATTTTGTGCCTTTAGATGAAATTTTATTATGGTCTGATCTTCACTATGTTGTTGATGGTCTACGTTGATTGTGCACATAGTTGTGGCTATAGTGGCGTGTTCATTTTTCTTAAGGGGTTTAATTTGGGTTTATGTTGCTTATTTTGGAGTATTATTGCATCTTGAACTGAATTATGACTTGGAAATTCTTATTTTTGATGTCACAGGTTGGAAACAAATCCTTTTTCACTAATAGGAAGTTAGAGACACCTATTCTTTTCATCATAGTTTAAAAATATGCATTTTATTTAGAACTAAACTATGGTCTATCTATTTTCCTAGGGGATGATTAATGGACTAAGTCCTGGTAAATGGTGGATACTATGTGGTTTTGGGTAGAGGCTATTTTAATAAAGGAAATGACTAACAATTTTTCATATCTGAATTGATTTATCTAAACTAAGATGTGGTTTGGCCTCCCGAAACCCAAGTTTTATCCCACAAATATCTATTATAAATTTTATTATACCTATAATTTATTTCAATTCATTTAAATTCTCTCAAATTATAGGTGATTTAATGTCTCCCTCTTAGAAATTTTTGATGGATTTATTGACCTTTGTTTTTCATAGAATCATTTCATTGTTTTCTTAAAATTCAAGGAACTCTTATATTCCTTATATATATTCGTTTTTGTCTCGTATTAATTGAGTAGGTTGTGGTAGTGTTGTTTTTTGGATTTTTTGGAGTTAGGGTGTTGAATTGGTTGATATTTTGTCTCTTATATATGTTTTGGATGATCCTTGCATGTTATTTAGAATCTGAACATCGATTTCCTCTTATTTCTATTATGTTACTCAGAGATTCATTTAATTTTAGTAATTCATATTATCTATTATTTATTAATTTATGGATATTGAATTATCATTATTTAGTTTTAATATGGTTAATTAATGAAATTTCTCTAATCGTAGATAAGTAATTTAAATGAAATTGGTGGGAAGTGTGTAGATTATACCTTATATGATTTCTTTATTATTTTTAAATTATTGTTGTTAATTTATGTGTTTACAATTATTATTTTATTCAAAGTAATTTTCAAATACATGTTGAATCATGTATTAAATTAGTTAAATGAATTAAATATTATAATCAAATAAAGTAGTAAAAACATGTATTTTTATTGTTTTATTTTTTGACCATGAATTGTTAATTATTTAAATAATATATTAGGAAAATGGTAATGTTTTGTGTTTTCTATCATTGATAAATTTTTATGATATTAGTAGTTTAACTAATGTGGTGTCTTTATTTAGTATAAAAATGGGTTTTGGGGTATTTTAATTATTACAATGGCTTGATGTGGTTATTGTTTATAGTGTGTGATAATGGCCCTGGATATGGAAACATGTTGGAAAAATTTAGGAATTATATAAAATAGAATGTGAATGGGAAATAAAAATAAAATTCATGATGAATATGATAAATTACAGTGGTGGAATATTATATGGAATTTAAAAAACCAATACGGAAGTGGAAGTGTAGTTACTAGAAATAAATATGGATAATGAATTAATAAGGTAAACTACTTACATAGAATTAGTAATGAAATATAAAATTGGAATAAGATATTTGATTTTTATTTTGGTGTTAATATGTTTTTCATATAAAGATAGAATAATTTAATAATACGTGGTAATGACAGTATATCAAAGATCCGTGATTATAGGGATATTTGATAGTATGTGGATCTTGGGTTGGGCATTTGTGCTCTTTTATATCAATTATATTTTTCTTCTTTAGTTCTTATACCCCAAAATTTAAGTTAGGTATCCATACTGAAAACCATAAGAGTTATTGGAATCCGAGTGCACCTCCAACAGCCAGGATGTGGGTGATACTAATGACTGACTAGTCACTATTCCCTAATCTATCTACTAAAGACAATATAGTTACGTAGTGATATGTCAGAGATTTTTTGATGTGGTCATTATGTGTTTATGTGTTATTTTATAGTGGTAATGTGGTTGTGATATATGATATGTTATTATGGTTATGTAGTTGTGGATATGATGTGGAAATATTTTGTGATCGAACATATGTCGTAGAGATATGAGGGATAATATATCAGTTGAGAATTTGGTTTGATGTACCTTAGTAAATATTTATATTTTCATTATTGTTATAATATTAAACTTTTGTGAGAATTTGGTGTGCGATCCTTTTTGAATTTGGGTTGATAGTTGAGTTGGTATAGGTATAAATTAAGTGTCATTTCTATTTCACTGATGATTTGTCATGCTTATTATACTTTGAATTTAGAGGTTCTAGAGAGAATCCTATTGATTATACTTTTATTCTCAAACATACTTCTCTATACTATTTACAAATATTTTTATGATGGAGTTAGTGAGTAGGCTAGACATTACTAGATTTTTATATGGATAATAGTTTGGGTTGGAGTCATTGTTTTAGGATCTATTTCTTTTAGAATTCATCTTGAAGATGTTATCTATTGTTTCTATATAGAATTATATATATTATATTTAGATAATGGATTTGTTTTATATTATTTTTTGGTATTTATTAGTGGGGTTTTCTTATTTTTCTGGGATTATAAAGAGAAATTTCTCTGGTACTTTAATATTATACTATTAATTATACTATCTAACCCAAGGTCTATTGGAAGTAGGATTCAGGGGTGAATCCTTAATTCACTACATAACTAATAGGGGTTCTAGTGAGGGAGAGTCCTAAAATAAATAGTGGAAAATGAAGAAAGGTAGATTTTAATATAAAATTGATGAATTTATTTTGATGTTTGTTATAATTTTTATGAGAATTATTTGAAATGTTTTTACTCTAAAAATTTAGTTTGATCATTTTTTAGGAACATTTCAGAAATATGTATAAAGTCGTAATATGGAATATTGTATTTAAATTGATGATTTTTTTTAAAAAAATATTTGAAGAGGTTATATGATACATTTCATGAGTCTAGCATTATCAATTCCAATCCGGCATTGTGGTCATGGAACAAACTAAAAAAATATAATGAAGTGTTGGTGATATTTGAAGATGAATTGGAAGTTATTTACAATGCGGACATTCCTCATAGGCATTGTCCTATTCCACATCAAAGAGGGAATTTTTAGTAACATAGTTTCACGTAGTGGTTTAAATTCTATGTGGTAATTACAAAAATGGCACTGAGCCCTTCCCTTTCTAGTAAGGGCCATGAAACCTAAGGATGTTAATGTGTTTGGTTATTTGGATGGGTTAATAGAAATGGTGAAAGTTGAATTTATTATAATAATGGATTTATACCTCTCTAATGTGAATAGAGAGAGGTTAGACTATGGAATGATGTAGTGTATGATATAGATTCATTGAAATGGGTCATTTTTACATGTTTTCTATATGATGTGGTTCTTGAAACTTGTGTATTAGTAGAATAAAATGAATATTTGTGACACATTTTAATCATATACCCTAGGATATTAATTTTTTTACCTTGGTGGGATAGAGATATATGTGTGTAGTGTGATTATATTCCCTAGAACCATTATCTACATAGTGAACTAGGTGTGGGAATAAATGGATAGTGGGTTTCTAAATCAATTTATGGTTTATAGAAGTAATATGAAAATTTTGATTATTTATTCAATAGTGATTATGATGATATAGATGATAATAATAATGATAATATTGTGGATGTTATGGCTAGACATTATGGATTTATGACCTATGGTAGTTAAGAAATGGGTTAAAGAGGTGAGAGACCCAGATGATGGATACTCAGTAATATAAAAAGACTTAACCAGGGTAAACAAATACCTAGAAGATTTGTGTTTTTGAGGCCAGATCCCCAAAGGATGGATACCTAGAAAACCAGTGGGACACCTAATAAGTGTGGAGTGGCACACCCAATGGATTTTGATGTTTAAAAAGTTCCCTACTAGTGGATATCAAATTAGTGGTAGAGATACTATATTAACTTCTATATGGGTATATAATTATAACAACACAATATTTAATTTTATATTTCTATTTAAATAAGTTTTATTTTTTTGATAGCTTTCTTTACATGCAACACAATGTTTAAAGGAACCGTGAAATACCATTGAAATATTATTATTTAATGGGATAGGCGATTCCTCACTGTTGGTGTAACACCCCAAGATTTTATGAGAAATATTATTTTTAATTTCATTCATGTCCTATGTTGTAAACTACACCAAGATTATCTTGCACTATATACAACACTGTATTAGCTTGTAGTACACTTAGACACTATTGTTGGCTTGTGTTGCATGCAAGAGCAACCTTCCTCGATTGCGTGTGTTGTACACAATATCGAGTTTCACTAAACAATGATATATTTTTATGAACTAGCCGTTATGAATATTATTAACAACATATTGAATTTTATTACATAATAATTAATCTTACACATATTCTAGAACATGGTATGAGAACAAAATTAATTTTTTCGGGTAAAATAAGTATTTTTAAAAAAATGCAGTTTTGCCGCCTTTTGATTTTGCACCCACTTTAAATCTAGTTTTTTTACAGTTTTATAAGTTCAATTAGAAAAAATAAACTTATTAATTGCAATAAGAATATAAAAATTTACTTTTTAGAAATTTTTTATATTTTTCAGTCAACTTTCATATTTTAATGAATTGTAAAAATACGCAAAATTTTTCTTAAATGTTTTTTTCATCAAGAGAATTTATATAGTCAAATAATGAAATTTAAGGGTTTTAATTTATAAATAGAATATATTTTTACCCTTTAATATAATTTAATTCATTATCACTAATTTTACACTAAATTCACAGTTAAAAACATTTCAATCTTTGGCATTGTTTTAACATTTAAAACCCGCTTTCTTAACAACGAGATTAATTTTAAATTAATTACTAAAACTCCTGTGTTTTTAATTTTGAGAAATGGATTTAACATTTGAATTTAGTGGGTCCAAATTATGTTAATAGGTTACTATTTTTTTGATATTACGAATAGTAACTACAGTAATTTTTATTTACAAAAGTTAAAGGTAAATCGGGTAATAAAGGGTAAAAATAAGATTATAAAATTACCATAACACCTGACAAAATTCTATTGTATGAATAAAAGTAAACCCATATCACCTAAGTGTTGGAATAGATTCATTTCATGGACATTTTACCATAAAAATAATGTAATTATTTTTAAAACCAAAGAAAGTGACAACATGTCACTCTCTTATATCTTGTAAGTGTAATAATTTTAATTTAGTGATAAAATTCATAAAACTTAGAACATAAATAGTCACAAGAAATATAATAAAATTATCTACATCATGGGGATATATTTATTATTTTTAGGTATTAAATAATTATCATTAATGGTGACACAATAGTGATGCAGAAATTATTTTATTTATTGAAATATAAAATAAATGGTTTTAAAAATTTTAAAATAAATATTATATGAACTAGTTAATGTGATCCAAAAATTTTATAGATTAATATTACATGTTAGAAATCTATTAATTTTTTTTTCATACATATCTTCTTTTTTTATTTTATTTAAATTCAAATAAATTAATAGTGTCAAAATTGACACAATTGATATTTTTATAAAAATAGCATATTATTAAATTGTTTAAAAAACACAGAAAATATTTAAAAATTAAAACATGAAATTTATATGGTCTAAAATTTCATAAAGTATCCAATTATGGACAATTCATAGCACGTAAGTAAGTATTTATAACCATTTAAAATTTAAAACATTATTACCAAAAATAAAATTAAATAGATTAAATAAGGATAAATCAAAATGATAAGGTTTAAAATAAAATAAAAATATGTCTAAATTTGATTTGTTGATGATATAAAAACCCTATATTACCTCATATACGCATTTGATTCACTTTGGAAGTTTTTATGTGGGGTATGAATTTATTATAAATTAATATTTTGAGGTTTTCAAAAGTGCCCCTCTCCTCTCTTATAAAAGGGAACCTCCTCCCTCTCCTCTTCACAACATTTTGAGCCTTAAATCTTGGCCAAAACCTGTCCATTTCTTTTCTCCACATTCCTAGAAACATACTAATCCTTGTATTCTTCAAATACCAACTTTAGTGCCCAATGATATGGTTTAGAAGAGGTGCGTCGAAGAAGAGGTAATATCCTTTACCGATTCTTTCAAATTTATTTCTCCTTCTACTTCCTCTTTTTTATTTGTTTAATTATAAAGTAATAACATCAGTATCAATAATATATTGATATGTTATTATAAATATGAAACAACCCTATTTCACCTTCTATCCATCTTACGGAAAACTAAATCACCGCGCGTGCGTACGTACGGAATACCATCTCCACGCAGTGTTGTAATCTGTTTTCCACCACCACCTTACCTGGATGGGTATAATGGTGTAAATAATAACAATATATGATTATTATAACATGATACCAATTCTGAGATATTCTATATTCCACTCCAATACCATTCAATAATTATAGGAATGATATCATCGCTCGTGCGTACGTACAGATTACCGTCTCCACGACACGATGATAGTCATTCTACCTGTTAACTATTCAAGAATGATTATAAATTATATATATTTAATAATAATGAAATATATGACATAATAATTCTACTAGATTTATGTATATATATATATTTCCTACTTACTTCAATTCAAGTCAATAAGGAAAGGAAAACAACGTTCATGCGTACGTACGGCCTACCATCTCAATGAATGGTATATTTAATTCCATTTATCGATATATTATATTATGAATATATATAAACCATGTTTTACATTATGGAAGTAATTAATCATGATCTAAGTAATCATATGAATAATTATAAGTCGAAACATGGATGATAAATGAAACGATTTTACCCAAAACGCTGCTTTAACATTGAATTTACAAATGAACGGGTAATATAAAGTCGTAAGTGAATCATATATGATATTATAAACATTATAATGGTTCAATTTTAAGTTAATAATATGTTTAAAACCATTATACCGGAGTCTCGGACACGTATGGAAGAAATTGGACATAATGTAAGGGATAATTATTCCAATCTCGTTCTTATCCGAGATTGTTTATTCATAAGTATTTACTGGGGTTATTTTTATCATCCTTGTCCATGTTTTCTTAAAATGTTTTCCTACAATGTTTACTATTATTCCATGTGTTTTTAAATTAATTTTTACCATTTTATTAGTTTTACCACTAGGTATGGAAGGAATCTTTCTTTTTTTATCATACGAGGTACTTTTTGACTTTTCTGGAAAAAGTATGAGGAGAATGTTTTTTTAACTTATACAGTATGAATGGTTTTTTACAGTTTCATAATTCCTTATTTTCATGAAGATTCTTGTAAAATATTTCCTGATTATTTTCAACAAAATCCTTTTATTTTAAAATTTCATGGCATTTTGAGAAAAGAAAATGATTTTGAAGAAGAAAGGATATCTTCCTGAGGAATTCATTTCAAGTGTTTTATCAAAACTATTTTCCATCTTAGATGAAATTATTTAGTATGTTTATGTTTCAAGTATAATGTATCTATTATTTACATGGTTTGATTCTTTTTATGATGAAATGATATCCATTTGTTTTATATGGATTATGTTATGATGGGATGATGTTTATGAAGCCCATTTTATTATTTGGGTTATGATGAATGATTTATGTTTATTTTGTGGTACACATAAGAATGATTTCATTATGAGATGGGTGGGACCTATATATCCCTCTAATGAATTGGTTAAAGATTTATATCTCATGAGATAGAGATGGATGGAATGGAAAGTGAATCTGGGTTAGTAATACAGGGCTGGAACGGAAAGTAAACCCGGTTCAGTAATGGACTTTTTCCATTATGATGGTCTTGGTAGCAATGCCTTCACTACTAGAGAAATCATAACATGTGCTTAATGGTTTTCCACAATTACATGATTTATTTACCATGATATTTTATCATGATTAATGTTCCTTTATGATCTATTCTTTTTGTACTACCCTGATTTATGTTATTACACATGATTTTTATGTTTTATGTTCATGTTTTTATGTTCAAATGTTTATGGGTTGTTTTATGTTCTCCATACTTACCCTTACTAATCGTTTGAGCTCACCCTTTTTATTTTTTCTTTTCACTAGGATATAAAGAAAGGTTTTAGGTATGAAAAAAGGGATGATCTTTATGGGATATGTCTAAGATCTTTCACCATGATTAGAAGATTATGTTCCTAGTTTCCAAAGACACTAAACTAATACAGTCTTTGGGCGTCTATTTTTTTCTTGTATTTAGTATTATGAAAATGTAATGTAATGTCTATGTATGTCAAGCTTTGGGTATCTATAGTTGGTATCAGAGAAAAGGTTTAGTTAACCTTTGGAAACTAGGATGCAAAAACTTTAGTGGGATGATTAGAGATATTTCTAAGGTATATCTAGGGATGTCCCTAAGGTTAAGTATAATATAATTTAAAATCCTAGAATTAAGATAACGATCATGAATAAACTAGGATAAAACCTAAGATGTTAGAGATTGAAGGTACCCCCCCCCTTTATTTTGTTTTTTTTCCTAATTTGATTTTTGCCTCTATTCTTTTTGGGTTTTAGATAATGGATGGAACCCAAAGGAATCTTGTTAATGATCAACGCACTGGGAAATGAAATGCTTTTCCTCCTTGACAACCAAATGTTATGGGAAATGGAGTGGAAAATCTTATTTATATACTTACACAATCTATGAATAATTCTGTACTTCCAAATGAGTAGAGAAGGGAACAATATTATATTGAGTCCTTTATGAGGAAACTCCCACCTTATTTTAGTTGGTCTTATGATCCACTTTTTGCTGAACAATGGATCAGTACCATTGAAAATATATTTTCTATACTTCACTGTTTGGAGCATGAAAAATTCATTTTGGATGTTTACCAATTAGAAAGTGAAGCGGACCAGTGGTGGACTCTAATTACGAATACAAGTCCCCAAGATCAAATTGAATCCATGGAATGGGATGAGTTCAAGAACTTGTTTTTCAATAATTACTTCCCTCATATTCTTCGAACAAAGATGGAAAATGAGTTCCTTGAGCTTACGAAAAAGTATGATGAATCTGTAGGTATATACGAGGTGAATTTTACAACACTTGCAAGTTATGAATATGGCTTTATAATCCAACCTGAAAGTAAAGTTGAGTGATTGTTATGTGGCTTAAAACCAAGTCTTTGAAGGGCATTAGATATAAGACACTTCAATAGCTACGAAGAAATTGTGTGTTGTGCTATCAAGGTAGAACTGAAAGTTGGTGTTAGATATCTATCTCATGGTTTTGACAAGAAAATAAAAATAGAGTTCAAGGAAAAATCTCAAAACAATGGTGAAAAGAAGATGAATGTTTGTTTATGCTCAAAGTGTAGAAAGAAGCATGGTGGAGATTGTCTTAAAGGGACTAGAAAATATTTTAAGTGTAGAAAAGAAGGTCATTGAGTAGATGAGTGTCTATGAAATGGGAAAAAGGTAGCTAATGATGTGAATATAGAAAATACTACAGAGAACATACCACCAACACTTCAATGCTAAAAGTTAAAGGAAAAGGGGCATTATGTTAACCAATTCCCTAATCCAAGGATTAATGATGATCAACATCAACAACCTCTTAAATAAAAGGACAAAGGGAAGTCACATGCGATCACTATTGGCGATGTTGAGTATGAAAATGATGTGGTGGAATGATTATGTGTTTATGTAATGGATACCAAAATAATGTTGTGGAATATCATTTATAGTATCATGGAATATAAGAATATATATGTATTGGTTTATTGTGGTTTTCAATAAATTTATGGTACCGGTAACCCTGAAAAGTGATTGAAATATTTATTTAAAGAATATGATATGTGTATATTGAAGGGATAAAGAGAAAATAATATGTTTGATAGTATTAATGAGATCATGACGGATATGAGGACAAAGTGACATCATGGTTTGAGTATAGAAATTTTTTGGTATTTTGGTATGTGGGAATAATTATCTTTTGAAAGCATTCATGTTTTCACTAAGGTTCTATGATAATTCATGTTTCATAATAATACTTGATTAAGGTATTCAAATGTTTGTAATATGACCAAAAAGATATATCTTATGATATATGGGGGATAAATTATGGTATTCACATGATTGGTAGATGACCTCTCTATTAATCTTTTTCTATATACTATGAGATTGGACAGAAGTATTTTGGATAAGCCTAATGATTAGAATGGATTAGGTTAGACATAATATAGTATTGTTTAACACTAGAAATTTTTGATATTATTTTTAAAATGTTATAAATGTCTAGTTTTATAAAAAGGACAACCTGCATGACCCGTGACAACCCATCTCGTCGGACAAGGATGCGGGAATCGAACCCACAATAGTAGTGTGGCCGACCTTTATCACCAACCATTGGCCTACAAGAAGTCCCTGGTTAGTAGAAATTAGTTTTATTTTATTATGTGGTATGATATATGAACTATAAGTCCATTTTTGGAGACATATACGATTAATATCACCATATATGGACTTATGTATGTTGAATAACTTTTGCTAACCTTTTGTTTGAGACAGATGGAATGACCTGTCATTCTGTCACATGATCTGCTAACACTTCATGAATGAAAAATTCAAATTCATTTCATCAAGATATGAAGTGTAAATTGTTCGAGGAATGACCAACAGTGAGATTGTACCAAAATCAAGTAAGTATTTCTTCTAATTCAAATTCTTTAACTTTTGGGAAATGATCTTGAAAACCAAAAATGTTTTCCTAGTACCCTCATATTCGATGAATCATATGGTACCTTAGATCAAAAAAAATTTATGTCTTTGTGATTGTTGGATTTTTCATAGCCATGTTCTATACCACTCTTCATTAGAACATGATGTTTAGACTTCTCTTCCATATCCAAATTTTCACCAGTATTCTCTTTTGTGGAAACCTAGTGCTGAGTTACTTTGGGTGAACCTTATGTTTCTAACATTTATTTTTAAAATTAAGTTTTATTGTTCCTTTTTATGATTTGGGATTCTATGAAAGAAACATTCAAGTAATAAACCATTTATAACCCCGACGAATTTCGGGGGCGAAATTCATTTTATGGGGGGTAGAATGTAACACACCGAGATTTTATGAGAAATATTCTTTTTCATTTCTTTTATTCCTTGCTTTATACTCTACAAAACGATTATATTGCGCTATATGCAACACCATATTAGAATGTAGTATATGCAAACACTATTCTTGGCTTGTGTTGTACGCATGAGCGAACTTCCTCGATAGTGTGTGTTGTACACAATACCGAGTTTCACTAAACAACGATATATTGTTATGTACTAGCCGTTATGAATAGTATTAACTACATTTTGAATTTTATTACATAATAATTCATCTAACACATATTCTAGAACATGGTATGAGAGAAAAATAAAATTTTTGGGTAAAATAAGTATTTTAAAAAAAATACAGTTTTGCAGCCTTTTGATAGTGCACCCACTTTAAATCTAGTTTTTGAAATGTTTATAAGTTCAACTATACATAATAAACTTATTCATTTTAATAAGGATATAAAAATTTTCTTTGCATAATTTTTTTATATTTTTCTGTTAACTTTTATATTTTGATGAATAGTAAAAATACGCTAAATTTTTCTTAAAAACAACTTTTTCATCAAGAAAATTTGTATGGTTAAATTATAAAATTTAATAGTATTAAAGTATAAATAGAATATATTTTGATCCTTTAGTATAATTGAAGTCATTATCATTAATTTTACATTGAAGTCATAGGTAGAAACATTTCAATCTTTGGCAATGTTTTAACTTTTAAAACCCATTTTCTTAAAAATGGGATTAATTTTAAATTAATTACTGCAAATTCTGTGTTTTGAATTTTGAAAAATGGATTTCATATTTATATTTAGTGGGTCCAAATTACGTTAATAGGTTACATTTTTTTGATATTATGAATAGTAACTACGGTAATTTTTATTTACTATTGTAAAATGTAAATCGGGTAATGAAGGATAAAAATAAGATTATAAAATTACCATAACACCTCAGAAATTATATTGGATGAATAAAATTATACCCATATCAGCTAAGGGTCAGAATAGATTCATTTCATAAACTTTTGACAATGAAAAGGATGTAATTATTATTAAAACCAAAGAAAGTGACAACCTGTCACTCTCTTATATCTTATAAGTGTAAAAATTTTAATTTAGTGATAAAATTCATAAAACCTCGAAAATAAATATTCAAAAAAAATAATAATAAAATTATATAAATCAAGTAAATTTATTTATAATTTTTAGGGATGAAATACTTATCATTAATGGTGACAAAATAGTGATGTAGAAATTATTTTATTGATTGAAATATGAAATAAATGGTTTTAAAAATATTAAAATAAATATTATATGAACTAATTAATGTGATCCAAAAATTTTCTAGACTAATATGACATGTTATAAATATATTAAATATTTTTTTTCGAACATATATTCTGTGTGGAGTTTATTTAAATTCAAATAAATTAATAGTGTCAAAATTGACACAATTGATATTTTATAAAAATAACATATTATTAAATTGTTTAAAAATCAAAACAATATTTAAAAAGTAAAAATTAAAATTTATATGGTCTAAAATGTCATAAAGTATCCAATTATAGACATTTTACAACACATAAGTAAGTATTTATAACCATTTAAAATTTAAAATATTATTACCACAAATAAAATTAAATAGATTAAATAAAGATAAATCAAAATGATAAGGTTTAAAATAAAATCTAAGAATGTCTAAATTTTATTTTTTGGTGATATTAAAACCCTATCGTACCTCATATACTAATTTGATTCACTTTGGATGTTTTTAAGTGGGGTCTGAATTTATAATAAATTAATATTTTTGTGGTTTCCAAAAGTGCCCCACTCCTCTCTTATAAAAGGGCACCTCCTCCATCTCATCTTCACAACATTTTGAGCCTTAAAGATCGACCAAACCATATAAATTTCTTTTCTCCACTTACCTAGAAACATAATAGAGGTCCTGATCTTCTTAAAATACCAACTTTAGTGACCTAAGAGGAGGTTTAGAAGAGGCGCGTCGAAGAAGAGGTAATATCCTTTACCGATTTTTCCAAATTTATTTCTCCTTTTACTTATTCTTTTTTATTTGGTTAATTATAAATTAATAACATAAGTATCAATAAAATACTGATATGTTATTATAAATATTAAACAACCCTATTTCACATTCTATCCATCCTACAGAAAACAAAATCATCGTGCGTGCGTACATAAAGCATATCGTCTCCATGCCGTTGTGTAGTCTGTTTTCCACCCCCACCTTACTTAGATGGGTATAATGGTGTAAAGAATAACTATATAGGATTATTATAACATGATACTAATTCTAAGATATTCTATCATCCACTCCAATACCATTCAATAATTATGGGAACAATATCATCCCTCGTGCGTACGTATGGTTTACCGTCTCCACGACACGATGAGATTCATTATTTGTGTTAACTATTCAAGAATGATTATAAAGTGTATATATATTGAATAATAATCAATTATATGAAATAATAATTCTACTGGATTTATGTATATATATATATATATATGTCATCTACTTACTTCCATTCAATTCAATAAGGAAAGGAAAACAACGTTCATGCGTACGGACGACCTACCGTCTCCATGAACAGTGTTTTTCATTCCATTTATTGATCTATTATAATCTGAATATATATAAATCATGTTTTAGATTCTGGAAGTAATTAATCATGATCTATGTAATCATATGAATAATTACAAGTCAAAACAGAGATTATAAATGAAACGATTTTACCCAAAACATTGCTTTAACATGGAATTTACAAATGAACGGGTAATATAAAGTCGTAAGTGAATCATATATGATATTATAAATATTATTATGGTTTGGTTATAAGTTAATAATATGTTTAAACCCTCTATACAGAATTCTCAGACACATATGGATGAAATTCGACATAAGGTAAGGGATAATTATTCCAATCTCGTTCTTATTTGAGATTGTTTATTCTTAAGTATTTACTAGGGTTATGTTTATCATCCATGTCCATGTTTTCTCAAAATGTTTTCATACAATGTTTAATATTATTCCATGTATGTTATATTAATTTTTACCCTTTTATGACTTTTACCACAGGGTATGGAAGTAATCTTTCTTTTTTTATCATACAAGGTACTTTTTGACTTTTCTGGCAAAAAGTACGAGGAGAATGTTTTTTAAACTTATATGACATGAATAGATTTTTACGGTTTTATAACGCCTTATTTTCATTAATATTCCTATACAATATTTTATGATTAATTTGAAAAAAATCATTTTCTTTTAAAATTGCATGGTATTTTGAAAAAAAATGATTTTGAAGAAGAAATGATATTTTCCTCAAGAAATCACTTCAAGTGTTCAATCAAAACTATTTTCCACCTAATATGACATTATTTAGTATGTTTATATTTCAAGTATAATTTCTCCATTAATTGCATGGTTTTATTCTTCTTATAATGAAATGATATCCATTTTTTTAATATGGATTATGTTATGATGGGGTGATGTTTTTGAAAACCATTTTTTTCTTTGGGTTATGATGAATGATTTATGTTTATTTTGTGTCACATATAAGAATGAATTCATTATGAGATTGGTGGGACCTATATCTCCCTCCAATGCATTGAGTAATGATTTATATCTCATGATATTGACATGGCTAGAACGAGAAGTGAATCCAGTTCTGTAATACAGGGCTGGAACGACAATTAAACTCGATTTAGTAATGGAATTTTTCCACTATGATGGGTTTGGCAGCAATGCCTTGGCTACTTAGAAATCATAACATGTGCTTAATGGTTTTTCACAATAACATGTTTTATTTCCCATGGTATTTTATCATGATTAATGTTCCTTTACGACCTATTCCTTAGGTAATGCCATGTTTTATGCCATTACTCATGATTTGGATGTTTTAATTTCATGTTTTTATGTTCAAATATTTATGGGTTGTTTTATGTTCTCCATGCTTACCCTTACTGTGTATTTTAGCTGAGCCTTGTTATGTTTTCTTTCCCCCAGGATATAAAGAAAGGTTTTAGGTAAGGAAAAAAGGGGAACATCTTTGTGGGAGATGTTGAATATTTTTAACCATGATTAAAATATTATGTTCTGAGTTTCCAAAGACACTAAACTAATATAGTCTTTGGGCATATGTTTTTGTCATGTGTTAATTATTCCGCAAAAGTAATGTAATGTATATGTAGGTCAAGCATTTGGTATCTATATTTGGAATGTTTTTAATGAATTTTAAAATATTAATTATGAAAAATTAGTTTTTACATATGCATAAAATGGAATCATTATATATTAACTGGTTAGAAATGAAAATAATAACATTTGAAGCTAAAAAATGTGATGTTTTTCTGAAAAGATATTTTTATGTACGTAATATGTATTTTATCTTAATGAATTAAAATAATAAATATTTATGAAATATTTTAGTTTAATATTTAAATAATATATTCTGTAATATAATTTAACACTCATTTAATAGTTACTACATGGCATGGAATGAGAATAAATTTAGTTTTATTCTTAGAATGTATTTATCTAAAAATAGTTTTCTTTACATTTATGACACTTATTTTAAAATATATTTCTTCCAAAAATATAAATTTAGTTTTATAATACAGTTTTCATGTTTGGAATCATCATGTAATATTTTTTAAATGAGGCCACTTTTATTATTGGTAAATATGAATAGTAACTTAGGTAAAAATTCATTAATACATTAAAGTTTAAAAGGGTTAATGAGGGGTTAAACTAAAGAGATAAGGGTTAAAATGACAAAAACTTATATCTAAATACTATTATATTAATTTACATTGATCCTATATCATTATAACTTTGAAATTAATCCAATTTAGATCCACTTTCTCATGTTTTTGAATTTACTCTATTTTAATATTCTTGTTAATTACAAGTGTGACACTCCCATCCCTTATAGAATTCCACCTTCTATCCTATATTATCTACACCACATGAGCCATTTTTTATCCATTATATACCAAAATAATATCAATAAATACTTATAAACTACCTTGATGTGATGGTATTACAAAAATACCAATACAAGAAACCTTAAGGTGCTTCTCAAAATAGGATACCTCAAGAGTTGGTATATGTTCGTACTGATATTTTTCATGTTTATTTGTTCTTAAAACACCTAAAAATGTACTTTAACCATATTAAAATTATGTGACATGTATATTTTCTATACTTAGATGTTTTTTAATATTATATCCATTTTCTTTCTCCTTCTTGTCCTTTCGAAAACAATAATGTCACTAATGTGTACATGTGGACAACCACATCCACAACGAAATGTCATTCATTTAATTTGATTTACATGGAGGGGAATATTGATATATTTAATTAATATATATTATATAATTATGATTTTTTAAAGTTTAATTATTACATACCTTTTCTTCATTTGATCCATTGAAAATTGAAAACATCACCCATGTGTACATGTGTACTACCACATCCATGAAGTGATGAAATTAAATTTTCATCATTGATATCTAAGAATGGTTATAAAAGTGAATGTAATGAATAAATAAGATACTTATTACATGATTAATATTAATAATATGATGAAACTATGAATAAAGTTAACGTACTGAACCCATTTACCCGAAACATGTGTAGAAAACATAACAGTTTTCACCTGAATTTTCATTTTATGATTAGTTATTAATAAAAGGATAATTGGAAGTTACAGATGAATTTTACATGGTAAGTTATTTCTGAAAATGGTTTTATAATATATTTATAATAAATATATTTTTTATTTTATAATAAGTTTTAACACATACAAAGTATGATAAGACTCGATGTAAAGGTATATGTTATAATCTCATTTCTTATTAGGATTGTCTCGGTTAAGAGTACATTAAGAGAAATTATTTGATAAATTTCCTTAAAAACCACATATATTTTAATAATTTGATTATTTATGTGGTTCAATGGGATTACAATCATTATCCACTCTTTAGTATATAAATTTATTGAGAAAATGTTTATGAGAAAAGTTAACCTTATATTCCATTTAGTCAATGAACATCTTATTACATGTGCATGTTAATCAAAACACTTCCTAGAATTTTATTATAAATGATTTAATGTTTATATAAATTCATTTTAAACCATATTTCACTTTATTTTAAATGATTTAAAAGTAATATATTTTCATTTTCTGAAATGTTTACTTTTGGACTTTCTAAAAAAAGTGTGAGAGGAAGTAATGTTTTAACATTTAGAGTATGAACAATTATTCCAACGATCACGAAAATTATATTCTTTAAATATTCTATTATAGGCTTCCATGTTTATTTTCAAATAAAATATCTTTCACAATATTTTGAAATTTTTTAGTTTTAAAGATACTAATGTAAAATGATATTTCTACCATTTTCAAAGAAATGTTTAAATGCCCTTTTAATTTTTTTTATACTTTTTTCAACATAATTTGATTTTTCGTATTCTGAAATAGTTATATTATATAATTGTACCATCCATGTTCTTTCTCTTTATGGATTTTGATTATGTAATAATGAAATGTTTAAGAAACCCTTTTCTTTTCCATAGATTATGCTGTGATGAATTTCTGAATGATTTTATGATATTATAGAGAACATATGTTTGGGTTTAATTATGTAATGTGTGGGTCCATTAAATACATCTAATTAATTGTGTGATGATATATATATCATTAAAAAATATGTACTAGAATATGGAGTGAATCCAATTCAGTATGAGACTCTGTCCACTATGATAGTCATGGGAGTGAATTTGGTTTCCAGCCTAGTGGAAAAGGGTCCTATGATCCTACATCAAAGCCTAGGATAAAATCTTGGAGGAATCCCAATTTTTAATTTTTTTTTTCAATAACGTGCATCACTATTCAGATCATTCAGTTGTTGACTTTGTTGAGGGTGGCGGGTCTTCCATCGTCGACTCAACGATGACAGACAAGGGATGACAGGCTTTCATGTGGAAATAGTGGTAGAACCAGATGGTGGACTCAATAAGAAATGTTGGAATGGTCAAAGGGTGGATGTTCTTGTGATGTTGTAGATAAGTTTTCTCAGTGGGCATTGGAAAAGGATTTTTAACATAGTTAGCGGGATCTTAATCAACAATGGTTGGCACGAAGTGGTAGTTTCATGTGACGATGGTGGAAGATGCATTAATATCTATGATGAAGAAAAAAAGAAACATTATTACATCCAGACGAGGTTCAGAGAAAGGATTATCTTTTAGTAAATCTACCTTATTTTACTGAATGATTGGGTATGACTTTTTTTATCTACTCCATGTAGTTATACATGGAGCCTTGCTCACTAAACAACCCTGCAGGTTAGGTGTTTTGGACATCTTTTAAAAAAACGGCTAGGGCATGGTCTACTCTATGTAATTGGACCATCAAAGGTCATTTATAGGTCTATGTGCCTTTGTGGATTTTGGTACATGTAATGTTACCCCTAAACCCAATTAAAAAGAGGGAAAATTAAAAAAAGGCCTTTGGTATTCCGGTAGTATTGGGAGTGAAACTTGAATAAGGAAATAATTGAATGATGAGTAAACCCCAAATCCACTATGTGGATTTTTCCACTATGATAGTATTGGATGTGAACCTTGACAAATGAAATGATATTAAATTCTTTTGATTTTTAAAAAAATTCTTTGAAATGTTCTTATGCTAATAATATTCTCTCATGGCTCCTGAATGATTAATGGTGATTCCTAAATATTATGCCTCCTATATTTTTAAATGATAAATATTTTTTCCATTACTCAATATTTATTATCTATGATTGATTTTGTATAAAATAATTAAGTAATAATAATGATATCATTCCTATATTCATATATTATTCTTATATATGATCATAAATTGATATCATCTATGTTTACCTTTATTAATCTAATAATTTCATGATTTCTTATGTGTCTATTTTTCCCTAGGTTATGAAGAAACATTTTAACCAAGAAATTTTGAAGAAAGGTCCAGTGACAGAAGAATTTTTTGAGTGATATTGATGATATTATTTGAAATAATTTTATTATGTATCTTGTTTCCAATGGAACTAAAACATTATGCTCTTTATTGATGTACTATTTTGAAATTTATTGAATATTCATATAAAATAATGCAATATTTAGGTATGTTATGGTTGGAGCACCTTATTTGGTATTAGTGGATAGTTGAGTTATTTTTGGATATTGGGGTTAGAATAATATAAGGATAGAACTTAAGACAACCTAAAATAAATTTAATTTGATATATGATTAACCTAAAAGTGGGATATGTTGATAAGAATGTGTCATAATTCAAGACACCTGAGGAAGGATTTTCATACTTATATGATTTTTAAATCAAATTATTATAGTTTGATTCTTACACTATGTTTTATTGGTTTGAGTCAATGGATGGAACAAAGCGGAATCATTTAAATGATGAATGCAGGGGATTATACAATAATTTTTCTCTTGAGTGAACTAAAGACATGGGAACTATAAAACAATTCATTTAAATTATGGTCCCTCAATTATCTTAGTCCTTGAATCATTTCTAGCTTATAAATGAGAAAAATATAGACCGAATCATCATTGAATATTTTATGAGGCCACATCCAAATTGATTTTAGTAGGTCCTGGAATCTTCTAGTTATTGAGAAATATTAAAGTACCTATGGGAATATATTTTTCATACTTTAGTGCTTGGAGAATGAAAATTTTCAATGGTAGTGTATCATTTGGAAGTCTAATTAAATCAATGCTGGAATCTTATTAAGAATATGAGATAATAATAATAAATTAACTACATGAAATGAGTTGAGTTTAAGAATGTATTTTTAGTTTGTACTTTCCCTGAACTATTCAAATGTTATTGCAAAGGGAATTTATTATTCTCAGGTAGAAGGATGATGAATCTATTGGTAAATATAATGAAAATATTACAGAACATGGGGTGTATACTTATGAATTTATCAACCCAGAATTTAAAATTTATCCATTCATTATTAGATTAAAATAATGTAACCAAATGGATCTATCTTTAATGGACTTTAGTATCTATAAAGAAATATTTCAATGTGATCTTAAGGTAAAAATAGAGATTGAGGATTCCCAGCATTCCCCATGCTTTTGATAATAGGATAAATTTATATTTTCAAGAAAATTATGAAAATAAAACCCAAAGAGGGTAGGAAATGAATATTACTTTATGCTAGAAGTGTGGAAAATATTATGGTGGAATTTTTTTCCAAGGTACAGATAAAATTTTTAATTGTGTAAAGTAAGGCCATCGAGAAAGTAACATCTAAAAGGATGTAAAGAGGAAATCTAATGAAAATAATGGGTATATTTCTCATTTTAATATTCCACCCACACTAGAATTCTTCATCTACTTAGAGTATGGGTATTATTTCAACTGGTTTCTGAATCCAAGGGATAATGATGATAATTGGTGTCAACCACCTCTTAAGCAGATATATAAATGAAAATATCAAGTGATCACAACCGCCGAAGCGGGTCATGCGAAAAAGTGGTGAAATGTATACATATCATTCACTCTAGATCTGGAAAAGTATCATTTTATTCTGGTTGTACCCACTATTTTGTATCGGACGACTTTTTTAAGGGTATTGTATCACCACCTCAAAGATTATATTTTAAATTATTATTGAAACCTTTTCATGTTTTGATGATTACATATCACATCTATAACTCTTCTCTAATATAATTTTATAGGAATGTGTTTCCTGGGAATGTTGTGATTCTCTCTCTACTTGAATTTGATGTCATTTTGTGTTTGTATTGGATTTCTATATATAGATCCCATATAAATTTTCATGGAATGGAATCCAAACTTATTTTTCCATATCAAACTATTATCTTATATAAATGAGAAGAAGAATATGAACCTAAAATGGAAATTACTTCAATTTTATGGGTATTATTTACAATTAAAGAGGTATATTAATCTCAAATGGTTTAAGAGAAACTCAATATTAAATATGTACCACTTATTAGATAATTTGTTGATATATTTTCTGAATAATTTCAGAGTTTTCCATTGAATCGTGATGTATAGCTTTAAAAAGAACTCATAATTGATGCTATAATGTTTTTCAATACATTATATATAATACCCTTGATTGATTTGTAGGGATTGAATAAGAAAGTATTGGTGAATATTGATAAGGGATTAATATTCCCTATTGCATCAACATGAGGTCCACTTATTTTGTTATTAATAAAAAAATAGTTCAATGTATCTTTGCATTGATTATCGAGAACTTAATAAGATTAATATCTAGAAAAATAATCCTCAACCTAGTATTAGTGACTTGTTTCATAAAATACACAGTGATCATTACATTTATATAGTTAACCTTTATTTTGGATAGCATTTATTAAGGGTAACAATTGTGCGTATTCCCATGATAGCCTTCTGTATGAGGTATGTTCATTATGAATTCATTATAATGTTAGTTAGACTTACTAATTTCCCCTCTATATTTATGGATTATTTAGTATTGTATTTAGATATTACCTCGATCAGTTTATGGTGGTATTTATATATTCCAAGGGTAAGGAAGAGAATAAAGATCATTTGAGGATTATTTTGAATTCTTTGAGGAAAGTGAAGTTGTATTCCAAATTTATCAAGTGTAAATTCAAGATACATAAAGTTTCATTATTTTGTCATATAATTTAATGTGAGGGTATGTAAATATATCCTTTGAAGTCATAAGTTATTGGGCAATGAACTAGACCAACTAAGATGACTGAAATCCATAGTTTTCTTTGGTTGGATAAACACTATCAATGGTTTTTGAGAGATATATCAGAGTATTAGAATACGAAACCAAGTTGACATATAAAGGTGATAATTTCATTTGGACAGATGAATGTGAGGAGAATTTCAAGGAAACAAATAGAAGGTTCATCTGGGAACATATTCTAAGAGTATCATGCAGTGGAGAAGACTTTATGAGATATTTTTATGAATCAATGAAGTGAATGAGATACATCCTTTTATAAAATTACATATTGGTTGTTTATGCATCACACTAATTGAAACTTCATGAGAAAAATTACACAATTCATGATTTGGAGTTGGAATCGGTAAAATTTTAATTAAAAATATGGATTAATTATCTTTATTTTGAAAAATGTGATACATATACCAATCCTATAATATTGAATTTTATATTAACTTATAAATAGTTAAATATATTCCCAATTATATTGTTGGAGTTGATTAAGGATTTTTATTTATTAATGAATTACCATCCTGGAATAGCGAACATGGTAGTTGATGCTCTGATTGAGTAGTACTATGCCATTTTTTCCATAATGATGATTTAAAAGGATCCAATGCATATGTTTTTTTCAAAATATAGGCATTGAAATTATATAGATTATAGAAATATCAAATCTTTGTCAGATGAATATTCTAACATCTATTTGTGTGAGTATTAAAGGGGAACACAAGGATGATGTGGAACTATATATTATGTAGAGGAATATTCCTGAATTCAACCATGATTGTGATGGAATTATAAGGTTTATGAACTACATATGGGTATCATAAATTCTAGATTTAAATAAAAAGTTTTAATGCCCCAACCCTAGTTACTCGGAATTGGTGCATTATTACATAACATTGGCATGATCACAAGGGATCAAGTCTCGAAAGATTTATTAGTTTAGTAGCCTTGGAATTACTAGATACATACATAATTTTTAAATTAAATCACGAAATAAAAAAAACATTGTATCCCCTTTGAACACACTCATATACTTGGCCTATCCCTGCAGGTTAATTATAATATACTTCTTCACATCCAGTAAAAAATAAAACAAAAGAAAGGGGTGAGCTCAGATGCTCAGTGTGGATAACATTATAGTGGAAACTATCATAAATAAGCATAATCATTTAAGGCAATGGATAAGAATGAAACAAAAGCCTTTTGAACTTAAACTTCAGAATAATATGGAAAATATAAATCATATAATGCCATTTACATATTCACATGGATATTCTACTAGTCTAATAATCACATGAAATATCAATAGCTAATTTCATAATGAGGGGATTCATAATGTCGGACATCATAACCACATAGTCAAGGCCTCATACCCAGACTTCAAATAAGATTTTACCAAGGCCTTATGCCAAGACACTATTTTGTCTAATGAGACCTACCGATGTATTGAGGTTCTATAGTGGGATCCACCCGTCACTTACTAAGTGCAATTCATTTCTTATATAAAAAGGTTGAAACATAACATAAACATTCATATTAAAACTAGCAAACGAAATGTTAATAATTTGACCATAAACCATGAATTATATAAAAATAATATATCCACAATAAATCATATAAAAAAACATTCAATATAATATGGATGATTGTATCCTTATAAATCAAGTTCAAATATGGGTAAAATCCATCAAATGATGTTGAAATAGATGAAATCAAAACTATCTGAGAGAAATACCACTTTCTATTTTAAAATCATTTAAAAGACACATAATTATAAAAGAAAACATTTATTTTGAAAATATTTTTATAACATGTAAGGGAAGCTTTGAAGGTACTATAACGGAAGAAAATAGCCGCACCTGCCATATACGTTAAAAAAACATTCTTACTATAATTTTCCAAAAAGGTCATAAACTACCTTGTTCGGAAAACGAAAGAAAGATTCCTTTCAAAACATTTTATAAAAAGTCAAAAAAGGGTATAAATGACTTTATACCATATTATAGGAAATAGTTAAAATGTTTTGAGATTCATTTTTAAGAAACATGGATGTGGATAATAAATAATTTCCAGTAGATACTTACATATAAACGACCTCGGATAAATAAATAGATTGTAAAATTAACCCTTACATTGTACTTTTCCTTAGTCAAGGGTAGGTAACCTCTTATATAATGGTGAAATAAATGTTATTAAATTATAGAAGAAACATATGCATAAATATGATATCATATATGATCTTCTAATATTGTTTTGTTAATGATATTTCAGAAGTATCATCATTTCACTTTTTAATCGTTTTCTTTATTGTAAGTGTTTTAACTTGTTATTCTTGATCGTATCACTTATATCTTGATTTAACTACTTCCAAAATACCAAACATTATTTATATATCATATATATATTAATAAAATAAGTATGTATAATTGAAATACATATGAAATGGAATACACCGTTTATGGAGACGGTAGGCCACACGTATGCATAAACACTGTTTCCGTTTTCATATCGTATTGTATGGAAGTAAATGAATAAGATAATTGTAAATACATAAATACATACATACATACATACATGCATGCATACATACATACATACATACATACATATATATATTTCCAGTAACATTATTATGTCATATAGTATATACTTATTAATAATATGTATTTTTATTATCATCGTTGAATAATGAATGTTGAAATGAATCTTATTGTGTCATGGAGATTATAAGCCATACGTATGCATAAGCGATGATATCATTCTTTTGATGGACAAATCACATTTAAATTGATGGTATATTATATATACATAATAAGTAAAATGTTATATTTATTATTTACATCAATTATACTCATTATTATACCCATCCAAATAATAAAGTGTTGAATAACAAACATCACCACGATGTGGAGATTGTAAGCCGTATGTATGCACGTTTGGTGACATTATCATTCATAGGATGAATATAATAATGAATATGGTTGTTCTATATTTATAATAACATCAAATTATGTATAAGGTAATGAAGTTATTATTTTGGTATGAAAAATTCAAAGAAAGAGGAAGTGGAGGAAGATAAGAACTTTGAAAGAGGTGATGAAAATTTTACTCTTCTTAGGGTTATTCCATTTGATTTGATCAAAAGAGATTATTAGGTTGGGTTTCCGATCAATATAAGGCCTCTAGGTTGAAGGGAGGGTAGTTTTGAGGATATTTGAGAAGGTTTTGGCAGAGACAAATATCTTTGGAAGTGTGATTTTGAGAGAAAGTGAAATACCCTTTTTTAAGAGAGGTGAGGGTCACTTTAGGAAAAGATTGAAATGTTAATTTATTATACAATCATATTCTTTTTATAATGGAACCAAAAGGATTTATGTTGAGGCTATGGTAGGTCTGGGTAGAAAACCTCTCAACCAATAGGTTTTAGATAGTTTTAGGTCACCATGTTAACCTTATCTTTTAGATTTAACTCTTAGTTAAATAGTGTAATTTTTACCATATCTTCTTGTATTATTATAATAAACTGTTAATAAACTTACAATAAAAATCCAATTGAATCCCAAGTGGTTAATTAATGACATATCTATCATTATATGAGTCCTTTGGATGAACTATATATTTTTAGGAATATTATATTATTTAATAATATAGTATTTTTTCAAAAACTCATTTATGTCAATTTTGACACTATTTAGTATTTTTTTGTGAAAGTCAACAAAACTTGATTACTTAGAAATAAATAAATTAAATAAAGCCTAACTTGTCTTATTAACTGATTAGCCACCAAATGATTCTAATATTAATTGTTAATATATATAATATTCATGTGATTTGTTATTCATAAACACCAATTTAGTTCATTTTACACTTTGAACATCATTTCTCATTATGATTGTAATTTCTTCTTAAAATGCACTATTATGTGGTACATTTTTGAACATCATTTAAAGTACCCGATGACTCATCTGATTTTAAAGAATGTAATTATCCATATTTTAATTTCAAATTTTTGGAAATTGATCTACACTTAAATATGAACATGTTTCATTCAGGTATCAATGGATAATTCCTGGAAGAATATGGGGATATTTTGTGATTAAAGGAAGAACTTTTAGAGAGGGAATATTGGACACCATCCCAATGATGAGAATTTGGGACACACATTACAAACCTAATGAATCCCAAATTTGATGGGAGGCTATAAGACAGATATATGAACAAATCATGATTCAGTATCCAGTGCTAATTTGGCTTCCATTGTGGTCATTTAGCCTACCCAAGTTAGAGATAAAATTCTAGGCCAGATTATGCGGCCCAGAAAAACAGTCCACTAATATAATTATATATCCAAATACACAACTTCAAATAGGCCCAAATGTTATAGGAGGTTAGGAGACATCCAATGCCCCATTTTCTTCTTCGATGTCCCACTCTTATTCGGCCATCTAAAAGGTCTTACAAGCGCGTCTGTTCGGTGGATGAAAGATGGCTGCCACCTCGGGTCAAGTGTGGAAAACTCAATGTTCCACAAGATTTTCACCACCCTAGGCCTACCATAATCAAGTGGGATACATTGTACTGTTGTAGGCTCTACCCAAGGCTTCCAAAATTCCTATTTAAGGCAGTGGTGGTGTAGGAGTTTTTCATCTATTGTGCTTTGTTCAATTGTAATGTTACGCTGTGATTTTGTTGTCTCAAGTTTGTCTTTTCTTATCACCTTCTTTTTCTTCTATTATTAATTCATAATCATAATTATAATAAAACATATTAATATTAATATCAATGTATGATGAAATATATTGTTGGGTTGAGTCAAAATTTATGGATGTTAAGTGATTGATAGTATTTTCTCGATTAAAATTCTTTAATTTAACATCGTGTATGTTGGACTTAACATGCCATGGATTGATGACTTGTTTTGTTTAACGTGTGGTTTCCATGGATTATTGGAACCATAAATACAATACCATCAACACTATATGATTGATATTAGAACCTTAATTTATGTTAAGACTTAGATTAATGCCTTAACACTTAGGAATTCCAATCAACATTATCTTGTGAAGTGGGTGTAAATTTAAATGCAATATAAAATAAAGATCAAGGATATCACAAGCTTAACACCCTATAAATGAACTCACAGTAATCATTATAAAAATTTTAAATTAAACACCAATCATTAATCAATTCATTTAGGATCTATAAACAAACCCCCCAATCAAAATACAATCAACTAAAAACATTCGACTATTAAAAAAGTATCATCGCTGAGGATTTGACCTGAGTGTTTCTATAGACATTAGTTGAGCATCAAAAGTTTGACTGATCGACAGATGACAATCAAACATGATTTTCAAATGGTTCCATTGTTGGGGATGGTTCAATTAAGTAGTAGTTAATGTCTAGTTATTTTAAAAAAACAAAAAAAAACAATATTTAAAAAAAATTGAAAAAAAACACATATAAAAAAAAGCCTTACTCAAAAAAATCATAAACAAAAAACACAATAAAAAAAACCCATCTTCCACTTTATTCCAAAATCTCTCTTGATGACATGTAGGATCCCAAACAATCCATAGGATTTTATTGACCCTGAAATTGATCGAACACTTCGCCAACTTAGAGGGAACATAAGAGATAATCAACTCATTCAAGAACCTGTCCTTGTCTAACCAATTGAATTAGATATGGCCAATCATAGGGAAAAACACTTAAAGAACTTTCTATAAATTATACGAAAAACCAACCTATTGGTATTCAATATCCAAACATATAGGCTGACTTTGAACTCAAATCAGGTTTGATTGATATTCTTCCTCATTTCCATGGGCTAATCGGTGGGGATTCACATCTCCACCTTAAAGAGTTCCAAGTAGTGTGGACTACCATGAATCCTCATGGGGTTTCTGAGGAACAAATCAAACTCTGAGCATTCCATTTCTCCCTAGCTGAAAATGCCAAGTAATTTCTTTACTACCTCCCTCTTGGTTCTATAACCACATGGAATGACATGAGACGACTATTTTTAGAGAAATTTTTTCCTACTTCTCGTACTGCTTCTATCCAAAAGGAAATAAGTGGTATTCATCAATTCCCAAATGAATCACTCCATGAGTATTTGGAGAGGTTCAAAAATCTTGTTGCAACCTGCCCACACCACCAAATACTTGAACAACTCTTGATCCAATACTTCTATGAGGGGTTATTGGCTATGGAGAGAACTATCATTGATGCTTCATGTGGTGGTGATCTTGTTGATAAAACTCCTACAACTGCAAGAGATATGATAAGAAACATGGCTGCGAACCCACAACAATTCCATACTCGAGAACTTTCTCAAGTCAAAAAATCCCAAGATACTCAGTCGATAGTGCCGAACAAGATTACAAAGTGGATGAGTGAACTTACAGGTCTTGTGGGGAAACTAGCTGTGGCATCCAAATCCCCAACCTCATCTTCTCCGCAATCAATGTTTCCGGGACCTATCAGAAACTATGGAATCTGAAACTCCCCATCTCATCCAACTGACACATGTTCACAACTTCAAGAGGATCAATTGGATTCATCTGGACCAATGGAGCTCAATGCAGCATATGCTTAGAGGAACACCAACCCTCAACAATCAGGTCATTTTGTTAGAAACTTCAACCAACCCCATTCTGAGCCTTTCTCTTCTATATATAACCCTAACTTGAGATATGGGAATCCCATTTCTCATCACCCTTAATACCCTCATTAAAACCCAAACCAATTCCAATACGGTCAAGGTGTTGGTAACTTCCAAAAACCTTACCATTTTGTTCCTCAACCTCAAAGGATCAATCCTCTTCCTAGATTCCACTATCCTAGTGATCCTTCCCAATTCCCAAAACAATACAATCACTTTCCCAAGAACCAAAATCAAGTTAATTCCAATCTGGGACTAGCCTCTACTTCCAAGATACCATGGGAAAGAACTGTTGAAGATCTTTCCTCCACCCGTTCCAACCTCAAAAACATTGAAACCCAAATTGGTCAAATTGTATCCCACCAAAGTCAATAGCAACAATCAAATTCTTCCGAAGTTCTATCTCAACCGTTACCCAACCCCAAGGGTAATGTAAGTGCTATTACACTTAGACCGGGAAAGAAAATTTCTATGACTCAAGATAAGTCCTCCAACCCCCCTTTAAATGTTGACCTAGAAAATGAAAAGAAAAAGAAACATGAAAAGGAATTTGAAACCATTAGCTCACCTCCTTCCATTCTACATAGGAACCCAATTCCTTTTACTCAAGCTATTTCTATGCCAAATAAATCCATTGAACCTGATCATGAAATGCTCGACATGTTTAGACATGTTGAAGTCAAAATTCCCCTCTTAGATTGCATAAAACAAATTCCTAAGAATTCCATGTTTCTTGAGGAATTGTGCACCCATAAGAGGCAACTTAGGACCTTCGAAATTGATTCCACCAAGCAGTCTATTCCCATAAAGTGCAAGGATCCAAGGACCTTTACGGTTCCAATCCACATTGGAAGTTCCAACTTCAATGACACACTCATAGACCTAGGAGCCTCAATTAATATCATGCCCAAATATATATTCTCTATCCTTGGTCTAGGTCCCTTACATACTATAAGGCCCCAGCCTTAAAACTTACTTAATCTTGAGTTATTACAAGATTACACATTGAGGATCTTTTCAGTTTAGAGTTTTAGAGAATTAGATCATGAAACTTGCATTACATTCCACATTTAAACAAAGTGGTTACATAAAAGACAGTATTCATTCTTCCCATCAATGGAAACATATTTAAAATATAACACGGATTCTTTATTAACACATCCTTGACACTATCATCACATCATGTACCTTTCCCTTGACCTGTGAAAAACATTTAAAAAACATGGGATGAGCATAAAATGCTCAAAAAGTTATAAAAATATGGAAAGTAAACATGAGTTCATATATACATTAGAATGAAATCACACTTTACCCATAAAACATAGGCATATCAAATCATGAATAAATCATAGAAAACATAAGACATAAAGGTAACTTGAGGCATTCATAACATTCTGACGTAGGGAGTAACCCTCTTGGTTACATTTGGAATACCCATCACAGTATATTCCCTAAATCTCTTCAGAGAAACCTTAATGTTTCACTCCTTCGCGTTACCCAATGCATTGGAGAGCTATATCGGGCTCACCCGCCCTTAGTTTATCACGGAACCACCCGTTTTCATAACAATGCCCAAGAACCATAACATAAATGTATCACATAAAACATGCATAAAGGAAACATAACATTTCCACATTTCAATCACAATATAACATTTTAGTATATTGAAATAATGGATCCATTCAAAAAGAAACCATTTCCAAAACCATTTAAAACATTTAATAAAGATATTTTTGAATCAAAGTGTCCCATACCACCTTAAAGCTTAAAATTTTAAACCATTAATATCCATATAAATAAATCCTTAAAACCATTTTGAAAACATGGAAGTTAATAAGAACAAATAATTAAAACATTTAAAACGATATTTTGGTTAAAGGGGTTTTACCAAAATTAGAGACACTTGAATACAATAATTGAGGAATAACATTTAGTCAGAACTTTATAATATCATGAGAATAAATGGATTCATGATATAATACTCCAAATGACAGTATATACACCATATAAGAGTGAATTGGTGCATAACAACAATGAACCCTCAATAGAAATGTCAAATGTGATGAAATCCCTTATAAACAAGGTATCCCTAAATTAAGGAAAAATCAATCTCAAAAATATGTGTGACAAATATAAATACACCCAATATAAGTGTATATTAAGTGTAAAACAATAAAAGGTCAATCACACATATTCAATGGATGACATATTCAATGACTACATGTTGAATACAAAGAAATCGAAATTGGGTTAAAAAGTTACCTTGACAGCCTAACAACATCACATCAAAAAGAGTTGATGAGAGATAAAAAGTGTATCTCATCACTTGGACATAAAATTTACATCAATAAGGATATATGAGAACATATCCCAACATAACAATATGTAAATTAAAAGACCCAACAAAAGAAGTCTTTTAAAAAAGGGGAGGGTGAAAGGTTCCCTTACCGACTTGGGTATCTTTCAAAACATACACCCCATGAAAGAAGGAAAATAGATCATTGATGTAAATACTCATAAACGAAAGTATATTACACAAAGAGTATAATAATGGGCAGTAAATACACCACTCAATGGAATTTGTGGCAAATGTAGCAGAAATCTCACGGGAATAAAAGTGAGATGAAAAATCCCTTACGAAAACTCAGCAGCCTAACGGCGCCACATAAAACTTCCGAATATGGATTGATGAGATCAAATAGGGTATATCATCACATTAAAATAAAATGTAAAGCAAGAGGAATATAAAATAACATCCCCCAACATTACAAAGAGGATCTTAAAAGAAGTGAAATAAAGGAGAGTACTTAAAAAGAAAGAGAGAGGTTATACCTCTTACGAAAGTTCGGCAGCCTAACGACGCCACTCAAAACTTCCAAAATGGATTGATGAGAGATAATAGGGTCTCTCATCACATGAACATAAAAATTAAAGTATGTGTAATATAAAATATCATCACAATAACAAGAAAGATGAGCATTAAAAGGAATGACATAAAAGTGTGTACTTAAAAAGAAAGAGATGAGTAGGATCCCTTACCTCGGGTCCGACTTGACTCGATTGTTCTTTAATCTCCTGAATAATAAACTTGAGTTAATTTATACTTCCTTAAGAAACTTTTTCAAGTCCATTATTACTTTTATATCACTTATTACCATGTTATAAACATTATTTAATCATTTAAGTTAATCATGTTTGTTTTGTCGATATTTAGTTCTTAAGACGAAAGTGGACTTCTTACAATTACATGTTGTTCATGTGGTCAAAGGTTCTTTATATCAAGAATGACATTCCTGATTTTGATATCATATATATCATATATATCCAGCATATACATGTATTTATAATATTACATAATCATTTAGAGGGAAGAAATGAAATGCACCGTTCATGGAGACGGTAAGCCGTACGTACGCATGAACACTACTTTCATTTCTTTGTCATATTAATGGAATTAAAACTAAATTAGAGGTATGTATATTTTAATTACAGAATTATATTCATCATTTATATGTATCATTCATCATATATATCCATTATATACATGTACTTATAATAGTACATTACATTTGGGGATAAGAAATGAAATGCACCGTTCATGGAGACGGTAGGCCATACGTACGCATGAACGCTACTTTCATTTCTATCTCATACTTTAATGTAAATAAATAATAATGATATAGAGGTATATAATAATTCCAGTATAACATCATATATAATAACATTAAATCCATCCTCTATACGTCCCATGTATGGCATTAATGAATCACATCACTTTGAGGGGGCGGTAGTCCGCACTTCCTAAAATGAAGATATCGCGTATACCTATAATGGAAGCCGTAAAGGTAAGAAACAAATGAAAAATACAGAAGCATAAGTAAAACATAAACATATTATATATCATATATAAAAATAGTGACATCATAATGGCCACCTTTGAAGGTGTTAAATGAGTATTGAACAATCATCGTTTCGGGAGGCAGAATTTCGCCATCCACCGAAACCGTATGTTCTTTAACCATTTGATGTAGTTTTGTGAGAGTTTAGATCGAATATATCTTATAAAAAAATCCTCGTATATTGAAGATACTGGTGTGGTCACAAAAGAAGTAAATAAAAAGAGTTTAGGGGGTTGGAGAAGCAAAATAAAACAAATCAACATGAGAGAATGAATTACCTTTAAAAGTGTAACTCCTTTTGATTTGAGCCTAAAGACTTCTTTTGAAAGGATTCTGCCCAAAGGGAATCCTCTAGGATTAGGAGAGGGATGTGGAGAGAGTAAATGGGAAGGGGTTGGCCGATCCAAAGGCTTGAGGAGTGTGTGAAATGAGGTAGAGGTGGGGGCCTTTTATAAGAGGAGAGGAGGGGTACTTTTGATAAGTAAGAAATATTACTTTATTTGAAAATGTGTTTCTGTTTTAAAAGGACACCAATTGATATTATTCGTGGATAAGGTGATAAGAGTTCGAAATCCACCCATCCAATATGTTTTGGACATGTGTAGGTCATAGAGTTTACATTATCTTCTCATTTTATTTAAATCGTCAGATAATGATGTCATCGTTGCATCAATATGATGTCATAAATAATTTAATTTATTTAATGTCTAAAAATTATAAAAAATTTACTATGATGTAGTAAATCGTTTTATCTTTCCAATTACTATTTATAATAAAAATTCTGACTTGTATAACCCCACTTAAAAATTGTTTTAGTAAAACATATCATGTTTGTGTCATTTTTACTTTTACATTAAATAAAAAGTTATTTATGTCATTTCCCAACCAAAGTGGCTCCATGGGGTCCCCAAGTTGAACCATGACTTGTCTTTGTCGGCCATTACACATCCAATGAGGTTATTACATGTGTCAAGTTCATTTCATATTATTAAAAAATTATTTTTACCTTAAACTACACTAATTACCTCTAACCGCGATTAAAAACTTAATATGTTACTATTCACCCAAAAATTATTTTTATCCCATTGAACCACATTTTACTTCTTAATGACAACCATGTATGTCGGATTTTCGAAATTAAAAACACAAAGATGACAAAATTTCATTTAAACGGGAAAAACAGTTTTTATAAGTACCACTTAGTGGTTTCACTATTCATCAAAAATTGAAGTTTTTCAGAAAAATCCAAAAAATTCACCCTAAGCTATATTTGATATTCCGAATTGAAAAATGAATTCTATTTTACAAAATTCAAAACATATAAGTGACATTAATTAATTTAATAATTAATTCCCGTTGTCAGATCAAATAGCGTGTTTTTTGAAACAATAAGTATCAAAAGATTGACACTAGTTTAAGTCTGATTTCAAAGTGAAATTAATTCCAATGACCACTATTGGATTTATTGGTAAAAATATATTATAATTTCAATTTAAATCCAATTCAAAAGATAATCTAATCATATAAATAAATTAGATTAAAAAGAGGTTTTGATTTAAAATACAACATTTTACACTATTCATTTAAAAAAATGAACTTTATCGGAAAGATACCAAAAATTTACACAAAGTAAATTTTGATATCCCAATTCTTAAGAAGAGTTTTATTTGGTCCAAAAGGATGTATAATAGTGAACAAAACTATATTTAATGACAGTTCTCCATCAAAAGGCGATAAGTGAACCTTTAGTGAAAACTAGGGCATATACGCCTAAAATTGAATTCTTTCCGTATTTTAATCCTTTGTCTTTTATTGGATAAATGTAAAAACATTTAAAAACATATATAATAATATTTTAGTTACTTCTATCTATTCCCGCCAACACAACGGCTACATGTTAACTACCATTTAAAATAATATTATTTTATTATTAGAGTGCAACGTAAGATTCCCAAGAAACTCGTTGTTGCATGTTGGGTACGCCATCGAGCATAGCGTCCCCTTTAAAGTCATATTAATATTTTATTCACAAATTTGGATAAATATGAAAATTTTTATTATTTATTTACCTGGGGTGTTACATCCTTCCCCCCTTTTGGGAATTGCGTCCTCGCAATTTTAAAATTGCGCTTGGAAACATCCTTGAAAGTCCCACATCAGAACAAGAGTCGGTAAAACAATCACTTTAAAATAAAGAAAGTTAAGTATAGAGGTCACCCGAGTTAACCCATACTAGGACTCCATGTAGGAAAACATGGACATGGAGGAGAAAACAGAGGGTCATGTTCTGATGGAGAGTGATAGAAAACATGTTTAGGAGAAAGTTAACAATAAGAAAATCACAAACTTGTGATGGGTTAAACGGTGTTGGGTTCCCCAGTAGGAAATGTTAATAGACAAAATTTTTGTTTTAAGTTACTTTTTATTGAGGAATGTATTTATAACGAAACATAATCACTTATCATGTTGACTTTCAACTTTTACTAGATTCCTTAATCAAACTCATATTTTTCCCAAAAGACGAGTATTTAGGGAGACTTGTTCGCATTAAGAGTACTATAATAAACTTCTAGAGAATCACCTAATCCAAAAAAGAGAACTATATACATCCCATGTCTCTAGGCTTTAACCAAAACCAAAACCAAAAATGTTAGTACAAGGTCAGATAATCCAGAAAAGGATAACCCATTAAAAAGAAAATCCACGCTTAATCTCCAAAATTTGTCCAACAAAACCCAAAGTTCAACGAGGACCATCCGATAAACAATTTTTCCATAAAATTCTTCAAAGTAAACCAATATAAGATTGAAACCCAAATATTTGAAGGATTTAGTCGCATAGTCTTCCAAGATAAATTGTAACATTTATCTCCAAACAATATCAGTTGCTCCTAAAGTCTCGTATTGAAAAGTAATTAACCTAATCACATATCCTCCATGATAGGTTAATCATTTTCATAAATAACCCAAAATCAACTTACTCTTAATTCATAAAATTATATAACTAAAAAGAATCGGTCAAAATAACCAGGGGATTCACGTAGTCCAGTGGTAGACGATAAATACCAGTCACACTTTGGTTGTGGGTTCGATTCCCGCAGCTTTGTCCAACGCGACGGGTTGTCACACGGTCTGCGTGTTGTCCTTTTTCCAAAACTATATAATTCTTAAATCATTCCCCAAAAAGAGATAAAATCATCAAAAATGATCATAACATATTTTAACCTCAAGTTTATCTCATGCCTTTTATTTTCCAGCATATTATATAATAACCAATAATTACCTCAAAAGTAAGGATCATATAAACTCTAATGGTTACCTTTATAATTATTACCTGAACTTCCACATGGATTGGTCATCTCGTACATGATGCATAAAAAGATCATACCAAGGTTCAATTGGTTGATCATGACTCCTTGATATTTGGTTTAGAACAACCACGAGTTTCCTCATTGAATCCTCCATTTTATCTAGTATCTTAATCAGAGAACCACCATAGTTTCCTTCAAACCTGTTGTCTCTTTTGTGTCTGCTAGATCCATCCATTCACTAAAAATATAAATGTCAATGTGAGTATATCAACAAAACCATCATGTACTAATGGGGAAGGTAAACACTAAGATACACTTACTCATTCAATTTATCTAAAACTAGGACTCTTTCTGAAATCCTAACCATTATGGTAATGTCACTTATGCTTAAAGAATACCCTAACCTCTAAAGTTATCTAAACCGACCTTTGATACCAACTATAAGGCCCCAGCCTTAAACCTTACTTAATCTTGAGTTATTACAAGATTACACATTGAGGATCTTTTCAGTTTAGAGTTTTAGAGAATTATATCATGAAACTTGCATTACATTCCACATTTAAACAAAGTGGTTACATAAAAGACAGTATTCATTCTTCCCATCAACGGAAACATATTTAAAATATAACACGGATTCTTTCTTAGCACATCCTTGACACTATCATCACATCATGTAACTTTCCCTTGACCTGTGAAAAACATTTAAAAAACATGTGATGAGCATAAAATGCTTAGTAAGAGTTATAAAAATATGGAAAGGAAACATGAGTTCATATATACATTAGAATGAAATCACACTTTACCCATAAAACATAGGCATATAAAATCATGAATAAATCATAGAAAACATAAGACATAAAGGTAACTTGAGGAATTCATAACATTCTTACATAGGGAGTAACCCTCTTGGTTACGTTTGGAATACCCATCACAGTATATTCCCTAAATCTCTTCAGAGAAACCTTAACGTTTCACTCCTTCGCGTTACCCAATGCATTGGAGAGCTATATCGGGCTCACCCGCTCTTAGTTTATCATGGAACCACCCGTTTTCATAATAATGCCCAAGAACCATAACATAAATGTATCACATAAAACATGCATAAAGGAAACATAACATTTACACATTTCAATAACAATATAACATTTTAGTATATTGAAATAATGAATCCATTCAAAAAGAAACCATTTCCAAAACCATTTAAAACATTTAATAAAGAGATTTTTGAATCAAAGTGTCCCATACCACCTTAAAGCTTAAAATTTTAAACCATTAATATCCATATAAATAAATCCTTAAAACCATTTTGAAAACATGGATATTAATAATAACAAATAATTAAAACATTTAAAATGATATTTTGGTTAAAGGGGTTTTACCAAAATTAGAGACACTTGAATACAATAATTGAGGAATAACATTTAGTCAGAACTTTATAATATAATGAGAATAAATGGATTCATGATATAATACTCCAAATGACAGTATATACACCATATAAGAGTGAATTTGTGCATAACAACAATGAACCCTCAATAGAAATGTCAAATGTGATGAAATCCCTTATAAAGAAGGTATCCCTAAATTAAGGACAAATCAATCTCAAAAATATGTGTGACAAATATAAATACACCCAATATAAGTTTATATTAAGTGTAAAACAATAAAAGGTCACTCACACATATTCAATGGATTACATATTCAATGACTACATGTTGAACACAAAGAAATCGAAATTGGGTTAAAAAGTTTTCTTGACAGCCTAACAACATCACATCAAAAAGGGTTGATGAGAGATAAAAAGTGTATCTCATCACTTGGACATAAAATTTACATCAATAAGTATATATTAGAACATATCCCAACATAACAATATGTAAATTAAAAGACCCAACAAAATAAGTCTTTTAAAAAAGAGGAGGGTGAAAGGTTCCCTTACCGACGTGGGTATCATCAAAACATAAACCCCATGAAAGAAGGAAAATAGATCATTGATGTAAATAATCATAAACGAAAGTATATTACACAAAGAGTATAATAATGGGCAGTAAATACACCACTCAATGGAATTTGTGGCAAATGTAGCATAAATCTCACGGGAATAAAAGTGAGATGAAAAATCCCTTACGAAAACTCAGCAGCCTAACGGCGCCACATAAAACTTCCGAATATGGATTGATGAGATAAAATAGGGTATCTCATCACATTACAATAAAATGTACAGCAAGAGGAATATAAAATAACATCCCCCAACATTACAAAGAGGAGCTTAAAATAAGTGACATAAAGGAGAGTACTTAAAAAGAAAGAGAGAGGTTAGATCTCTTACGAAAGTTCGGCAGCCTAACGGCGCCACTCAAAACTTCCAAAATGGATTGATGAGAGAGAATAGGGTCTCTAATCACATGAACATAAAAATTAAAGTAATTTTAATATAAAATATCATCCCAATAACAAGAAATATGATCATTAAAAGGAATGGCATAAAAGTGTGTACTTAAAAAGAAAGAGAGGAGTAGGATCCCTTACCTCGGGTCCGACTTGACTCGATCGTTCTTTAATCTCCTGAATAATAAACTTGAGTTAATTTGTACTTCCTTAAGAACCTTTTTCAAGTTCATTATTACTTTTATATCACTTATTACCATGTTATAAACATTATTTAATCATTTAAGTTAATCATGTTTGTTTTGTTGATATTTAGTTCTTAAGACGAAAGTGGACTTCTTACAATTACATGTTGTTCGTGTGGTCAAAGGTTCTTTATATCCAGAATGACATTCCTGATTTGGATATCATATATATCATATATATCCAGAATATACATGTATTTATAATATTACATAATCATTTAGAGGTAAGAAATGAAATGCACCGTTCATGGAGACGGTAATCCGTACGTACGCATGAACACTACTTTCATTTCTTTGTCATATTAATGGAATTAAAACAAAATGAGAGGTATGTATATTTTAATTAAAGAATTATATTCATAATTTATATGTATCATTCATCATATATATCCATTATATACATGTACTTATAATAGTACATTACATTTGGGGATATGAAATGAAATGCACCGTTCATGGAGACGGTAAGCCGTACGTACGCATGAACGCTACATTCATTTCTATCTCATACTTTAATGTAAATAAATAATAATGATATAGAGGTATATAATACTTACATTATAACATCATATATAATAACATTAAATCCATCCTTTATACGTCCCACGTATGGCATTAACGAATCACATCACTTTGAGGGGGCGGTAGTCCGCACTTCCTAAAATGAAGATATCACGTATACCCATAATGGAAGCCATAAAGGTAAGACACAAATGAAAAATACAGAACCATAAGTAAAACATAAACATATTATATATCATATATAAAAATAGTGACATCATAATGGCCACCTTTGAAGGTGTTAAATGAGTATTGAACAATCATCGTTTCGGGAGGCAGAATTTCGCCATCCACGGAAACCGTATGTTCTTTAACCATTTGATGTAGTTGTGTGAGAGTTTAGCTCGAATAAATCTTATAAAAATATCCTCGTATATTGAAGATACTGGTTTTGTCACAAAAGAAGTAAATAAAAAGAGTTTAGGGGGTTGGAGAAGAAAAATAAAACAAATGAACATGAGAGAATGAATTACCTTTAAAAGTGTAACTCTTTTTGATTTGAGCCTAAAGACTTCCTTTGAAAGGATTATTCCCAAAGGGAATACTCTAGGATTAGGAGAGGGATTTTGAGAGAGTAAATGGGCAGGGGTTGGCCGAGCCAAAGGCTTTAGGAGTGTGTGAAATGAGGTAGAGGTGGGGGCCTTTTATAAGAGGAGAGGAGGGGTACTTTTGGAAAGTAAGAAATATTACTTTATTTGAAAATGTGTTTCTGTTTTAAAAGGACTCCAATTGATATTATTCGTGGATAAGGTGATAAGGGTTTGAAATACACCCATACAAATAGTTTTTGACATGTGTAGTTCATAGAGTTTACATTATCTTCTCATTTTATTTAAATCGTCAGATAATGATGTCATCGTTGCATCATTATGATGTTATAAATAATTTAATTTATTTAATGTCTAAAAATTATAAAAAATTTACTATGATGTAGGAAATATTTTTATCTTTCCAATGACTATTTATAATAAAAATTCTGACTTGTATAACCCCACTTAAAAATTGTTTTAGTAAAACATATCATGTTTGTGTCATTTTTACTTTTACATTAAATAAAAAGTTATTTATGTCATTTCCCAACCAAAGTGGCTCCATGGGGTCCCCAAGTTTAACCATGGATTTTATTTTTCGGCCATTACACATCCAATGAGGTTATTACATGTTTCATGTTCATTTCATATTATTAATTCATTATTTTTAACTTAAACTACACTAATTACCTCTAATCGCGATTAAAAACATAATAAGTTACTATTCCCCAAAAAATTATTTTTATCCCATTGAACCACATTTTACTTCTTAATGACAAACATGTATGTCGGATTTTCAAAATTCAAAACACAAAGATGGCAAAATTTCATTTAAACGGAAAAAACAGTTTTTATAAGTACCACTTAGTGGTTTCACTATTCATCAAAAATTGATGTTTTTCAGAAAAATCCCAAAAATTCACCCTTAGCCATATTTGATATTCCAAATTCAAAAATGAAGTCTATTTTACAAAATTCAAAACATATAAGTCACATTAATAAATTTAATAATTAATTCCCATTGTCAGATCAAATAGCGTGTTTTTTGAAACAATAAGTATCAAAAGATTGACACTAGTTTAAGTCTGATTTCAAAGTGAAATTAATTCCAATGACCACTATTGGATTTATTGGTAAAAATATATTATAATTTCACTATAAAACCAATTCAAAAGATAATCTAATCATATAAATAAATTAGATTAAAAAAAGGTTTTGATTTAAAATACAACATTTTACACTATTCATTTAAAAAAATGAACTTTATCGGAAAGATACCAAAAATTTACACAAAGTGAATTTTGATATCCCAATTATTAAGAAGAGTTTTATTTGGTCCAAAAGGATGTATAATAGTGAACAAAACTATATTTAATGACAGTTCTCCATCAAAAGGCGATAAGTGAACCTTTAGTGAAAACTAGGGCATATACGCCTAAAATTGAATTCTTTCCGTATTTTAAGCCTTTGTCTTTTATTGGATAAATGTAAAAACATTTAAAAACATATATAATAATATTTTAGTTATTTCTATACATTCCCTCCAACACAATAGCTACATGTTAAATACCATTTAAAATAATATTATTTTATTATTAGAGTGCAACGTAAGATTCCCAAGAAACTCGTTGTTGCGTGTTGGGTACGCAATCGAGCATAGCGTCCCCTTTAAAGTCATATTAATATTTTATTCACAAATATGGATAAATATGAAATTTTTTATTATTTATTTACCTGGGGTGTTACACATACAATGGGTGTTTTCATTTAATTAGCCAATCAAATCACTGCTAGTACAGAGGGTATAATCAAGGATGTCCTTGTTCGTGTCAATGATCTTATCTTCCCTGCCGATTTCTATGTCCTTGACATGGAAGATGCGATAAACTCTTCTCGATCTCCCCTAATTCTAGGAAGACCATTCCTCATGATTGATAGAACCAAAATTGATGTCCATTCAGGAATCTTATCCATGTAATTTGGGGACCAACTGGTCAAGTTCAACATTTTCCAAGCTATTCGATACCGATCTTAGGATCAATCTGCATTCTCAATCCATAATTTCGAGGACACTTCTAAGAGTCAATTGAACCCCATTCCGTCATGTTCATCCTGTTCAGATGATAAAGAATCTTGTGAAATCTACACCATGATTAACCAAGTCATAAATGGTGAAGTTGATGTGGACCTCTCATTCATAGACTCCATCAATCTAGATGAACATGAAAACTCTCTTGAATCCCACACCAACTCTAATCTCTAATTATCTACATTAGACAATATCAAGGAAAATTAATCTGAAGCAACTGAAGTCCCTTCCTCCATTCCTGAGTTATATAACCCACAAATGAAAGATGAGACTGATCTGAAACATCTTCCTACACACCGGAAATATGCATTCCTTTTCCATGATCACTCATATACTGTCATTATCTATTCTTTAATTATAGAAACTGAGGTGTCCAAAATTGGTCAGGTATTAGAGGAAAACAAAAAGGACTTAAGGTGGACCCTAGATGACATACCATGAATCATCCCTACCCTTTGCATGCATCACATCCATCTTGAGGAATCATCCAAATCAATTAGACAACCAATTTCTGATAGTGAATGGGTTGATCCAATTCAAGTTGTACCTAAGAAGGGTGGGATTACTGTTGTCACAAATGATCATGGAGAGGTAGTCACAACTCGAGTGAAGAACAAATGGAGTGTGTGCATCAAATATAAAAAATTGAATGTTGAAACAAGAAAAGATCACTACCATCTTCCATTCCTTGATCAAATTATGGAACACTTAGCTGAAAAGTCACACTATTGATTTCTTGATGGATAAACTGGCTACTTCCAAATCCCAATCGCACCTCAGGATCAAGAAAAGACTACTTTCATATTCCACTTTAGAACATATGCATATAAAATAATTCTTTTTGTCCTTTTCAATGCTCAAGCAACATTCTCGAGGTGTATGATGAGTATATTTTCTGAATTCATAAAACATTGCATGGAGGTATTCAAGGATGACATTACCATTTATGGTGATTGATTTGAATCTTTCTTGTATTCACTATCTCTAGTCCTTAAATAGTGTGTCAAGTGTAACCTTGTGTTAAATTTTGAAAAATGTAACTTCATGGTTGCAAGTGGTATTGTTCCAGGGAACATAGTTTCAAAATATGGTATTTAATTTGATCCTGCCAAAATCGAAGTGATCCAATCACTTCTTGAACCCACTTTTGTTGGAGACATCCGTTCATTCCTTAGTCATGCCCTTTTATATCGGAGATTCATCCATAAATTCAGTAGGATTTCCCTCCCACTCACTTGGTTCCTCCAAAATGATGTCACTTTCCATTTCGATAAGGATTTCATGAGATCCTTCATTGAAATCAAAACTGCTCTTACATCTGCCCCAATAATCCAACCCCCTGATTGGTCCTTACCCTTTGAGTTGATGTGTGAAGCTTTTGATAGATCATTTGGGGATGTTCTTGATAAAAGAAGAGAAAAAATTCCTCATTTCATCTATTATTTCTCAAAAACATTGGATGAAACTCAATCTCACTACACTATCATGGAAAAAGAAATTTTAGCAGTTGTTTTTGCCTTAGATAAATTTCGGCCCTATCTCTTAGGTGCGAAAATCATTATATTCACAGACCATTCTACAATAAAGTAAATACTCATGAAAACTGATTCCAAACCAAGGCTAATAAGGTGGATCCTAATGCTCCAAGAGTTTGACCATGAAATCAAATATAGACCAGGAAAATAAAACCATGTAGCTGATCACTTGAGTAAATTTCTAATTCTTCTCTTTCTAAAATCATCAATCCTAAATTCTCCACTGATCACCTATCTTATCTCACTCCAAAAATACCTTGGTATTACCCAATTGTAGATTACTTGGTTTCTAGTGTTTTTCCAGAAATGTTTTCAAAAGAACAAAAAATGAAGTTGAAAAGTGATTCAAAATACTATTTTGGGAAGAAAATAAACTTTGAAAAACTTGGGCTGACATGGTAATAAGGAGATGTGTTGATGAAAATGAACATTCTTCCATCTTAGAATTCTGTCACTCAATTCCTGATGGTGGCCACTTTTGACCACAAATGACCTCCTGAAACGTCCTAGACTCTGGATTCTTCTGGTCATCACTCTTCAAGGACTCACATGAGTTCTGTCATTCATGTCCCACTTGCCAAAAGTTTGGCACAATTTCAAAGAGAAATGAAATGCCCCAAAAGCCTTTAATTTTCTGTGAGATGTTTGATATTTGGGGTATTGATTTCATGGGACCATTCCCCCTTCCAATGGATTTTTGTACATTCTTCTTGCGGTTGATTATGTTTCTAGGTGGGTCGAGGCTAAAACCACTAGAAAAGATGATTCACGTACTATTAGTGAGTTCTTAAAGAAACACATTTTCCATCAATTTGGCACACCACGTTCCTTGATCAGTGATTTAGGAACCCATATTTGTAATAAAACCATGGAATATCTTTTGAAAATGAAAGGGGTTGTACATAAAACTTCAACTACATATCTCTCCCAGACAAATGGCATGGCTGAACTGTCTAATAGAGAAGTGAAAAGAGTTCTTGAGAGAAATTTAAAACCCACCAAAAATGACTGGACTGAAAGACTTGGTGAACCACTTTTGGATTACCAAACTACCTATTAAACACCCATTGGGTTGTCTCTTTTTAGTAAAGTTTTTGTTAAATCATGTCATCTACCAGTTGAAATCCAACATAAGTCTTTTTGGTTTTTGAAAACCTGTTATTTTGATTTTGAAAAATCTCGTGAAGAAATATTGTTGCAATTGGATGAACTGGGGGCGCTTCGACTTGATTCTTATGAGAACTCTAATCTCTACAATGAAAAATCCAAGGCACTTCATGATAATCACATACTAAGAAAGGTATTCCATGAATTTTAGAAGGTAATTCTCTTTAATTATCAATTTTGGATTCACCCAAGTAAGCTTAATTCTCGTTGGGATGGTCCTTTTGTTGTTACTATTGTTTACCCATTTGGTGCAGTGCAAGTCTAAGATTCCTCTTCCAAAAGGACATTCACAGTTCATGGACATCGATTAAAGAATCACCATGAGAGGACACAAAATCCTGGATCAACAATGACTTCCACTGGATTCCCAACTTCTACAGTTGAACCACCACTAAATAGAGATGGAAACCCACCAAATCCAAACCAGGGGGCACCTCTTTCCCTTTAACTCCTCTTCTCTCTTTCTTTCTCTCTCTCTTTATTCTTCTTCCTCCATCATTCTCATTTTTTTACCACTTTCCTCATCACATTTTTATTTAATCTTTCTCTTTTATGTGGGTGTGTAATTTAAAAAAACAAAAAAAGAGTTATACTTACTCACCATCTAGTTTTGAAATTTTGTCTAACCATTTTGGGGACTCAAAAGACATGTTTTCTTCTAAAAAATTTTGTATTTTCATCATGAATTTTGATAAATAATCCTGTTTCAAAACAAACAAAATTTGAATGCCCATTTTTTGATTTGGAAAATGATTTTCCCCGACCGTGAGGAACAAAATTATCTTTCATGCCAAGGACACCTATGGCCATATTTTCAAAATATGTGTTTTTTACCCCCATTTGTTAATCATGAGTATGTGGACCTTCAAGATAAATTTCCTTCTTTATTGTGCATTAATATGATAGAGGCATTTTCTGAACCACATAAGAATCACAATATCCAAATAGCCTCCCATTTCCCTTACATTAATCCTCATTTTGAAAGCCCCTTTGAGCCTATGAAAGCCTTTTCATTGATAGCCACATTAGTAGCCCAATACCTTTTCCCACCCAATATCAACATGGATTTTTGTTATATATTTATTTTAAAATTTAAGTGTGGGGGGGGGGATGGATTTCATATTGGATACCCTTTGTTAATTTCACCATATTATCATATTCTTGAGGGAAAGCATCCATTTTCGTGTGGGGGAGAGGTTGTCCTTCAGTGGGCTTAGGGAATGTATATATGCTTATGACATATTGTTCAAATTTTATTGACAAGTGTTCAAACAAAAATTAAAAAAATGAAAAAAACCCAAAAAAAATTGGTTTGTGTCTTAGGTAGGTGAAAAATAACAATTTTTCAGCCTTTGATCTTATTATAACTATTACAATTAGTGTCGTGAGGAGATCAATCATGGGCTGGGATATGAGTCTGAGATCTGTTTCAAGTTCAAATTTCGAATAAAATGAAAAAAAAGAACACTTTCATTATATTATTATGTCATTGGGAGTAGTTTTATGTTTTGTAAATATTACATCTACTCATTCCTTCATATTTCCTTCCACTTTTGTGTCTTATTTCATATTTTCATTCCCTCGTAAATATGTGTTTCCATTTCCTTTCATGTCTCATTTAAAAAAAAGTGAATTTCTCTTTCCATGTTGGTGCTTTAACCCTCTTCTTCTCTCTCTTGGACATTATATTCCTACTGTCTCTTAGGCACAGAAAAACTCCTTCAAAAAACCACTTGATTCTTGCACACTTTGGATAGGGATTGGAAGCTGAGAGCTCTTTCAAACTATAATATTTTAACTTTTGGTTGGTGAAAGAGTGAACCTCCACAAAATAATTTTACCATCTTGAGAGGTGTGAGTTTTGAGTGTCCACATTTTCTATTTCTAAATTTGAGCATGAAAAAAAGTGTTGTTTTTGGAACATAGTTTTCTATAAAAATTTGAGTTTTAATTCATTATGGATGAGTGAAATAGTCTAAACCTCCCCTGATTGGAGATTTGTTTTTAATATTTGTTGGTGAGTGAAAAAGATTTTGTCATGTTTATATATTTTTTGCACATGAGGACATGAATAAGACTAATTGTGGGGGAGTTTATGTTATTAATGTTTTCATGATTTATTATATATCGCGGTACATATTTTATATAAAATGTGCATAATTTGTGTGAAATATTAATGTGTTAACACTAAGTATAATTTTTGAGAATTTTTAGAAGTATTTCAATTGAGACCGTTTACTACATTATATATATCTATAACCATAAGAATCCAAATTGTGTGGTCCTTGTTTTTTATGATTCCTAATTTAATATCAAACATTTCATTAGAAGGGATCATGTGCCAATTCTGCCATTTGAAGGCTCATATGGACCACACAAGAAGGCCCATAGAATTTGTGAGAAAACTGGACCATTCATAAAGATTGAATTACTGGGCTCAATCCAGAAGTGAAAATTCATTAATTCTCCTCAAACATTGGGATAACAATTCAAGGAGTAATGAATAAAAATTTCAGGGCCCAACTAATGCTTTGATGCCCAGCCCACCATTCTGGCCGAGAATTAAAATATGGACAATATTCATGACATATCTCATGATGTAATCTTAAAAAAATCAAAAAAAATTCAATGTGAAAGAGTAGATATAGACGACCAAATTTTTGGAAGAAATCATTCGGATTTTAAGGAATCTTCTTATTAAAAAACCCATTCACATTTTGGACTTCAAAAAGTTTGGATTGAAATGGACAGATTAACTTTGTTTAATCTACCAGCCATAAATTTGGCTCCTTAAGTCAAATGGCCACCAAAGTTTAAGATAAAATAGAAGAGATACGTATATAAAACATGTAAGAAGATCATATCTCAAGATTCAGCTGTCTAACTTATCAAATTGGCGATGCAAGTGGAGGGGCAGTTTTGGAATGCAAACAGCCCACAACATTGGGCTATAAATACATCCCCCTCCTCTCCTTGAAAAGATTTTAAATTTCAGAAGCGTATAGCATATATTGGAAAGACCAAATCCTTTCCAAAGGCTTTGGAGGACCTTCCATACTCATGTTTTCACTTGAGAGACCTTTCCTCCTCCCTTTGTTTTCATTTACTTTTGTGTTCTTCTTTGTTGTAATCTTGTAAGTCTTTGTTTTTGTAATTGTATTTTAATGAAAGTTTATTCTTATTAATCTATTATTATCTTACACCTTCTGTTAAATAATTTTAGTGGTCTTAAAATAGTTTAAATACAGTTGAATCTACTTCCCTTATTGGGATTTCTCATTCAATCTAAAGTTAGTATTTAATTCCATTCACTGTGTGTGTGTGTGTGTTCGATGCACAACTCTTTTATTATACCATTTTTTCTCTCATTAATTCATAATCATAAATATAATAAACCATATTACAATTAATATCAGTGGATGAGTAAATCTATTATTGGGGTGAGTCAAAATTTAGGGATGTTAAGAGATTGAGAGTATTTGCATGATGGATATTCTTTAATTTAACATTGTGTATGTTGGAATTAACATGTCATGGATTAATGGCTTGTTTTGTTTAACGTGTGGTTTAAATGGTTTATTGGAACCATAAACGCCATACCACCAACAAGATCTGATTTAAATTAGATCCCTAAGTTAAATTAGGACCTGGATTAAAGCCTTAACACTTATGAATTCCAATCAACGATATCTTGTGAATTGGGTGTTAATTTAAAGGCAATATAAAGAAAAGCTCAAGGATATCACAAGCTTAACTCCTTAAAAATTAACTCACCCAAATATTTATCAAATTGTTAAATTAAACACCAATCATTAATCACTTCATTTATGCTCTACAAACAGACCCCCCAATCCAAATACAATCAACTAAAAACATTCGACTATTAAAAAAGTATCATCGCTGAGGTTTCAACCTGAGTGCTGTTATACACATTATCAGACCATCAGAACTTTGACCGGTCGATAGGTAATAATCAGCCATGATTTTCATAAATAATTAGGTGAATTGAGGTAAGGGTCTATGTTATAATATCATTTCTTTTCGTGATTTTTTATGTTAAACTTATATTAAGGGGAATTATAGGATCCTTATCATTTAAACTCCATTGATTTTTTTCTAATATATTTATTTCTATGGATTACATGTTTTCATTTAATTATCCACTCCTATATACATAAAAAAATTGTGAAAATATTTTTTTAGAAATGTCGTCCTTATTTCATCATTAGTCGATGAATATTTTCTTCAACGTCCGTGTTCATTAAAATGTTATCAAAATTTTTATTTTCTATAATAAAATTAATATTTAAATTACTTTTCAACCATATTTTAAATTATTTTATTTTTTTAAAGTTAAGATTTTTATCATTTTCTGAAAGAGGTTCTTTTGGATTTATTACCATAAGTGTAAAAGGAATCGTTGTTTTAATATTTACAACATGATAGGGTTTTCACACCACTATAAACATTTTTTTATTTCAGTATTTTTTATAAGTTTTCATTATTATTTAGAAAGAATTTTTTTTTCTCAACATTCAATAAATTTTTAGTTTTAATGATACCGAAGGGAAAAAATATTTTCTCCTACTTTCCAAGAAATGTTCCAATGAACTTTTAATTCTATCATTCTTCTTTTTTGTCATCCTTTGATGTTTATTATGCATATTTGGGGATATTATCTAATTATGTTAAACAATAATTTTTTTTATGTTTTTCCTGATTTAATTTTAGCCTTTATTCATATATTTTAAGCTATGAATTGTTTGGATTATGTTTTAGAATTCTCTGGTTGGTTTTGGATAGTATTTGGGGCCTTAAAGGTGGTGTATTTTAGGCACATGATTATTAAAATCTTTGGGGTTATTTCTTGGAAACAGTGTGGTCTATTTAGATAAGGTCATTTTTAGTGCATAATTAGAGAAAACCATGTAAAATTCCCCAGAAACCATGCATCTTGGGATAGAGGAGAAAAGTGTGGCTGACACATAGTTTACCAAACTATGTGACCAGACCATGTGGGTTCACCTGAGAAAGCCTTACATAGTTGGTACATGTTTTGGACAACCATGTGAATGTGAGTTAATGATCAAAAAATCAATTTAAGGGTCATAAATTCTAAAAACAAACTTTTTATTATTTCTAAATCCATGCCTCTTGAACCTAGAGACTCCACATGCACTCCTAAGAATTTTTTTTTCTTCCAAACTCAATTATTGTGGATCTGAGTGTGTTGGTGGTCAAGAAACTAAAGTATGTGATCCACAAACCATTGTTCTTCTAGTTTATTCTAGATCATCCCTTCATCCCTTGAGATGAATTATATATTCTATGTGTCATTTCTAGATATATGGATTCCAATTCCATCTAATGATGAATTATTTGGTCTTTTCTATAATGGTGCTGGATCTAGTTATTGAATACATTCCCTTAATCCCTCTAATATCTTGAAATATTGGTGAATCCCATGAAGTATCTTGGGATGTATACACTTCAAGTATATTAGATTCTTCTTGAATCTAAAATTAATACCACTATCTTAATGAATTGGTATTGGTTACATGATCTCTTATCATTTGGGGTAGACCCGATTGATGTATAAGGCAGTGTAGGGTATGATTCCTTTGAGAATATTGGAAGTAGATGTCAATGATCTTGATGTGGGAATTCCTTAAAATATTTATCCATTATTTTATGTTTTTTTCATGTTTGATTTTTTTATGCATAGGTTGGATAACCTTTCTTGGTTGGGATGCTTAACAAACATATGGTGACCCATGAGTTTCTAGTTTCGGTGGCTTGTCTATTTCTTCTTATATTGTGCATTATTTGAGTAATATTTCATAGATAGTGGAATGTTGTTATATTGTGTTGTTCCTTACTATATCATTTATTACATGCATAATATTTCAGATCTTATATAACTTCTTTTTGTGATATATTTTTCCTTTCTATCTTAGACGTTATATGCTATTTTGTGCATAGTTGATGGAATCTCAGTTTCATTACTTGGGTTGAGTGGTGGTCATAAAAGATTTATCCGATTCTTTAGAGGGGGAGTTCAGGTGACATGACTTGTTGGATGTGGCTATAATTGGATGGTTATTTCATTATCCTGAATTTTTTATCCTAATAGAATGTTATACGACAGTAGAAGAGTGTAAATTTTTATTAGTATGACCCATCGATGGTGAACATCCTTGTGTATGAGAGAGAGAGAGAAAGTCTATTACATGTTAGTGAAATACATGCCTACTATCTAAGATGAGTAAAAAGTTATGTGATATAGGAGACACTTTCCCTTCATGGTGTACATGGGTTTTTCCTTAAAGGAGGAATGAACAGTATCCTTAATTTATGAAAATATCACATAGAATTTACTAATTCATGCAGTTGACTATAATTGATATTCTATGAGAATTTCACCAAAGAAGGTATGATTTGAGTTTATGGCATCTTGGTTAGTACACGATCAATCAGTATAAAGTTGATTGTATTATTATTTGTGGATTTAGTTTTCCATCATGTCATACACATCCATATATATGTGTACTTATGTGAAGGATACATTTGAAGTGTCCTACTGGGTTATAATAACAATCTGCATGGGCACTTTTGTGTGTGAAATATTTCATGATTAGGGACTCGAACAAGGGTAGCGTCCCTAAGATAGGTTTTTGAGGATTTGGAATCTAGGATATGGATGTGGTATCTAGATATACTTTATATGTTTTTCACTTCACATTATCTTATTTATTTATCTCTATCATTTGTACCTATTGACCTTCCACATTAGGGGTCTGTTTGATTATAATACTATGATTTATCAAGACATATGTTACTTTACTTATTTTGTTATATTCTATTATTCTGTTACTTTGTATTATGTATATGTTAATTTATCTTGTAGTGGTTATGATTACCAAGGGTATAGTATCCCCATGTCACTTGAGACCGTCACAGCTAGTCGGTAGCATCTTGTGTTTTAAGGAGGCACACGTGAGGTAATGTGGAACCTCAAATCATACTAGTGATTTAGGGGAATTTGTTAAAACATTGTATCAAAGGCTTATGGGTTCCTTTCCCTTCTTTTATGCTTGTGGTATAAAAGAGATTGGTTGTGGGGTACTCAGGTTGGGGAGTTTCCATGTACCTATCCAACTCATGTGTAACTAACCTATTAGTTATCAGTTATGGGATTAATAATATAGTTTTATGATATTTGGGTGTGTTCATGCATCATGAGTAGGAACTTTAAACTACATTCCATATTTCTACCTATTTTAGGTTGCATAATAGTACATTAATTAAATGGATTGAATTGTGTATTGTTTTATGATATATTTGTACTCTCTACTATTTAGATATATCTTCATGGAATTATTTAGTAAAACAAGTGCATGTTATTATGTTATATATATTATTTTGACTAACATGGGTGTATGAAGGACTAGGCTTGGGCCTTGTATAGATTGAGGCGGGTTACACCTTTTATTTTGGTATCTCTTAGGATATGTGTTTTGATATAATTCCATATGGGCACATTAAACCTATTTAAGATATTGTAAGTATGTTGTTTTAGGTGTTCTAAATGTTCATCATTCATTTTAGGAAAATTGTAACTAAAATATTCTAAATTTATCAGATTGGGATGATAAAATTTTTCCACCATAGGTTGTGTAAGAGGATTCCCCTAAGAATACTCTTAGACTAACTATGTTTGTCTTGGTGGTGAAGTTTCCAAAACATAGTGTCTTATATATTGTGCCTTCTCAGTATAGAGGGATATAAAAGATGATGGTCAACTATGTTTGATACATTTAGATCCATCATTCACCATTATTCTATGGCACTAGTAGTACTCAATATTCTTAGTACTAGATAGATATCATTGATGGAATCTTTAACCTGGTAGAGACTCTATATGATATAAAGGTGAATATAATATCCTTTTTGCTTCAAGGAACCACCAAGAGGTGGTGGGTTATTATTGGATAGTTAAAAAGTCATGAGGGTCTTACTTGGAAGGCCTTAAAGGGACCGTTATTTAAGGATTTATTTCCTGACATGCTGAAGATAGACCTGGCTTTGGTGTTTATGAAGCTTCAACAGAGAGTGATATATGTTTCTTAATACTCCACCTGCTTCATAGATATATTATGTTTGACTCCTCTTTTGGGTGGGAATGAGGCATTGTAGGCTATAAAGTTTTAAATGGTCCTTCACCCATATATAATACAACAAGTTAGTGTATTTAACCAGACGGTGTGTAACCAGGTGCATCACAAGGACCTTAATTTTGAATAGGATATAAAGGAATATAAACTTATATCTTTTCTTCCTATTTATATTGCACTAATGTCTAGATTTCCTAGTGAAAAATTTCGTACCTCTTCTAGTATTATTATGAGGAAGTCTAAGTAGGTACAAGAAAGTGGAAGATTCGAAAATCTAATTAAGAATTATTCTACTCCATCTGTGGGTGGATATTTGAAAAGGTGTGAAAATTGTGGATGAAAGGGAAGATTTAGTACTTTGTGTGTAAATATTCTTAAGAAATTCCCCTGATGTGGAAATATGAACCAAATTCGAGTAGTATAGGACATGGTTCTAGAAAGTGTCCTTATCAGCAACAAAACATAATACCACCAATTTTGACGACTCTAATGAGTCATGATCGAGAGATAGGTCGAATCATTATGATGGATGAGGTTCTAGCTGCTAGTGGAGAGGGACATTATACCATTACATTTATGGTCTAGTTTACATATATGATATCTATTAATTGGTTTGATATAATAGTTCCTCATTATTTTATATCTATTTATGTATTTATTGGTCCAAATTTACCAGTTAAGCGATCTTATGAGTTTCTTGCTATTAACATGTCCTTTGGAATAAAAGTTTATCCAACCTAGTGATATTTTGAGTGTCTCATAGTAGTATCTGATTTTGAACATCCTTAGCACTTCATGGTCTAAGAGATGTAAAATTTCAAGGTGATATTCTACATGGACTAGTTAACTAGTCAGTGGAATCATATCATCTGTTACCAGAGATGTGTATGTTCCACACTAACTAAAGGAGAGAGGTTCATATTTATTAATGAGTGGGGACTTTTAGAAGGTGAATTTGGACTGGACCTAAGGCTAATCAGAGTGATCATGATTCGAGTAGCAAGATTTTATCTTGTTGATAAATTAGTCGTATCCACCTCTATATTTCCTCCATTGGTGGATTATTATCAATATGTATTCCTAGATTATTTCTCAGACATTCCTTCATACTACTGGATTTAGTTTGAGATTGATCTTAAGACTAGGGATTAACTGATATCAATTCCTCATTATCATATTGTACCAACTGTGTAGATAGAGTTGTAGCTTTGGAAAGAGGAGTTAGAGGTGAAGGGATTTATCTAACTGAGTACATCACCATGGGGTGATCGAGTGTTGTTCTACAAGAATGAAGATGATAGTTTATGAAATTGTGGACTAAAATATTATAAATAAGGTAATGGTGAAGAATTGGTACCCTTTACCCATAATTTATGATCCATTTGATTAATTATGGGGAGTCTATTGTTTATTCAATATTGATCTTCTTTCAGGCTACCATCAACCATGAGTCAGAGAAGTGTATATTCCAAAGACAACATTTAGAATTATATATAGACTATATGAGTATCTTTTCCACAATTATATTGAAACACTCCCCAGAAATGTTCATGGATCTTATGAACAATATCTTTTACCCATATCTTGACTCCTTTTTAATTATATTCATAGAAGATATCTTGATATATTTTTAGACCTAAAGTATCCATTCTGATCATCGTGAGATTTTATTGAGTAATATTTGAGTTCCCCAACATTATGCCAATTTTTTGAAGTGTTACTTTTGGATTGAGGAGGTTTGTTTCCTCAAGCATGTAATTACCAAGGCATAGATTTTAGTTGACCCAGAGAAGGTTGACATAATGATGTATTGGGAACATCCCAAGAATGTGTTCAAGATCGTGAGTTTCCTTGGGTTTTGGGAATACTATTGGTGATTTATCCTTTAATTTTCCAATTTGTAAGAACCAATGATATATATGAAAAAATGGGTGAATTTAAAGTGGCCTAATTAATGTGATGAGGCATTCCATTAATAGAAAAAGAGGTTGATAAAATCTCATGTTTTGATTATTATAAATCCTGGGATTGGATATGTAGTCTATTTTGATGCATTAGGTGTTGGATTAGGATATGTGCTAAAGAATATAGATTTAGTAATCACTTATGGGTCATGTTAGTTTCAACCCCATGATAGGAACTATCTAACACATGACATAGAGTTGGAAGATGTGGTATGTGAATTTATGTTTTGGAAACATTACATCTTCAGAGAGAGGTTTACCATCTACATGGACCAAAATAGTGTATAATACATCTTATTTTAGTGGGACTTAAATATGAGGTAGAGTATTTGGATGGAAAATCTATATAAATATGAATTGGTGGTGTCCTATGCTCCAATTAAAGGTGATTACATTATAGATTATCTTAGTAGGAAGTCGATAAAGACACCAGAGCTTGGAAAGGTAAATTAATAGGAGGAATGGTATTTGATGAGTTTTATGAAGGAGTGTCTAGTATATAAATATGAGGATCTTAGAGTGATGAAATGTACAAATTTATGGATCATTTATTATTTGATGGACTATTTGAATGTGATCCCATAATCAGATCCCATGTGTGTGGTGATGTGGGAATTCTAGGCAGGAGATGATTCAGTTCACGAGTTTTCCTTTGATGACAATGAAATGATCTCCATCTATGGGATGGTAATTGTGATAGATTCCTTTTGTTTGGAGATAATAAGAGAGTCTAATGATTCGAAATGGGTAGTTTATCAATGGTTTATGAAGATTTACCATGATATCTGACATCATTTTTGGTGTCCATGTATGAAGAGGGATGTCATCAATTTTTCTTGTGATGCCTTACCCATCAAAGGGTAAATTCCTAGAAGAAGTTTTCTATTGGTTTAATTCATCGACATTGTATGCCTATGTAGAAGTTTGATAATATGATAAACTTTTTAAAGAGGTTACCTAGGACCTCAAGGTTTAGTGACTTCATTTTGGTGATAGTCGATTGACTGATGAAAGTGTATCGCTTGTTAAGGATTTGAGAGACCATTTTGGTAAATGAGTTTGGGAAGTTGTATATATTGGATATTGTATGATTATTTGGATGTCCATTATGCATTTTATCAGATAGAGAAACATGTTTTATATAATGGTTTTGGAATGATTTGTAGAAGAATTTGGGTACTCAGTTGAAACTTAGTAGAACGTATCGTCTAAAGAAATATGGATAATTAGAGAGGGAAATGAATATTTCAAAGGATATCCTATGGGCATGAACACTTAACCTCTATAGATCTTGGTAAGATTAGATATCCTTTTATTAGTTTCTATACAATATTAATTTTCAAGATTTATTTCAGTTTGATCCTTTTGAGTCTCTTTATAGTTGGTCTTTTTTCTCATGGATATGTTGATATGAGGCAAGCGAGGCAATAGTTGTGTGGTCAGGTTTGGTACATGAGACCTCCAAGAGAGATTAGTTGATCCAAAATTTGTTAGTCATCTCTCAGTTTAGGAAGTGATCATATACCAATAAGAGGATATGATCCTGGGAATTCACTATGGGTGACTATGTTTTCTTGTTGGCAATTCATTGACTAGGGAATCAATTACTGCAGAAGTAGGGAAGTCTAGTATCAATATGTTTTGGCCTTTAGAGATTTCCAAGTGACTCGGGACAATGAACTAGTATTTGGATATTCATTATTGTTACTAAGGTATGTATTATGTGTTCCATGTGTCTCATATTAAGGGGTATGTTCCCAACCATTTTCCTGTTATCAAATATGAGGATGTTGAGCTTGATTCCAACACATCATATGTAGAATTCCCGATGTGGATTGTAGAATGGGATGATAATGTATAGTAAAGAAATGCAGTGCCACTTGTCTATGACATGTGGTAGCATTGTTAGATACAAGAGGATTATTGGGAGCAAGAGTTTGATATTCATGGTCAGTGGCCTTAAATGTTTGAGAAATATTCTTAGAGATGCTTATCAAGGGAGATAAGAGATTATAAGGGTAAAAAGTAACGACCCAAAAGTTTTGAGGTCCATTATGATTTAATTTTATTTTCTATTATTATTTTTTCGAACTATAAATTGTTTGGGATGAGTTCCTGTAGTTTCTAGTTGGTTTTGGATAGTTTAGGGACCATAAATGGGGTGCATGGTTGGATCATGGTTAGTGGAAACTGTACTATTCTTTCGAGGAAACTGCATGGATTATTTGGACTAGGAAAATGGTCGGTGTATGATTAGAAAAAACCTTGAAACAGTAACCAGAAACTTTGTGGTGTCTAATAGAGTATAAAATCATGGTTAGTACATGGTTTACCAAACTATTTAATTTAACTGTGTGGGTGTTTATGAGAGGTGAGAAATCTCACATGATTGGTGCACAATTTTGAACACTGCATGAATAAACCATGAATGCTTGAATTAATGATCCAAATCATTTAACGGACATAAGTTCTCTATGTAATATCTTTTTATTCCTAATTAAATCCCCCTCAAACCTAAACACTCCACAATCTCTCCTTAAAATTTTATCTTCCTTCTAATATCTATTTTGTGGGATCTAAGTTCTTGGTTATCAGGGAATTCGAGTATGTGATCCCTAAACCTTTTATCTTTGGGTTTCTTCTAGATATAAATTTCTTCTCACTATAATAATCATGTATATAGTGTTTTATGTCTAGATATATGAACTTTGATGCAATATAATGATGAATTCTTGGATCTTTTCTTGATTAATAGTTAATATAGTGTGTGGGTGTCCTTCCTTTAATCAGTCTCATATCAGAAAATGTCGATAGATATCATGTGGTATGTTGGTGTGGAATCAATCACTTTTGATTATAATATTATTGGATGTTAATTTAAAACCCCTATATTGATGAATTATTTTTAGTTATAATATCTCTTAGTATGTTGGTTAGACTAGGTTGGTGTGAAAAACAATGAAATTTTTGATTCCATAGTGAATCTTAGAATTGGGCATAAATAAGATTAAAGTAAGAAGTCATTACTATCTGGGGATGCTATTTTGTAATTTCATTCCATGTTTTTGTGTATATTCCATTGGTGGGACCCATTCAAGGTTGGTATTGTCAACATACATAGGGAGACCTATGTGACCATAGTTTGGATTGCTTGTGTTATCCTTACTATGTTGTGTATTATTTGAGTAATATTTCATTGCCTATAAAATGTTGACATGATATGCTATTACATTCCATTTCATTTATTAATTTTGTAATATTTCATGTCCTATATATTTTATTGCTTTGATATATTGTTCCTTGATATATTTAACCTTAGATGTTGTTTTTTTGCATAACCATTGGAATCTATATTTTAGTTCTAAGGATGAATGATATCCCTAATAGATTTAGCTCAATATGTAGAGGGGGATTTCGGGAGACACAAATATTTGGATGCATCTATGATAGGATAGGTAATTCATTATATTGGAATGTATATCCAAAGGAAATGATATATTCTATTAGAATAGTTTCCATTTCTACAGATATGATATACTAAGGAGAAATAACCTTATATATGAGAGAGATTCCATTGATCGGGTGTTCCATTCATGTCTAACATCAGAGGCGAGAAAGTAGTTATGTGATGTGGGAGATACTTTCTTTTCAAGGTGGGAGTGGATATTTTCATTATAGGTGGAATGAGTACTTCCCTTAAAGGTGTACATAGTTTCATGGTATGTCCTAAGTCGTTCAATTTACTATATGCGATATTATTTTAACATTCCACCAAAGTAGGTATGACTATGATTTATGGAAGCTTGGTTAGTGCATGATCACTCAACATATGGTTTATTATATGGATGGTTTCAAATTTACTTTTATATCATGTGATGCACTTATATATACTTGTAAACTTATATTAAGGATAAATTTGTGTTGTCCTAGAAGTTTATACTCACACCATGCATAGTTATTTGGGTGTGTGTGTGTGTGTGTAGATTTTATGAAGAGGGACATCGTGAAGTAAAATGTCATAGTGAAAATATAACAAACCTATCTTTTATAAATGAAATTCCTTTTTTTCAAATGATTAAACAACTTTTTAAAAAATGAAGTTATATAAAACAATATTCTAATTTGGTTATTTTGGACCATTTTATAGTCTATCAAATTTAAAAGACTGTTATGAATCATAATAATTGATAGTATTATTGTAGAAAAGTGAAAATTAAGATTAGTATATTAAGGGTTATGATAAATTCTATTTGATATAGACAAAGGAAGTGATGTCTTTGAACAGCTGGGTCATACTCTGTAACTCCTATTTATTAGAGATTTCAAGGTAGATAAAATCAATAGGCATTTCTCTTGACCAATCACAATACATGATTCGAAAAACCAAAGCATGAATGAAACCATTTATGGGATAAGTTCAAGCTCATCGAGATCATAGACCAAACCATGTTTGCTGAACAACACCTTGAAAAGCTCACCACCACTCACCTTACCCTTAAGGAATTCATTAGTATAATAGAGGTCTATGTATCTAGATGATAATAGTATAAATTTTTACATTATTTTAATAAAATTTTGATTATATTTATCCCATTTTAATATTACTTTTTAAATGATTAAACAATGAGTTTCATAATTTTTCTTGATACAGTGAAATAAAAATTGTATTTTTTTGGAAATATATAGTTTCAATCAGGACTCACTTTTGATGAATTCAAGATTTTTTAAAATAAAAGAAATTTTAATAAACTATTTTTCTTAAATAATATTTATTAAAAATAAATTATAATATAATTTTAGGAATTCAAAGACAATTTTTATATGGGGTGAGAAAACTGTTATTATAAAAAACTCTAATTTTTAAATAAATTTATATTTTTGATATAAAATTGTAAATTATAATTTTTATAGAATTATTTTGTTAAAATAAATATTATTTTTAAAATCAAAACTTAAAAATTATCCAATTGTGAATTTTCATAATTTTCTAAGACACTCTAGTTTTTGGGTAAAAATTAAATACAATGAAATTATAGGGTTTGTATTATGACTTCATAAAATCCAAAAAGTGATGTTATTAATACTATAAAGAGTATCTAAAATAAAATTTACATTTACCCTTCGAAATAATTTTTTAAAAGTTATTTTAATATTTTTATAAATCCTTAAAAAATCATCCAAAACCTATATTATATTTTAATGTATTAAAATTAATTAGTTATAAACATGACTCACTTCCACATCACCAGGCGAATTATTTTAATTTATTCAGTTATTATCCTTATAAAATAATGAAAACCAGTCATATTCGGTAGAACTTGTTGGAAAAAACTATAATAATGTTTTTTTATTAATTTATCATATAGAGTCGAAAACTTATTTTTGGAAAATAATAAAGATTTCTTCTTTAGTTTTCTATATAAATCCATCCAAAATCCCATTCCCCTTCACTAAAAACACAATGATTAAGGATTATTCTAATATTCCCTCTATTAAACCCTCTAAGGGGTCCATAGTCCCTTAATATTATCATCCAAATATTTTAGAATTTATCTTGTAAGGTAAGGGTTCATCTCCTTCTCTTTATTTAAGAACATTATTTATATCATGCCTATTGATTTCCAATTGTTCAAGTAGGGATATGTTTGATAACCTAACTATTATTGTATTTATAATTCCAAACTAATGATATGGTTTCACTAACCATCTTTTATACCCTGGTACCCTAGCACATGATCCAACTCCTTCCTAGCCCTAAGGGTGTTCTCGATCCCCACGGGTTGGTGACTAGCACCTGTCATCACCAAAGATAAAATTGGGAATAGTTTTTCCACATAAATAGTAGAAGAAATTTATATAAGTCAGTATGATAAAAATAATACTCCATAGTGAGTGCAGTACCAGAAGTAAAACTTTTATATAAACCCAATGTAAAACAATAATGTACTAGAAATACAAGATAAAAAATCCCAAGTCCAAATGGAAACAACACTCCCAGAACAAAAGATCAACAATATGAACCACCTAAAAGTGGTAATTTTTCCTTTCTTGAACCTAGAAGGATAAAGTGTACAAACTTCTAAAATAAAAGGTATGGTGTGATAAAAAATCCTTGTAGTGACTCACTACAGATTCTATAATAATATGGAATAATAATTAACCAAATAATGATTTCAATTTTTATAAAACATACATGGAAATAAAAGAGCGTATTTAAAAACAAATCATGATTTTAATTTCAAAAATATGGAAAAATATTAAACAATGGATTAATAATTTTTTTATATAAAATAGTTAATATAAATTTCCAAGGAATGTGTAAAGAAATTTTAAAAACAATGACAGATATATCAAAGTCATCACAAACAAGAAATATTGTCATATTCCAAGAGGTACAATTATTACAGGTTATGAGATCCTCACACACTTATATTGTGATAATGAAAATATCCACACACATCCCTCATAAACTGGTCAGAAAAGACTAATCAACATCATATTGAGTAATAGATCTTTCAAGGTATGTAGTTTTTAGCATTAAAAAACAAAAATATGTTACTATGGAATTCTCATGCTTTTTTGTATTTCCCTAAACACATACTAACTAGCTATGCTTGCATGTGCTGACACAATAATCAACAATGAAATAATTATTTAAAAAATGTTCTAAATACGATTTCTCTATTTTCTATTTCAATATTAAAGTTTCTCTTTAAAAAAATAAAATTGATTTTTAATCAATTCATTAATTTTTAATATAAAACCAAAATTGGTTCTTATTAAATAAATTACATTGTTTTATTAAAAAATCACAATTTAATTTCAAAAATCAAATTCTATAAGTTCCATAAAATCCAAATCACACCATAATTCACGGCAAATGGAGTTTTTCCCCAAGTTCTCATGCCAAAATAAATTTCAAATAACAATTATCACTTAATTTTTTTTTCAAAATTTAAATTTAAATAAATCTAAATGAATAAAGAAATTCAAGTTGAAATTAATTGGCCAATCTTAAATGGAACCACCTTCTAAAACAAAGAGATATTGTCTCACAATGCCCACAATTGGAAAATCTAATGAAGAATGTTGAAAATATATATGTGATAATGAAACCCAGATTTATGATCTAAAATAATGGATCTTGGATATCTCAACAATAGTAAGATCTAATAAACCTTAAGTTAGAGAGAAGAAGATAGTGGGATGAAAGGGGTGGTGAAATGACTCTTACTAGGGAGATATCGAATGATGATCTCCAATATTTGATTATCTTTTGAAAGGGTTTTAATGATCTAGAATCACCTACAGGGATCCAATAAGGAAGGATAAATTGAGTTAGGGTGGAATGGGCTCATTGGGAACATAAACAGGGGGCGTTGTATTTTGAAATTAATTTTTCGAATAATTAAAAACCACATGCACAATTTTCTAGGGAGGGATAATAGAGTTTGGAAAACCATGAGACCTAACCATGAGCCCCTATAAATAGGTGGATAGTTTCTACTACATGTATGCACAATTTTTCAAACCATTTTCCAACCATGAAAAACCTCATAGTACAGGTTTTCACAGTTTGGGAAAACCATGTACCAATTATGCACATCCCATGTGCCTTCCAAAATTTTAATGAACTCTCCTAAAGAACCTATAAATGAGACCCACAAAAAGAATTATTAGAAATAGGTTCCAGGAGTACATGAAAAAAGTAATAGGTTGTTAGATCTTCCCCACCAAAGAAACTTTCCGTCATCAGAAATCCTACAAAAAAGATTTTATATCCAAAATATTTGGGCACTGATCTCTCATTTGTTCCATGATCAAATAAATCTCATGAGTATCAGAACCATGATTCCATAAAACTACAACCAATGGTATCATCCTCCCACAATGTACCATGGTTTTTGAAATAACCATCCTGAGTATATTTTCAGTCACAAATAAATTAGCCTCAATGTCCATATCATTCTAGTACAAAACATGAGATGGATCCGAAAGATACTTTCATAGCTGTGTTACATAGAAAAATTTATGTATTGTTGTATATTGTTGGGGAATTTGTAAATAGTAAGAAACATTCTCTAGCTTCTCAAAAACCTCAAAAGATCTGAAAAAATAAGGATCAAGTTTCCCTTTCCTCCCATGCTATCAATGACCTAGACAAAGTGAAACATTGAAGAACACCTTGTCTCCAACTCAAAATTCCAATGGTCTATGATTAAAATATACATAATACTTATACACACACTATTTACTTAACATTATTTGATAAATAAATATAATATTTAATTTCTTCTCTAGAACCAATCTTAGTATAGGGAAAAAAGATTCATCAATATTTAAACGACACATTGGATATTTACATGGACTGCCATATACGGCCTCAAAAGGGGCCATTTTGATCACATAATGTTAACTATTATTATAAGATAAATCTACCATCCCTAAATTATCATCCCATGATCCGCCAAAATCAGGGACCCATTAAAAATCATGTCCTCAAGAATCTATATAGCCCTCTCTATTTGGCCATCCGACTATGGATGATATGTCCTAGTGAAACAAACATTAGATCCCAATCACTCTTGAAGGCCTATCCAAATGATATAAGTATACTGGGAATCTCTATTAGAGACTATAGTAGATGAAACTCTGTGCAACTAAAAATTATATTTCACATAGAGACATCCTAACTCATTAAATTTGGTCATGTCATGAATAGGAAAGAAGTGATCCAATTTAGCCTGCCTATCAATCAAAAACCATATCACATTCTTCTCTCTCTAGGTATGTAGAAATCCCACCATAAAGTCCATAGATATCTCTTCCCACTTATAATTTGGAACTATAAGTGGATGAAGAAAACCCAATGGTCCCTAATGCTCGACAATGACTTGTTGGCACATATTACAATGAGAGACAAAACAAGTAATGCCTCGTAACAAAAAAAGGCCTCCAGAATCATAAATGCACATCATATAACATCTCCATGGTTCCTATGTGCACTACTCGCTGGGATTTATGGAAATCCACCATAATATATTTTCTAATAAGAAAAGGTACAGTGTACCAGTTTTGGGAACAAAGGGTACCCTCCATGGAGAACAACCACTCAACAATAGCCTCCCCACTATAAAGGGAGTTAATAATTCCACTAAATATATCATCAAGCTACTGTTCATGAAGAACCATCTTAAGAATAGTGGAGGTCAATTGAACACTATCCATGGAAACCACAACCCATAATTCTCAAAATATTATATGAAACTGTAAAAATGTTTCCATTAGATTCCACCCTTCTAATTATTCCTTCATGCCCTTGGTCATAAGTTTCCCACTCATAGTATATGTGATTACATTCCCTTTCCCCAGGGTATATGAGATTTCAAATTCAAAATATTTTAGGTATTCAACACAAATCCTATGGTGGAGATTCAAATATTTTTAGGAGAATGTATAACTCAATCTATTGTTATCAGAATACATGGTAAACATTTCTCCAAAGATAATACCGCCAATTCTGAAGTGCATGCATCACAGTCATAAGTTCAAGATCATGCGTGGAGTAATTATTATCATGTAGCCTAAGCTATCGAGATCCATAAGCAATGACATAATCACCCTACATAATAAAAAACCCGAACTTGAACGTGATGCTTCCCAAAATACCACATAACGATCCAAAAAATTGGAAAGATTCAACACCGATGCAGTAGTCAAAATACGTTTCAACTCAAAAAAATAACTATGGCATTTTTCTTCCCAATAAAACATTACTCACTTCAAATTTAGAGAAGTTATCAGAGATTCCAACTTTGAGAAATCATTTTCAAACTAATAAAAATATCTAGCTAAACCCAAGAAGCCCTAAATCTTGAAAACATTCTATGGTTTCTACCTTTTTATAACAACATCCACCTTCTCTGGATCAATTGATATACCATGTTGTGACACCACATGTACCAAGAACATAACTTCCCAAATACAAAACCACATTTCGATAACTTAGAATAATGTTAGTGATTTCTCAATAATTCTAGAAGTTCTCATAGATTACTCAAATAAACCTCCTCAAACATATAGTAAACAATTATTTCATCAAAAAAGACAACAAAAATGTAACATTATACTAATTGAAGGTATTATTCATTAAATTCATACAAACATTTGAAGTATTTGTTAGAAAAAGTGGTATGAAAAGGTACTGATAATGGCCATACCAACATTGGAAAGAGGTTTTCTGAATACCAAATTCTGTTATTCTCAATTGATGTTAACCAAAACCGAAGATAAATATTCAAAAAACACTTCTAAACTTTCAACTGGTCAAACAAAGAATTAATAAGTGGAAATGGATACATGTTATTTACCATGGATTGATTGATTTATTGGTATTAAACATAAAGGTGAAGTGACCCATAAACTTTCTTAGCAATGAGAGCAAGCACCACCCAAGGTGACACACTTAGGGGAATAAAAACTTCCTATAATGTTCATCTAACCGATTCTACAAATCTTTCATCTTGGATGGTTCCATAAAGTAATAAGGAATAGATACTGAATGATTTATAGGCTCTAAATCAATAGAGAACTTTCCCTAACTTATTGACAAAAATCTAGAGAAGTCGGAAGGAAAAATGTTTTGAAAATTGATGATAATTGGTGGGATATTGTTTCTCAAATGTTCTCGCTCTAGATCAAAATTGAACTTTGGTATTACTTTTCCCAAATCTAGATAAGATGTTATGGCTCTACTCTACCTTATGCCCCATTCTCCATGAATGTTTTGACACACTCCATCAGGTGTATTAAAGGAGACCCTTTAAAGATAATAATCAATTCGCTCTTTATTGGAAATAAGAAGATCCATACTGAATATGAGGTCAATTGGTTCCATGTCAGGAACTATAAAATCACAATTAATCTCAATCTTTGATATAGAGAACAAACAATCAAGACAATGATGACCCTTCTCTCTCTTTATTCTATGGTGTGTAGTAATATATATGACATAATATAAAATCTATTATGTAAGATTAAGAATATTAAAAATATGAGTTGAAATTAATGAATGATATGCACCGATATCAAATAAATTTGTCACTAATGATGGGAATATTATGATGGTACCTCTCACAGTCACTGGACCCATATCTGCTTTCTTTGGAGTCTCTTCCACTATGTAAAGAAGAATGAGTTTAGATGCCTTTGGAGGGAACTCCTTTGTTCATGAAGAATCTCATTGTACCATAGTAATTTTACGTGCTAATGATTCCATTCCATTATGTGGAGAAAAATAGATATGACATAAATTATTCAAGTGACCTGAGAATCTGTAGGAACCACATACCTTGGGTGCCTCAGCGCAAACCCATTTTGAGCATCTAGGTTTTCTACAATGGTAGAAAATAAAAGGGCATCTTCTAAAAACTATAGGAGGTCTAGAAGAACCATGATCTAGATAACCACCATGAGAATCATAACACTTCCCATTTCCTTTTATGGAACTCATAGTGCTACCCATGGGAGAAGAAGGAACTCTCATCAACCCTGACTTTCCACCCAGGTCAATCTCAACCATGAACGATCTATCTTGAAGATCAACATAAGAAGGGAGTTTTGGAAGGAAAACCAAATAATGGATATCAAATCGAAACCCCATATCAAATCACTACGTCTTAAACTTCTCATTTTATAAAATATTATATACAAACTTCAAAAGCTAAAAAAATTGATTTTCATATTCAATTAGTGCCCTATCATTATATAGAGATTGAAAATCTCAATAGCATTGGAAAAAACCGTTGAAGTTGGATATAATTGTTCAGTGAAAAATGATTATTGTATTTCCACTCTATTCTATAATTCTTCTTAACTATCGATATCTTGTCCCACCATATCCTATTAGGTCCCTCCTACTTGAATGTGTAACATTTTACCTCTATTGAATTAGGTATCACCAAGAAATTAAATAAAAGTTCAACTCTTCTCAACCAATCCTTAGCCTCTTGAGAATCATTTGAGAGTTGGAATGACGATGACTTCTGGTGAAGGAATTCATAAGCATGAATCCTAATTCATCCCTTTGAGGTTCTATAGCTAGTTCCTTAATTGAAATGGGTGTTGATACATGTCCCATAGCTTGGACAATAGGTAGAAAACCTAAAATTGATTCATGTACATGGGAGTATTTTTTCATTGTGGTTCATCATCATCTTCCTCCTAGATCGGATTCACAAATCATCTCAGTCGGATGATTCTACTCAACATTAGCATACAACATTGAAGATGTTAGAATGGTCACTCAAATTGACACTCAAATAAGGGAATCAAGGGAGATTAAACCCGTAAGAAAAGAATTTTTTTTAAACCTATCCAACTATAAATAATGAAAAAGTCTAGAAATAATCCTCAAGGTTTCTTTACCAAAATAACCATGGTTTTTTAAGGCCCATTATGATGAGATATGGCCTGTCACTCACTTGAAATGACCTTCTATGTTATGATAAGATTAATTAAACTGCATACTGACATTAAGGAATGATTTTTAACCTTCACCTCTAATACCAATTTTTCACGAACCATCCCACATACCCCTGGTACCATAACAATTGATCTGGTGTCGATAATGCTCAAAGATAATTCTTAAACCCCATGGGTTGGGGAATATAACCTAAAATCACCCAAGATAAAATTGGGAACCATTTTTAAAACATAAACAATAGAAGAAATAGATAAGTTATTATGCTCAAAAGAAAACCCCACTAAGAGAATAATAATATAATTCAAACAGGTATATAAACCCAAATTACATCAAAAATATACCTAAAAGACCTGATAAAATACTCAAGTCCCAATAGACACAACAATCCAAGACAAGAAGACCAGCAACAAGAACTACCACCAAGTGGTGCTTTCCACTTACTCAAACCTGGAAGAATAAAATCTAAAAATTCCTAACGGAAAAGGCAGGGCCTATTCTAAAATCCCTTTAGGGTCTCAACTAGGATTCCATAATAAGATTTCAAAATAATGAAAAAAATAATGTTATCAATTTTAATAAAACAATCATGTTAATGTAAGAGAATATTTTTAAAAAATCATTCTTTTTCATTTCAATTGATTGAATCATTTTAAACAATGGAGTAATAAACATTTTATATAATTTTTTTTAATAAATTTACAAGGCATATGTAAATATGTTTTACAAAAAATTTCATATATATCAATGTATTCAAAATACATTAACATTGACATCTTCCAAGAGGTATGATAGTTCCAGTTTATGGGATCCTCACACACTTATGTAGTGATAATGGCAATGTGCACACACGTACCTCATACACTGGTTAAAGAAGGATAATAAAAATCTAACTAAGGATAATATCTGCCATGATATGTAATTTTTAGGGTTACAAATAATAAATTTGTTTCTAGATAATTACAATCATATCGTTTTTATCCCTGAAAACTCACTAACTACCTAGTCTTAGATGTTCTCAAACTAGAATCAATAATGGGAAAATTATTTTAAAACTATTCAAAATAAAATTTCACCATTTTCCATTTCAATATTCCAAGTAATCTTTAAAATAAAAAGCATGGGTTTATAATCAATTCATACCATTTCAAGATAAAACCAAATACTGGTTCTTATCAAAACAATTTAATATTTTTTATCAAAAATAATTTTACAATTCAATTTCACAATTCAAATTAAAAAATTTCTATCAAATACAAATAAAACCCTAATTCACAATAATTGGGGGTTTTCCTTAATATCTAATTCCAAATAAATTTCAAATCCAAATTCACACTAAATTAGGTTTTCAAAATTTAAATTGAGAAAAATCTAAGTTAATAAATAAATGCAAGGATAAATTAATTGTCCAATCTTAAACAGAACAACCTTCTGAAACAAAGTGATATTGTCACACAATGCCCACAATAGAAAACTATAACAATGAGTATTTGTAACAAATACCCAAGAATGAAAAATAGATTCAAGATCTAAAACAAAATAGAATATATATCTCAACAAAAATAATATCTGACAATCCCTAATGATCATATAAGAAGATAATGTGAGAGAAGGAGTGGGGGAAAAACTCTTACTATAGAGAGATCAAACGACATTTTACTGTCTTATATTCACTTCAGAAATGGTTTTGAGGTGCCAAAATCACCACTAGGGAACCTCTAAGGAAGAATAAATATATTTATAGTTGAATGGTATCATTAGGAACTTAAACATGTACCAACCATAAAACATCATGCCCCTTTTCAAAGGGGTTCAACATTTCTACTAGCTGTCCACACAATTTTTCAAAACATGTACCAACCATAAAAACCCTGACTTCTGGGGTTTTCTGGGTTTTTACTAGCAGGACACATAGTTTTAGAAAAACATGCACCAACTGTGCACAACCCAATATCGTTCCAAAATTTTCAAAATATCTCTCGAAGAAACCTAAAATGGTACCCAAACAAATCATTATTATAAATTGGGTCTATGAGTCCTAAAATTGTAATAGTTGGTTATAGATTCCCCTTTTCTCTCTCATTCACACCTTCCATGACCCTTTAGTACATTAGTTATCCTAGAAATATTATCCTGGGATTTTTCATGCCAGAAATTTATATAGTGAATAACCATCTCCATTTAATCTCATGGATATTCACCTATTTGTACATATCTTTCACTGGTTGGAGATTTCCATGTATGTAATCCACACTCCTAAATCATGGGGATATAATTAAAACAATATGTCCTTATGTTGTGTGGTCTGTGTGGCACAATTATGCATTTATATGTTATAAAAGTGACATGTGGGTCCAAAATTATATATCTATTCAGTTCATTGGGTAATGTTTTTATCACATGAGATTCAATTTATGGTGCATGAGAGGTTATCGTAAGCACACTAAGTTATGTTGTCTTTCCAGTTAGCCTTGACTTATGTTTATGATTCCATATTTTATATTGTTCTCACTTTTTCCTTAATATTATCATGTTATATCATGCCTCATTATTCAAGATTATTATCCTCACCCCTCTTACAATACCTTGATATCCCTCTTGGATCACTTGAACTTCTTTACCTTATGTAATGTTGTTATTACCTTATTGGGATTTATAGCACACCCCTTTCTTATGAATGTCCCTAGGTTATCTCATGTAGTTTTAGAATAACCAGTTATATAAAGAAATGTTTATGAGTTTTAAAATAATGATTTTATGCCCATGTTTCATGTTAATATTCTATGTACTTAATTTCCCAAAGATATTAGGCCTCCTGATCTTCTAGGGTTGTATTAAGTGTATTTTAATTTAATAAATCGGGAATTAATGTGTAGTGGAACAAGAGTTTGCCTTGATAGGTTACTGATGATTTAGAATATGAGAGCCAAATGTGGTACCTGGACAGACTCTAGATGATTTCCACATAAATTTATTTTATTTATTTATCTCTACCAATTGAACTTGTTGGCCCACCACATTAGGGGTTGGTTTGATTATACTACATTGACTTGTCATGAAATATGTTAAATAAATTATTGTATTATCTTCAATTATGTTGTTTATTTGGATTATGTGTATATTATTTTCTCATGTGATGTATATAATTATCAAATTTATAGTCTCCCAACACTAATTTAGAACCTTACCATTGGTCTGAAGCCTCTTACATACAAAAAGAAATGCAAGAGGTTATGGGGGAAATTGGATCAGACTGCTGATTCAGGATGAGGTTTTACAAGTTATACCATCTATGTGCTTTCTCTGGATAAATTAGGATCATGCGATAATTAAATATTTATGAATCCTATTTTTTCCATGAGTTATTATACATTGAATTGATGATTTTTATGATATTTTGAAGCACATATGTATAGTTTTAATTATATTATGGGTTGGTTCATTAAATCCATTTAATTCATCAGGTAATGATTAACATCACATGAGATAATATAAACTATAATGGGAAGTGAAACCAATTAAATATAATATTCTATACACCATGATAGTATTGAGAGTAATCCTCGACTAAGGAAATGTTGAAAGGGGGAGTTAACCCAATACACTATTGATGGTTTTCCCATCTGATAGTCTTGGAAGTTAAATTTGACTAATGAAATGAATTTAAATTTTTATGATTGTTCCAAAATTCATGTTACATGTTCTCATGTTTATGATATAATATCATGGATCATGATTGATTAATGATGACTCCTCGCAGTTATGAATCATGTCTTTGGAAATGAAAAAGAATTATGATATGACTAATGATTTATGATTTATGAATATTTAAGTATTAAATTTGTAAGTTATAATCATAATCCTATACCAATATGCATATCTTATGATTACATGTGAGCATCAATTGATATTTTCCATATTTACCCTTCCTAAGAATATGATATCACCCTTTCTTATGTTTCAATTTCTCCAGGTTATTAAGAAAGGTTTTTTGTAAGAAATGTATAATAAGTGTACTATGAGAAAAGAATTTTTTGGGAGATTCTACATTAAATTTATGTAATAAGATGATTATGTGTCTAGTATTCAAAGACACTAAACCTTTAAAGTCCTTGGTAGTATACTATTATGAAATTTATTGAATATTCATGTAAAATGATGAAATAATTATGTATGTTATGATTTTGTTTCCTCTGTCTGGAGAAGCATACAATTTAGTTATTTTTTGAGGTTAGTTTATGAATAATATTAGGATATAATATAATGCAATCTAGGATTAATTTAATGTTAAATATGGTGAACCTAATAGTCATATGTTGATAAGAAGTTTTCATAATTTTGGACATATTAGGAATAATTTTCATGATTTTATGATCACTCAATATAATTATTTCAACTTGATTCTTACAATATGGTATTTGGGTTTAGAAAATGGATGGAACTAGGAGTAATCATAATAAAAACATATGTGGTGGATAATGCGCTGACATTCCTATTTAGTAATCAAATGACATGGGTGAGGGAATGGGAATTATTATTATTATTCCCATGAAAAATTTTAATGACATGAATCATGTTGAGATTTAAAATTAGAAAAAGAGGACACAATTCACCATTGAGTCTTTCACGATGAAACATCCACATTCTTTCAGTGGGTCCTCAGATCCACTAATTATTGAGTAATGGATATGTGACATAGTAACCTTTTGTTTTTGGTTCATTCTTTAGTATACCTTATTATATTTCGATCCTTAGGTTCATTAATATAAGTTTAAGAGTAATTGTAGGATCTTGGTGTCTTAAAGGTTTTTTATGTACATTTTTAGTGAAAAATGAGATGGACCATGCCCTAGTCCGAGTCATTTTTCACCTAGGTGTGCTCTGTGTGAAACATGTTATGCCAAAACAAGCAACACTGGATTTTGTAACACCGAAAGTTATTATGAGATATTATTATTTGAATAAATAATTTATTATTATATATTGAGATACATGAATCACCAATTCAATCTTTTATTACATGCAACACTAGGTTAACTTCTGTTATAAATGATATAGTGTTTTAACAAAATCGTGATAGGTTATTAATATTATTCAAACATGAACGTTATAACCAAGATATTAAACCTAGAGTTATTAATTGTAATAACTAATTTTAAAAAATTAATTACACTCTTTTTATATAAATAAAACATATTTATAATAAAATATAATATTTCTAGTAAAGACTTTATTGGTTTCAAAAATAACATTTTCTCAAAAAAATGGTTTTTATTTAATCTTTGTAACAATAATTAAGTTTATTTTTTAAAATGTTATAAAATGAATATGATAAAATAAAATTCATTTTTGAAATCATAATTTTAAAATTATATAATGGTTAATTTTTGGGATCTTCCCAAAAAGGTTTCATTTTTTGATGAATAGTGTTACATATCGAATTTTAATTGAAAACTTCTTTTCGTTTAATATATTTATAATGATAAATAATATTATAAATTGGTTTTAAAGGTAAATTATTTCAATTAAACATACATAAATCCAATATAGGTCATTATAATCAATTTTATATTGGTTTTTAATATAAAAACATTGTAAACTTTTGAACATTTCACTTTAAGAACCCGTTGTATTATCCCAACTGTAGGATTACTTTTAAATTAAAATTTTCCATTTCAATCAATATAATTTGTAAAAATAAATTCAATATCAAGAATCATTATAATTTATAATTTCTAATAATTTCAACTTAATTTTTTACCAAAATGAATAGTGAATGTAGAAAAGATTAATTGATGTGGTTAAGGTAATAATTGGTCTCCCAAAGGGTTAAACAAAAATGACAAGGGTAAAAATGACCTATAAGTTTGTATAAAAACTATTTGATGGAATTATTTTGACCATGAAACATCCTTTCTTCTATATTGTTCTATTTTTTACCCTTTTGACATATTAAAATGCGGGAGCACTCAATTCTTTTCAAAAATACCAAATGTTTACACTCCCCCACTTATAAAAAGCCACACCCAATCCTCCTTTATTCAGACCATCAGATATATTTGGTTTAGGAAAAATGTTTCCAAATAACTTTCTATATTCCATCCAATCATCCTATAATCCTATAATTTTTATTTTTTTCAGAAATCTTTCCTAGGAAGACTTTTAGTGAATGTCTTAGGAGGACACCCGAAGAAGAGGAAACGTTCATCGATGAGCATTTTTATTTCATTTCAACCTCCACCCCTTAAATTCTAATTATATAATAATTATTTAATAAACTCTATATATTCAAAATAATTTAATATTTACATGGAAGGTATTAAGAATGGATTTAATGAAAATATGTGATTTATTTGACATTAAAATGATTCTATAATGATAATATATATAAATTAAATTTCTTTTTTCAATCAATAAGAAAATGGAAATATAGTTCATGCATACATAGTGTTACGAAACATCCCTCAGGGATCGTGTCGTGGATAACATAAGCCCGACTCCCAATGTCTAGGGATTATAGACTAGAACCAAAGTCATTGTCCCAGACATGGGAGGCATTTTTCTGAGTGCTCATATGCACACACACACACATCCCCAACCCATAATACTAAAAATTAAACATGCATGCCACTAAGACAACCATTGAGAGTAATAGTACAAAACTGAAAGTAAAGGGGCCGGAATACAAGCCCAAAAAAGACAAGTACCAGCTTCTGGATACTGCCCATGGTAAAACCTACCTAGAGGGTAGGTGAAAGGGGTGTCGCCTGAAGCTATAAAATTACACCACGTCTATCGGATCTCACTAGGCATCGTCTGGTCCTAGACCACCATAGTCTATTTGTAAGTGTCTCTTGTCTACACAATACACGATACATATAAGAAAATAATGTGTAGGGTTGAGTAATATAACACTCTATAAGGTCCCCAAAACACAAAGGCAATACCAGAAAAGAATGTATGCACAAAGTAGGCTACTAAAAAGGTACACGATGTGTACCCCTAATAAGTACAGTTAAGAGAGAGTCAATAGAGTCAGCTCACATATGTATAAATCCAAAGTATGGAAACCAAGACTATCAGTCGTAAACACTGAATGCCTTTCACTTCTGGGACACCCATCCCCAATGAGTCTCTTAGGCATATTAGGGAACCCACACCCACTCATCACTTCAGCCTGCTGGGGAACCCAGGCCCACTACTCACTAGGGTCTACTGGGGAACCAAGACCTGCTAATCACGTCATCATAATAGGGAACCTAGACCCTCTCATCTCTTCGGCCTATTGGGGAACGAAGGCTCGATTTTCACTTTGGCCTACTGGGGAACCTTGACCTGTTTGTCACTATCTTCTCATAACAGCTAGCCACATGATTCCATCTAATAGTGTGCCAGATTCTAAAATAATATACTCCTCAATCCATCAGTCATGTATTTAACTTCCAAAAAAACAACTTAGAGTATATCAAAAGGTTCTCCTCGTCATGGGAGCCCCAACGCCGCAAACAGATCATCAATCAGATGTACAGTTTAGAAGATATGAGCCTTTTAATAAAAAGTGGTCAGTTGGGTCCAGGTCTGGTATGGCCCGATCTGATGGAGTCGACCCGTCCAGTTGTCCGCTAGTCTGACTCTGGTCCACTGACCCGACTAGGGTCAGACCCGACCCGCTGGGCCCATCCTGAACCGACTAGGTCTGACCTGGCCTGTAACGGTGGCCCGACCCATTTCATTGACCTGACCTAAGGTGTGGGGCCTTGCCTAGGGTTTGCCTGCCTAAACAACGTGGCCCACTGGAGTGGGCTGGTACAATTCTCTTGGGTTACGGTGGGTGTCCCATCCCAACCCGTGCCTTTTTCCGTGGGTCACTACCACGTGACACGGCTAGGCAGATGCGTCCACCTACTCTACTGCTGGGCATTCCCGAAGGCCCCTGTCTGCCTCCTACAGCATAGATACAGGCCTCAATTTCCACCGTGACATGCCATCATGCTGTGTCGCCTCTGGGACATGACCGTTGTCGCGTGCCTCCACCGTTGCCAGCACGCTAGCAGTTTCTTCCACATGCCATCAAAATTACTCGGTTGGTTTGTTCATCAATATGGATGGTGTTTTAGAGTCCTTTGGGAATCATCTCAACTTCCATAGGCTCCAACTCCAGTTTCCATCAATTCGGGGGGCCGTTCATGCTCAGAACCACCCTGGAAAAGTCTGATGCGACCACGTGGGTCCATCGGTGAAGAACGTAACAATGGGGATAAGAAAAACACCAAGAAAACCCTAGGAAAGGACATTGGAATTGTTCATTAGGCCTTAGTTCATATCATTAGAGTGAAAGGGAAAAGAATAAACACCATGTTTCCCACCCTTCACACCCCACAACAAACAGTCCATCTTGAATGATGGAATAACCCACGGATCAACCTATTAGTGGGTTGATCTGCGTACATCATTTAGAAAGATAGAATGGGGAAATAGAATCATGTAGAACTAAACATCTACCTTGAGGTTTTATTTTTCGATGGTGAAGATCAGAGTCACACCATCATCGTCTGTCATTCCTCAATCCTCAATCCATCATTGGTCAATATTCCTCATTCATCATTTTCCAGTAGAAATCCTCTTAAAGTTTCATGTGGTTCTAGGATCGTGCAAATGAACCTGTATATCTGCTAAACAATTAAACGGGAGAAACCATGTTTCAAAATTTTCAGTTTCGATGACTACTGTTTAAATTTTGAAATGAAACAACATTTCTCTTACGCTTCAGTTTTGGGTGCCACTACGCTGGATCATTCATTAAATGAAATAGTTGACTCAACAATGGGTCACAATGAAACAAATTTGAATAAAATAAACTTTCTTAGGCTTATTTTTTTTTCTTTAAAACACTCAAAAATTCACTTTTACCATCGATCACGCCATTCAAGATAAGGTCCTTTGTTTGGTAAAGTTTTCATTCTGGATGCAACGGTGCCCTCATATTTTTAATTCGGGCATCTATTTAGAAGATTCCAAAATAATGCATGCCCGCTATTTTAAATAATCTTTGAAAAAGTTAAAGCATTTATTTTGGGCTCACCATGCCCGGGAATCACATACCGTCTTAGTTCTTGGTCTCAAAATAATCCCATTAAATTTTAAAATAAATTTACATGGAATTTCTAGGACATTACATTATCTCCATTTCAAAGATTTACATCATTGAAATCCAAATAAACAGATAAACAAACAAATGGGGATACTGAGCATGAATCTAAGCCTTGCACTCACAAGTTCTCTCCTATAGATTCTCGTGATTCCGTAGAATGTCTGCTAGAAGAATTGGCCACCCAAAATGGACCCACTCCCATCGATCCTCAATATCCCCCAGGAACTCTGAAAAAATCACCCCATAATCAATGTCCATATTTCTCCAGTTGATGACATGTGACAGATCACGCATGTACATTCTCAACTATGACACATGGAAGAAATTATGCACCCCATGCATTTTTGGGGGAATAGCTAGGCGGTATTCCAACTAGCCAACTCTGCACAGAATCTAGAAAGGGCTGATGAATCTAAGAGAAAATTTACCACCCCATCCAAATATCCACAATCCCCATAGAGGTGATACCTGAAGGAACCCTTGGTCATCCTCTTCGAACTCCAAGGGCCTCTGTCTCCTGTCAGTATAAGATTTATACCTTCTCTGTGTAGTCCTCATCCTCTCCGAGATGACCAGTACCTTCTCGGTGGTAGACCATACTATCTCGGGACCCCTCAGTACTGACACCCAGGTGTCTATCCAGCATAATGGTGATATTCATAGTCACCCATACAATAACTCAATTGGTGCCATAGAAATGGTGGAGTGGTTTCTACTGTTTTCTTCAAACTCCACCAGTGGTAGGTGATCCTCCCAACTGCAATTGAGGTCGAAGATACAGACATGAAACATGTCCAATAAAACCCGGATAGTCCTCTCCATATGACCATTCTTCTGGAAATGAAAGGATGTTATAGAACTTAGCAAAGTCCTCAACACCTCCTATAATCCCTTCCATAGTCAGGATGTGAAGTGAGAATTATAGTCTGACATGATTTTCATAGGCACCATATAAATCCATACTATCTCTTGAATTTAGAGGTGTCCTAGGATCTTTATCGAACCCTGCTTATGGATGGGTAGGTAGTGGGATGATTTTGTGAGTTGGTCCATGACCACCCTGATGGTATCATGCCCCCTAGACATTGCTGTAAATGTATCATGAAGTCCATCAAGATATCATCCCACTTACAGTATGGCACGTCAATCGTCTTAGCAATGCCAGCTAGAACCTAGTGCTCTACCTTCACTTGTTGACAAGTGATACATTGATAAACGAACTCCACTACTGACTTCTTCATCCCCGACCACCAATACTAATTTTGGTGATCCTGGTTCATGTTTTCCACTCATGGATATACTACCAAGGGGGAGCTGTGGAACTCTCTCAGAACCACTTCTCGCAACATCACCGGTACAGCGGTGCACCCTCTAAAAAGGATTACATGCTTTCCACCTCTCGAATATCCATTAGCGGTCTTCCCTGTGGATAACTGAGCACATCGGGCTTCGCAGTTGACATCCCCAAGTTGTAAGTCCCTAAATTTATGCTAGAGTGGGGGAGTGAAAACCATTTATTGAAGGTAAGATCCTCCATCACCATCCATTAAGGATATCTGAATTGTGGGAAACTTCTATGACTCGTCACTCAGCAATTGAAACTTTGTACGCCTGATGAGCATGTTCGCCACCACGTTCCCCTTCCCAGGAGTATAGAATATTTCAAAGTCATAATCTTGTGGAAATATAGACACCACCACTATCTAATGTTTAGGTCCTTTTAAGAGATGATATACCTGAGAATTCTGTGGTTGGAAAAGATGGTAAATCTCTCAACCATCAAGTAGTTCCTCTACACCTTTAATTCAAAGACCACTGCTTCTAGCTCAAGATCATGGGTGGTGTAGTTCTTCTCTTGTTGCCTCAAATGTCGTGAACTGTAGCCAGTCACTACCATATCCTACATGGGGACACAACCCAATCCGGTCCAAGATTCATTTCATAAAACTACATACCCACACCCTCCTCTGTAAGTCTCAAGAATGGGGTGTGATTCAATCTCATCCTCAACTCTTGGATACGGTGTTAGAAATTCTCCATCCACATGAAGCTCTATACCTTCTGTGTCAAAGCTGATAAAGGTGCTGATACCATAGAAAATTCATTAACAAACCTCCAGTATTGCCCCACCAATCTTAAGAAACTCTGCACATCAGTCTCACTCAGAGGTGGCTCCCAAGAAAGCACTGGCCCTATCTTTGTTGGGTCCACTACAACACCAACATCCAAAATGATGTGTCCCAGAAAGTGGACCTCCTGAATCCTGAATTGACACTTTAAGAGATTCCCATAAAGCTGGTGATCTTGGAGAGTATCCAGAACCATCTAAAGGTGTGTCGGGTGCTTCTCCTCAGACACCGAGTACACTAGGATGTCATCAATAAAGAATATGACAAACAGGTCAAGGTAAGGCAAGAAAATTATGTTATTGAGTCACATAAACACTGTTGGGGAATTGGTCATGCCGAATGGAATAACCAATAACTCATAGTGGCCATACCTACATCTAAAAGATATATTGGAACATCCTAATATGTACACAAAGCTGATGATATCTAGACCTAAGGTCTATCTTTGAGAATGACCTTGCGGCCTTCCACTGATCGAAGAGTTAACCGATCCAAGGTAGTTGATATTTTTTTTCACAGTGACCAGATTCATGTGTCGATAGTGCACAAACAACCTCAAACTTCTGTCTGCATTCTTGGAAATTAGAATTGGGCCGCCCAAGGTGAAACAATGGGACACATGAATCCCTTATTCTACAGGTCCTCTATATGTACGCTTAGCTCATAAAGCTCCATTGGAGCCATTCGATACGTCGTTGTGGATATCAGTGTCATCAGAGGGTACAAATCAATGCATAAGTCGATTTCCCTATGAGGTGGTAATCCAAAAACTTTCTCAGGGAAGATTTCATCATTCTAATCCATCACTATAGGAAATTTGGGACTCTCGTCCACCACATCGAGGGTAAGGAATGCTAACTAGTGAGTGATCGGCTGCACCCTCTTCCAAGTAAGTCTGTCTTGTGCTACAAGTGTTCCCTTTTCACCAGAAAAGGATTACCCGGTACCATATCCATAGACTCACCACACTCTACACATAAAATAGTCAATTTGAGCGTGTACTGTGGATAACCAATCTATACCCAGAATGACATGTTAATTCCTCGACACCACTACAAGGAGATCATAGCAGAAGCTCTCGCCTCCACATGTAAGATTGCACTGCCATCAATAGTGTGTTATTATCGAACCTCCTCCCATAAGAGTCTCTAATCGTAAGTATCGAGCAAACAAATCTACCAAAATATATGTGCTTTGAACAAGGTATGTGTCAAGGAAAGAATGACTAGAACCTTTGCCTATAATAACTGAAGCTATGGTGGAGAAGACATAGATCATACCCCAAATCATCTGTGGAGCATCAGGATCAAAGGTCTTTATTGTCTGAAGTAGAGACCACCCCAATCCACCTACTTCGAGAGACCGTGGTAGGGGTTGTGGTGGTTTCACCTTAAACCTCCACCCACTACCTGCCACTCTGTCTGCTTCCCTTCCACGTCCACCTCTCTATGGACCACCTTGCTCAACCTTGTGCCTCTGCCTCGGAGGTCCATCCACCATATGTTGATTATCTGTATGAAGATTTGGGCAGTCACGAGCTATGTGTCCCTTCCCACTATATGTATAACACACCCTTCTCCTCTAATGACTCCCTCTACCCAAGGAGCCTAGAAATACTGACCCATTATCTTGGGGTGGTCCCGTGAAAGGCTTGACCCGCTTGGTTCCCCGCATAATCTCTTTGCTACCCACCACATAAGACTCTACCTCCTGATGTCTACTGGTAGCTCCTCCTCCTAGTGCCCGCTCTGCCCGGAAGCTTTCCACAATAAGATATCACTCTAGCACCCCATCTTGGGTAGGGATGCTAAGTGATACCATGAATTCCCTGATCTCCCAGCGCAATCCATACTCAAAAGCTCAATCCCTGAAGAACGGGTTGTGCACCATGTTTGTAGAGTATCGAGATATTTCAGTGAATCTCGCTGAGTACTCCGCTACTGTCATGCTACCCTACAGTAGGTGCAGTAGCTCTTAGATTCGTACTATGCGGAGAGTCAATAGAAAGAATTCCTCCCTAAATAGGCATTCAAAATCAGTCAAAGTGAGGGTCTTCTATTCATGTGTCTGGATATTCATGCTCCACCAACACCCCATTGATCTCTAAAGAAGGTTGGCGACTAATATTACATTCTGGTCTGATGGTGTCCTCACAATACGAAAGACGTGGCTGACCACCTCCATCTAATCCTCACCTATCTAAGGGTAAATCTCACCCGTGAACCTAAGAGGTCTCTAATTTTGAAACTCGGTTAAGGCACTAAGCATGCGTGCATCCTTGACTGGTAATGCAGGTAGGAAATGCTGACCAATGGGTGGTGGTAGAACTGGTGCACCACCCAGTGAGGTCATCTCCTGAACTTTTCCCTAAACAGACGCCTCATCGTTCGTGGTGTACTTTCCTCGCAATCACACACCAAAATCCTAGATAGATTTCTACTTGGAGTCATCCTGAAATAATTCAAGATGAACCACAATTAATAGATTATACCAGGTGATTTGAATCTGACTCAATAAGGATACAAGAACACTTACAATTTTTATATGATGCATAAACCACTGTTTTCATGTACCAAGTCGAAAATCAAAATTTAGGGTCCTGGTGTTTGGATACATCAGACACTGCACCAACACTGGACTCTCCGAGTCTGAAAGTCAAACACCAAACATTTAACACTATTGCCTCAAAATAATCCACTAACCTTTGGTCCTTAAGGTAGAACTGACCACCTATGATACCACTCTATCACGACCCATCCCCCGATGCCCATGCTATGACTACCCCAAGCTCGACTCCCAAAGGCCAGGGTCTAGCGACTAGCACCAAGAGAAATGTCTTGCAAGTGGGAAGCATTTTCTTGAGTACCTGTACAAACACACACATCCCCATCTCATAATTCTGAAAAGTAAACATTCATTCCACTAAGACAACCACTGAGAGTAATAATGAAAAATTGAAAGTAAAGGGGCCAGAATACAAGCCCAACAAAAGAGAAGTACATGCTCCTAGATTCCACCTATGGTAAACCCTACCTAAAGGGTAGGTGAAGGGGGTTCCACATGATGTTGTAGAATTATGCCTCATCTGTCAGATCTCATTGGGCATCTCCCGATCTCGGACCACCAAGGTCTATATTGTAGCATCTGTCATTTGCATAAGGCACTACACATGTGGGTGGTGCCCGTGCAAGGGTGAGTATCACAATACTCAGTAAGGTCCCAAAAACACAAAGATAATAACACAAAGTAATGTATGCAAAAATTAGAATACCAAAGAGGTATACAAAGTGTAGCCCCTAAGAATTATAGTTAAGATAGATTCACTAGAGTCAGCTCACACAGGTATAAATCTAAAGTAAAAAAAAGAAATACTATCAGTCATAAACACAGAACAACTTACATTGCTAAGGAATTCATCCCCGGGGAGTCACTTAGGCCTGCGAGGGCATCGAGACCTGCTCATCACGTTGGCCTGCTAGGGTACCTAGATCCGCTCATCACTTGGGCATGCTAGGTCACCAAGACCCGCTCCTCACTAAGGCCTGATGGGACTCCTAGACCCGCTCGTCACTTTAGCCTACTGGGGAACATAGACCTTCTTCTCTCTTCAACCCATTGGGGAACCCATACCCATTTTTGACTTCATCCTACTTGGGTAGCTAGACCAGCTCGTCACTATCTCTAATCACAACCAATTTCACAACCCCTACTCATAGCATGCTTGATTCTGGGAGAATATACTCCTCAATCCATTAGTCGTATCTCTTTTTCTCTAAAAACCCACGTATAGTGTATCAAAGAGAAAGTCTCATCGCGAGGGTCCCAATGCTACAAAGGAATTGACAATCAGACATATGGTTTGGATGATATGAGTCTTTTAGATAAAAGGGGGTGGTGGGATCAAAGTCATGTCTATCCCGGTCAGGCTGACCTAACCCAGGTCCACTGACTCAACTAGGGTTCGACCCGACCTTTTGACCCGAGCCACTTAGCTAAGCCCGGACAAGCGGGGTCCTACCTGACTCATTGTGGCAACCCATCCCATTGCACTTTTTCAGCCAGAGGTGCTAGATCTAACCCACCTGACCAACTCAGACCGCTGGAGCGGGCCCGTAAAATATTCTCGGGATGCGGTGGGTGCCACGGGTCACCGTCACGGTTCATCCGTGTGAAAAATCTCAAAAAATGAGTGACGCATCCACCACCACGTGCCGACATTAGCCGTCACCGGTGCCACTGAAGGTGTATTTCACATGCAACCAAAATTACTCTAGTTTTCGATTCATCAATTTGGAAGGTGTTCTGGAGTCTTTGGGTCATCATCTCTCCTGTCGTGGGCTCCAACTCATTTTTTTCTTTGATCCGAGGGTCCGGTCATGCTCAAAACCTCCCCAGCAAAGTTCGACGTTACGATGTGGGTCCGTCGGTGAAGAACATAAAAACGGGGATATGAAAAACACCAAGAACAAATAAGGTTTAGATATTGTCCTTGTTTTTGAGGCCTCTATTCATCTTTTTAGATTCAAAGGAAAAATAATAAACACCAAGTTTCTAACACTTTAAGACCCACGAAAAATAATCCATCACTCATGAACAAATGACCCTCTAACAAACCTATTATTGGGATGATCCACATTAATCATTGAGAAATAGATAAAGTTAAATAGAATCACATAGAACAAAACCCCAACCATGAGGTTGGATCGTTTGATGTTGAAGATTGGAATCGTACCATTATCTTTTATCGTTCATCGACCCTCAATCCATCGTTGGTGGTGATTTACCATTTTCTTCTCTATAATGAAAATCCTCCATTATTTTTGATCAGTTCCAAGTTCATGCCCACAATATTGTATCTCTATTAAACAACAAAATAGTGGAAACATGTTTCAGTGTTTTCAGTTACACTGATTCGCTGCGTCGTTACACTGTTTCATTTATGAAATGAAACAACGTTTCTTTTATGCTTCAGTTTTAGTGCCATTATGATGTTTCATTTATTAAATGAAAGATCTAACTCAACGTTGTGTCACAATGAAACAAATTTGAATTAAATAAAATTTTTTATGTTTATTTTATTTTTCTTTAAATTGTGAAAAAATTAACTTTCACCCTCAACCCATGCCGATCGAGGTTAGTTTCTTTCTTAGGTAATGTTGTTGTTCCGAAAACAACAATTCCCTCTGATTTTTAATACGGTCCCCATTTTAGAAGCTTCCAAAACCGCACACATGCACTAATTTAAATAACCTTAAAAAAAGTTGAAACAATTATTTTGAGATCATCGGGTTTTGAAATCCTGCGTTGTCTCAGTACTTGTTCTCGAAATAATCCCATTATTTTTTTTAAAAAAAATTATATGGAATTTCGAGGACATTAAATGTATGACCTATTGTGTCCATGAATAGTTTATTTCAAATTGTATAGCTGAATTTTAGGAATTGCTATAAATAAATATATTCTAAATATATATTATATTTATATAATGGTTATATTTTTTATGATGATGAAACCATGATCTAACTAAAAGGAAAAAATATATCAAATCAAAACATATATAAAAATTAAAGTGGTTATTACCCAAAATGTTACTTTAATATTAAATTGTAAATAAATTAGTAATAAAAGTTCATAGATAAATCATATATGGTATGATATGTATATATGTATATATATAAGTGTGGTTATGTAATATATTTATAATAAAATTATATTTATTATATAGGTAGTTTGAGTGTGTATGAAGGTAGTCGAGACTTAATGTAATATATTTTCATCACACTTTTATTTTCATTGAGGCCAATTACATATTCACCACATGTTTCCTTTATGTGGTGTACATACCTCCCATAAATGTATTTTATGATTATTATGCTTAATTTTTTTGTTATTTACATATCCATTTTATGATATCCCTTTCGTGGTGTTTACAGTTCAAAATTTACCAAACTTGTATGGAATATTTACCACAATTTGACTTCTTTGAGACTTATGTTATTTTATTCTCTTATATTATTTAACGTGGTCATATACATACCATTTTACATGTAATATAATAAATTTATTTATCCTTTTGGCAATTAAAGTTCTATTTTATGTTATTCCTTCATGGGAATTACAATTCAGAGTTACCAAAGTGGTGATGATTTTATGTTACAATCTCATTGTATATTAGGATTGTTTATAACTATGTATCTGATAATAAAATTTTATAATAAACCTCAAAATAAAATGACTAATTTTATTATCCATTAGATATCATTTATTTTTCACTTATGAATACCATTTCCAACTCTTTAGTACTTAAAATAATTGAGAATTTTTTTTAAGAAAATCTGACATTATTTATATCTTCAGTCAGAAATCAGTTTTCTTCCAGAAAAGTGTTTTATTAAAATGTTTTAATTTTTTTATTATCCTATGATATTTATAATACATTTTACAAATGTTTTTATTTTTTAAATTTTTTTAAAGGAATCTTTATTTCTTTTTCGAAACAATGCCCATTTGGATTTTACTGAATATATTAAATGAATCTTTGTTTTGATATGTATGGCATGAATAAAACTTCCCATCATCAATGATATTATTATTTTTTAAATATTCAATTTTAAATTTTATATGTTATTTTCAGATAAAATGATTTTAAAAATTTATTATGTTTTAACTGGTGACTTTCAAAAATGAAATTATATTTTACTTAAGAAATGTTTTAAATTATTTTTTAATGCTTCCTTTATATGTTTTCAATGTTTTTTTGCAAGATTTTTTTTAAAACGTCTTATGTTTTAAAAAGTGAGTTTCAAAGTGGAAAGGATATTTTTCTCAAGATGTGTTTTAAATTATTCTTGAAAGATTCCTTTACATGATATTAGTTTCATTTTCAAAGAAATGAATTTTGAAAATTTTTTGTGTTTTAAAAAGTAATATTGATGAAAATATTATTTTACATAAGAAAATTTTCTAGTGATATTTAAAAATTACCACTTCATATAAGATGATATCCTTGGATGAAATTTATTCTTTACCTGGGATATGAACCAAGTATATGATTCAAAATCTTTCTCTAAATGGTTTATGCTCATATTGACAAGATTTTTATAAAACTTATATCTCTTCTACATGTTATACCTTGATAAATATATTAAGAAAACTTGTAACTTTAATGGTTTATTCGATGATTAAATGATGAAATTATTATAAAAACTAACTCTTCTCCCTTTTTATCATATGAGAAATTGTTTATGAAATGATTTTCATTTCATGGGTTGTGATATGATGAATGTTTTATGATCTCATGGAATCCATATGTACGATTTTCGTTATTCGATAGTTGTTATGATATGACCAATGATTATGGTTTAATTATAAATGAATATGGTTGGGACTTATATCTACATACAATTCATTGAAAATAATTTATATCTTTTGATCTAGACAGGAATAGAATAGAGAGTCAAACTGTTTCAGTAAGGGACTTTGTATGCTGTGATGGTATTGGGAGTGAACCTTGAATACTATGATGTTATGAATAGACCTATATTTCATGTTCATAATGTTATTCTTCAGTTCTATTATGTGTTCATAATTTTATACAGGAACATGATTGCATTTTCAAAATTTTATCAGTGAACCAATCTTTCATGTACATAATGTCATGCATGGACATGGTTGCATGTCTAAAAGTCTATTCGGGGAACTAATTTCATGTCTTTAGAATAATGAGTGAACCTATTTTACTTTATACATATTCACAATTGAATAATCTGATTTTTATGCCACAAATATATTTTTTATTCCAAGGTTATGATCTCATGGACTATGTTCTTTGATTTCATTATGATTCATGTCTTATAAAAAACCAATATTTATTCCATGACTCATGTTTAGGATCTATGAATGGTTGGGTATGGACTTCTTATGTTTTTTTCACTATGACATAACCTTATTCTTATCTTATGTTTTCATATGAAAAAAATTTATATATCTTTTGTTTACCCTTACTAAGCATATGAGCTCACCCTTTCTTGCATTTCATTTCCCCAAGTTATAAAGAACGATTTTATGTAGGGTATGTCTATGAAGAGTACTAAATGTAAAGATATTTGCGAGAAATATTAAATATCTTTCCTTAGATTAGAATATTGTGTCCCATTTTTCCAATGAAACTAAAAAACTACGGTCCTCAGGCCTGTGTTTATGCAATGTAATGAAAATTCATTTAAAAAGATGAAATATCCATGTATGAGAGGAATGGGTATCTATAGATGGTATAAAAGGAAAGTTTCAATTATCCTTTTGAAAGTGGGATGATAAATATATAGTCATAGCCCTAGGGTTATTTCTAAGGATATGTCTAGGGATGTCTCCAATAGTAAGTCTAAAGTGCAGTTAAATTATAGAAATATGACCTAGATGTTTGTTAAAGGATAGAGTAAGTGGTTTCCAAAAAAATTAAAACCCTTTATAGACACTACAAGTGGATGTGTCCCTAGAAAAGATGTAACTAGTGGTAACAACCTCGGAAATACCATATTAACCTAGACATAAATAGAAATTAGTGTATTACAATAGGCCTTGCTGCCCACATAGTTTGATACTCACAGGGGATGTTCTTTGGAAATTCAAAAAATTTTATAAACCATGATGAAATATTTAAATAAATGATGACTATGAATGAACTGGGATAAACATGAGGTGCCATAGATTAAAAAGAATGTGTCTTATTTTAGACCTGCTAAATGATTTTTCAGACTGTTATTTTTCATTATAATTAGTGTTTCTCACCCAATGATTTCTAGTGTTAGTGAATGGAAGAAACACAAATTCATTATTTTAATAAGAAATGTATTGGAAAATAAAATGATTACCCTCCTAATAAAATGAATGTTTTGGGAAATGAAATGAATAACCTTGTTTCTATTCCCACAAAACTTTTTCAAGCTATAAATAATGTTGAATATCCAATTTAGAAGAATATGGAACAATATTCGACTGAGTCCTTCATAAAGAAATAAACAACTTATTTCTATGGTTCATATGATCCATTTGTTGCTGAGTAATGGATCCATACCAATGAAATGATATTTTCCATTCTATAAGGTTCAAAGCATGAAAAATTATGTCTATTTGATTAAAATTTGGAAGGTGAGTTAGATTAATGGTGAAATATTACTAAGAATATGAGGAAATGATAACAAATTTACTCTTTGAAATGGGATGAGTTTGAAATATTTTTTTAAATAAGTAATTTCCCCATATTCTTGATAAAAAAGTTGAGAAAGGATTCCTAGAACTTAATAAAAATGATTATTAATCTGTTGGTGCCTATGAATAAAATTTTACAAGACTTAAAAGGTACTATATAGGTGTTAAAATTCATCTTAAAAGTCAGTTTTACCAATTCTGGAATGGATTGAAACAAAATATATAAAGGGTGTTATCCATAAGGTACTTTGGATGTAACGAAGAAATTTTTCAATATGCCCTAAAAGTGGAAATGGATGCTCGAAACCCTCTTGGTTCTAGTGATGTGAAAAGAAAAATGGGGTTCCATGGAAAATCCAATGATACATCACATGGATGGAAGAAAAAGATTCAAACGTCAACTTAAAATACTATGGGAAAGAGCACTTAGTTGGGAGCCTGAAAGAAAAAAGAAGGTGTTTTCAGTGTAGAATGACTAGATATTGAAAAAAATAATATAGAAGTGATGGGAAGTGGCGAGTCAAGGAAATAAATAGAGTGAGATCTCTATAAAATTCATTATCCACACTTCAGTGTTTCATGTTCAAGGATTCTGGGAACTATGCGAATAAATTCTCTAATCCAAGGGCTAATATGGATGATAAGCCCCAAAAAAATCTAAGGAAAAAGAAAAAAACGAAAAATTATGAAATCAAATTGGATGAAGTGAATCATGATAATTAGGGAACAATTATCCTCCACTCCTTATTTGGAAAATTTTATGTTTTATTTGGTATGAATGATCCCTATGAAAATATAATTGTTTACCCATTAGTGAAATTTCATTTGATTTTCCCACTTTTAATGGATCTTGGAATAATAAAATCACATTTGATATTATATCAGTACAATGATGGAACCATGATTCCAATAAAAATGTTTTTTATAAGATAAGAGATGATTTAAGGAATAATGAGTGAATTATATTTTGAAATTATATATATAAATGTATCCAGGTATTATTAACATAAGAATAATGGAAACCATCATGGTTTTATGAGTTTAATATTTATTATAAGATTAGAGTTTTTGACACCCCTTTTGAGGTTTTATTTGATGGGAGTTTTTTAAGATTAAGGATATTGTAAGACATTGACGGAAATGAAACCCTTTGGTTTTATATACTGCGGAAAATTTTTTTGAGGACGAATTAATTTCAAACTTATAGATATATGGTTAACGAACAATATTAGATACTTTCCTATGGATTTAATAGGTTATTGGGATCAACACATTTCTCAAGTTGATTTCGTACAACAATATTTTTCACTCGGCCATTCAGATGGTTCCTTATAAAAACCTTTTATGGTATGAAGTGTAGAACTCTAATGTACTAAAATGAAGTTACAGAAAAAAAGCCAATAGGACCTACAAAGCTAATAAGATGGTAGATAAGGTTATATCCTTTCATAAATAAATATGGAAAATAAATATTTGAAAAAAAAATGTTAAAATGATAATTGTCTTCATGATTTATAATTTGAAGTTATTGAGAAGGTCAATCTATGAATTTCTACATGGAGGAAAGAAGGTAAAACTAAGCCCTAGGTATATCGGTCCCATTAAAATACTCGATCATATTGGGACAAAAAATTTTCATTTGGCACTTCCACTGAACATCTATTAGGTTCATGATTTGTTCCATGTTTCACTCTTGAGAAAGTGCATACCTAATCTATCACATGTACTGAACTCAAAGGTCGTACTTCTGGAGCATGATATTTATTATAAGAAATGAATGGTAGAGATTCTGGATTAAATAGAAAATGTTCTTTGAAATAGGAGCAGTCACTTATTCAATGTTTTGTGGCCTAGATACTAGATTTGAAAAGCTATGTGGGAAATTGGGAAAATGATGAGGTAGAAGTATACTCATTTTTTATATCATAGTGATGAATTTTTACGATGAAATTCATTTTGATGGTGTAGAATGTGACACCCTGAGTTTTTATGAATTATAATTTTTTTCAAAAAAAAATTTCTTTGATAGATTTAACCGCACACAACACCAAGTTAAGAATTCACTACAGACAACATTAGGTTAACTCGCGTTATACATTACATTAAGATTTAACAAAATCATGATATATTATTAATATTATTCTAACGTAACTATTATAGCATAAAAATTAAACCTAGTGATGTGAATAGTAATAAATAAATATCATATTTTAATTATTAAAAATTTATTTAAAGAAATAATATTGAAAATTAAATACATAATTCTTAGAAAATACCTTATATGTTTTGTAAATACAATATTCTCAAAAAATTCTTTTTTTTTCTTTTTTTAAAAAATAATAAAACTAACTATTGACACTTTTAGAAATTTAACTTTATAAAATAAAATTTATTTTTTAAATAATATTGTAAAAATTATCTTATGGAGAATTTTTGGGATTTTTCTAAAAAGTGTCCTTTTTTGTTGAATAGTGAAAAAACTGAATTTTAATTGAAGAATACCATTTCAATTAATTTATTTACAAACTAAAATGATATTTTAAAAAAATTTTAATGTTAATTTATTTAAATAACACATTTATAAATACAATTTTGGTCATTATAATCAATTTCATATTGGTTTTTGAAATAAAAAATTTTAAACTTTAGAACATTTTCACTTTTAAACCCCATTGTCTGATCCCATCTGCAGGATTAATTTAAAATTACAATTTTCCACTTATTTGAATTAAGTTAGGAAAATGTTATTAAATATTTATAATAATTATTATTTTTAATTTAAAATAATTTCATCTTATGTTTTGAACAAAATGAACAATGGATGAAGAAAAAATCAATTATTTAAATTAAAGTGAAAATGAGTTTATTAGGGGCTTAAACTAAAAATACCTCAGTAAAAATGAACTATAAACTAGTATAAAAACTATTTTCAATTAATTTTTATACCATTACAACTATAAAGTTATATAATGGTCCATTTTGGATGTTTTTAACATGAAAAATATGGAATTACTCAATTCATTTCAAAAATACTAAGTGTGTCCTCTCCCCGATTTATAAAAGGCCATCACTATCCTCCCTTCTTCACACATTAACACATATTTGGTTTGTCTAATACCTTCCCAAATCACTACCTAAATTATATAAAGAGATACTATAATTCTTATTTTGGGAATAAATATATCCAAAAAAGGCTTTTAGAGCTTACCTAAAGAGGATACCTGAAGAAGAGTTAACATTCATCAACAAGTGTTTTTGTATTATTTATTTTTCACCTCGTTAAATTCATATTATATCAAGATTATATAATAACTTAAGTATATTTAATATAACTTTATATTTTTATGTTAAATTAATGACCAACAACCATATCCACTTCTATAAAATGGATTACAAAATCATCGTTCGTGTGTTTGACGGACTACCGCCTAGCGAACCGATGTCGTTTGTTTTTTAAATTATAACCTCTCAAATATAAAAATAAGGATGGATGTATAGTTTTTATATAATATATGTGATATTTATGGTTTTATTATGATTATTTAATTATTATATCACACATAGAATCATATTTTCCATTTTTTGGGAATATGATATCGTTGTTCGTGTGTATGGAGGACTACTACCTCAGGAAATGATAAAATTCATTCACACTTTACATGGAAGGTATTAAGGAAGGATTTAATGAAAATTTATGATATATATGAAATAAAAGTTATGTTGTAATGATAATATATATTAGTTACTTTTTTTCTTTCAATCCAACAAGAAAATCGAAATAACATTCATGCATATATACAGCCTCTCGTCTCGATGAACGATATATTTCATTTTTTATCACTATACTTTATGGATAACTATAAATACATATACACTGAATATATAAGATATTTATATAATGGATATAATTATGGAGTTTATGGAACCCTTATCAATGTAATAAGAGGTAAAATATATTAAATAAAAACATATACAGAAAACAAATTCTTTATCACCCAAAACGTGACTTTAACATTAAATCATTAATAAACAGTTGATAAAAGGTACCAATAAATAATATATGTTATTATGTATATATATAAGTATTTTTTCAAAATAATAGTTGTATAATAATCTTTAATTTATTATTTATGGTATTCAAACATGAACTAAGGAAATCAAGACTTAAGGTACCTGATTTATGTGTCACTTTTATTTTCTGTGAGACAAATTCCATATTTACCGCATGTTTCTTTTATGTGATATATTTATACTAACCATAAATGTATTATATGATGATTTTAATTAAAAAAACTTTATTTATATCTCTATTTTGGAATCTATATTTCATGAGAATAATAGTGCAAAAGTTACAAAAAATACAAGGGATTTTAGTCATAATTTGACTTATTTGAGTTGTATGTTGTGTTATGTTCCCATATTCTTTAATGAGGTGTATATAGAGAACCATTGAAATGTAATATATTTAATTTATTTATACTAATGATATTTTAATTTTCATTTTATGTTATTCCTTCGTGGTACTAATAATTCGATGTTACCATAGTGGTAAGGATTGAATGTTACAATCTCTTCGTTTATCAAGATTATTTGTGAATATATTCTTGATGATCAAATATTATGATCCAACTCTCAATAAAATCATGTTTTTTATTATCCTATGTATATTAAGGATATTTTTCATGTAATAACACCATTTCTGACTCTTTGGAACATAAAATAATTAAGAAAATGTTTTATTATAAACTCTTACTTAATTCCTCTCTTCGGTCGGAAATTCATTTTCTTACAGAACCATGTTTTATAAAAACGTTTTATTATTCTTTTATTATTCTTAAAATAAATTTTAACTGTATTATATATTTTACCAAAATGTGTTGAAATGAATCTTTAAGTCTTTTTCCAGACAATACCCATTTGATTTTTTACCAAAAATATGAACGGAACACTACGGGAAAAATTGATATTTGCGACAGGACAAGGGCACATCACAAATAACCTATTGAAAGGGGTTATTTACGATGGGGTCTTACCGCCCATTGAAAAAGGTTTGGCGCGCCTTCCACGCCAAACTACAGGTAATGCTATTTGGCATGGGTCTCTAGTCCCGTCGCAAATAGTCATCAGTTATATTTAGTATTTGCGATGGGGTAAGTGCCTCATCGCAAATACTTTGTTGGTAGGTTGTATTTCGGACAAGGTCCATCACAAATGCCTTTTTGACATCCCGCTGTAATTAATACAGGCAGAGGTCATTTGCGATGGGCCCTATCGCAAATGCAACTATTTGTGATAGGTAGCCCATTGTAAATACCCCCGTCGCAAATAATTTAACCTCTATATACCCTCATCGGTTTACCCTCTCATTTCACTCTTTACTCAACTTCTCTATCTATCTCTACAGAAAAATTTTCATCAAAAAATTTTCACAGTTTAAACTTTCAAATTAGAGGATTATTTACGACTTTAATAGTTCGAAAGCTTCAGTTTTAAGGTATTTATCTATTTTTTTTATTGTTTTGTCAATTTGTTTTGTTTTTGGTTATTTTAATTTTTGTTAATTAGATGTATATTAATTATATTAGAATTCCATACACGTTTTTCAGAATTTTTTTATTAATAGTTTTATCTAATTGTTAATTAGTAATAAACTGTAATAATTAGCAATAAATCGTAATAATTAGTAACAATTAGTAATAAATTTTAATAATTAGTAATAATTAGTAATAAATTCTAATAATTAGTAATAAATTTTTATAATCAGTAACAAATTGTAATAATTACTAATAAACTGTATAATTGTAATAATTATTAATAAATTGTTATAATTACTAACCAATTGTAATAAATTGTAATAAATTGTAATAAATTGTAAAAAAATTTAATAATTAGAAATAAATTGTAATAATTGGTAATAATTAGTAATAAATTTTAATAATTAGAAATAAATTTTAATAATTAGAAATAAATTGTAATAATTAGTAATAATTAGTAATAATTTGTAATAAATGTTAATAATTAATAATTAATTGTAATAAATAGTAATAATTATTAATGATTAGTAATAATTAGAAATAATTAGTAATAATTTGGAATAATTTGGAATAATTAGAAATAAATATAAATAAATTGTAATAAATAGTAATAAATAGGAATAAATTAGTAATAATTAATAACAATTAGTAATAAATAAATAATAATTTGTAATAATTACTAATAAATTGAAATAAATAGTCATAATTAGTAATACATAGTAATAAATAGTAATAAATAGTAATATATAGTAATAATAAATAATAAATCTTAATAATTAGTAATAATTTTTAATAATTAGCAATAAATTGTAATAATTACTAATAAATTGTAATTAATTGTAATAATAACTAATAAATTATAATAATTTGTCATAATTAGTCAAAATTTTTAATAATTAGAAATAAATTGTAATAAATTGTAATAATTAGTAATAAATTTTAGTAATTAGTAATAAATTTTAATAATTAGAAATAAATTGTAATAATTAGTAACAATTAGTAATAATTAGTAATAAATTGTAATAATTAGTAATAAATTTTAATAATTAGTAATAAATTAAAATAATTAGTAACAATTAGTAATAAATAGGATTAATTAGTAGTACTTAGTACTAATTAGTAATAATTAGTTCTAATTAGTAATAAATTCTAATAATTAGTAATAGTTACTAATAATTAGTAATACATTCTAATAATTAGTAATATATTTTAATAATTATTTATAATTAGTAATATATTTTAATAATTACTTATAATTACTAATAAATTGTAATTATTATTAATAAATTGTAATAATTAACAATAAATTTTAATAATTACAAATAAATTGTAAAAAAATGTTATACATTTTAATAATTAGTAATAATTAATAATAAATTTTAATAATTAGAAATAAATAGCAATAAATAGTAATAAATAGTAATAAATATTAATAGATGGAAATAAATAAGAATAAATAATAATAATTAGTAATAATTCATAATAATTTGTAATAAATTTCCAATAATTAGTAATAAATTAGTAATAATTATAAATAATTAGTAATAATTAGTAATAAATAGAAATAAATAATAATAAATTGAAATATATAGTAATAATTAATAATAATTAGTAATAAATTGTAATAATTAGCAATAATTAGAAATAAATCAGCAATAATTAGCAATAATTAGTAATAATTAGCAATAATTAGAAATAATACATAGTAATTGGAAATAAATAAGAATAAATAGGAATAAATAGGAATAAATAGGAATAAATAAGAATAAATAAGAATAAATAAAAATAAATAGGAATAAATAGAAGTAAATAGGAATAAATAGGAATAATTAGGAATAAATAGGAATAAATAGGAATAAATACGAATAAATACGAATAAATAGGAACAAATAGGAATAAATTAGAATAAATAGGAATAAATAGGAATAAATAGGATGAAATTGTAATAAATTGCAATAAACTGTAATAAACTGTAATAAATTGTAATAATTAGTAATAATTAGTAATAATTAGTAATAATTAGAAATAATTAAGAATAATTAGGAATAAATAAGAATAAATATTTATAAATTGGAATAAATTGGAATAAGAAACAATAAATTGTTATAAATAGGAATAAATAGGAATAAATCCTAATAAATTAGAGTACAATGATAAACTGACACAATTTTTAATGGATTAGAAGCATTCATTTTCATTAACGCCTATGCTTGTTGAAATTTATTCCACTGTAATCAATATGAAAAATCTTCTTGGAAATATGTCAAAGATGATTTTTCATAGTTATTTAAGTGGGAGAATCTTGCCAGGGGATGAGTCGTCGGACAAAGGAGGCACTTTTTCCCGACGACTCATCCCCTTCCAACTTTCTGCGACTAAAATCACTATGAATAGTCTTCTCTGACATATAAAAATGGGCATTCATACATCAAGGCATACTTTTCATAGTTCTTTTAGTCGTAGAAAGTTGCAAGGGGATTATTCTTTAGGAAAAAAATTTCTACCAATCCATTGTAAATTATGCCGCTGGTAATTAACATTAGTTAGTACAAAATACCTAAAATTAATAATAATTAGTGGTAATTGGAATAAATTTTTATAAATGTGTGTAGATTAGTATAAAAGCATAAAAATAGTTTAAATAACTATAAAATAATAGAAATTATTTTAAATTTCTAGAAAAGATAATTTAATTAACTTCAATTTTTTGGATAGTCTTTATATTATATATAATTATACAAAATAGCTAATTATTTCATCTTTTTTAGAAAAATATGGAATGAGGAAGACGACAACAGTCATTTTTAGATGATCGTGCTTGGATAGCTCAGCATAGGAATCCAAACAGTTCTGGTTTAATTCCTGTATATATTGAGGGTGTTTAAGATTTCTCTTCATTTGCATCATCAAAAACAAAATTTGTTTCTGAAGGGATAATTAGGCGTCCTTGTAAAAAATGTTCTCTCAGGACGTATGAAACATTTGACAACGTAGGAAGTCATTTATTTCATTTTGGTTTTCAACCATATTATTTTTTTGGTATCAACTTGGTGAATGTAGTTTTAGAGAAGATATTAATAATTTGGTTCCAAATCCAGCATAGTTTCAAAATTTGGTACATGATGTGGTAGATCTATATGTTCAACAAACTAAAACATATGATGATATTGATTTAAATTTTGAGTTAGAACCATCTCATTTTTATGAGTTTTTTTGGTCCATTAAGGATGCCTTATATCCTAGTTGCAAGATAAGAATGTTTGAAGTAGTTGTTAAATTTATGTCCATTAAATCAGATAATCGAATTCCAAATAGTTGTTTTGAACAGATATTTACTTTCTTAAAAACACTACTACCTGAAGAAAATGTTTTTACTTCATATTTCTATGAGATAAAGAGGCTAGTTCATAATCTCAGTCTTGGTTATTAGAATATTCATGCATGTTCAAATGAATTCCTCATATATTATGGTAAAAATGAGTGGTTAGAAAGTTGAACTACATGTAGACAATCAAGGTAAAAAGAAGCTCAACTTGGGATGTTTAGATTTTTTCCTATAAAACTATTGAGATATTTCCCCCTCACACCTAGAATGAAGTGTTTATTTATGTCTCAGAACATAACATCATTGATTTCATGTCACAAAATCAACATTTTAACTCGTAAAAGCATAAAACATCCTTCTGACGGTGATTCATGCAAGTATTTTGACCAAGTGCATCCGATGTTTTCTTTAGTAGCCTGAGACATGAAATTGGGTATTTCTTCTAATGATTTCAGTCCGTTTGGTTCATATGTTAGTTAATATTCATTTTGACCTGTCTTTATAACTCCGAAAAATTTAACACCATATATATTGATGAAGGACCCAGATATCTTTTTGAATTTATTAATTATAGGTCATCCAAAAAATAATATTGATGTTTATTTAATGCCATTTATTGATGAGTTAATTTCACTATGGAGTAATGATGTCATTATATTTGATGTTGCTAAAAAAATCATTTTGAAAGTTGCATTGATGTGGGTAAATGGCGACTTCCCAATATATGTAATGTTATATGGATAGAGTACACATGGCCCAAAATCATGTCCATACTGTATGAGAGACAACAAAGCTTTTATGTTTTTCAATAGAAAAAAACAATTGTTTTTTCAACTGTCATCATTAATTTCTTCCAGCTGATTATCCTTTTCAAAAAAAATATAATTCTAGAAAAGGAATAGTGGAAAAATATCCGCCTCCAACAATGATATCAGGTATAGAGTTTCAATCAATTGTATCTTCATCACCTCCCATCACATTTGGACCAACAATAAACCAACAAAACATTATTGGGTTTGGAAATGAGCGCAATTTGATAAAACAGAGCATTTTTTTTGGATTTTTCATATTGGTCGGATTTTTGGCCAATCACATGTTGGATTTAAGGTATATTGAGAAGAACTAATATGATAATTTATTTCTTATAGTTTTGGATACACCAGGTAATTCCTATGACAATGTGAAGGCATGATTAGATCTTGCCCAAATTTACGAGGGACCAGGACTTGAACTGTTTGGAAATGTCAGATCATAGAAGTTAATGATGAAAAAAGCATCTTATATACTATCCAAAGAGAGTGGTTTATTATTTTATTAGTAGATTGAAAATTTGAGACTTCCAGATGGCTATGCTTCCAATTTGGGCAGATATGCTAGTAATGGTCATATTACTGGATTGAAATGTTATGATTATCATGATTTAATGGAAATACTTCTGCCAATTGGATTAAGGGGTTTGTTAAATCCATTGATTTGGGATACGGTAACAGACATACCGTATTTTTTCGAGACAATTGTGCGTCGAATATAGACTATGATTCTGTAAGAAGACTATAAGAGTATGTCATTTTAATTTTATATAAAGAGGAAAGAATCATCCTTCCATGTTTTCTTGATTCAAAGGAATATTTGATATTAGATTTTCCGCATAAAACAAAATATGGAGGTCCAGTGCGGTTCTGATGGATGTACCCATTTGAGATATGCATGCTGCAATTGAAAAAAAGTACGTAATAAATAATCAGTTGAAGGCTCAATTGTAGAAGCTTATTTACAAGAGAAAATTTCTTTTTTCTGATCTCATTACTTTTAATTTGAGTATCCCCCAAAACACAACCGCATGATCCATAATGAGGGAAATTTTGACGATGACATGATAAATAAATTATCATTTCTCAATCAGCCCGAACTTCGCTTTGATGGAGTTCATGAACGATGGCTTTCAAATGACGAACATCACAGAGTTTATACATATATTTTGCTGATCAATGATAAAATGATACCATTAATACTGTAAGTGATTCTATCACTTATTCTATAATTTTTATAATAGTAAACTAATATTATTTTATTTATAGGTTTTATGATAAACATATCAAGAAACAGTTTCCAAAAATTACAACAGTTTCTTTAAAAAACTCTTCAATTTTTTTTCCTTCTCATTTAAAAAACCGTCAACGTAAATTATTTTTTATTTCACATAAAAAATCAATTTAATACTTGTTATGGTGATAATTGTTTTAAATCTTTTCAGGTATCTCAACATGGTGATAACATTGATAATCGATTGTCTTTATTGAGTAACCCACCTTCTAGAATGGTTAAATCTTATAATGTATATGTGTTGAAAGGTTATCTATTTCATTCATGTGTATATAGGGAATAAAAAACAATGAATAGTGGGGTTTTCTTGAGAGGATATCATCATAGGGAAACTGAAGTTTAATTTTATGACACGATGAAATAAATCATTGAAGTGTGTTATCTAGGACAACATTACGTTACCATATTTAAATGTCAGTGGTTGGATATTGAGAGAGGCATACATGTTTATCTGATCCATGGAATCATTGAAATTAAACATAAAATTATTCTTACAGTAAATGAACCATTTTTATTGGCTCATGAGATACATCAGATTTATTATACAAATTACTATGCTACTTTAAGGGATTTTGGTGATTGGTAGAGCATAATAAAAATTAAATCTTTGGAGAATCAATTTACCGAAAGTGAATGTGGTTTTGCTGAAGTGCAAGGAATTGAAAATTTTCAATATACTTCTCTGAATCTATCTTTTACTTGAAGAGATACAAATTTAGTTGATAACACCAAAAAATTAAGGGCCGATAGTGATGATGATGTTAATGATTTTACAACTGAATTCGAAATGAAAATAGATGATGAAACTGAAACTAATATAGAAATTAATGATGCTGAGGTAGAAGATGAAGACATTGATATTAACAGGATATGAATATGAGGATTAAGATAAACATTGACATAGTTAAATGATGGTTATAATCAAATATAATATATATCAATATATAATAGTTATTCTCAAATGTTTGATAACAACAATTATTTTTTATTTCAGATGGATGATGATATGTTTTGTTTGTTGCAGGAGGGCGATCTACCTTTGGATGAGTAGGAGGACAGATCAGCCGACCCTTATACTATTGGTAGTTCAGGGGTCACCCAGAGGGGGCATGGTCTTTCTCTACTCATGATTCCCAACCCTATACCATATCAATGTCCATATCTTAAGTTCGATCTGTGGACATAGAGGTTTTTTTACCTATGAATTTTAGTTAGTTTTCATTAATTTATTTTTATTCATATTGTTTGATTAATTATTATTATTATTTTCACATATTTACATATATAGATTTTGGACAGGGGAGCTCTATATTGCATAATTATTTTTATGATGGATGGGTGTCATTGGATGATACTCCCATTGATGTTCAGTAATGCATGATCGAGCAGTGTTTGGTACGTAAATAAATAATATTTATTTTGAAATTAATTTAATTAATAACTTGATATAAGAAATTATTTGTTGGGTTTATGGTATCTTATAGAGGATATCATTCGTGATCCTTTTTAGAAGGCATGGAAAAGAGGTATGCGTACACGTTGCACTTAGTTTTTACACAATTTGAAATAGAAAAAAATGGAGAAAGTAGTAGTGTAGGAGTTTGATGAGACATGTCATGTCCACCGACCTGATTATATTCATCTCAGGTTTGGGATGGGTTATGTACACACTGGTTGAGTAAGAGATTTCAGAGTAGACCATCACTAGGTCGACAAAAGCAGTGAGACAGGAGTTGACACGTCAATATGGTAGTCGTACGTTCAGTACGCATAGGGAGAATATGGTAATGACATTTTTTAAATATTCTATATAACTTTCAATTTAAACGGTTTATTTTATATTTATATAGGTAGTCGCACAACCCAGTATTATGGAGTATGACATGTATAAGAGGATTTAGAGTGATCCAACCACTTGGGATATTAGAGGTGCTCGCTAGCATCATATTATGGCCAATATAAGTTTTTATTATTATTAAATTTAAATGCAAATAATATTTTAACTATTTTGATTTTATATTTCAATTGAAGGAGTCATATGAGGTTGTGACATCTCAGACATATATTGAGGGTCAGCCTGAAACTGATGGTCAGACCAGTGCCCCCTGATTTGAAGAGGTGGCATGGATGCAGAAAACCAAATATAGCTTCATGAAATGCTGAGTGGTTGGTATCGGATCTCGAGTAACCCCTGTGGGTTTTTATGGAACCTCGGTGATGTTGGCGTCCCACTTGATAGGAATTTGCAGAGAGTCATCATCATCTCATGCACAATATCAGGCACCGTTGCAATCTTAGAGTGAGCATATAAAGACTATGAATAGGAAGCAGGAGGATATACATCAGTGGCAACAGCAGTAGCAGGAATAGTTTCTCCGACTATAGGAGTAGTAACAACAACAGTAGCAGCAGATGCAAGATGAGATGTGTCGATGGTGGCTGGAGCATGAGTAGGAGTAGGAGCCAGAGTAGATGGAGTATATACGATGTATGACATACAATTTAAGGATGGAGTTCCCTCCACCATCTCTCCTTCATCTCCTCCAAACGACCCTCCCCATGATCGGTGATGTATTTTTATTTTATTATGAAACATTTAGAGGAATATTTTTTTGTAATATTAACTGTTTATAGTTTTAAATAGTATGTGTTTTATATTGTCTCAAAAATTACAGTATTTTATTGTTAATTTAAATTTTTATTATATTTATTATTTTATTGACTAATATTTTTTTATATTTTTGTGAATACTTAGGTTTTCATTATATTAATAATATTATCATTTCATTAATATTAATAATAATATAATTATATTATATAATTATTTTGTAATTAATTTTATTTTATGAATAATAAAATTATATTTTTTATAATAATATTATATTATATATATTATTTTATTTATATTAATTTCATATTATTTTTTAATTTTTTTTAATTTATTAACTATTTGCGATGGATCATCGCAAATACTAATTGCGATGGTCCGTTGAAAAAGGGTTTATTTTTTTATATTTTGAGGGCCTATTATGACAGACCGTCTCCATTACTAATTGCAAAAGTTTAAAATAAATGGGTTTATTTTTTATATTTTGAGGGCCTATTGCGACCGAATGTCGTAATAGAGTAAAAAATCAGGAGGCTCTTTACGACGGGTCGTTGGACTGTCACTAATAGTTTCTTAAAAAATACAAATTTTTTTTTGCAACGGGCCAAGAACCCATCGCAATAAATAAGATTTTTTGACATTCCATTGCAAAAAATAATATTTTCAATGTCTTTTACCACAAAGGGTCACTTGCGACCATATCACATCGCAAAAAAAACTATTTTCAATGGGGTCCCGTGACAAATGACCCGTTGTAATAATCCATTTTTCTAGTAGTGAAATATTTTTTTTAACATGCACTACATTAATGAAACATCTAATTATCATGGACATGATTTTATTTGAACTATAATTTATAAATTTATAAATTTTATTTTTAATGAAAATTATTATCAAAATGTATTACATTTTCATAAATTTCTTTTAAAAGTGAAAAATATATTTTATTTGAGAAATGTTTTAATTAATTTTTTTAATAGTTTGTTATAAGTTTTAAATGTTATGTTAAAAAAAAAACGGTTTTTAAAATGAATTATATTTTTGAAATTTATTTTCAAAGTAGAAAGGATATTTTACTGAAGAAATTTTTTATTTCTTTTAAAACACCCTTTTTGAGTTTTCAATATTATTTTCAATGAAAAGCATTTTGAAAATGCTTTATGTTTTAATATTTTATTTTCAAATAAATGTTATTTTCCTATATAAATATTCCAAGTGATATTTCAAAAATAATTATACACATAATATGTCATCTTTTGATATAATTTATATTTATTGGGGATATGAAACAAGGATACCATTTTAGTTATTTATCTGAATTGGTTATATTTATATAGGAAATATATTTCTGAAACCCATTTCTCTTCCAAGGGTAACACCATGATAGAAGTCTTATGAAAACTGTTTCTTTTCACGCATTATTACATGATGAAAGGATGAAATTATTATGATACATACCCATTCTCCACAGTTTATGATATGATGAAATGTTTATGAAACCCTTTTTATTTAAGGTGGGAAGAATGTAACACCTCAAAATTCAAAAATATAGAGATTTTATTTAGTACTGTATGTAACATGAAACACAAAGAATAGAAGGGAATACAAAATCTCAAGACATTATGATATATTTATTCAATATCTTCAATATCTTTCATCACATAATAATTTTTTTGAAATCTTGCGTTATATGCAAGGCTGAGTTTTACAGAACAACAATTTAATATTAATATTATTATTTAATATAACATTTATTAACTTGCCATTGGAATGGTAGATAAGAATATGATTAACTAACTTATAAAAATATATATATTTTTACACATGTTCATTTTTTATTTTTTGATTATTATTAAAATAAGAATCATTTAAAATAAAAAGAAATGTTTTTTGAAAAAATGTATTTTTCTGAAAGATGGCTTAATATTGCTTCTTGTACATAATTTAAAATTAATATTCACCAATTTTAGAAAATATATTTTACAAGATAAAATTTATTTTTTGAAATCAAAATTCCAAAATCAGCTTAGGGTTAACTTTTGGTATGTTTCTGAGAACTTTCATTTTTTGATGAATAGTGAAAAATAATGAATTTTAATTGAAAACGACCCTTTCATTTAAATAATTTATAAGGTTAAATTATATTTTGAAGTAGAATTAAAGTAATATTAGTAAAATTTTATATCAATTAATCACATTTAGTTCATTGGAATTATTTTTATTTTTAGTTTTTATATAATGTTTTTGACTTTTAAACATTTTCACTTTAAAAGCCCGCTTTTTCATCACATTAATGAGAATAATTTAACATTAAATTATGCAACTTATTTGAATTTAATTTATTAAAATGGATTCTATATTTTTAATTAGAATAATTTATAATTTCTAATTAAGTCAACTTAATTTTTTACCATCCAAATTTGTGAATGCAGTAATATTTAATTAGAGTGATTAAGGTAAGAACAAGTATACTTAGTGGTTAAACTTAACATATAAGGTGTAAAAATGAACCAACACTTGTAAAAAAAACTTATATAGCCATATTTATACCTTATTCATTTTATTATCTATAATGGACCATTATTGTGGCCTGGTTATATACAAAATGCGGGTGGAATTCAATCTTTTGAAAACTTTACAAGTGTGCCACTCGCCCCACTTCTAAAAGGCCACCCCCTTATCCTCTCCACTTCAGACCTTTAAAACACTTAGGTTTATACAATACATGAAAAATCACTCCAATGATTCCCTACACTCATCTTAGAACCCTTATTTTTTGAATAAATCCATTTTTTGATGTATATTGTGCAAACCTAAAGAGGATACCTGGAGAAGAGGTAATATTCTTCAATAAGGATCCTTAATTATTTCCATCACCACCTCCTTAAATTATTCTAAAACCATGGTGATATAATAAAATAAATATATTAAATATACCAAGATGTTTTTATGTAATGGGTATGACCTACAACCACACACACATCCATCAAATGGGTTATGAAATCATCATTCATGTGTATGACGTACTACCGCCTCGTGAACCAGTGTTGTTCGTTCTTACATTACAATATTTCATGATTGGTAATGATGATAGATTTAGAGTATGTATATTATATTTGGAATATTATTATACACATGGATACAATATATATTAATATTTATTTTACCTTCTATCTCATTGGAGATACGATAATGTCACTCGTGTGTTTGGTGGACTACCACTTCATGATATTATGTTATTCATGTTTGACTTATACATCACATGAATGGTGATAAAGATAAATTTAATGATTATATATAATATAAATTAAATAATTATGATATTAATGACATATTTAACATTATTTAATTATAATATATACCATTTTTTCTATTTCATTTCACTCATGTAGAGATGATAACATAGTTCGTGTGTGTGGCATGCCACCATCATGAAGTGATGTTATTCTCTTTTCATCACCACCCCACATGAATGATATATATATGTATATAATATGGAATATATTATATTTTTTATAATTATATAATGTTGAAATATTTCCTATACCATTTCAATAATGATCATGGAAAAATTGAAATATTTTCTGGTGCATATGTATGGCCTACCATCTCAATGATCCTAACAAACTTCATTTTTCATAACCATCATCAATCATTGGTTTTAAAAGTAAAATTTATGTAAAATTATGATTATTATTTCATGTTTATTAATATATAGTTTATGATTATATATAATATAAATAAAAACCTAATCTTTCAATACAAAACACTAATACGAAAACAATGTTATTAATGCCCAAAATAATAAAAATAATGAAATTAATAATTAGGTAGTAAAATGTTATGAAACGATAATATATGGTATTATAATTATTATTAGGTTATGTTATATGTTAAGAACATGTTTAAAACCACTATACAAGAGGTTAAATCATGTACAACCAAAAGGAAGCATAAATTAAGGATTTTCATCTCAATTTCCTTTCATCGAGGCATATTGTAATGTTATGCACATAATTAATTTATATGGTGTATATAATACACCTTTGACATGTAATATTTGAATAATTCATTATTCTAGGTATCATAAATTTCAACTTGAATTATTTCATCTAAGGGGATTTAAACTTAATGTTACCAAGTGGTTATGAAATTTTATAGCTCAATTTATTTTCATTGGGTTATATTACTTCTTTATTGTCATTTATATTTTATGTTTATATGTATAATGAATTTTTACATTATATTATATTATATTTAATTTTTTTATTTGGATTTATATTTGAAACCCATAATGTATTCATTGATTAATTCTCACTTCAACATTATGACCATTTTAAGGGTTTATTTCATAACCATATTCAAATTAATATTATTTATTATTGAATTTACATAAGAGGATGTTATATTATAATTGATTAATGAAGCATTTAATTTGTTTTTTGGTTATTCAAGGTCTTTTTCAAGTGATAGTGCAATTTTTTCACTCTTTGGTACATAAATTTTTTGAGAACATGTTTTAATAAAATATGACATCATTTTTCTTTTTAGTATGAAGTCCATTTTCATACAAAACCATGTTTTATAAAAATGTTTCCAAATTTTTTAACCTTTTCAAAATGGTTTTTTAAAATAAATTTTTACCCTTTTTTAAAAAAATATCAAAGAAAATTTCTTATCTCTTTCAGAACAAGTCGCTTTTCTATAATTCTATGATGAAAAATTAATGTTCTTTACGAAATGTATGTAATTATCCACTAACATTTTTTTTCATTTATATGAGGTTTAATTTTCAATTTTGTGAAGATATTTATAAATATAATATTTCTAAAAGTTATTTTCAAAGAAATATTTTTTCAAAAAGAAAAATTATATTTTTCAAAGGAATGTTTTCAATGTTTTTTATGGTATTTCTATTAATCAATGAAAACAACCCTTTATTCTAAATCCAAATTTTATATGTTGATTCCATACTTATTATTCTTCTTGATGGTTTATGATTATTTTGACAAAGAAATGTATTGACATTCACATTCTTAATTAATTTTTCTTGTCATTAACTTTTCCATGAATTATTAACTTCCCTATGGACTTTAAATTTCACCTAAATGTCAATATTAATTATCTTGGATATGTTTATTTACTTAAATTTAGAACATTTTTACATATGGTGTTTACATTGGGAGTTATTTGATTGTCTAGGGAAATATTAATTAATTCATATCCTTTTCCCAATATAGATATTCAATGATAAGGTAAATTTTTCTTAAATTAAATCAAGTATTTGATGTTGAATGATTTTCACATAAAATACATGGGTTGAGAACCAGTTAATGAAATCCCCTTGATGCATCGATAGTCTCATTAGAAAATGTTAGTTGGCCACAAACCTTTATGTTTATTAAATTGAATTTTTAAACTATTTGGAGTGTTGATGTTGAAGGTAATTGTATTGTTAAAGGTCTTGACACAAATCAGATGGGTTTTACACAATATGTTTTAAACCTTCTTGAATATAGATCTTGATGGTAAAGGTTTCATGTTTTGACGAAACATGAAATCCTATAATTAAGAATTTACTTCATCATGCGTTCAGTTATTATTATCCATTATATTTTTACAATGTTATAATCTATAGATGTATTTAATTTTGAACTTATTGATTAAATGACATGTATTATAAATTATTTACCTTTCCATATTTATTATTTATCATCTTAACATGATATTATATTTATTTAAACAACATGTGTGTTCAGTTATTTCCCTTTCCATATTGATCATGCTTATTGATTCATGATAGCTTTTATTATACATAACCATTACCGCGCATTTAAGCTCACCTTTATTCTGTTTTCTTTCTAAGGAATACTTGAATGTTACTATGACTGGTATGGAGGTTTATGTTATAGGGAATGATTATATTCTTAAATGAAAAAAAATATGTTGTAATTTTTTTAATCAAATGTAATATGGTTATTATTTATGCATCTAGTTCAACAAGACTGCAAAACTAATCGGCCCTTTGAGATACAATTCTGTGTATCTTATGACAATATAATTGTATTAGGAACCATCTCTGGAGTACTAGGGTTAGGGTTGGTAAATAAATTATATTATATTAATGTGTCGTATAAAATTAACTATATATTTATATATTAATTCTACGAGTGACCTGGGGACTTTATTTGATTAAAATTAAAGAAAAAGTTCATTGAACAATTATTTTACCTTTTATGATAAATTTAAATATAAAAATATTTCTCTTTTGTTTATTATAGAGTAATAATTTTTTTCAATTCACCTCTCAAGAACTAGAAAATCAATTATTGGGAATCATCTTATTTTTTTTCAAGATATAGAGAGATAAATTGAGTGATATTCACATAGGATCAAGAATAAAAATCATAAATAACTTGATTCATTCATGCTAACACCAAAGATATCAACAATGGAATTTATAGTTTCATTAAACTCATGTGAATATCACTAGTGGAATTCACATTTATATTCTTATATAAAAACATTAGGAAAACTAGTGCTCAAATCCACTATGTAAAATATGAGTTGAAATCACATCAGAAAAAAAATTTCTTCAGGTGATTGTTTTTTGTATATAATAAATTATAAAATAAATGTAATGATCATGTTAATAGTGTCAATAATATTTTATTGAGTCTATTATAATTTTTTTAAAATAAAATACACACCTTATAACTTCCACTGCACTTGAATCTTATAATTTTTGTCTGATAGGTCACATTAATTTATAATTATTATAGTGATTCAATTTTATTTCATTCACCTCCATTGTCTCATTCCAGTTCTAGTGGTTGATGTCATGAATATATCAAATTCTATATGGCCAAGATAGTGCCAAATAAAATGTATAAACTCCCTAAATTGGATTGAAATTTAAATGAAAGTGGGTAGAACCCCAAAACACGTAGTGTGTATGGAAAATCATGTTGGCCATTTATTAGTATTCACTACATAATACATAATGACAATTTTTTATAGAATATTAACCATTAATCATGTTGACCACGGTCCATTGATTGTTGACCGTTGACCATTGAAACTAGTGTGCATTGAATCTTGATAACTGAATACTGAATTATGACTTTTACCTATTAACTATTAACCACTGACTATTGACAATTGATCATTGAATATTGACTGTTGGCCATTGACCATTCTCAAAATATAAAATAAAAAATTAATATTAAATTATTTAATGACCACAAAGATGAATTATTTAAGAATTTTTTTTTAATTTTAATTTTCTTTTCATTATAAATGATCATTAGTAATAATAAATTATATATGTTTGAATTTATTTGTTTAATTTAATTTAATTATTATGGGATTTATATTTAAAATATAATTATTAAATTAATATTTTTTATATGTATTATATCCCTCCTTTAAATTATATTAAGGACCATGCGACCTCATTTTTCTATTAAATATAATTTTAGAAACAAAATATCCCCTCATCTACATGTGAGTACAAAATTATAAAAATAATGATCATGTCAGAAATATGTATCTCTTAATAAAAATTTATAAAATGTGATTGTGATCAGATATTTTATAATAATTAGTAAGCATTATCGAATAAAAATGGATGGTCAAATTTATGAAATATTTTATGTTATATAATTAATTATGTTTTATGCATTATTATAGAATAATAAGTAATAATTGTTTGAAAAAACATTACTTCACACAAAAGATTAATTAAAATTTAAAAAATGAAGACCAAAATTTGGGCGTAGTGGTAACCCAAAAAATAACAAGATAAAACTATAGTGGGAGGCACTTTCTATCCCAGCATAACCTGAAATCATTAGAATCATGAATTCAATGAATACTCTATATGATAAGAAATTTCTTCCACTTTTTATATTAATAAATAAGTTATTTAAATTGAAATTTCCCCCATTCATAGCTCTTGATTAAATCCTTCATATTGATCATCTATAATTAAATCATCATAGTGAGATATATACTGGATTCTAAATCCATACAACTCTCTCATTGTGAAAAACATTCAAAATTCAAGCCTTTATCCTAGTTTGTCCTTCATTTGATTCATTGAATCTAAAAATAAAATTCCAACATTTTATACTTTTAATGAATAAGGGAGTTTATAGCATGTTCTTTGACATCACATCCCTCCTCCCATTCCCCTACTTTCCCTCCACTTCCAAGTTGGGTAGAATCGATGCATACCTTTTCAAGTACTTCCAACTTCCTAACCTTGGAGTGGAGATCCAGGTCCATTGTAGTTATAACTAACTTTTGGCTCCCCATGCGATGGGATTATGGCTTGTATTAATAAGTCCCTCTATATCTGTTGTGATCTCCCCTTATCTTTGTATCTCAACTTAAAGGGTAGGTTGTGGGTTACCTAAAACCAGTTTTTCCAGGATTTCCCCCTTAATGAGAGATTTAGTTTGTATTGTTAAATTACGATCATCTCATCCAATATCCCTTTTATCACCCTAGGACTTTTCAAATATAATAGAATCTATAAAATTACCATGGGAAAATGATCATTTATCATCTATTATTGTTATTGGTATCCTAGGAATAAAGGAGTAATCTTTCCATGACTATGATCTCTTACTCAGATTCACGAAACCTTCAGAGTAAACTATTGCCTTATAGAATTTCTTTTCAGTGGTCTAAATATGTCATTCCACTTGTTCCAAATCCTTTCTATCAGTGGAATATTTATTTGTTTCAAACCCTTTATTCATTTCTATCCATTTATCACCCCTAATTATCTTCCCCCTCTTTTCTTACATATTCATTACCCATGTCACATCTTATTTTATCATACCATCCTCCATCGAAAAAAAATAATTTGGGTTTTGATTCTTTAGGAAATATTCTATACCATCTTGGAAGTCTATCCTAATTCTAACTCCAAAGCTCCATGCCTTTTTTTGCTATCAACTCCACAATATTTATAATCTAGTGAACTGAAACTAATTAAAATAATGGAGTTTCAAGTTAATTTATTTGGAATGAGTATGGCATAACTAAATAACTCAAAGTAGTAGTCTGTAAATATTTTGTAATACATGAATGGAAAAAGGAATCGTTGCCACAATAATTTCCTTGAAATTGGATATTTTGAATATAATGGTGAGAGATAGAAGGATTTGATAAAATAGTGGTATACATAAAAAATCATTGATCAATAATATATAAATTTGTAATCAAGTGAAAGTATAAAAGTAATATTTCTTATTGATAATGAACATAAACTCTATAATCTCATTATCATTTAAATATAATTTTGGATAAAGGGAGTGTTATTATGGACTAATAATCACATTGTATGTATAAACACATGTGTATTTTACTATGAAAAGAAAAGAAATATAATATTCTAAAATAAATACTACCTACTAAGCCTCCTTATAAAGACCAATGAATATATGATTGATATCTATTAAATATGTTTGGATGATCCATTGGATGTAAAATGAATGTTTTTATTAACAATTATGTATGTCTTCTTATAAAATATGAAAAAAAAGATGAACGACACATGTCATCTCATATTTAATATTTCAAAGAGTGTACCCCCAATATTTTTTCATAATAAATCAAGAGGGGGTGAATTGTGTTTTTCACAAGCCAGCCTAGGAAAATCCTAACTGGAGATCCCAAACCAGGTTGTGATAAGGCCCTAAGGGTGTACTTAGTACCTAAATACTGGAGACTAGTACATATGAATCAAGAATGGAACTTGGGAAAAGATTCCAAAAATAAAACCATTAAATGGATCTAAACGACAAACATAACATGAACATTATATATCTTGGATTGCTATGATCTCAAATAGATTAAATTGAAATAATAAATAAATGGAATGTAGAAGTGTAAGTGAAATATCAAATTGATTAAGAAAATAATAAACGAAAAATAAAAATAAAGAAAATGAAATAATCAAAAGGGTATTCAAATATATAAAGATGTTAAAAACAATTGGGATATGGATCCTAATTGACTATACATGATATGATACAAAGAATGGAATAAAAAAAATCAAAAACTTCTACCCCCCTCTACATGACATGATGGCTTAGTCATACTATCTCACCACCTTCGACCCATGATATGCTAACATAAATACATACCTCTACTAACTTGTGACTTTCCTTTACCCATATCGGCCAATTTTAGGTCAACATACACCCATTTGGTGTATGTAGTATGTGATCACTAGTATCATAGTATTATATCATAAAGTATTTTAGAATAAATATTTATTAGAAAAATTTGAGAATACTATTCTGGAAATAAAATACACGACTGAATGAATATTGATTTTTTTATGCAAACACTTTTAAAGAAAAAGTGAGAAACCATACAGGACTTCATTACATTAGTGCTTCACCACTTTAACGCATCACCATTTCACCACTTCACCACTTCTCAACAAAAACAGTACTAGGATTCACATCCATTCAAAATTGATACCAAAAAACCTAGACATATGAAGCTGAAATCATCAAGAGAAAGACCATGGTAAAATGAAGTAGGGAACATGAACATTAGAAAAGCTAGAAAAACCATAGAACCGGTCTCCTGAAACGCCTACTGGTGTGACCTTCAACACCATCCCAAATCCACAAACCCAACGACCGACTAGTTTTAGAGTTTTCCCAAACCCTCCAACAACGTGAGATGAACCCAAAGAGCACATCCACAAAAGGGCGATGAAGAAACCAGAATGAGAACTGGAAATAAACTACATAAAAATACTCTTTTAATCATTTATGAAAGAAAAAGGTAGATAACATATTTATAAAATTTAATAATATAGAAGCAAATTAATGTACAAAATTAATTTGAAATTATCACCACGGGGAATCCCTCTGGTATCTAAATTACCAAAAATCTGGGATCCTTAAAAAATTTGGTTATTGAAACTACTTATTGATCAGTTTTGGGTACTCAAAATGTATCTTTATTGATTATCCAAATTAAATTTTCTATTAAAAACATTATAAAAAAACATAATTTTGAAAAAAACCTAATTTACTAATAGAGTAGGTTTATTTAATATAATTATTTGAAATAACCTCTATAAATCTTTATCGAAACTCAATTATAATAACTGGATATTACCGATATATTTTGAGATTAATCTACATAAATTTAAAAGTAGATATATCAGATGAAAAACCAAGCTATCAATGTACATAATTGACATAGATATTTAAAGAATAGGGTAAGAAAAAATTTTCGACACACAACATAAATAAAAAAATGAGAGGTTTAGTCTCAAGCCAGTACATAACCCCCTTCAATTGAAAGTATCCCTTTGATAAGAATTTTTATAAATATAAACAGATGATTTATAACCTTAATCGGGTATATGTCACAACTACACCCAAGGATGTCCATGTTTATTATATATCCTCTTCCATAGTTGTTTTCAGAATATAAATATGAAGAAAACAATGGAGAGAGTGTATGAGTACTCTTCTACAATCTATAGTATTATGAACTTTAAAGGATTCAAAAAAAATTCAAATACAACTATGGTATAAAATAACATAGAGAGATAAATGAAATATTGATGTAGTGATAGATGGAAGTTCATTTGTTTTTAACAAGTATATTCTCTCCTCGATTTCTTCCTTCAGTAATGAGATGATATGTGAAGGCTAAAAAGTGTTCTCAGATCTTGTAAAAAATTATAAATGTAAAATAGATAGATGTAATATATTAAAAACATATACTTTTTCATGTTTTCCCATATTTTTATACTCTCTATCTCTTGACTTCTTCAAAAATAAAACATTCAAAAAAATATGTTGGAGAATGATCATTATGAATCCTCATACACAACCAGAAATCTGGGAGAATTAAATGCTTAAGACTCCAAATTTTATTATATACATAAGGTGGTTGAAATCTATATTAATAAAATATAATACCAATTTATCCACTGTTAGTTCATGTATTGAATATTTTATATTCCATGGTCTCTCTAACGGTATACAAATATTGATCAAATCCTTGGACATGTCATTTAGTTAATCCATAGAACATTTGGTCACTTCACCTGATTATGTGGTCACTCGAAGAATATATAGTGACTTCAAAACTTTTCCAAAATTCAAACTCTATCAATAAATAACTTTATTTCATCATATAGTTAATCATAATTAACATACAATCACTTTGATACTTAGTGAGTTTACTGACAAACATATATACCATGTAGTCACTTTAGTTGGACTTACCGTCAATTGGTTACTCTTGATGTTTGTTGAGGAGTTTGTGGGAAGTCAATCATGGTCGATCGAATAGGAATGAAGTGGATTTGTTAGCTATGTTTTCACTTCAACATTTTTTTAAAATTTTGTAGAGTTTCACATTACTTCATTAGTCGATCAAATCCTTCTTATATAAATCAATTACTCTCACTGTTACTTGAGCACCTAGATAAATATTTCTTATCTCACTCATGGACCCTTGTCTGGATTCATGGTCAATCTGATACTTAAAAATACTTCCATATAGACCAATAGTAATCATTTATAACCTAAAAAATATAATTGATTAATAATAAAATAAACACAATTTAAGATCACTTAAGCAAAAAATTTCTAGACTATGAAAATTGTCTCCCCTTTTTTTATGATAAAAAATCATGGAATAAGTAAATACAAACACTGAACAACTAAAACATTTAAATAAAAAATTATAATATATTACAACATTACATAATATATTATCTCCCACTTTTTGTATTGTCAAAAATATTTCACACAAACGGGTGATAATGTAATTATAGACATGAATAAGACATTAGACGATGTTATGAAGATATATAGAAAAATAAAATAAAGTAAAATATATAATGATACAAGATAAAAATAAAATTTATTTCATTGATATTAAAAAGGTTATAAAGATTTATAATTTACCTATTAGAGGATATAATCAAAATTATAATCCAAATGGTCAAGATTTGTTGAAGGGTCAATCAATGATTTTCCTTTGTTCTTGGATGAGATTGGAGAAGGATATGGTATAGACTGTGAAGCATAAGAAACCCTAGGAATGATAATTCCTTTTACAATTGGTATGATATGATGAATTTATTATATAATACTCATATTTAAGTGAGTGGAAGAGGTGTATAGGTCAAATTGGTAGTAGCTGAAGCACTGGTTATATAAAGAGAAGGAGGATCTATAATTTTAGTGTCATCTATGTAAATTTAAGTTTATAATAACCAAATGATATCTAAAACTACTCTTAATATATTCCCCATGATTTTTATAAAATCATGCTTATTTTTCATAAAATGATCTATAAAAATAACAATGACAAATAGATTTTCCACAATGGATTTGAGGGATCGGGTTATGGGAGGCATTTTTAGATATATGGACAAAGACCTAAACATGGGTTTAAAATCTACCTTAGTTAAAATATAATGGTTATAATACATTATTATACCCTTGATAACATCCTTATTATTGGTGGTCATAATAGTCTCGCCTATAACCATCTTAGACAGTTTCTCTCCCCAAGTATAAAGACCTATTTATATAAAGTTATTTTTATTATTGAAACTAACAAAGAGAATTTGGATTTCCTCCTGTGAAATACTTATAAGAATATATTCGTATTTTGTAATATGTGTATGTGGAGAATAAGCAGTAGGAGTAGGAGTTCTAGGAGAGCTAGTTACAATAGAGTGATACCTATGGTCAAGATTAATCAACATATCTGATATGTTTTCCTAAAGATCAACATATTGTTATCTAAATAATTTGTGTTCATGTTATATGTGATCTACCTTGAAAAATATATTTTGATGAATATGAGAAAAAAATTGGAATTATAAAGGAAACATATTATTTCAAACCATATTCTGCTTCCCATACAAAAATGAGAAATATCAATTTTAAAACATTTAAAAGATAGTTCTTAAACTGAATAAATTTATGTAAAAGTAATTATAGAAGTGGGAATACATATATTCAGTGGGGATTTATCAAGTATATGTGTTGAGTTACTAAAATCCAAGTTAAGGGGTCTCAACATGCTGATGAGATGGGCCTCATCATCTGAAATATTAATTTTCTTAAGAGTTGAGACAAGTATATCATGTAGGACCTAATCATCTGAAATCTTAATATTTTTTGAAGAATAAGTAAAAAAGGACCATGAAAAACTAGTTTTAGAACTCTAGAAACAACAAGTATGAAATTACCACCAGGTTTTTGTGGACTTTAATAATTATGATCTTCTTATAATCATTATTATGAGTAAGTGGATCCATGTTGATGAGATGGGCCTCATGGTACTTATCCTCTTTAGGAGGTGTAGAACTGAAAATAAGTTCTCATTTATCTTAAACATGTTACGAATATTTAGAGATTTGTTATTGTTATAATATATTGTATAGTTAGTATGGTTAGGTTCTAAGAGAAAAGATATTGGAGTCTTTACCCCCTCATGAATTTATACTCCTTCCAACATGACTTCAATTATTAAAACCATTTGATATTGATCCCCTCCTCTTTTATATTCCTTCAAGATTTACTCATTAATATCCACCTCTACATCCTCATCACTATCTTTTGATGAGTATGAAAAATATAACACTTTATCAAGTTCTAAACCAAGATGAATTTCATCTTTAGGTCTGGTTGGGTGCTTTTGATGATTTTATTTCTCATACATCTTCATATCATTTTTGACCAACATTTTTTTACAAGGATTACTAATAACATTTTCCTTTAATATATGTTATTGTTTTGGTAAATACCATTTGAGGTAGAATAATTTCTCTTTTCTTGAGGAACTAGTCCTTTAACCTCTAATAATGTAGAGAAAAACATGTGATAGGGAAAAGAGTTGAAAAGAGAAGGGGTCTTTCTTAGCTTATCCATTTGACACCTAATGAATATGGGTAAAATTATTTTCAATTATTTCACCATTAAATAGAGGAATAATAGATATTGATTCCAAAAAATGTTTAATTCCCCATTTCTGGTACAAATAGAATATTGAATGAACTGGAGTAAAATCCTAAATCCACTACTGAACTCAACTCCATTTGGTCTTCTTGGAGTTCTATTTCTCATTAAATATTCTATGACACTTTTAAATGAAAAAGGGTATTATTGATGGGGTAAAACATTTATAAATATTCATACTGACATTTTTGAGGAACTTCAAGTATTATAGACCATATATTAGAAGAAAATATTTGTTTTTTCGATCAATAATCATTCTTATGTGATCACAAATTTCTCTAGATTGAAGATGCATTTTATAATAAAACACTTTAACTAAAAATGGGTAGAAAGGTATCTCATTATCTATGAACCACTTCATCAATACTTGTTATATCATGGATCTCTACACTATAGATCAACTTGATTAAAACAACTTCATGTATACTTCACTTTTCTAGAAGTACTTATTAAGGAAAAACATGCAATTATAATTGCTTCACAGTCCCACTGGTACTAAATAATGATCTTTTAGAGGTTCATGAATATTTTAAAGTATTATCCTCATGATAAAGCTTCATTTTAAATAATTTTGACATGAATTTGAGTGTTGTAAGACTAGGTATTCATAGATATCATGTTCGTTTTAGTTTTAAAATGAATGTGTTGATTCAAATTATAATTTGGGGTTTTTAAAATCATTTAGGGAAAGATATAAATTAAAGTGTGGGGAAAAATATAATATACTTAACATAATCCAAAGCACATATTATAGCTTCAAAATAATTGAAAAATAATCGATGATAAGTTCAATATAAGAAGAAATTTAATATTATATATTATTTATAAAAATAAATTGAATAAATTTCTTTAAATTAAAATTATATAGGATATAAAAATTCAAAAATAAAATAAATTAGAAATAGATAATCATCCCTAACTCATGTATAATGTAATTAAATCTCTCAAAATTCATAGGATTTGAAAATATGTAAGAAAGATAATGTTTGTTGCAAATGAAGTCAAGAGTGATACCACCTTATTTGAAAAAGGTATCTCAAAAAATTATGTCTTATATCAATATGTTTTTTCCTAGAAGGTGATGAAATATTATTAGATATTTTAATTGAAAATTTTCATCACAATTTACAGCGAAATGTACTGACTAATATCCATAATCTTGTAAAGTGTGTTTCATCTAAAACATTTCAACCTAATAACTATACAAAAATATGTATTCAACTTCAGTAGTGGATAATGAAACAATGTTTTCTTCATTACTACACCAAGATACTAGAAACATTCCCAAAAGGGACATGTTCTAAAGGTGTTTTTAAATAAATATTACAATAATTGAAATCAGAATTAGAATAACTAACTAATTTAAAATCATGTATTCTAGAATAAAATAATCCTAAATTAATTGAGTAGAAAATTATAAACTATACAGAATATGATGTTATCTATTAGTTAATTATAGTTAACTTCCAATCATACCCTTATACATGGTTTGATAAACCAGTTTCCCGATTTTATTAAAATCCAGATTAAAGATTTTACTCAATAGAGTATCTCTTCCATATTTACTATTTCTACCAAATCATTCTAAAATTTTCTTTTGGTATTTAATTTGATAGAGAATAAGTCCTCCCTTAGTTTGAAAAATATTTAAACAAGTAATAACTTTATCACTCTAATTAATATCATATGAAATTAATTTTACATTATTTTTAAAATTTATATACAAAAAGGAGTTTTTGGATGAACCGAAAATAATATCATCGACATAGATTTAAACTAATAAAACAAATTTCAGTGTTTTTTATATAAATTGGTTAGGATAAGAAATTCATTTTGAAAAACCATTAGAAATAAAGAAATAGTCAATCCTATTCTAACAAACTATAAGAGATTGTTTCAAACTGTACGAGGAAGTATAATGTTTAAAAACATAATTTGGAAAATGTGGATTACAAAATCCCATGGGTTGTTAAACAAATTCCCCAAAAATATAATCATTAAATAATCCACTCTTAAAATCCAATTGAAATAGTTTGAAATTAATATGTGCTACCTAAGAAAGTAATATTATAATGGATTTAAGTATAGATAATGGTGAAAATTCTCCTTTATTTTCAATATCTTATTCTTGACTGTAACATTATTTAACCAATGTTTCATTATTTCTAAATATGGTTCCATTTTCAATGACTTTGATTCTATATATCCTCTTAGTTCCAATAGTTAGATAGTATTTAGGTATTTACCCTAGTTTCCAAATTTGTTTCTTTCAATCTAATTCAATTCTTCTTGCATAACCATAACCTAACGTTCCTTATTGTTGACTTATCAAATGTTTTTAGGTTCAACATGTTACAATAAGTCTTGATGTTATTCTATTTTTATAAGAGGATATATAGTATGAGTTCATTTATCTAGGCCTCCAATAATAACATTTAATGGATAGTTTCTATGAGCTATAATGGTATTACAAATAGAGGTACTTGGTTCTTCCATGTCTTCCTAAAAAAATGTTGGTGGAATGTTTTATAAGATTAAACATTTGAATCAAAAAATTGATCATGAAAATTTGAGGGTTTTTTGATCCTAAAATTTTAAATATCATCTTAAATGGTTTCTGGGTAATTCTTGGGGTCATGTGGATAATTTTCATCAAAGGTGATGTGTGAATATTATTCTAGAGATTTAGTTCTCTTATTGAAGAATCTATTAGAATTTCGGGATGTTTAATAACTTAGTAAAATACCTTCATCACTATTTTTAATTTTTTTTATAAATTATCTTTTACAAAAAGAATAAACAATTTATTTCTAAATAATTTAATGTTTTTGAATTTAGGTGTTCTAACATTAAACAATTCATAGAGAGTCTTCATTAAAAGACGCATGATAATAACCTTGTTGATAATATAGTAAGATGTATTGACCTATTCATGCTAAAAGTATACAGGTAAGTTATACTCAGTGAGAATGTTATGTGAAATCTCCTAAAGTTTTTTAATCATTCTTTTAATCACACCATTATATTAGGGAATTATAAGAGTAGAGAAGTCATGATGATAGCCATAAATTAACCATAAAGTTTCAAAGTATTGAGTTTAAAACTCATGCCCATGATCACCTTTTAAGGTATTAATGATAAGTCTACTAATATTTTAAAAAAACTTTGTATATTTTGAAAAACATATACAAGGATCACTTTTGTGAGATAGAAAATACACCTATGTGAATATTAAATAACCACTTATAATCACATAATCATAATGCTTCACTAATAAACTATAAATTCATGATTGTCTAAAAATTACACATGAACAAGTTATAGGGGTTGATAGGTAGAAACCTATTTATTTTTTGAAAGAAATTTTACTCTAAATCCATTTATTCTACAGATTACAGAATTTTTATTTGTGAAACTCTAGCTTGTTCAAATCCCCTAATAAATCATTCGTATTAATCATTTTAATAGAGTTTATAATTCATTAGATTATTATCTTTTTTGCATAAAACAATTCTCTATTAATGAGATGTAAGAATTAATTTTTTTGAAAAATCAAATAATCAAAATTAACAGCATGTACATTATCATTTCCAAAAGAAAGAAACATTAAAGAATGCTTGGAATCATAAAAATTACACACATTTTCTAAAAAAATAACATCAAAACCGTCATCCAAAAATTGAGAAATATTGATTAAATTATACATTAAAACATCGATGTGCCAAAATTTAGAAATTAAACCATATTTTGAGTCACTGATTTGTAAAAGTCCTATAATTTGACATTTATAATTATCACCAAAAGTGACATGCTGACCATAAAATTTTATAAGATTATTAAAACATGATTAATCCTCAGTCATATATCTGTAACATCCACTATTTAGATACCAAAAGTTCTCACTGGCATCGTCACTATATAGAAACATAAATTAACTTTGTTTTTTGTCATTATTAACGTTAATTCAATCGCATTTTCAAAATAAATTTCTATTTTTCATTTCCCCATTCATAGGTCATTATCACCATCCATGGACCTACCTCACATGATTTCTCCTTTACTCTATCAAATGTGACACTACACTCCCCATCATCCTCACACGCTCAGCCTCCCTCTCTACCTCCACTTTAGACGCAATGCCTGGTGTCACCCTCCCCTACTCGATGCTCGTTTCTCTCTGCCTCTCACACACAATGCGTGACATCTTCTTTCACCCTTCCATGTTCGTTGAATATATATGCTATCAAAGGGATTTGATCCCAATACCTCTATACACTCTATGAAGGACAGAACCAACGCATCCAAACCAATTTTTTTTATTAAAATATATTATGCTATATATATATTTCATTAATTAAAAAATCAATATATTATATATAATTTTATATATTAATATACATATATTAATATATATGTGTGTGTGTTTATATATATGTTTATATACATATATATGTTTATGTTATATATATATATGTTTATATATATAGGTGTTTATATAAAAAAATTTGTGTTTGTATATATATATATATACACGTAATTATGATTATAATTTTTTATTTTTATACATATGTACATTAATAGAATTATAATTATATATATAATTAACCATATTTTCTTTAAAATGTAACTAAATTAAAAACATATATGTGTTTTTATATATAAATATATGTTTATATGTGTGTGTGTGTGTATTTATATATACATATATAGGTATCTGTGTGTGTGTGTTTATATATATAAATATACATTTACACCGATGTGGGAAAATGAATTGTATTACCAATAAAAACATGCAACACATGAATACAGAGAAGAACTTAGAAAGACTCAAACCATATACCTTAGAGAGACCCATATAGGTATCCACCATTGAGCTGCAATCTCAGAGATATATTAATATAAATATAAATAAATTAATAAATATATATAATTATAAAATCATATTTATATAAATGTATTTATTTATATCAATATATATGTTTATATTATATAGGTGTATATATGTATATATATTTGTTTATTTATATGTATATGATAATTTATATATATGATGATGTTTACATATATATGAACCTTTTTATATGAATATATATATGTTTATATATATTTATAATATTATATATATATGTATATGTTCATATTAATATATATTTGTCTATATTATAAATAAATAAATAAATATATATATATATATTACATGTTTATATTAATACACAGGTTTATATATTTATATATGTTTATGTTTATATATATCTATATATGTTTATATAAATATATGTGTATGTATATATTTGTTTGTGTCTCTTTATATACATATATATATATTTAGTCACGCTTCCTTAAAAATATGACTAAATTTAAAATCTACATGTGTTTATATAGAGAAATATATATATTTATGTGTGTGCATGTGTGTATTTATATATATAAATATTATGATATTTAAATATATGTTAATGTCTTTTTATATAAATAAATATATATAATTAATAAATTTTATTTGTACATATATTAATATATTAATGTATTAAAAAATTAATATATTATATATATGTATGTATATATATAACTCTATACATAAATATGTTATTTATTACTAGTACAGAGTATTAAGAAAAAAACACCCATTAGGATTATGTGATACCTCGCACACATCTGTTTTCTGATATGGGATGGGATCTAAGTCGTGTGAATAAATAATTAATATGTTTATATATATATATATACATGTGTGTGTGTTTACAGACACACACACACATATGTGTTTATATATATGTCTTTGTATATATATATAATTATATATGTCTATGTATGTTTATATATGTCTTATACATATATATATATATTGATATTTAAATATATGTTATTGTGTTTTTATATCAATATATATTATATATATACAAATATATTATTATAATTATAAATTTTTATTTTTAAAGATATTTAAATTAATATAATTATATATATATTTATATATATGTAATTATCCATGTTTTAAAACACTAGTAAGAATCTGAAAAATAAATCACAGTTTTCTTAAAAATGTTTCTTAATTTAAAATTTATATGTGCTTCAATATATAAATATATGTATACATGTATGATTGTATATATATATATATATATAAATTTAGATACTTTTTAAACATAGATAAATTATTAATGTTTATCAAAAATATCGTTAAATTCTCGATTTTTCAGATAAATATTACTAAATTTAAAATTAGGTGTGTTTCAAAAAAACATCGGAAAAAATTGCTAAATTTCATTTCTTATTGTGACATCATGCATTTTTTCTACAAAAAACTAATTTATCAACAATTTTTGTACCAATATTCTCTTGGGTTCGGAATTGTTAGCACATAAATTTTTTGGAATCCAAATGTTTTAACAGTTATATTAAAAGTGGACTTAATATTTTTAGAAATAAACACTTTCCTTGATCCATAATAATATGAATTTTTTATATAATTGGAAGATCTTGAAATTCTAGAAAATTTATTTTTATAAATTTTCTCTTGACTAAGATGCTACCTAATTCCAATTATATATTTTTGTGTGGTATTCTTACCTAACATCATGTTCTAGGATTTTACTCTCTCAGTGACCTTCTCAAGATACATGTTGATTTTATTTATTATATAATTTAATTTCATTGTTTTATTTTTATAGTACAACAGTTTTTTTCTATACAAATATATGACTTTAAAGTATCCAAAAAAATTTCTTTTCTTCAGGGTTTTATATTTATCCTTTAATTTTTTCAAGGTTTCCTCTATTATTTTACAATAATCAAACAAATATTCTATAAACATTTGAGAATAAATAATATTTTAATTTTAAAAAGTAATAGGAGTAGATTTTTTACCTCATATGTTATACCATAAAACATATATTTCATTTCTTATAATAATGATATCTAGATGAGTTTGAGTCACTTGAGATGTCCTCAGAAGCACTCCGAGTTTTATTCATGGTTTTCTTGTTTTTATTTTTACAATCCTCATATGTTTTCCTATTTTCCAAATATATGAAATCATATTTGAAGTGTCCATTTATTTTTCACTAATAATAAGTAGCTTCTGCAATCTTTCCATCCTTCTTCCAATATTATTTCTTGTAATAATTTTCTTCAATGTTTGTTTTAGAAGAAATTTGTGTTTCTATAATACATTTTAATGTTTCTTTTTAGATAATCAATTTCTTCATCACTTTCTGAATCATCTTCACCTTCATTGGTATCATCAGTTTTAGAAACATCTCTTAAATTAGATTGAGATTATTTGTATGAAATAACTTGTTAGGTTCCATAAATTCTTTATTAACTTTATTCTATTTTTTATTCATCCTTTATTTCTCAATTAGTTCCTTGATAGTTAACATTCTAATGTCATAGGATTCTATGATGGAGATAAAGGTTCTTCTGAGGATATGTAGTATAAATATCATGTTCCTTGACATTTGAGCTCTTTCATTCACATTCTCTCCAATAAAAAACATGCTATTAAAAATTTCATTAAATCTGAGATACGTTTCAGAAATAGATTCTTTGGAATTCATTTTGAATTTATTATATTTAGTTATATAAATATTTAATATCATTTCATTAAAGTTTTACGTTCATTAATTTGATGTAGATAGAGTATCTCATATTTGCAATATAGTATCAGAACTCTTTAAATTCATCCTCGCATAATGAACAAATCATTCATATTTTTTTATTTATAGTCCCAAGCATCCTTAGTGGTATCAAGAAAATCAACTATAGTAGTTTTTATTATTTCATATTGATATTATATTACAACACATATATCTAAACTCATACATTGAATATAAATTTTCATTTTTATTATCCATTGATCATAATTTTATCTATTAAAATAAGGTGGTCTATTTATATCATGATTTTACTATTTAGAGTTATCTATTAGTAAATAATTTCAACAATAAAATATAACAGTGATCTAGTCTAGGTGACTTGATCAAATTCTAATAAAAATTACACGGAATAATAAATAAATAACATTTGATACCAAATTTTTGTCATAGTAGAGTTTAAAATAGGGGTGAATTTATTATCCAAAAAAATTTCTTTTAAAACCAATTTATAAAACAAAATACCCCAATTCAGAAAATATCTTGTTTATTAATAAAGTAGGTATATATAATTGAATTTTTTGAAATAAACTATCAAAATCAAGATCATAAATAAGTTATAATAGCTTGAGATTATCCTAAACCTTTTATAATACTCTACTTACATTAAATAGTAGATATATCACATGTAAAATATAGATATCAAAGTGTAGTATTGAAAAATAGATTTGAAATAGTTTTGAGAAATATTAATCAAAACCATAAAAGACACAATGGAAATAAATAAGTTATAGTTTTAGCCACAAGATGTGATATTATCTACATTATAGTATTCCACTACCAATCATGATTATAATATGAATAGATAATTCAGAACATAGATCACATATAGGTTACAATAACACATAGGGTTTCATAGGCTCATTACACAACCCCTTTCAGAGTTATCATAAGAGTATAAGTATGAAGAAAATAAGGAAAATAGTATCCAAGTAATTATCTACGGTTTAAATGTTTATGTTCTTTAATAGATACACAAATAAATTCAAGCTTAACTCAATGGAATGTTATAAGAGAGAGAGAGAGAGAAATTAAAATTTGATGGACTGTTAGATGGAAGTTGAATTGCTATTCACAAGCCTCTTCTCTTATCAATGTATTCGTTCAATTTTGATATGATAGGTTAATACTTGAATGTGTTCTCATATTTTTCAATGAAGTATAGATAAAATAAATATAGTCACAACGATTTTCAAAAGCGATCCCTTGTTCTCATTTTTACACATCCATATATAACCTATCTTATGTCTTATTAGAAAATAGATATTTATCTAAAAAATGTTTTGTAGAATGATCATTAAAAATCCAAATATATGGAATTAAATGCAAGTGAAATTAATTCTTTTGAATAATATTTAATTCTATACATAAGCTTGTTGGAATATATATTATTAAAATATAATCCCACTTTAGACAGTGTCATTTAAAGTGTTCCACATAGATATTTCGTGGTCCCTATAACCCTTATTTTTTCGATGAAATCCATTAAAATGGAATGTGGTAAATTCATATAACTTGTGGTTCCTTCATCTGATCATGAATTCAATAAAATTCCATACGATCACTTTAACAATTTTCTAAAATTCCAACTCTGTCACTAGGTTATTTGGTTTCCTCATTCAGTCGATTAGAAGAAAAAAATGGTTTCTCCAACACTTAGTGAGTTTTATATGAGAAGAATATACCATGTGGTCTCTTTACATGGAATTGAAGTCACTTGGTTACTCTTATAGTTGGTTGAAGAGTTTCTAATAAATCCATCATGTTTAGTCGAATAGGAATGCAATCAATTCATTGGTTATGCGGTCAATTCAACCCTTTGTAAAAAGTTAGTAGAGTTTTGATTTATCTAGTTGATCAGATCCTTCTTATGATAAATAATTGATTCTTATAATCACAAGTTCACTTAGATAATTTTTAGTCATCAGATTCATGGTCACTTGTTTAGACCCATGTCCAATTTGATACTTAAGAATATTTCAATATAGATAAGAAAATACAGATTACTAACACAAAACTAAAAATTCATTATTAATAAAATAAAAAGGATGTGATATTATAAAAATAAAGAATTTATAAAATAATCCAAAATATTCATAATCAATTGGGAACCCCCATTGGGGTGAGTAATACTAAGGCCTAATGGGAAGGGGCCACCATAATAAGTGACTCCCTATATACATCATTACAGTACTTATTTAGTGCTATAACATCAATAAAATTATAGTAACAACATTTCATGCCTATTAATGATTTTCCTAGTCCTCCCACTTAATTAACCATGCTTCCATGTGTTTTTTCACATTCAAAGAGTTTACATTTTGTCAATTAACCCATTTAATGTGTAATTTTATCATGAAAAAAATAATAATCCCACAAAAGCAATCATAAATATTCCATTTAGGAAAGCTTAATCCCCAATATTAGGAAAATGATTTATAAACAATTATATCATATATAATAGCTTCTAAGGATCATAAAACATTTTTTAAAATAATATAAATTATTTCTTAAAAATAAAAAAAATAATTTAATGTGTATGAACTAAATCCAACTTATGAAACCACCCACCATTACCAAGCTAAATCACTTTCTTATTATGGAAATCCACATAGAATGTTAAGAGTGGCTCACAGAGGGAATGTAAAAACCCAAAAAACATACTATTAGAATTTTAAAAGAAAAAACCTAAGCCACCATGAGCTCAGGGTAAAATCAAACAAAAATAAAATAGAGAAGGGAACCAAGAAAGTGCATAGAAATCATATATCAAGTGATTTATGAAACAATCCAAGACAAAATAGCAATTTAAATAAATGAATAAGGGAGAATGGGAGGCTTCATATCACATAGGGTAAGTCAGAGTTAATGTAGGGAAGAAATGATGGGGTTTTGGGGTTAAACAAGGTAAGGTAATCAAGGTTACTTTACACTTTTAAACACCTAGATAGAATACATGGTATGGATACACGACTTGAAAAACTATGCTATGACCTTGTAGGTAGATTGAGACACATTTGGAAAGTTGCATTGTTTGAAAAAATTATTAGTAAAACCATGAAATGGCCATGAAAATCACCATTGACACAACATTTATGTTATAAATGGTTGTCACATGGTTAAATACAATCATGCACCAATTGTGCAATAGTTAATCATGCCCTTTTTGAAAACTATTTAGATTAAAAGACCTATAATGAATTAATAATGATAAAAAAATGATAAATACATTTTAAAACATAAATTTACATTAGGGGTGTGAAATTTCTCACCCATATCACTTTCTATTCCCCAAAATTCACTATGAGATCCCACAATAGTAAAATACAACACAATGTTTCAAGAAAAACACATTTACCCACATATAATAATATAGTGGAGGTTCTCCCCACCATATTAAGAATAGTATTAAATTAATAATATATTAAACTTGGGTACCATCATAATATTCATGTGGAATAATAAATTAACTTCTATGTAAATTCAAATAAGTGAGAACCCAAAAAAATAATTTCACAGAACCAAAATTAATAAATACCCTAAAATTTTTAGCATTTATCTTTCAAATAAAAATATGGATAACCCAAACTAAAAAACAATATAATCAACTTCCAAAATATATATTCCCAAAAATAAATATCCTATAAACCGAACAAACACTATGGACAATAAATTTGATCATTTCCTGGGTGAGAAGGCACAATTTAAAAAAACATTCTTAAAACAACTCAATTCAAAACATAAAAAATTGGAAACTTAATCAATGATTACTCACTCAATAATATATTAAAATAAGATATCCATAATCTTCTCAAATTATTCAGTCAGAAATAAGAAATATTTAATGGTTCACAAATGCGTTTTTAATCAATTAATCTTGAAATAAAACGGTATTTAAAATTTCCTTAAAGTATATCATCCTAAAATAAATCAAATGAAAACCATATTGATATCCAAAACATCCTACTTTTGAAACCTAAAAAATAATTTATTGTATAAGCGGAAAATAATAACAATGATGCTCAACTAATGAATAAATTAAATTTTAAACAATCGAACATGACCTTAAACATTAAAAACAGTAGTGTAAACAAAGTTTTAATTCATTTCAAATGATAAAAAGAGGATTTTATTTGTAAGTTAGTATAGAAACATAATAGACCCATTTGTTAAAGATTACTATATATTATTGTTTCTCTCCAATATTTAATCATTTTCTTAATCTATAAATAAAAAACCCCTAAAATAATTAGTTAGAAACACATAAATTCAATGAAAAAATTATAATTACGAAATAATAAATTTAAAATGGTCTTTTTTTTTTAAAAAAATGTAAAAAATATAGCATCATCATCAATATTTTTACCATTCTTAATGCGCATACCCAAGAAGAAAAAATAGAAACCAAAATCAATGGATTTTAAATTAGACTCCTCTATGAAATTTGAAAACCATTTTGAAATAGAAGTATACTCATTTTGTAAACAGCTAAGGTATAACCTATAAAAAATCAATTAATATAATAAATACATATATTCTATTTACAAGATTCATAAGTATAAATATAATTTTAAAGAGAGAGATGAGAAGAAAATAAATAAAATTTGAGACTAGCGACATCCCTGAAAAGAAATCATGTTATTTAAACTCTATGTTAAAATAAAATATAAGCTTAATAAATAATTCAATTCAACAAACTAAATACGTTAAGGTAAAATGTATATTTACATCACATTAAAATTTACTAATTAGATTTAATCCATAATAATAATAACATTATGTAGATTGTAACCAAAACTATAATATTTTATATTTAAATATGCCCTTATATGCTCATAACTAATTTCTGCTAAAAAATGACATTAAATAATTTTTTATTAAAAAATTAATACTTATAAATTTTTAAACCCTTAAAATAAAATAAAACCATAATAAATTGTATAACAATATTATTTATTTGAGGTATAATTTAATGAAATTGTCACAACGTGAACACATCCCATGTATTCTTCCACACAAAAACACACAACTAACAAAGGGAATAAATCCCGACCACAAATTCTTCAAAAATAATTTAGTATGTTTAGTTATGTAGAAATTTTCAAGGGAAAAATCAATTACACAACCATATCATATTTGGAGGCCCTATGGAAACAAGGAACATCATTATTTCATTAAAAATATTATGTTATAATCCATAAAGTTTTATCAAAAATAGAAATAATAGTAAAATCTAACAAAACTATAGTTGAAACATTTATAAAAACCTAAAAATTCACCATAAGGGAAAAAAACCCCACAATTTATGAGAAATATAAAAAAAATAAAATATTTCATACAAGTAACATTAAATATGATTAAGTAAAATAAAAATTGTTAGTTTCTAAATTATGGTGCTATTTAGTAAGTCATAGTATGGTTTCACAAGAATATATTAACACCATTTAATACATGGGATAGGTCAATGTATTTTCAATACTAAAGTATGATTTACATAAAATGTAATTATATCAAAATAAATATTTTATTTCACACAAAAAATTGTTTCTAACTGAATAATATTTCATAGAATATATCCTTTTAGGGTTATAATAATACATAAAATAAGAATAAATTTGTTAATTACAATTAAAACTCCAGGAATCAATGAAATAATTGGCATACCTCTACCAATTTGGTTACTACTATAATAAGTCTATTATCAAATGCTACGTGTCTCACTTAGTGATTATTAAATAGACAGAAGTCCTTCTTCTTTATATAATTTTCTATTACAATCTAAATAACTACTATGAGACTACTATTAAAAATTACATATTCATAAGAAAAATTACAAGGTGATACCATCAATGTATTATAATATTAACTAAAAACCATAAAATGTAAGAAAAACATATAAACAAAATAATTTTACTGGTTTTTTTGAAATCATTTTACATCACTCTCAATCCCTTGTGAATTTGACACATTCTTTTTATCAATTCACATTTAAATTCTTAAAACCTATAAAAATTACATTAAAATATTCTATTTAAAAATTTATTTTTATATAAAAGATTCACAGAAAGAAAACAATCGTATTACTTTCATGATAAATATTAAAAAACCTCTCTTGAAATACATTATTTATTTATTAAATATAAATATACATAAAACCCTAAGAAATCATCAATTTAACACTCAAAAATTAAGAAGTTCATTTTATAATTAAAATAATTAATGAATATTCCCATTAAGTTGAATTATAAACACTCATTTTATAATTTTCCTAATATGATTTAAGACACAACCCATGAATTAAAACCATTGGAAATCCTCTTGAAAGGCCTTTTAAATAAAAGAAAACATTATAGTGAAGCATTTAAAAAATCTTTCAGATTACAAGGATTCAAAATTGAACATAAAAATAATTAAATAATAAGACAATTTTAAATAAACCTTCTCAATTCGTCAGAAATTTCAAATAAACCAAGGTAAAACAAAATAATTTCATATAATCATCATGAATATCAAACATAATAACTCTAAAATTTATGTAAGAAATACTTAAAATAATTCCAGAAGAGAAACACAATAGAACCAGATCCTTCTTAGATTCTTGGCTTGGACGCATGGTCTGCATCCTACATATCCATCCCATGCAATATACAATGTTACTTTTTCATATTCCCTTAAATATAGAAGTCCAACTATAAAGGAAGGAACAAACAAACCAAAAAATACAGTGGCACACTTCCAATATGCCTTTTAAACCCTAGTTTTGGTATTCAAAGTGTATTATAAACCCTCCTTTACATCATAATCTAAAGATCTAATGGTCCTATCTACTGTTTACTAGAATTTCCAGATAACTTAGACAAAAAACCATGTGATTTGATACCATTTTTTCATAGACTTACCATTGTTACCCCTAACCCAAAGCACCCAATCTAATTTATAGTAAACCACGAAGGGAATTCTCGATCTCCATAGGATGGTAACTAGTTTATTAGAATCAAGAACATACCTTTGGAATGGTTTCCCAAAAAAACCACTAAAAATATCAGAATTGGGGACAATACATGAACAATCAATATATTTTCACATCATAATGTCAAATAGATATTATCTAAAATAATAAATAAATGGAAATAACAAGCGTAATTAAAATCTCAAAGAGAAAAAAATACCAAAAAAATATAAACAATGAACATGACATAACAAAAAGGAGATTCCAAGGTATACACATGATCACAACATGTGTTATGGGAAGCTAAATAGGTGATATAAGAATATGATACATAAATTAGAATAAAAAATAAATAAAAAACCAATAACCTTCTCTATTTGACATGAAGGAACATTCCAACCATGTCACTAAAATCATCCCATGATCTACTAAAATGAATACCTTCCACCGTGAATATATTCCTTGCCTTTAACTATATCTACCAAAACAAGGTCTATATACAACCATTGGGTATATTTTGGGCATCATAATGACTAACACAATAAGATACCTTCAAGTGTTTCATAAGTAATCTTTATTAAAGAAACCATGCATTCCAGTTTAGAAATAAAATATATAAAAATAGGATTTTAAAAATTTAAGAAACATAATATTAGATAATAGTTTAATAATAGTATAAAATATTGAAACAAATGCATTTAATTAATCAATTTAAAAATGAAACCATGTTGAAGACCTGTGGTATATATGGTTTGGGAAATCTAGGATCCAATCATAACTCAGTGATTGAAAAAATCCTAATCAAATGCACTCCACCCCTAGAGAGGATAATAACAAGGCCTAGAGAGAAGGTGTGATCCCAATAAGTAACTCCCAATACATTTCATTATAGTGTTTAGCTATTGTTTCAATATGAATCTAATTCCATGTAGGGTATGACTTTCTTTTCCAAGCATATCCCATTTATCCGACCCAAGTTCTTTGAATCTCATATTAATTTCCCACTTTAAAGAGTTACCATTTTATTACTTAACATATTAAAATGGGTTATTTTATTATAAAAAACATAATAAACCCCCAAAACCAATCCCAAACATGAATTTTAATCCATTTTAATTGCGAACGTGTGAAGAAATTATTTTCCAAACATTCATGACTTATACAATTGATTTAAAAAAATATAAAACATAATTTAAAACATCCTCAAAAATTATTTAGAAATAATAAATAATTTAAGGATCATGAAACAAAGATGACTCATGAAACCACCTACCTTTACCTAGCATAACCAATTGAAAATAGTGGAAATACAATTTGCGTGTGAATATATATCCTAGATGGTTAAAAAAAATCCAAAATCCCATGAACCCATGCCATTATCATTTTACAAGAAACCTGATGCCACCATGGACATAGGTTTGGGATAAAACAAAGGGGGAATAGAGACGGGAACCTAGAAAGAGGCGGGGAATCCAATAATAGGTGATTTCTTGAATAATAGATGCCCAAACCCTACTTGAAATCGATTCACAAGGAAGTAAGATAGGGTTCATTGCACATATGGGCAGATTATGTTTAGGTGGTGAAAAAATGTTGGGTATTAGGGGTTAAAAAAATAGTGGCATATTGGTAATTTCACATTTATAATCACATGGAAATGTGACACAATTTGGCTGCATTGTTTTCTAAACAATGATCTAACCATATTGGTGGTACCATACACATCTAAAAAGCCCAACTGTTTGATTTGATGGTTAAAAATACCATGCACCAACCATTTAATTCATTATTAATGTAAAACTACATGTTTTATAAACTTTCTGCATGGTTATATCTAAACATGCAACAACCGTGTGATTGTTATAGTTTCCCAATTTTTTAATTTTTATATAAAAGACACAAAAAATAAATAATAATTATAGAGTCCCATAATAAATATATATTTTTACCTAAAAATGATATTATGGGTGTTAGAGTGTTTGTGAATTTCACAAAAAGTAAAAACATACCTCTACTTATTTTATTAAAAACATCATTTTTTAAACAGTTTGTGATAAAACTTAAATAAAAACAAATAACAAGACTCAAGAAATTTTATATTTTTATTGTGGAAATAAGAACCTCTGATAGTTTATTTCACAAACACTCGATGTGTTCCTTGGGAATTAATTCCAATCCTTTTACTCGGGGTCACTCAACTAATTGAAAGATATTATTACTTGTTACAAATGTTGAAGTATATTTTATTGGGATCCACCATTGTAAGTATAAATTTCAATATCTATACCAAAGTAATTAAATAGATTTTTTTACATTATATAGAAATTAAATTATATATAAATGAATCTCTAGATCAGTTCACAATTTGATAGAGAAATTGAAAGATAATGAAAATTTCTCAAAGAAAAAATATGTATCCAAACTGTTTCTCTAAAATAAAATTTTGACTACACAAAGTATATTATTATGAGTGTAGATTACACAAAACTTATTATTCTTACTCATGATTAATAGAAAATAGAATTGATGTATAGTAATCAAGAAGATCAATATTTTCGTAGAGATAGAAATTATGTACACCTACATTCAGCTTGAGTGATTTTGTTTATATAGTTTTTATATCAGTACATGTCAAAGAATTTTTATTTTGAATATATATATATATATATAATTTTTAAATTATATTAAAAAATATACATAAAAATATCCATGAAAACAAATTACTATTCCGAATGTTCAGAGAATCTACAACCATTCTTAAAAATAGAAATCAAATTAAACTATATCAAACACATTAAAATATTTTCCAATTTTATAAAAAAGATGCTTGAAAAATCTTCTTCTGGATATCATAAAATTAAAAATCCTTCAAAATGTTCTTACTTTTGAATTCTATATGAGTAACTTCTTTCATTCCACAAAGGAATCTCAATAATAGATGGGTATACATAATTTCGTAAGAGTAAAATTATTATTTTTAAGTGTACCTAAACTTATTAAGAGTATAATTAATCTTTATAAGAGTGACATTAATCTTAAAAATATTATGCATGACACTCAAATGAGAATAATTTAATTTTAATTAGTAAACATAACTTTGTAACAGTATGCTGGAATTCAAAATAGTAAACTAATACTTTATATGATTAAACTGTTACTTTAGAAGAAAAATAACACTTTGAAAGAGTAAAATCAAGATTTTAAATAGTAATCTTTACCAGAGAAGAGTAAAATACTTTTTTAAATAAAAGACATGAAAAAATTTAAGATTTATCTAATACATGGGAAATGTTCACTAAAAATATAATAATCATTAATCACAAAGACATATATAGAATTTTATAAAAACCTATTCAACATGCTTAAAAGTAAACATTATAAAAAAAAACAGAATTTTGAGATTCAAAACATAATATAGAATTGGATATGTTTGATAAAAATTAGTATGTATAATAATCTCACACTTTTTTATCATTACAAATCCCATAAAATTTAAACAAAACATTTTCACATAGTTTATATACTAAACAAGTATTATAACTATAATATAACTAGAAAATTACAAATTTTTTAAATTGAAATATGGATAAACTGAAATTTTTTATTTTTTTATTATTTATTCTTCTTTTTGTGATATAAAAAATTATATATCAATGTGTAGAAAACATCAGTATAACACTATTAAAAAAACTATGAGAATATAACACTAAGATGAAAAAGAATATTTTCACTGACTTTTTTTGAAGTAACATTTTTAGGAATTGACAATTAACCAGGAAAATATTTTAATAATATTTTTATGAATATATAAAAATATAAAAATATAAAAATATTGGACTAGGTTTAGGTTCAATAGGTGAATTAGTAGGCCCCTAAATAAAATCACTAGGAAGAAGTAATCTTTACTGAAAGTCATCTCCAACAGCTTCAATTCCAATTGAATCCTTTGAAGTCTTCCACTTCACTGACATAATAGCATCTTGAAATTTATTTTCTATTGATTTATTATATTTATTAGTGTATATGAATGGATATTTAAAGTCAGATGAGGTTGATCTTAGAATAGTGGAAACCTAATTTTAGTAGCAAAAAGAATTAAATATATCTCAAAATAATTGATCAATGTGGTGAAAATAGTCCTTTAAAACTATCTTTTATTTACTAATATCAATCCATATGGGAGGTTCCTAGGTTTATATGGTCTGATATTTCAAAAAATTTCCTCCTCTATACATTATATCTCTATAAAATCTCATCTTTGAGGTAACCAAGAAGAATTGAATATCCTAATCGAAGTGAGTATCCATTAAATATTTTTATTCCTCCTATGTGAAATTTCATTAAAAAATCATCCAAAAAACTCATTAAAATATTAAATTGAGTTATATAAATAACAAGAGATGTAAAAGTAACAAGTTTAATTTCTTTTTCTTTATAAGTTTTCATTTCCTTTAATTTATCTAAATCTATTTTAATTTTTGTCTCTTTACCATTAGACTCAACCGAGGTTGATTTAAAATACAATTAATATAATTTATTATGATCCACCAAAATTTGGTTTAGTTCTGTATCAATTTGGTTAAAAATTTTATTGAGAGGAAATCCCTATTGTCTGAATTTTTTTAAAATGATTGAAAATTTCTAAAAATTATCACTGAAGCTCTATTTTTTGAAAGGAAAAAACATATTCAATAAATTCAAAATGATCAACCAATATGTATTAAATATTCTTTAGGTATTATTTCCCAATTTATCTATTAAAATTCACTTCATGTATAAAATATTTCTTCAAGTCATGAAAATTTATTTGGGGAACAATATCACATTATAATGGTTTTACCCTAACAACCAACATGATCAATACTAAAGACAGATTATCCACATATTATTTTAAATTTCTATTTTCATTTGAATTATAAGGTTATAAATTGTCTTACACAAAATATATTTTTTATAGTTACTCACTTTTAATGTTTATTGTAAGAACCCGGGTTTTTAGAAAACATGTCAAAATACCGACCCTGTTTGAATTTTTGACTTATTTCTTAGTAAACTGGAAAAAATGGGCAGTACATAGAAATTTCCAGTCTACACACCGTGTACTTTCAGTACATGCCGTGTATATGTTAAGCGAGTGATCGGCTATGTGCTCACCAAGTACATGCCATGTGATGACCGTGTATACATTTCTTACTACACGGTGTGTAGTTTTAAACACGATGTGTCCCCACGACTGTGTGGCGGCCATACATGGCGTGTAAGCCTTTTTTCCATGGAGAATCATTGAAACCAGATACACGCAGTGTTCTCCATGGGCATTTCATGTAGTTAAGCTGTGTATAAGGGATAGACATGGCATGTGGGTAAGTTAGTGAGGAAGATAAGGGAAACCAAGTAGACGTTGTGTACCCATAGGTACAAGCCGTGTACTCATGTCGGCAGGTTCAGAAATTAAGTCGGTGGAATTCCAGCCGCCAAATGAACTGTTAAATGATATATAGGGAATCTAGTCATGAAGTACATGCCGTGTACTTTGTTTTGAGTTAAAATGGGAAGAAGCCTTGTTTTGAGGCGGAAGTCGTTTTCTTCGGCCGGTTTTCATGAACCCTGCCAACCGGGACTTCAAATCCATCCCAGTCATTCATCTAAACCCCGATCCAATTGTGGTTGGATGCATTGCAACCCCCTCGGTAAGGCCTCGATTCCTCTTGATCCGTTTTGTTTTATTTCCGTTCTGGAATGGGTTATAGGGATTTGAGCGGTTTGGATTTTTTTGTAGATCTACCATGTTTTTGACTGAATATGAGGTTGTTGCCGAAGGAGTAGCATCGTACGAGTCTCTAGTAGGTGGTGCATTTCTCTTTTTGTATTTTTGTGGTCATTTGGGTAACTCGGACTTCGAAATGTTTTTGGGTATTTTGAGCGGGACCCATTTTATCTGCTGTTTCATATTGAATTGTTTATTGGACCTATAGGATGCCTTTGGGTATGCCATGTTTCCAGTTTTTCTTGAGTGGGGCTGGGTGAGGTGTCGTACCTCATCAGGGCGTTTTGGCAAGGGGATGCCAAAATGGTTATTTTTGTTTTAATATTTTTATAAACTATTGAGTTGAATTTATTATGACTGATATAATTGTTTGAGGCATTAAAGACCTTAGTGTTGGTATGGGACAAGACCTTGCATAGTGCAATTCAACTGTTTAGTTTGTTTTTCCTATTTATGTTTTCTATTTCAATATGTTATATATGAAATTGCTGAATTGCATCTGCTAGACTCTTTGGGAGGTGTTGGGCATGGACCGAATATTCTTGAGTGATTCAAATCACTGGTTGAGCTTGGTCCGGGTTAGCTTGGGTGGTTTTGACCACAGGATTGGGCGTCATGGACGTCATTTTGGGGCAGGATGACTATCACGTTGGGCATGGCCCGAGTTACTGGGATGTCGATACCATCATATTTGAGTGAAAAGGTAGCAGGGACATGAGGTATCAGAGACGTTGTGCCTTGGGTACTATTTTGGTGATTACCGCTCATCCAGACTTTGAGTAGTGTGCACACTGAGATACTCCGTGATGAGGTGGTTTTGACCACTCGTGTGGGTATAGGCCCCCGTTAGTTGCGGTTTAGGTACTTTAGGTTAGGGGTTATTGCTGTAGGAAGCCACATGGGAGGTGAGGAGCCTTCAGGGGATAGTGTTGAGGATCGGGTTGGGGGATGAGTCTTGCCGTTATTTGAGGGAAGATATCGTTGTCCCTTCGGATATGTTATTTGAGGATAAACATCACTGTTCCTCTGGGATAATTCTTGGGTGTGGCTTGGGGACATTGGTACTTGAGACACAAGGTGTCAGGAGGCACATGGTGCCAGGTTGTTACTTCTTGAGCATGCCTTCAGGATGTTGGTACTTGATACATGAGTTGTCAGGTGGCACATGGTGTTGGGTTACACGACAGAGATTCCAACATTGGCCGAAGCAGGTGACACTCCACAGTGGCTGCTAAGCACCAGTGGAGTTAGTGTTTATTTGTGAATCTTTTTGTTTACTCCTTTCCTTATAAATGCATGCCTGCGTAAACACTTATATTAGATACCCACCATTGGGTGGTATCCTACTAAGATTTGTCTCACGCCCTACACGGGCCCTTCAGGAAACATGTAGACTTTATGGATTTGCGTGCAAGAAAGCAGCCAGCCTGAGGAGCTGGGCTGCGTTAGTTGTTGTATGGAGATGTTACGGACAATGTGGTCTTACCTAGCTGGAGTTAATCTGTTTTGTTTTTATTTTCTGTATTAGCATGCTTATTTGTTGTAGCTATAGTTGGTCAGCCATTGGAGCTATTTTATAATCATATATGTCTGACCTTCTTTGGATGCATGTTTTATTGTTTAGTAGTAGTTACGTGTTATCAACATGCTTTTGTGTTTATTTCCATTGCTGTTGTTATATTTATTTCTTCCACTGTTTATTGATATTGAATGTGCTTCCGCTCTGCGAGTCTGGTTCGAGGATACTGAGTCATTTATTCCGCTGCATCCTTACTATTATACGTGGACTAGTACCGTTGTTATTATCTTCTGAGAGGGTATAGCCTCTCCACTATACCTATTAGACCCTTGCTGCTAGTCGGCATCCTTTGGCGTTCAGGGAGGTTCACCTAAGGTCATAGCATCCTACCCGTTTAGCACTGTTTGGGTGGATGCTTGGGTCCGGGTCGTTACAAAGTGGTATCAGAGGAGTTATTAACAGGGATTTAGTAGCATCTTTTTGCTGGATACCAATGCATTTGAGACTTCTTTTTTATTTATACTAGTTTTACTATTTGGGATATGGTATACTAGAGTTAGGTTGTTACTGGAACTAGGTTTCTAGCATGTTCTTGGGTGCCTGCAGCCCTAGGTATGAGGGATGGACCAAGTTACCTTGGGTGGGAATTGTTGTTTTCTTTTTTTTCTCAGATTACAGTTTATATGATTTCCATCTCAGTGTCTCATTTGGTATGTGTGGTTATTGGTTGTGATATATGACCCTTGGCCCAGTGCGGTAAGGGTGAATTGGACCTTGGCCCGATATGGCAAGTCTTGTTGTTGGATTTTGATAGGCACACTTTTAGGGTATTTCAATTTCATAATTGCACGTATGCTTTATGAAGTGATAATGCCATGTGAATAAAAATAAAATTTCCATGCTTTTATGCTATGACATGTGCATAGGTGAAATTCCAAATAGAATTTCTTATTGTTGCAAAGGGTATTCCATGCTTTATATTTGTAGAATTTCATGTGATAGGGTATTTGGGCCTGGCACTTGTACGAGCAGGCAGGTACTATCAGTTGAGGTGATTTTGATCACTAGGATTGGGCAACTCAGTCGTTAGTTTGAGGCAACGTTGTTTGTCGGGACGTGCACGGCCCGAGGTACTTTTGATACTTGGATTTGTTACGGGTGGGTAAGGAGGCCGTGAATTCGGGATGCCATGGGGCACGAGTAGCACAAGGGGAGAGTAAGGTTACTAGTTTTGTACTACCTTTAACTGCTTTCTTATCTATGTTGAATATATATATTTATATATATATATGGGCGGTCTGACCATTTATGGTATGAAGTGGGTCCTCCTACACGTCTCGATGGAGATTCAAACAAGTGAGGATACAATGCTGGGTGTAGGATCTGGTTCAATATTTGGTACAGACAATGAATGAGCCGTAGGTACATGCTCAGGGACAGGATCCAGTGCAGGTTGGAAAGTAGCCGAGTTTTGCATTGTTAGGCCCGTGGATCGATGAGAAGCTCCAAGAAAACCTAGTACACATCATTGATGGGATTGACAGAGGCGAACAGGGTACAAGGCCATCTATGGAATATCTGACACAGGAGTCCCAGTCACTGCACCCGCCACTTTTTTAGGATGAGGGTGGTCAGCAAGCAGCTGAGAACTGGATTGAGAGCATTCAGATGATCTTCGATTAGCTCAAGATGCCTCTAGGGTGGAGGGTCAAGCTGGCGACTTAAATGCTGAGAGTACAGACAAAGCGTTTGTTGGATGTGCAGGTTCAGGATCTTAGGCACGAGGGACTGACATGGAAGGACTTCGAGGACAGGTTCTTCGAGCACTTTCACCCTAAGACACTGAGGGAAGAGATATCTCGAGAGTTCTTGAGTCTTCAGCAGGGAGACATGTCCGTCATGGACTATGCAGATACCTTCATAGAGTTGTCTAGCTTTTCACCTGTTATGGTATGCAATGACGCGGCTAGGGTGAGGCACTTCAAGGATGGATTTCAACACGAAATTCAGGTCCAAGTGAATATCTTTAGTCTAGGTTCCTTCTTTTAGGTGGTGAACCAGGTGCTCATAGAGGAGGGAAACCAGAGGGATAGGCCCCAGGTTGGCCGGGTGATGGCTTCAGGTGATGGTTCAGATAGCAGGAAGAGAATACGAAATGAGTTATAGTAGAGCAGTCAGGACAAGGATTCAGCTAGACCACCTCTTGGTAGTTCTTTAGTGATTTTTTTCAGTCTGGAAAGTCGTGACATGTTCAGACTCAGTGAGATAGGCCTCCAAAGGAGTTCTGAGCTTGTGGATAGGTCATCCACCTTGAGAGGTTTTGCAGGAAGCCTTTTCAGACAGCTAGAAGACAGGTACCAGGATATACTGTGGCATCAGGAGTTGGTTCAGGTTTGGTACCAGGAGAGGGTAGCTGAGGTTTAGCTGCACATGGAGAACGTGACAGGCGACTGGTATTTATCACCTACCACTGGACTACGTGAAGTCCCTGGTTAGTTTGACTAATTCTTTTAGTTAGATGATTTTAGGAATCAAGAGAAAGTTTATTTTGGGTTATCTATGGAAATGATTAACCTATCATGGAGTATACGTGATTAGGTTAATTACTTTTCAATACGAGACTTTAATAGTAATTGATGTTATTTGGAGATAAGTGTTAATTTGTACATTGGAAGACTATGAGACTAAATCCTTTAAATATTTGGGTTTCAAAATTAGTTTGGATTACTTTGAAGTATTTTATGGACAATTTTTTTATTGAATGGTCTTTTTTGAACTTTGGGTATTGTTTGATAAATTTTGGAGATTAAGAATAGATTTGTTTTAAAAAAAAGGATTATCCTTTTTGGGTATTATTTGATATTGTACTAACCTTTTTTATTTTGGTTTTGGTTAAGGTCTAAAGATATGGGAAGTATATAGTTCTCTTTGGTGGATTAGGTGATTCTCTAGAAGTTGATTATAGTACTCTGAATGTGAATAAGTCTTCCTAAATACTCATATTTTGGGGAAAGTACGAGTTTGTGTAAGAAATCTAGTAAAAGTTGAAAGTAAACATGACAATTAAGTATGTTTTCCTAAGATCAAAAATGAATTCCTCAATGAAGAGTAACTTAAAACAAAAATGTTGTCTGTTAACTTTTCCTATTGGGGAATCGAATACCGTTTAACCCATCACAAGTTTGTGACTTTCTTATGGTTAACTTTCTCCTAAACATGTTTTCTATCACTCTCCATCAGAACATGACCCTTTTTTTCCCTCCATGTCCATATTTTCATACTTGGAATCCTAGTATGGGTTAACATGGGTGACATTTTTACTTATCTTTCTTTATTTTAAAGTGATTGTTTTGCTGACTCGTGTTCCGATGTGGGATTTTCAATGATGTTTCCAAGCCCAATTTTAAAATTGCGAGGACGCAATTCCCAAAAGGGGGGTAGGATGTAAAACCCTAGGTAAATAAAGAGTATGACATTTTCACATTTATCCATATTTGTAAATAAAATATTAATATGACTTTAATGGGGAAACTATGCTCGATGGCTTACCCAACACGCAACAACGAGTTTCTTGGGAATCTTACGTTGCACTCTAATAATAAAATAATATTATTTTAAATGGTAGTTAACGCCTAGCCATTGTAATGGAGAGAATGAACATAACTAACTGCAAAATGATTATATAGTTTTGTAAAATATTTTTACTCTTTACAATAAATGTTAGAGGATTAAAAATGCGAATGAATCCAATTTTAAGCATAAACATTCAAATATTCATTAAAAGGTCGATTAAACGCCTTTTGATGGCGAACCTCTTTTAAACCCACTTTTTGAAAATTTTATGTGTTATATTTGACAAAATAAAATTCTTATTTTTAATCGGGACATTAAAATTTACTTTGTGTAAATTTTTGGTATCTTTCCGATAAAGTTCATTTTTAATGAATAGTTGAAAATGTTGTATTTTAATTCAAAACCACTTTTTAATCTAATTTATTTATATGATTAGATTATATTTTGAATTGGTTTTAAAGTGAAACTAGAATATATTTTTACCATTTAATCCAATAGTGGTCATTGGAATTAATTTCACTTTGAAGTCGGACTTGAACTGGTGTCAATCTTTTGATACATTTTATTTCATAAAAACACGCTATTTATTTTGACAGCGGGAATTAATTATTAAATTAATTAATGCAACTTATATGTTCTGAATTTTGTAAAATAGACATCATTTTTGAATTCGGAATATCAAATATAGCTTAGGGTGAACTTTTGGTAATTTTCTGAAAAACATCAATTTTTGATGAATAGTGAAACCACTAAGTGATACTTATAAAATCTGATTTTCCGTTTAAATGAAAATTTGCCATCATTGTGTTTTTGAATTTCAAAAATCCGACATACATGGTTTTCATGAAGAAGTAAAATTTGGTTCAATGGGATTAAAATAACTTTTTGGTGAATAGTAACTTATTAAGTTTTAATCGCGATTAGAGGTAATTAGTGTAGTTTAAGGTAAGAATAATGTTTTAATAAACTTAAATGACCTAGACACATGTCCTACCCTCATTTTTTGTGTCATGTCCGACCAGGAAAATCCATGGGTCAACTTGGGGACCCCATGGAGCCACTTTGGTTGGAAAATGACATAAATATCTTTTTATTTAATGTTGAAGTAAAAATGACACAAACATGATATGTTTTACTAAAACAATTTTTACATGGAGTTATACAAGTAATATTTTTGACTATAAATATTCATTAGAAAGATAAAAAGATTTCCTAAATCATAGTATTTTTTTTATAATTTTTATACATTACATAAATTAAATTATTTATGACATCATGATGATGCAGCGATGACCTCATTATTCAACGATTTAAATAAAATGTAAAGATAATGTAAATTATAAGCTCTACACATGTCCAAAACCTATTGGATAGGTGTATTTCTAACCCTTCTCACCTTATCCTCGAATTATATCAATGTGGTACCTTTTATATCTGAAACTCATTTTAAAATAAAGGAACATTTCTTTACTTTCCAAGGGTGCCCCTCCTCTCCTCTAATAAAAGGCCCCGATCTCTACCTCCTTACCCACACTCCCAAAGCCTTTGCCTCCGCCAACCCTTGCCCATTATGTCTATAAACATCCCTATATAACTCCTTGAAGCCTCACTTTGGGTAGAAGTCTTCCCAAGAAAGCCTTTGAGCTCTAACCAAAGGGAGTTACACAATTTTAAGGTAATGTCTTCGCTTGTGTCCTTTTGTTTTATTTTTCTTCTCCAACCCCCTAAACTCTTTTTATTATTTTCTTTTATAACAAATCCAGTATCTTAAATATACTAGGATGTTTTTATAAGAAGTATTCGAGATACACATACACACACCTACATCTAATGGTTAAAGAACATACTGTTTCCGTGGATGTCGAATTTCTGCCTCACGAAACGATGATTGTTCAACACTCATATAACACCTTCAAAGGTGGCCATTAAGATGTCAATATATTTATATATGATATATAATATGATTATGTTTTACTTAAGCTTCTGTATTTCTCTTTTGTGGCATACCTTTATGGTCTCCATTGTGGGTAAACACAATAATTTCATTTTAGGAAGTGCGGACTACCTCCCCCTCAAAGTGATGTGATTCGTTAATTCCGTATGTGGGACGTATAAAGGATGGATTTAAAGTTATTATATATGCTATTATACTGGAATTATAATATACCTCTATATCATTATTATTTCTTTCCATTAATCTATGAGACAGAAATGAAAGTAGCGTTCATGCGTACGTACGGCTTACCGTCTCCATGAACGGTGCATTTTATTTCTTATCCCCAAATGTAATGTACTGTTATAAGTACATATTTATAATGGATATATATAATGTATGTTACATATAAATTATGAATATAATTCTGGAATTAAAATATACATACCTATCATTTAGTTTTAATTCCATTAATATGACAAAGAAATGAAAGTATCGTTCATGCGTACGTACGGCTTACCGTCTCCATGAACGGTGCATTTCATTTCTTACCTCTAAATGATTATGTAATATTATAAATACATGTATATTCTGGATATATATGATATATGTGATATCCAAATCATGAATATAATTCTGGATATAATTAACCATTGACCACACGAACAACATGTAATTGTAAGAAGTCCACTTTCAACTTAAGAAAAAAATATCGACAAAACAAACATTATTAACATAAATGATTAAATAATGTTTATAACATGTCAATAATTGATATAAAAGGAATAATGAAATTGAAAAAGGTTCTTAATAAAGTATAAATTAACTCAAGTTTATTATTTAGGATGTTAAATAACGATCGAGTCAAGTCGGACCCGAGGTAAGGGATCCTACTCCTCTCTTTCTTTTTAAGTACACTCTTTTATGTCATTCCTTTTAAAGATCATATTTCTTGTTATTGGGATGTTATTTTATATTAATCTTACTGAAATTTTTATGTTCATATGGTGATATACCCTATTCTCTCTCATCAATCCATTTTGGAAGTTTTCAGTGGCGCCGTTAGGCTGCCGAATTTTTTGTAAGAGATCCAACCTCTCTCTTTCCTTTTAAGTACTCTCCTTTATGTCACTTCTTTTAATATTCTCTTTTTTATGTTCGGGGATCTTATTTTATATTCCTCTTTCTGTAAACTTTATGATAATATGATGAGAGACCCAATTTCCTCTCATCAATCCATTTTGGAAGTCTTAAGTGGCGCCGTTAGGCTGCCGAGTTTTCGTAAGGGATTTTTCATCTCACTCTTATTCTCGTGAGATTTATGCTACATTTTCCACAATTTCCTTTGAGTGGTGTATGTACTACCCATTATTTTACTCATTGTGTATAATACTTTCACTTATGAGTATTTACATCAATTTTTTATTGTCCTTCTTTCACGGGGTGCATGTCTCGAAAGATACCCATGTCAGTAAGGGAACCTTTCACCTCCTCTTTTTAAAAGACTTCTTTTGTTTGGTCTTTTAATTTACATAATTTTACATTGGGATATGTTCTCATATATCCTTATTGATGTAAATTTTATGTCCAATTGATGATATTCCCTTTTTATCTCTCATCAACTCATTTTCTGAATTTTGTAGTGACGTCGTTAGGCTGTCATATTTTTGCAAGGGAACTTCTTAACCCAAATTTTATTCTTTGGGGTAATCTTGTACTCCTTGAATATGTCATTCTATGAATATGTGTGAATAACCTTTGATTTTTTTACACTTAATATCCACTTATATTGGGTGTATTCGTTTGTCACACATAATTATGTAATTGATTTATCCTTAAACCAAGGATATCGTCTTTGTAAGGGACTTCGTCTCAATCTCCTTTTATTGAGGCATATTTCGTTTTATACACAACTTTCTTTTATACGGTGTATAAAACCCCTTTGACTTTTACTTTTATACAAAAGGAATATTTTTCGACGAATTGTTTTAAAAAATGACAAAAATGAATGTTTCTTTTAACGTACGCGATGACAACGACCTTTTCCGTCGCCGTGAGTGTTATTTGGTCTTTGGCTTCCTCAACAAGCCGTAATGTTTTGAAAATAAAATAAATACCTTATACTCTTTCATGTATTTTGGTTTTGAAAATGGTTTTGATAAAGGATTCTATTATGTCAATATATTTAAATCATATATTGTGATTGAAATGAGGAAATGTTATCATTCCTTTATATTTGTTTTATGTCTTATGATTTTATAATGGTACTTGGACATTTGACGGGTGGTTACGTGATAAACCATATGACGGGTGGTGCTGTGAATACCAGGATGGGTGGTTACGTTATAACCTCCAATTCATTGGGTATGGAAGTCGGTCGTATGGCTATTACATTAAGTATGTATGGAAGTTGGCCGAATGGCTATTCCATTAAGTGATATGTGTAGAATTCGACCTTATGGTTATTCCACTTAAGTATATTTATGTCCCAAGTTACCTTTATTTGTTATGTGATCTTTATATGGGTTTTATGGTAATATTTTGGTTATAGAAGGGTAAGTAATGAACTATTATTCAGCGAAGAGTTTTTACTAATTCGAAAAGGTGAAAAGTATTACTTTGATAAAGTATACATGGTTTACTTGTTGTTTTGAAAAACTAACAGTTTTCATTCTTTGTGTATCCCTTACTGAGATTTTTATGCTCATCCCATGTTTTTGAAATGTTTTTCACAGGACATAGCATGGAATAGGGTCAAGGATGGGATCAAGGGAAAGTCATGCTACCTAAAATATGGAACTAGACATGTTTCTTTTTAAGAGTTTTTATTTTATTGAAATTTAGTAGAAGCGACTACTGTGTAATCTTTTGAGATGTAATAGTTATGTCCTAATTCTATAAAACTCTAAACCTGAAAATATCCTCAATGTGAATTACTCATTTAATTCAATATTATGTAAGGTTTAAGGTTGGGCCTTATACTAAACCTGAAAAGATCCTCAAGGTGTATTCTTGAAATATCTCAAGATTAAGTAAGGTTTCAGGCTGGGGCCTTATAGTTGGTATCAAAGGTCGGTTTAGATAACATTAGGAGTTAGAATTCTATTAAATGATTATCCAAAAATATATTTTTGAAATGATACAACATTTGATGATTACCATGTTGCTTCATCTAAGACATGTTTGTTCAGAATGGTTTTCCACAGAGGAAACATGGAAACGGTGCTAGGAAGGCATACAGAAGGAAATAACCTTCCGAATCAGCATCCTGAGATGGTCGGAATTAGAACTGAATAGTTTGTTGCAGTAATGGCGCAGTTGACTCAAGTGATAAATGGTGGTGGTATCCATGCACGAGATCATTCAGATCAACCGCAGAGGAACATGGCTGTGGTGGAACATTTCATGAGGCAACATCCCCCATCATTCAGAGGATCATCTGACCTTGTGCTAGCTGAAGGGTGGATAAAAGCACTGGATAAGATTTTCGCTGTCATGGGGTGTTCAGAAAATCAAAAGGTTAGTCTTTCTATTTACCGTTTGGAGGTTGAGGTAGATCAGTGGTGGTCGATGGTTAAAAATATCAGGGATGCTGATGAGATATATGCTCTCGACTGGGATGAATTCAAAGGTATGATTCTTGAGAAGTATTTTCCTAAGGCTGTTAGACATAGGATGGAAAACAAATTATTGGAATTGAGGCAAGAGAAAGACTCAATGGCTGCTTATGAAGAATGGTTCACTCGATTGGCAAGGTATGCTCCAAATTTTATCCGAGACCTTGATAGTAAAATCAATCGATTTTACTCAGGATTAAAGCCAAAATATCGAAGGGCTTTATCTTCTCACGAGTTCAAGAGTTATGAAAAGCTTGTTAGATGTGCTGAGAAGGTGGAAATGGAGTTCTCCGATGATCAAGTGTTCTATAACAACCAACAGATGAAGAGACTGATGTGGCAAGAGAAAGGGAAGAATTCTTCAAAAAGGTCTGATGGTAAGAAAACTTAGTTTCCAGTTTGTGATAAATGTGTTAAAAGGCATGCAGGGGAATGTCTTCTAAATTCTGGAAAGTGCTACTGATGCGGTAAGATGGGACATAAGTCACATGATTACACTGAAAAAGATCATGGTGATGCTAAGACCAAATTTGATTTACAGTTAGTGAAATGTTTTAAGTGCAATGAGATGGGTCACTATGAAAACGAGTGTCCGAAAAAGACCTCAAGTGATGGGAAGGAGTTAGTCTACAAGCAGAAAGGGGTGGTTAAATCCTTTGCAACTACTTCAGCAGATGTCGGGACATCAAGTAAAGTTGTATCAGGTACTTTGTTTGTTTTTTCAGATTATGCCAGTGTGTGGTTTGATTCGGGGTCTACACATTCTTTTATCTCTGAAAACTTTTCTAGTAAAATGTGAATACCATCTCAAGAAATGATTCTTGAAATTTTGGTAAAGACACCTGGGGGAAATGTTGATGCAAAAAGAATATATAAGAATCTTCCTATCCATATCCGTGGAAAGAACTTACTTGCAAACCTAATTGTTCTAACTCTAGTAGAGTTTGATGTTATCCTGGGTATGGATTGGCTCTCTATTTACCATGCTAATATTGACTGTAGAGCTAAAGAAGTTTCTTTTCAGAAAGACTTTCAGTTTGTGTACAAGAAAGAACCCTTACTGTTGATAACGTATCAAGAGGCCGAGAAACTCATAAAAGATGGAAATGAATGTTACCTTGCACATATTGTTGAAAACAAAGGAACTGTTCAGATTAATGATGTGCCATTTGTAAATGAGTATCCTGATGTTTTTCTTGATGAGTTTCCTAGAATAATACCAGACCCGGAAGTTGAGTTTACTGTAGACCTAGTTCCTGATGCTAATCCAATTTCAAACCCCCCTTATCGAATGTCTCAAACTGAACTTTTAGAGATGAAGGAGAAATTGCAAGATTTATTAGAGAAAGGTTTCATTCGACCTAGCACATCACCATGGGGTGCTCCTATTTTATTTGTTAAAAAGAAAGATAGTTCTATGAGACTTTTCATTGATTATAGAGCATTGAATAACATCACTGTTAAGAACACATATACATTGCCTCATATCGTTGATTTGTTTGATCAGCTCTAGGGAGCTCAGTATTTTTCAAAGATTGACCTGAGATCGGGGTACCATAAGTTGAAGGTAAAGGAAGCTGATATTCCGAAGACCACATTTCGTACAAGATATGGCCATTATGAATTTGTAGTAATGCCTTTTGGGCTAACCAATGCACCTGCTGTATTCATGGGCTTAATGAATAGAATTTTCCATGAGTTCTTGGATAAGTTTGTGGTTGTTTTCATTGATGATATTTTGGTGTTTTCTAAAAGTAAAGAGGATCATGAAAGACATTTAAAGGTTATTTTGCAAAACACAAAAAAAAATTGTATGGGAAGTTCAAAAAGTGTTAGTTTTGGTGGCAAAAAATTTCTTTCCTTAGTCATTTTGTTTCTAAATATTGGACAACTGTTGATCCTGCAAAAACAATGGTTGTGGAAGAATGGACAAGACCCACAAATGTAACTGAGATTCGTAGCTTCCTTGGTTTGGCAGGCTATTACCGAAGGTTTTTTATAAATTTTTCACGGATATATAGTTCAATGACTAAGCTAACTCATAAGGGTGTTAAGTTTATCTGGAAAAAAGAATGTGATGATTGTTTTCAGGAATTGAAAAGAAGATTGGTGAATGCTCCAGTTTTGGCACTACCTTCCAGGAATGGGGAGTTTTTTATCTACAGTGATGCTTCATTGAAAGGACTTGGTTGCATCTTAATGCATAATGATCAGGTAATTGCTTATGCTTCATGGCAGTTGAAAACTCATGAGGTAAACTATCCTACACATGATTTGGAATTAGCTGCTGTTGTTTTCACTTTAAAAATTTTAAGGCATCATTTGTATAGAGTAAAGTGTGAAATATATACTGATCACAAAAGATTAAAGTATATATTCACTCAGAAATAATTGAACCTGAGACAGAGGAGATGGCTAGAATTAATCAAGAATTATGATTGTAAAATTCATTACCATCCGGGAAAATAAAATAAAGTGGCTGATGCTTTGAGTCTAAAAAGTAATGCTTCATTAGCAATGTTGCATTTAAAACCTGATCCTTTGGTTAAGGATTTGATGAAATTTGGCATAGATGTTGTTGGTGCAGGATGTTCTTCTGTTTTGTTTCAGGTATCAGTGAAATCTTCTCTATCAGACATAATTAAGCAAGCATAGAAGAAAGACAGCGAGTTGCAGAAAAGGGTAGGGTTGGTTTAGAAGGGTAAGTTTCCTGAATTCAATATTGATAATGATTTTTTTTGAGATTTGGGAAGAGATTGTGTGTGCCCTGTGATTCGTAGTTGCAGAGAGAGTTGTTATGTGATGCTCATAGTTATCCGTTTTCAGTTCATCCTGGCAGTACTAAGTTTTACAGAGACCTGCAGGAGTATTACTGGTGGGATGGAATGAAAAGAGATATTGCTAATTTTACTATGAAGTGTTTGACTTGTCAACAGGTTAAAGTAGAGCGGCAGTTACCGAAAGGGATGCTTCAGCCTTTACCAGTACTAGAATGGAAATGGGAAAATATATCCATGGACTTCGTTGTGGGATTGCCGAAGACACCTCGAGGTAATAATGCAATCTAGGTTATTGTTGATCACTTGACTAAATATGATCATTTCCTTGATATAAGAGATATTATTTCCCTAGATCAACTTTCCCGTTTGTATCTTAAAGAGATAGTCAGGTTACATGGAGTTTCTCTATTGTATCTGACCGTGATCCCAGGTTCACATATAACTTTTAGAAAGGCCTTCAGAAGTCGTTGGGTACTGAATTAATTTTTAGTACATATTTTCATCCTCAATCAGATGGGAAGTCAGAATGGACGATTCAGATTTTGGAGGATATGCTACGTGCTTGTTCGATGGATTATCAGGGAAGTTGGGACCAACATCTTTCTTTGGTTTAGTTTTCATATAATAACAGTTTTCATTCTAGTATACAGATGGCACCATTTGAGGCATTATATATTAAACGGTGTCCAAATCCATCTTTCTGAGATGAAGTGGGTGAAAGGAAGTTGATGGGACTGGAATTGGTAGAAGATTTGGTAGAAAAAGTTCAGCTGATACACAAACACATGAGAACAGATTAGAGTAGGCAGAAGAGTTATGCGGATAACTGGAGGAAGGATCTATCTTTTGAGGTAGGTGATCATGTCTTTCTCAAAGTTTCACCATGGAAAAGTGTGATGCGATTTAGTAAGAAAGGAAATCTGAGTCCAAGGTACATTGGACCATATGAAATTCTGTAGAAAGTTGGATCAGTTGCATACCAAGTGGCTTTACCTCCCAGTTTATCTCAGGTACACAATGTTTTTCATGTTTCGATGTTGAGAAAGTATATTCCAGATCCATTTCATGTTTTGAGTCCAGAGGTAGTTCTGCTGGAAGAGAACCTATCTTATGAGGAACAACCAGTCCAGATTCTTGACCATAGGGAGCAAGTGTTACGGAATAAGGTGATTCATCAAGTAAAGGTTTTTTGGAAAAACCACATGAGTGCAGAGGCAACATGGGAATCTGAAAATGCAATGAGGGATAAGTACCCCCACTTATTCGATAAGTAAATAAATTGTGGGGGACGAAATTTTCTAAAGGGGGAATGATGTAACATCCCTTGTAAGTAATGAATAATTGATATTTTTATCTATGAATTAGATAATGTTTTAGAGGCTTTAAATGAGAATAAATCCAATCTTAAGCATGGAATACATTAATATTCTTAAAAGATTGTTTTACTGCCTTTTGATGGCCAACCCTTTTTAAATCAAACTTTTGACAATTTTATAAGCTCTATTTGTCAAAATAAACTTATTATTTATGATTGGGACATTAAAATTTACAATGGATAATTTTTTGGTATTTTTCTGACAATATTCATTTTTTAATGAATAGTGAAAAATACTGCATTTTACATCAAAAATGCTTTTTCATATAATTTAATTATATAGTCAAGTTATCTTTATAATTGGTTTCAAAGTGTAAATAAAATATATTTTTACCATTTAATCCAATGGTGGTCATTAGGATTAATTTCACTTTGGAATCGGGCATAAACTAAGGCCAATCTTTTCATAGATATTGTTTCAAAAAAACCCGTTATTTGTTTTGACAACGGGAATTATTTTTAAATAAATTATTGAAATTTCTGTGTTTGGAATTTGTTAAAATGGATTACATAGTTGTAATCAGAAGGTCCAAATTAATTAATCAAGACTCTTTTGTTTTTTGACATTATGAATAGTAACGACGGTAATTATCTTTAATTATCATGATTAATGAGTAATCGGGTAGTTAAGGATAATAAAGTAATATCATAATAATAACAAATGACACCAAAATCTGTCATAATCAATCTGGTTGTCTCATGGCCGACCATGGGATACCTTGTGCAAACTTGGGGACCCCATGGAATCAATTTTGTGGGAAAGTGACTTTTTATCTTTTTATTTTTAAAGAAAGTTAAATATAACAAAGAATGTATCACCTGAGTAAAAAAAATTAATTTTGTCTACATAAATGATCTGTTGAACTATAAATATTCATTATAAATCTAAAAATATTTCCTACATGATGATATTTTTTTCATAATTTTTAAACATTAAATAAATTAAATTATTTATGACATCATGATGATGTAGCAATTACCTCATTATTTAAAAATTTAAATAAAATAAAAAGATAATGTAAAATCAAAGACCTACACTTGTCAAAGAACTATTGGATGAGTATATTTCGGACCCTTATCACCTTATCCTCGAAATACATCAATGTGAGACCTTTTAAATCCGAAACTCATTTGAAAATAAAGTAACATTTTGTAACTTTCCAAGAGTGCCCCTCCTCTCCTCTTATAAAAGGCCCCCACCTCTTCCTCCTTACCCACACCTCTCATGCCTTTGGATCGGCCAACCCCTACCCATTTTGTCTCTCTAAATCCCACTCTAACTCTTAGAATCCTCACTTTTTGCATAAGTCTTCCCAAGGAATCCTTTGAGCTCAAATCAAAAAAAGTTACCCGAATTAAAGGTAATGTATTCTCTTGTGTTCTTATGTTTTATTTTTCTTCTCCAACCCCTTAACTATTTTTATTCATTAATTTTGTAACAAAACCAGTATCTTACATACACTAGGATTTTTTTATAAGAATTATTAGAGCTACACTTACACACACCTACATATAATGGTTAAAGAACATACTATTTCTGTGGACGGTGGATTTCTGCCTCACGAAACGATTATTGTTCAACACTCATATAACACCTTCAAAGGTGGCCATTAAGATATCACTATATTTATATATGATATATAATATTTTTATGTTTTACTTAAGCTTCTGTATTTTTCATTTATGTCATACCTTTATGGTTTCCATTATGGGTAAACGCGATATCTTCATTTTAGGAAGTGCCGACTACCACCCCATCAAAGTGACTTGATTCGTTAATGCCATATGTGGGACGTATAAGGGATGTAATTAATGATATTTTATATGATATTATAATGGAATTATAATATACCTTTATATCATTATGATTTCATTCCATAAAATAGGAAATAGAAATGAAAGTAGCGTTCATGTGTACGTACGGCTTACCGTCTCCATGAACGGTGCATTTCATTTCGTACCTCTAAAAGTTATGTAATATTATAAATGCATGTATATACTGGATATATATGATATATATGATATCCACATCATGAGTATAACTCTGGATATAATGGATACATGAACAACTTGTAATTATAAAGAGTTTATTTTTTACTCAAGTACCAATGATCGTTAAAACGACCGTTACTAACTTAAATAATTACATAGTGTTCATGACATGGTAATAAGTATATAAAAGGAATAATGAACTTAAAAAATGTTCTTAAGCAAGTAGAAATTAACTCAAGTTTATTAAATAGGAGGATAAAGAACGATTGAGTCAAGTCGGACCCGAGGTATGGGACTTCATCTCAATCTCCTTTCATTGAGGCATATTATGTTTTATACACAGCTTTCTTTTATACGGTGTATAAACCCCTTTTACTTTTACTTTTATCCGAAAAGAATTTTTTTTATACAAGCGTTTTAAAAAATGGAAAAAGGGAATTTTTTTTTTCATACGTATGTTGCAACAATGACTTCTCCGCCGTCGTGACCATTACTTGAGTTTCGGCTTCCTCTACAAGCCATAACATTTTTTTTAAATGAAAAATAAATACCATGTTTTACTTTTCTTTTATTTTGGTTTTGAAAATGGTTTTCATAATGTTTTTATTATAAAAATGTGTTGTATTTATATCTTGTGATTGAAATGTGGAAATGTTATGTTTCCTTTATGCATGTTTTATGTGATACGATTATGTTATGGTTCATGGGAATTATTATGAAGATGGGTGGTTCCGTGATAAACTAAGGGCGGGTGAGCCCGATATAGCTCTCCAATGCATTGGGTAACGCGAAGGGGTTAAACGTTAAGGTTTCTCTGAAGAGATTTTGGGAATATACTATGATGGGTATTCCAAACGTAACCAAGAGGGTTACTCCCTACATAAGAATGTTATGAATGCCTCAAGTTACCTTTATATCTTATGATTTCTATGATTTATTCATGATTTGATGAGGTATGTTAAAATGCTCATGTTTTATGGGTAAAGTATGATTTCATTCTTATGTATATATGCATTCATGTTTCCTTTCAATATTTTTGTATCCCTTACTGAGCTTTTTATGCTCATCCCAAGTTTTTGAAATGTTTTTCATAGGTCAAGGGAAAGGTACATGATGTGATGATAGTGTCAATGAAGTGTCATGAAAGAATCCATGTTTTATTTTAAATATGTTTCCACAGATGGGAAAAATGAGTACTATATTTTATGTAACCACTTTGATTAAATGTGGTATATAATGCATGTTTTATGATCTAATTCTCTAAAACTCTAAACATGAAAAGATCCTCAAGGTGTATTCTTGAAATTTCTCAAGATTAAGTAAGGTTTAAGGATGGGTCCTTATAGATGTACATTTGGTATGAATTAAATGGGGCCATAAAACTAATTAGTGTGGTTAGATCTATGAAAAATGTATAAGAAAATATGATAATAAATTATAGTACCACATATATAGATTCAAAAAGTTTCTAGAATCTTCTGAGACACCCTTTAATTTCAGAAATAAAAAAATTTTCCATATATCTTCTTATCAAAGGCTTGATAGTGTTATAATTTCAAAAAAATGAAAAATTACATATGTATTCTTACAAATACAAGTTTTTTTATAAAAATGCCATAAAAATTTGATAGATAACAAATGAAATAAATTAAATGGAATTTAAAATATATTATTAATCATGTAAACTGGGAGATTTATCTGATATCATTATTTTAGAAGAAAAAAAATATTAGATAAGAAGTTAAAATAAATAGGTTTATAATAACTATTTAAATTAATATAATTGTCATGTACTGAGAATTTGTTTTATAAAACCAATTATAGTAACTAACAAGTGGATTCCCCTAATAACTTGAATACCTTAAAGTGTAGGAGGATTTTATATTTCAATAAAAAACACTTAATGTCCCAAAAATCCCAAAAGTGAGAAATCAATAAAAATCCAGATATAAAATATCATTTATAAGGAAACAATGGTAACCACTCTAATAAAACAATATGAAAATCCTATTTTGAAAATCTAAAATGGTATCATAAAACAGATAATTTTAAAAGAAACTATCCTCCAAACATTTAAACAGAAAAAACAATGAAAAGAATAAGTGTAAAAAATAATAATGTTCAAATAATGTTTTTTAAACATATAAATTGATTAAATTAGATAATAATACATTCATTTACATTGTAATAAATACATATAAAATAAAAAATATTATGGAACCATCATTGAACATAGAGATTATGAGAAAACTTCACTAAATAAGTTTAATTATTTAATGTAAAATTAGTTTTAAAATTTATGAATCCTAATATAAAAATCATTAGTGTAGGGTTTTTTATAAAATGGAAGAAACTTCTATAAGGAAATAAGTAAATTAATTTTAAGTTAATGACTACATTATTTTCCATGATAAATGGTTGTTCCTGATGGGGGTCACCATGATGAAATAAGCATCATCCTTAGTAGTCACGACCCATATTCCATAATCAATTTATCATCTGAAATTAGATATCAATTTAATAAAATGTTGAAAATGAATTTATATACAATATACTAAACTATATGTAATTGTAATATACATGAAATAGTTTAATATAACTAAAAAAAATATTTTTTCCAAAAAAAATAACACATTATATAAGTAAAATTAAAAACATCATACCTTTTATTTTTAAAAGAATCTTCCAAATAAAAAATTAAAAAAATTAAAAATAAATATATAATACAAATATTTATTATATAGATGTTTGGACACATACCTGTCCTAAAATTATGATAAATTCCAGAGATCAATGAAGTCTCAAAAAATGACCCTTGTTGAACTTCCAAAGACCAATATAGTTTTTCTGAAATAGCTTGATTAAAAAAATGAATATCAAAATATGATATTAGAAAGAGGTATTTAATCCAAATAAGTACATAATAAATTAGTGATGATTTGGAAGGATTGGTAAATAAACCCTGATAAATAAACTGTTCTCACTCAAAAATGATTTAATTTTGAAACACCAAACATGTAATCTAAACTAAGAATAATTTACCAACCTACAAAAAAAAATTAGTATCAAAAATAACGTTGTATAAGATATTTATAGAGAAACATGAGTTGTGTATGAATAAATTCAGAGCAAGACACAAATATTCTGATGTTAAATTAGAAATTTTGGATGCAAAAATTCATTATTATATGAATTCAAAGATAATAAATTGATTGTAAGAAACTATTTAAGAATAATTAATCACAGAAATCCGAAATCTTGTAAAAAAGCATAATGGATGAAATTAAAGGGATTCATGGAAATAATGGAATAAAGAGTTTACCAAAACTAGAGAAGATTGAGACATTGGTATGGGGGTTATCCAAGTTGACTAGATGATGCTAAATTAAATTGAAGACAATGTTCTTTAATGAGATCAATGAGAGCCCAATGACTTTTGTACAATACAGAATCCATGTATAGTTTCTAATATATAAGAAAGATATATAATGAAGGAATGCGATTTGAACCATGATTTGATGAATAATTAAATTTCATAGGAAATTAGAAAAAAACTTCTACCTGAAATTAGAAATTTTATGTAACCAAAATTAATATTTTTTTGGAATAAATTTATGGTGCTTATAACTAGAGAAGCACGCAATGTAATTGAATGAGATATAAATGATATAAATGTCACATACTATGGGTAAACAAATTTCCTAATAAAAATTACATTCATTTTTTTCATTTAAAATAAAACATATTATAATTTCGAAGTCGATACCAGCATGACTCCATGATGCGGAAAATCTATTGAAGACGTAATGGTTTAGCCCTGATGAAGATGGTATAGTTACTAATAGGAGTGTATAAATAAAGAAACCTGACAAAACATGTGATATTACTATTTAAGGATAGGTTAATGCTAGGAATTCTATAGTGTAACTCCCCGACCCCAGTTACCCAAAGTTGGTGTGTTATTGCGTAACATTGGCATGATCACAAAAGATCAAGTCTCAAAAGACCTATTAGTTTAGTAGCCTTGAAAACACTAGATACATTCATAAATGTTACATTACAACATAAAGTGAAAAACTACAATAACATAGTCTTCATTTTCCACAATCATATCCCATTAAGACTATCCATGCAGGTCATTCCTAAAATACTTCTTCACATCCTGGAACAATTAAAACATTGAAAGGGGTGATGTTAGATGCTCAGTAAGGATAACAATATAGCTGAAGCTTTCATAAATAAACATAAACATTTAAGGAAATGTATGACTAAAGAAAAATCCTTTTAAACTTGAACATCAACATAATATGGAAAAAGTAAAATGAGATAATGCCATTTAGTTATTCACATGGATATTCTACTGGTCAAATAATCACATGCAATATCAATAACCACTTTCATAATGATGGAATGCATAATGCCAGACTATCATAACCATGTAGCAAAGGCCTCATGCCAAGACTAAGAATAAGATTTTGTCAAGGCCTTGTGCCAAGACACTAGTTTGTCTCATGATACTTTCTGATGCATTGAGGAGCTATAGCAGGATCCACCTGTCACTTGTTAAGTCCAATGCATTCCTCATATGAACAGGTTTAAATATATCATAAACCATAACATAATCATATAACATAAAACATGCATAAAGGAAACATAACATTTCCACATTTCAATCACAATATATCAATACAACACATTGATATAATAAAAACATTATCAAAACCATTTTCAATACCAAAATGAAATAAAATTAAAACATGGTATTTATTTTTCATTTAAAAAATTTTATGGCTTGTAAAGGAAGCCGAAACTCAAATAATGGTCACGGTGGTGGAGAAGTCATTGTCGCCGCATACGTATGACAAGAAAAACATTCCTTTTTTCATTTAGTAAAATGATTCGTATAAAAAGATTCCTTTTGAATAAACGTAAAAGTCAAAGGGTTTTATACACCGTATAAAGGAAAGTTGTGTATAAAACAAAATATGCCTCAATGAAAGGAGATTGAGATGAAGTCCCTTACAAAGATAATTTTTTTTAAATAAAATAGATCTATTATGTTTATTCACTATAAGTAAACATAAGTAAAGTACAAATACAAGATAAGACAAAATAATATCATGACATAATTTGGAAGTAGGAGATTAACCCAAAGAATAGAAATTGGGTTAAGAAGTTCCCTTACCTCGTGTCCGATTTGACTCGAACGCTGTTTAACCTCCTAAATAATAAACTATAGTTAATCTCTACTATCTTAAGAACCTTTTTCAATTTCATTATCCCTTTTATATCACTTATTACAGTGTTACGAAAATTATATAGTCATTTAAGTTAATAATGGTCGTTTTGTCAATCTTTGGTACTTGAGTCATAAATAAACATTTTATAATTACATGTTGTTCTTGTGGTGAAATATCCATTATATCTAGAATTATATTCATGATGTAGATATCATATATATCATATATATCCAGTATATACATGAATTTATAATATTACATAACATTTAGAGGTAAGAAATGAAAACCACCGTTCATGAAGACGGTAAGCTGTACGTACGGATGAACGATACTTTCATTTCTATTTCGTATTTAATGGAATGAACTTATAATTATATAAAGGTATAATATAATTCAGGTATAATATAATGTATAATACCATTTAATCCATCCTTTATACATCCCACATATGGCATTAACGATTCAAGTCACTTTGAGGGGGTAGTAGTCCACACTTCCTAAAACGAAAATATCGCGTTTACCCATAATGGAAACCATAAAGGTATGCCATAAATGAAAAATAAAGAAGATTTAGTTAAACATAAACATATTATATATCATATATAAATATAGTTACATATTAATGGCCACCTTTTAAGGTGTTATATGAGTGTTGAACGATCATCGTTTCGTGAGGTAGAAATTCGCCATCCACAGAAACAGTATGTTCTTTAACCATTAGATGTAAGTGTGTGTAATTGTAGCTCTAATCCTTCTTATTAAAACATCCTAGTATATTGAAGATACTGGTTTTGTTACAAAAGAAAGTAATAAAAATAGTTTAAGGTGTTAGAGAAGAAAAATAAAACAAAATAACATAAGGGAAGACTTTACCTTAAAATCAGGTAACTCCTTTTTGATTTGAGCCAAAGGCTTCCTTGGGAAGAATTATGCCCAAAGTGGGGCTTCTAGGAGTAAGAGAGGGAAGTTTAGAGAGTATTTATGCAGAGGTTGTCCGAGCCAAAAGGCTTTGAAGGTGTGAATAATGTGGTAGTGGTGGGGGCCTTTTATAAGTGGAGAGGAGGGGCACTCTTGGAAAGTCATGAAATGTTACTTTACTATATAATCCTTTTCGGATTTTAAAGGTCCCAAACTTATATATTTCGAGTATTAGGTGATAAGGGTTCTAAATATACTCATCCAATATCTTTTTGACATGTTTAAGTCTTAGATTTTACATTATCATTTCATTTTATTTAAATCTTTAATTAATGAGGTTCTCACTGCATCATCATGGTGTCATGAAAAATTTAATTTATTTAATATATAAAAATTATAAAAAACTTTCATGATGTAGGAAATATTTTTAGATTTCTAATGAATATTTATAGTAAAAAATATGACATGTATAACCCCATTTAAAAATTGTTTTAGTAAAACATCTCATGTTTGTGACATTTTTATTTTAACATTAAATAAAAAGTATTTAATGTCATTTTCCTACCAAGGTGTCTCCATGGGGTCCCCAAGTTGACACATGGATTTTATTGGTCGTACATGACTCATCCAATATGGGTAGGACATGTGTCAAGGTCATTTCAAATTATTATAACATTATTCTTACCTTAAATTACACTAATTACCTTTATTCGCGATTAATTAAACTTAATAGTTACTATTCACCAAAAATTATTTTAATCCCATTGAACCAAATTTTACTTCCTAATGACAACCATGTATGTCGGATTTTTGAAAATCAAATCACAGAAGTGGTAATGTTTCATTTAAATGAAAAATTAGTTTTTTAACTACCACTTAGTGGTTTCACTATTCATCAAAAATTGAAGTTTTTCAGAACAATGCCAAAATTTCACCCTAAGCTATAATTGATATTCCGAATTCAAAAATGATGTATATTTTACAAAATTCAAAACATATAAGTTGCAATAATTAATTTTATAAGTAATTCCCGTTGTCACAACAAATAGCGTGTTTTTAAGAAACAATATATATCAAAAGATTGAAAATTGTTTATGTCCAATTTCAAAGTTAAATTAATTATAATGACCACCATTGGATAAAATGGTAAAAATATATTCTAATTATACATTAAAACCACTCAATAGTATAATTTATCACTATAAATTATTTTTATTAAAAAAGTTTTTCTTAAGTATTTTTCACTATTCATAAAAAATTGGAAGTTCTCAGAAAAATAACAAAAATTCAACATATGCTAATTTTGATATTCCGAATCCAAAAATGAAGTCCATTTTGAAATATAAAATATATATAATTTAAAAAGGTGTTTATTACTATTCATAATGGATATTTTGATTAGTCATAGTGTGTTGGAATGTCGAACTTGCGTACAATGCAAGCTATTACATTATTGAAAGAGAAGCGTATCATGGAAGCTCGGGGTGTTACATTCTACCCTCCTTAAATAAATTGCGTCCTCGCAATTTGGAATTTTTTTTTGAAAATAAAATCTTGAAAATAGAAAATTATGTTTTGGAAAACCCACATCGGATATAAGGTTAATAAAATTTAGCCTTAATAAGAGGGAAACAGAAATGAAAAAGTCACCACCAAATTATGATATCGATAAGGATAACATTAGTGGTAATTAGAGACATATAATTGGAGGAAAAACGTAAATATTTGTAGGGAGTTATTGAGGTCATCAATCACAAACAACTGTAAAATTAAGGGCCTCAAAGCCTTCAATCTATGTTGATTCAAAATATTATCAGTTCAACAAGACATAAGGTATTAGGATAACACATTTTTTGTTTTAATATCCCTTTACTAAAGTTTAAGAATTAATTTATTCATAGAATAAGAGATAGGTATATATATATTTATGCTTGACAAGTAGAGTTTCAACCTTCAACTAATTTCTACTACAAACTCATCTTTCACTCAAAAATATTATATTTATCCTAATCGTACAAGGTTAAAAATATTAACACATACCATTTAGATTGGGAAAACTATTTTCTAATAACCAGGGACTTCCTGTAGGATTGTGGTAGGTAATAAAGGCCTATCGCACTATGGTTGTGGGTTCGATTCCTACAGCTTTGTCCGACGCGACGGGTTATCCCCCAACCTGCAGGTTGTCCTTTTCCTAAAAATATAGTATTATAATATTCCAAAAGTAATCTTCAGAAATGTTTTAACCTTAAACAATACTATCCAAAGTTCAACTTAATCCATTTCAACCTTTATAGTAATCCAAAATACCTCTGTCCAGACTTTCTCTAAAATGTCTCTAAATTCCAAAATCAATTGTATCATCAGGTTCCCAAACAAAGTAAAGTTTCTCTTATTGTCACATACTAAAAATATGATTACCTTAATCATATTAAAACCTTAATGAAATCAAAAAAGTAATACAGTAAAATCCTTATATATATCACATTATTCTTATAACCAGAATATAATACTTGAGTCCAAAAGCACCAATACATTAATTATTCCACTTCAACTGTAGTAACAACATAAGATTTTCCATGATCCCTTGGCCTTTTCTGAGGTAATTTTCCCTGACACTTAGGACATTCATTTGCATAATGCCCCATTTTCCTACAATTGTAGCATTCAACATTGATAGCATCTTTCTTTCCCTTGCAATCATGAGCCTGGTGACCTTTTTCTCCACCTTTATAACAAACTTACATTCCTTTTAGGCAAGTACCCGGGTGATTCTTCCCACAATTATCACATAATGGAAAATCCTTTTTCTCTTTTTCCCTTTATCTGTCTCTTGTTCCACCGTTCTCTTCTTCTCTTGTTTTACATTATTGTCATAGGATTTAAGGAATTCCTTTTCTATCTTGATAGCACACGAGACTATATCTTCGTATGTTGAGAAATATTATGATACTAATGCTCGATGGAGAAACGGTTTTAAACCATCAAATAAACGATCGAAATTACTTCTTGGGTTACGTATATAATCTGCAGCATGCCTCGCTAACCTTGTAAAGTTAGCCTCATACTTTGCGACATTCACATCCTCCTTCTGCCTCAGACTCAGAAATTTCCTTTCCATATCTGCTCGACGGTCATGTGGAAAGTATTTTTCTAAGAAAATTTCCTTAAACTCCCTCCATTCCATACTTGATACTTCTTCATCTTCATTTGTGTTTGAATCAGCGACCACCATTGATCGGTATCTCCAGTGAGGCGGTAGACTGCCATGAAAATCTTCTCCCTTTCGCTAATCCTCAAGGTGTGGAATATTTTCTCTAATAAGTTTATCCATTGCTCAGCTACTAATGGATTTGTACCCCCATTAAATGTTGGCGGTTGTTGCCTCATGAAGCGGTCTAACATTGATCCTCCACGTTGTGGATTAGGGTGCTCCATACGAGTAAGTTTATTATTCATAACCTGAGTGAGTTGTCCCAGTATGGCAATAATTTGATCAAAACCAGTTGAATCTCCAGCTCCACAATAATTATCTTGAGTAGGAGGGAAATCCCTACACAGAGTGCATGCATTGATACAGTTTCCATTCCTCCCACTAGGCACCATTTCTAAACAATGGCATAAAATAGATTAGTTTATGAATTAAAATACATAATTACATACTTGTAAAACACTTAACATAAATTGAACTATTTATAGATGTAATCCATAATCATAAAAATGTTTTCTTGGAGGAAGTATATACTCATAATCCCTTCATAATGGTTTGTAAAAAAAATGAGAATTATCCTAAGCATATCCCACGGGAGTGTCGTAACCAAGAGTGCAGCAAGGCCCGTTGTTGTGCACCAGTTCCCGTTTGAGTCTAGCTCAAAGCGGTGTTTTCAGGTTTTACACCTAGGTACATCTGTGCCAGAGCTACCTCTACCTGCTCATATCCAGACTGGGATGTATTTCTTAGAAAACTCATAAAATCTCAATAATACCAAAATTCTAGTAAGTTCTTCAATACTAATCCTCAAAGTCTATCTTAGAGCTATGTGCTCTAATAAGAGTTTATCAAAACCTATCTTCCAAGGTTAGTACTAAACTGCATCTGATACCAACTGTAACGCCCCGACCCCAGTTAACCAGAGTCGGTGCGTTATTGCGTAACATTAGCATGATCACAAAAGATCAAGTCACTAAAGACAGATTAGTTTAGTAGCCTTGGAAACACTAGATACATTCATAAATGTTACATTACATCATAAAGTGAAAAACTACAATAACACAGTCTCCATTTTCGACACTCATATCCCCTTCAGACTATCCCTGCAGGTTATTCCTAAAATACATCTTCACATCTTGGAAAAATTAAAACATTGAAAGGGGTGAGCACAGATGCTCAGTAAGGATAATAATATAGCGGAAGCTATAATAAATAAACATAAACATTTAAGGCAATGTATGACTAAAACAAAATCATTTTAAACATGAACTTCAACATAATATTGAAAAAGTAAAATGAGATAATGTCATTTACTTATTCACATGGATATTCTATTGGTCTAATAATCACATGCAATATCAATAACCAATTTCATAATGATGGAATGCATAATGTCAGACTATCATAACAACGTAGCCAAGGCCTCATGCCAAGACTACAAATAAGATTTTGTCAAGGCCTCGTTCCAAGACACTAGTTTGTCTCATGAGACTTGCCGATTCATTGAGGAGCTATAACGGGCTCCACCCGTCACTTGTTAAGTCTACTGCATTCCTCATATGAACAGGTTTAAACATATCATAAACCATAACATAATCGTATCACATAAAACATGCATAAAGGAAACATAACATTTCCACATTTAAATCACAAGATATCAATAAAACACATTGATATAATAAAAACATTATCAAAACCATTTTCAATACCAAAATAAAATAAAATTATAACTTGGTATTTATTTTTCATTTAAAAAATTTATGGCTTGTAGAGGAAGCCGAAACTCAAATAATGGTCACGGCGGTGGAGAAGTCGTTGTCGCCGCATACGTACGACAAGAAAAACATTCCTTTTTTGTCATTTAGTAAAACGCTTTGTATAAAAAGATTCCTTTTGAATAAACGTAAAAGTCAAAGGGTTTTATACACTTTATAAAGGAAAGTTGTGTATAAAAAAAATATGCCTCAATGAAAGGAGATTGAGACGAAGTCCCTTACAAAGATAATTTTTTTAAATAAAATAGATCTATTATGTGTATTCACTATAATTACACATAAAGAAAGTAAAAATACAAGATAGTACATAATAATATCATGACATAATTTGGAAGTAGGAGATTGACCCAAAGAAAAGAAATTGTGTTAAGAAGTTCCCTTACCTCATGTCTGACTTGACTCGACCGCTCTTTAACCTCCTGAAAAATAAACTATAGTTAATCTATACTTGCTTAATAACCTTTTTCAAGTTCATTATCCCTCTTATATCACTTATTACAATGTTACGAATGTTATGTAGCCATTTAAGTGAATAATGGTCATTTTGTCGATCTTTGGTACTTGAGTCAAAAACAAACTTCTTATAATTACAAGTTGTTCTTGTGGTGAAATATCCATTATATACAGAATTATATTCATTATTTAAATATCATATATATCATATATATCTAGTATATACATGAACTTATAATATTACATAACATTTACAGGTAAGAAATGAAATGCACCGTTCATGGAGACGGTAAGCCGTACGTACGCATGAACGCTACTTTCATTTCTATTTCATATTTAATGGAATGAAATTATAATTATATAAAGGTATAATATAATTCCAGTATAATATAATGTATAATACCATTTACTCCATCCTTTATACATCCCACATATGGGGTTAACGATTCAAATCACATTGAGGGGACGGTGGTCCGCACTTCCTAAAATGAAAATATCGCGTTTACCCATAATGGAGACCATAAAAGTATGCAATACATTAAAAATACAGAAGCATAAGTAAAACATAAAAATATTATATATAATATATAAATATAGTGACATCTTAATGGCCACATGAGACGGTGTTATATGAGTGTTGAACAATCATCGTTTCGTGAGGTAGAAATTCTCCATCCACAGAAACAGTATGTTCTTTAACCATTAGATGTAAGTGTGTGTAAGTGTAGCTCGAATACTTCTTATAAACACATCATAGTATATTTAATATACTGGGTTTGTTACAAAATAAAGGAATAAAAAGTGTTTAAGGGGTTGGAGAAGCAAAATAAAACAAAATAACATAAGGAAAGACTTTACCTAAAAATCAGGTAACTCTTTTTTGATTTGAGCCAAAGGCTTCCTTGGGAAGAATTATGCCCAAAGTGATGATTCTAGGAGTAATAGAGGGAATTTTAGAGAGTATTTGTGTAGAGTTTGGCCGAGCCAAAAGGCTTTTATGGTGTGAATAAGGTGGTAGTGGTGGGGGCCTTTTATAAAGAGAGAGGAGGGGCACTCTTGGAAAGTCATGAAATGTTACTTTATTATATAATGAGTTTCAGATTTTAAAGGTCCCGCACTTATATATTTCAAGGATACAGTGATAAGGGTTCTAAATATACTCATCCAATAGGTTTTTGACATGTTTAAGTCTTATATTTTACATTATCTTTTCATTTTATTTAAATCGTTAATTAATGAGGTAATCGCTGCATCATCATGGTGTCATAAAAAATTTAATTTACTTAATGTATAAAAATTATAAATAAATTCATAATGTAGGAAATATTTTTATATTTATAATGAATATTTATAGAAAAAAATATGACTCGTATGACCCCATTTAAAAATTATTTTAGTAAAACAACTCATGTTTGTGACATTTTTATTTTAACATTAAATAAAACTTTTTTAATGTCATTTTCCTACCAAAGTGTCTCCATGGGGACCCCAAGTTGACCCATGGATTGTCTTGGTCGGCCATGACTCATCCAATAGGGGTAGGACATGTGTCAAAGTCATTTAATATTATTATAACATTATCTTTACATAAAATTACACTAATTACCTTTAATCGCGATTAATTAAACTTAAAAGTTACTATTCACCAAAAATTATTTTAATCATATTGAACAACATTTTAATTTCTAATGAAAACCATGTATGTTGGATTTTTGAAAATCAAATCACAGAAGTGGTAATGTTTCATTTAAACATAAAATCAGTTTTTTAACTACCACTTAGTGGTTTCACTATTCATCAAAAATTGAAGTTTTTCAGAACAATGCCAAAATTTCACCCGAAGCTATAATTGGTATTACGAATTCAAAAATGATGTATATTTCATATAATCCCAGAAATATAAGTTTAAATAATTAATTTTATAAGTAATTCCCGCTGTCACAATAAATAGCGTGTTTTTAAGAAACAATATATATCAAATGATTGACAATTGTTTATGTCAAATTTCAAAGTGAAATTAATTATAATGACCACCATTGGATAAAATTTTAAAAATATATTCTTATTATACTTTAAAACCACTCAGTATTATAATTTATCACTATAAATTATTTTGATTAAAAAAGTTATTTTTAAGGATTTTTCACTTTTCATAAAAAATTGGAAGATCTCAGAAAAATACCAAAAATTCAACATTGGATAATTTCGATATTCCAAATCCAAAAATGAAATCCATTTTTATATATAAAATATATATAATTTCAAAAGGTGGTTATTACTATTCATAATGGCTATTTTGATTAGTCGCGGTGTGTTGGAATCTCGAACTTGCGTACAATGCAAGCTATTGCATTATTGAAAGAGAAGCGTATCGTGGAAGCTCGGGGTGTTACATATAGTGTATGTGTAAAATGGTTTCAAAGTATATATAATTTCATTGATATAATAAATCAAGAAAGAAGGTGAAGAGATAAGAAAAAAAAATAGAGAATATACCAGTTTGATTATTTTTAGAAAAGAATATCTCCATAGAAATTTGAATAAAAGACCAAAAAAACATTTAAATGCCTCATGAAAATAAAAATTTTAAGTAACCAACATTTAGTTTTTTACAAAAAAAAATACATGTCACATTCAATCACAGAAGCATCCAACACAATTTAATGGTAATTAAAACATATAAATTCCACATGCTGCAGGTAAAAAGATTCAAATAAAACTAAAAATCATATTTTTTTGTACAAAATAAAACATCCATGAATTCTGATGTCAGTACCATTATGACACCATGATGAATTAATCATATTGAAGATTAAACATTTTATCCCCAATGGGAAGTGAATAGTAAAAAATTAAGCATTCATGAATCATGAAAAATGAAATAAGACTTAAAATATCTATTTGAGAACTGAAAATTTATCATAATTCTATATCATTCATTTATAATGGTTTTAAATTATATATAATTACATCGATAATATAATGTATGTAGGAAAGTGTAGAGGTAAAAAAATTGATAATAGGAAAGTATGATTAATTATAGTAAAGGCCAACTCCATATGAATTCTAATCAAATATCATAAAAAAATTATCAACACTGAAAAAAAATGAATGTATTATGAAAATTTAGAGGAGAATCAGAAAAAGAGGACAAATATTGCGACTAAAAAAACCCCGGAAGCCCGGATTTTATGCCTACTACCATTGCATTTTAAAAAGATACAAGGAAATTGTGTAATAAAGGACTGAATAGTTTATTAGTCCTAGTAAACTAGACATATACATGATTATTTTATATCAATTGAATACAAAAATTAAAGTAGATTTTTTTTCGATAATATCTTTATTCCGTCCACAATATCATTTCATACCATTATAAGTACACTTCAAGGATTATTGGGGAAAAGAACTGAAATAATGGTGAAGTCAAATTATTAGGAAGGGTTAAGTACAGGGGAACAAATAAAGAATCAATAATCACAGTTAATATGTAAAGGTAAATTACTGAGCAGACGTTCCATTAAAATAACTAAATAAAGAAAAATCAATATGGAAAGCTGAATAAATAAGCACACCATCCATTTAAATAACTAGATAAGGAATAATAAATTTGGAAAGGTAAATGGATGAAAACTATTCTAGTTAATAAATAAACTAAGAATCAAATGTATCCATAGATTTTTTTTATAGTAAAAATCTCATGGACAATAATAACTAAATATGAATGAATGAAATGCTTAATTATTAGACGATATATATCCCAGGTGCCCAGAACCTTTCATCTTAAGTCCTTTCACAAGATGGTTTAAAACTGATGGTTAGACACCAATTTAGCATTGGATAGCAAATTGATTCATTTGTGTAGACCACTAATGCATCGAGGGGATTACTCTAAATGGTCCCCAAACATTGTCATACCATTCCAAATAATTACACATATATCAAATAATTGATTTAATTCATAAATAATAAGCCTTATCAAATATCTTTATTGAATAAATAATACAAATTCATCAATATTTTCCCAAATAATAAAATAACTATAAAAGTAAACACCATATGTCAAAATGGAGTGTGGTTTAGGAGGTAATCATATCCAGGATAAATAATGTTGATATTTAGGGGAAATTTAGGGTTCAATGGTCACTCAAAAGAGAATAAATCAATGGGAACTTAATGACTAAAAAATGATCCAGTGAAGTGAATTTCAATATTATCATTGGTCAAAATAATCTTAATCCATTAATTGTAAGAATAATGATCACATCAATACGATTTATACCCATTTGAGTAATAATAAGGGTTTTTTCATTTATTACATAAAAATATCTTAAAAAACATTCTTGGGGAAAATATCTTTTTCATTTTGAAAAATATTTTGAAAATATTTTTATTTGAAAGTAACATTTAAAGAAAATTCACTAAAAATATATCTTTATTAACATGAAGAGTGGCCTTCAAAGAAATTATGGTGGATAATTTTTTACATGTTATAAAAGGTAAAAAAGAACATTCATTTATCATTAAAAAGTGTTTTGAAAAGTTCCTTGTCCTATAAATGAAAAAAATATATTCCTTTTAAAAAAATTTAGAAAAAAGCCAAAATGGGTAAAATTTTATTTAATAAATCATTTTTAAAGTTCTAAGATATTTTTTGATTTTTTTAAAAAAAATATAGTTTTGGAATAAACCATGTTTCTGACCTAAGAGAGAAATGAAGTCATCTTTTTTTAAATTATTTTTCTAAAACATTTTAATCACCAAAAAGTGAATAAAAATCGAACTATTACATGAAAATATAATGAAAACCAATTAAAGAATAAAATAAAATGGATTATTATTTAATTATCATATAATCTTCATTAATTAAAATTCAATAATGAACAATCATGATTAGAATGAGATTGCGAAATAAACCATTAAAATGATCATAATAGTGAAGTGATAATTAAAAAATGAATTAGTTGAGTGTATTGACAATAAGTCCTCTAAAAACAAGTGGGAATAAAACAAAATATAATCAATATTCACTATAATCATAATCATATAATATTATGGACATCGAAAAAGAAATATAACCCAATGAAAAGAAATTAAGTTATGAATTTTTTTAAAAAACTTGTTAACTTTAAAATCAATGAACCTTAAAAGTAATGATTCAAATTGAAACATAATATAAAATAAATAATGAAGTATTCATGATACTAAATTTCAAAGGGTCTGTATATACTCCCTAAAAAATAAACAATCTTCATAACATTACAATATGTCTCAATGAAATGAAATTAAGATTTAATCCCTTACCCTGTGCTTCTTTTTTGTTGAACATGCTTTAAAATCTAGTATAATGGATTTAAAAATGAAATAAACCTATTTTCATACCATATTAATATTTATGATATCATATATGATCCATTTATAGAATATTATTACCTTTTAATTACTAAACATTCATTATTTTCATCATTTTAGGTAATAACTTGTTTTGTTCTTTGAGAACATTTTGAATGTTTTTGTCCTCTTACATCGGTCATGATTTCATAATATACAGAATTTAATGCATGATAGAAATATTTTATAGATTAAATATATATTTATTTTTATTAATCCAAAAAATTTGGTGATATGAAATGAAATATATCGGTCATGGAGATGGTAATTTGTATATATGCATGAACGTTGTTTCAATTTTCCTATTTCATTGAAAGAATGAAAAGTAAATTATATATATATATATATATTATCATTACAGTTTAATTATTGTGTCATATGTGTCATATATTTTTATTAAACCAATTTTTAATTATTCCATGTATCGCGTGAATGAATCACATCGCTTCGTGAGGTGGTAATCCGCTGTACACACGAACAATGCTATCATATTACCACAAATTAGAAAGAATGAAGTAATGTGTTATACAATAATTCTAAAATCATAATAAAATAATAACTATTATATATAAATCATATATAAACTATAATTCTATAATTATTCCCAACCTTGAAAGTTGTTAATGGAAAAATGAATGTCCTCGGTTCACGAGGGGGTAGTTTTTCTTACACATGAATGATGATTTCATGACCATTTCATGGAAGTGTGTGTGTTTATAAGTCATAAAATTAACAAAAAATATCTTAGTATATGTAATATTCTGATTTTATTTTATGATCATGGAATAAGAAGATCTTTTGGAGGTGTAGAAGGAAATAAAATAAAAATTCTTCTAGAAATAATTTTCCTCTTCTTTTGGTTTCCCCATTAGTTTTGAACTAAAAACTTGAAAGGATTTATTTAAAAAAAATATTCTAATATTATGATATTAGGTAGACTATGAATTGATTTTGTTAGCTCCTATCTTAACCAAATTGGTTTGATGGTGTGAAGAATGGAGGAGAGGTTATGGACCTTTATAAGTTTGGTGAGTGACAAACTTGTAACTTTTTGAAATAGGTAACACGATCCATGATTTTTCAATGTAGAGTAACCCAAATAATTCAAAAAACTAGATCATGTAAGATATATGTTCTAAATATGGCTATAAAATTTGTGCCATATAATTTTATTGGTCAATTTCCCCTTATGAATAATGTTTAATCCCTCGAAAAACTAGTTTTTTTAATCATTGTAATTAATTTTAACTTCATTCAAAAATTATTTTGGTGTGTAATTTAGTTTAACTCATTATAAATTAAAAGTTATTCCAATTCAAAAAATATAATACATTATTAAAAATTAAACCCATATAAGTGTAAAAAATAAATTTAAAATTAATCTCGTAGATGGGACAAACAATACATTTTTAACTTGAAAATGTTCAAAACATTACTAGGTTTTTATATCTAAATTCAATATAAAAATGGCTCCCATGACATAATTTTGATTAATATATGTATTATTTATCAATTTATTACTTTAAAACCGATTCAAAATATAATTTATCATTAAAAATTATTAATATTAAAAGGTACTTCTCAATTAAATTCCAATATTTTTCATTATTCATCAAAAAATGAAACCTCTGAGAAAGGTGAAAAAACTTCACCCTAAAATAATTATGAAATATATATTTCAAAAATAGATTTTGGTGTATCAAATAAAATTTATAATTTTTTTAAAATTTAGCTATAAAACAAGTTTTCCATTAAAAAGCAGCAAAACCACCTTTAGAAAAATACAGATTTTTAGGTGTAAAATAAGATTTATCCTAATCTTATGCCTATCAAATTTATTGGATGAATTTGAAAACATTTTATTAAATATTGAATATATAAATTTCATTTACGTCATTTATTTATAGTAATTAATTTAATTTATAAGGATAAAACTCTTTCGATGTATAAATATTTTTTCTATAAAAACATTTCCTTTATATTCAATATGTTTTTACATTAATTTATAATTAATTAGTGAATAATTAATTCAAACATATAGTTTAATAAGCTTGATAAAAATATTAAAAAATTATAATTTAATCTCTAGGATATAATTTCAATTTTAAATAATACTATTAATAATATTCGATAAAACTCTATCTTGCATGCAACGCATGGTATCGAAGAAAGTCATTGTTGCGTGTAAAACAAGATAACAATGTGTTGAATTAATTAAAATACATATCATATATTGAATTTATTTAAAATATTAAATATATTATAATGATTCAGGATATTACATTCCCTTTTACACTTGGTGTTGTGTGTCATATACACTATTGATTATAATGCTATTATTTTAGAATTTTGGGGTGTTACTTTCCCTCCACTTTATATAAATAATATCCTCACAATTTAAACTTGATCTTGGTAATATAGGGTTTGAAATTTTAAAATAAATTTGTTAAGAAACATATATCATAAAAACTATTAATAAAATATACGCTTAATAAGAGAGAATGAGAAGTATAAAGATCACGTGGAACAATACAAAATGAGGTTCTTAAGTAAGAGAACTTCAGTGGAAAATAAAGATATGGGCATAGAGGAAAAAGAATACATATTTATAGAGAGTGGTTAAGGTCATTGATCAAAAACAAGTGAATGGTCAAAAAATGTTTAGGGGATCAAAACCTTAAATCTAATTGGTGTGAAAAGGTAATTAACATCACTATAAATGACGGTAATAAAATATAATTTTATTTCAAGATACTTTTTCTTAATTTGAAGAATTATTTTACTATCTAAGAATATAAGGAAATACCCTTTTGTGATATATTTCTATTTCAAAAGACATATTTCCTCATTTTTTTTCTTCAATCAAAATCATCTCTTATTCTAAAAAATAAATATCTAAAAATAAATTTGTTTATTCCTAAAGAACCAAAATTCACTTCCAAAATATCCATAAAAGAGTGAAAATATTTCTATCTAACTCAAAATGTTTTCCAAAACCAATATGGTTGGTACATTAATCATAAAAATAAAAATTTAATACCAATATTTCATAATTAATTTTTATTTACAATCTTGTTTAACTAAAAAATAACATACTAACCAGGGCATCATGTAGGCTAGTGATGTGTGTGAAACCCTTATCATCCTTTGGTCATGGGTTCAATCCCTGCCTCTATATGGGAATTGATGGATTTTCACGCAGTATGAAAGTTTTTTTCAACAATATATTAAAGTAATTATAATAATGTTCCCTAAATAAATAAAATGGATATCCTTGAAAGTAATGTAATTATTAAAAACCCATTTTATTATGATTATCAATATTAATTTTTTTTCCAAAAATAAATAATATTATTTGAATATTATTAAAATTATATTAATGTTCAAATTAACCTTAAAGGATATCAATAACTTTAAACAAATATCTACGAAATGTAAAGGCCTCATTCCTAATAAAAATTCTAGTAAGTCATATACTTGCCAAAAATTTCTAAAAAATATCCTTAATATTGTGACATTCCGACCACACACATTTTCAAAAGGGGTGTTCAAAACATTGAACTTATGATCAACCTTAAAATCACTTCCATGATGGTTTTCATTACATTAAAGTTAATAAATAAATTTGTGCTTCTAAAATATAACCCCATACTTAGATGTTTCATAATTTTTGTCACCAAAATATAATTGATAAAAATACTTCTAAAATTTTATTCTCGAATCCCAATACATAAATACTTCATCTAATTTATTTTCATATAGGTCCTCCCTTGGAATTAGTATTGACCTAGGACATTAATTATCATTATCTATTTAAATACATCATAATGGTTTGTAATGAAAATAACAATTATCCTGATAATATCCTTGGTATTTTCAAACTAGATGCATAGTAAGGAAATATTTCTTGTTCCAGGTTATTCTCATGTTGAGATCGACACACCCTTTTTAGAGTTGTTACCCCTATGTACATCTATTCCAAAAACATTATCATTTTTAGTATCCAGATATGAATGTATTTATAGAATGACCCATATAACCTCAACCATACCAACTCATTAAGAGCTTATTATATAGTTATTATCAAGTTATATAGTAGGGTTATGTTCCAAAATATATGTTTTCATATATCTAGTTATCAAGGATTCTTCTAAACTTCCTCTAATAATAATTATAGTGACCCCAACCCTAGTATCCTAGAACCAATGCCTACTACCATTACATTGGATGAAGATAGAAGTAAACTATAGAACAATGGACCAAATAGTTTATAATACTTGGTAAACTATATGCATACATGAGTCTAGTATTAAAATTGAATACACAAATTAAAAGATAATTTTATAGAATAACTTTAGTTTATCATGCATATCATTCCATATCATTCTTAGTTCATTTCATGGAATCATGGGGAAATAGAAAAAATAAGATTGAGTTCAAATTCTAAGTAAGGGTCATGTATAATGAAAGAAATAATAAATCAATAAGAATAATAAATATGGAAAGTTATATAACTAAGAACACATGCCATTTAAATAATTGGACAAATAAAAATCAATATAGAAAGGTATATAACTGAGAAAACAATCCATTTAAATAACTTGATATGGAATTTTAAATATGCAAAGGTAAATATTAAAAAACTAGGTCAATTAATCTATAAAAAGATAATTAAATTCATCCATATATTTTCTCATAGTGAAAATATCATCTAAAATTTTAACTGAATCTAAATAATGGTAATTCATAATTATTGGGTGAAATGTTTCCCATATATATGGAACCTTTACCATCAATACCAATTAAATGATAGTTGAAAACTAGTGGGTAGAAACCCATTTTTCTTAGGCTAGCCAACTGATTCACCACATTATACTAATGAATCATCGTGGAGAATAATATAAATGGTCCCCAACCTATGTCATGCCTATCCAAATATTTCCTCATATATCGAATAATCGATTTATTCATAAATAATGTTCCTTATAAAATATCGATATTGGGAAAAGAATTTTAATTTATCAATATTTTCCCAAATAATAGAATAATATTCAAAGTGAATATAGATTTTATAATTGGTACACAGTTTAGGAAATAATGATATCCATGAAAAATAATGTTTATATTTATGGACAATTTAATGTCTAATGGTCATTGGAGAGTGAATAACTAAAATGGATGTTAATTACTACACAAATGATTCAATGATTTGAATATCAATACTATCTTAGGTCAAAATAATCATAATATACCCAAATGATAGATAATTATGGTATCAATATAAGACATACCCATTGAAGTAAGAATAAGGCCTGTTGTAGTTTATGAAATAAGAATGCAATCTAAAACATTATTGAGGAAAATATCCCTTTAAATTCTATTTTTTTTCAAAATATATTTATTTTAAATTCAATATTAAAAAATTCATTAATAAATTTTTTTGGAAACTTGTAAACGAATCTTCAAATAAACAATGACCGTTAATATCGTACATGTTCTGCACAGTAAAGAGAATATGCCTTTTGCACTGTAAAAAGGAAATTCCCTTGTTTGAAAAATGACAGGAATATTCTTTTAAATGCATTTAGTAAAAAGTAAAAATGGGTAAAAATTTATTTAATAAATAATTTTTAAAGTTATAAAAAAATTAAAACATTTTTAGGAAAAAAGTATTTGGAAGAAAATAGGATTTAGATAGAATAGATAAATGAAGTCGGGTATTCTTAAGAACATTTTATAAAATATTTAAATACCAAAGTGTAGAAAAAACGTTACTCTTAATTAGAAAATATTTTTAAAAACAAAATTAGAATAAAATTAAAGGTTTTATTGATTAATGGTAATATAATTTCATTTTATTAAAATTCAATAACAAATCTTCTCAATTAGAATGAGATTGTGAAATAAACACTTAAAATGATCTTAACTTTGAAGTGATAATTAATCATTGAATGAATTATGGGTATGAAATTTAAATACACATAAAACAAGTGGATTTAAAAAATATATAGTCAAAACTCATTATAAACTTTATCATATAATATCAATAACTATGAATAAGTAATATAACCCAATGAATAGAAATTGAGTTATGAAATTCCTTTTCTACATGGTAAATTTAAGATGAATTACCATTTGATTAAATGATTAAAATTTAAAATCAAGATAACATAAATAATTTATTATTAATGATATTACATTCCAATGTGGTATTATATGCACCATATAAATGAAACTAGGTTCATAACATTATAATTTTCCCCAGTGGCATAAAATTGAGATGAAATCCCTTGCCATATGATTCCTTTTGGTTGAATGTGATTTAACCACAAATATAATGGTTTTAAAAATGTTATTAAATTTTTAAATAAGCATATTAATATTAATTATATCATATATGATCCTTTTATAACAAATTATTACCTATTCATTAATAATATTTCATTAATTTCATCGTTTCAGGTAAAAACATGTTTTGTTTTTCGAGTATGTTTTGACTTCTTATTTTTTGTTCCTCTTAAAAAAATCATGATTTCATCATATATAGAATGTAAAACATGATTTTAATATCATATAAATTCATTATATATCTATTTATATTAATTAATAAAATTTGGTGGTATGAAATGAAATACACTATTCATTGAGATAGTAGGTTGTATGTATGCCTGAACATTGCTTCCATTTTCTTGTAATATTGAAAGAATTTAAAGTAAATGATATATATATATATATATTATTGTTACAGTATCATTATTATTTCATATATATTATATATATTTATTAGATTCATTCTTAATACATTCCATTCATAGCGTGAACAAATCACATCAATTCGTGAGGCAGTAGTACCCAAACACGCGAACGATGTTATCGTAATACTAAAAAATGGACATCATGATGTTATGTGTTATATAATAATTAAATAAGAATAATTACATGATAAATATCATTTATATCTTATATAAACTATAAATATATCATTATTCACATCCATTAATGGTGCTAATGGGGAAACGAACGACATTGGTTCGTTAGGCGGTAGTCCATCGTACCAACGAAGGATGATTTCAAAACAAAATTGATGCATGTGTGTTTTTTTAGGTCATAAAATTTAAATAAAAACATCTAACTATATTTATTATTCTTTTGTTATTTTATGATCATGGAATTATAATAATTTTAGGAGGTATAGAATGAAATAAAATAAAAATTCTTTTTGAAGAACATTACCTCTTCTTCAGCTTTCCCTTTTAGGTTTGCACAAATATGTTGAATGGTTTTCTTTATTAAGAAAATAATTACTCTAGTTTTAGGATATGAAATTTGGTAAGTGATTTGGATATGTATTTTCCAAAAAAATGGATTTAAAGTATGAATAAGAGAAGAGAGTAAGAGGCCTTTTATAAGTGGGGTGAGTGGAAAACTTGTAAATATTTTAAAGAGTGAATTCCACCCACATTTGTTCCTCATAAAGTGGATCCAATAAAGAAAAACTATAATATATAAGTGATATGTTCTAAATATGTATATAAAATGGTTTTTGGACATGATTATAGGTTATTTGGACCCTTGAGTTTGAATTGTAGTCCCATAGTAAATTCGTTTTTGTCTTGATCGCTATATTTAATTTTAAATGCTTCAACTAATTATTTTTTTGAAAAATTAATTTCACCTTATTATAATATATAAATTATTCTGATTACTAATATCAAATCCGTTTTCCAAATTTAAGCCACATAATTGAGAAAAATTAATATAAAATTAATCCCATAAACAGGATGAGAAAGGGGGTTTTAATGTGAAAATCATCAAAATCTTACTAATTTTTTATATCTAAATTAAATATAAAAAGATTAAAATGAATTAAATTGGATTATTTTTTTTATAATTTTTCTTTATTTAATTTCAAATAATTTCAAAATATAAATTATCATTATAAATTATATTGGAGAAAATGTAGTCTTCAATTAAAATCTAGTATTTTTGACTATTCATCTAAAAATGAAACTTCACTGAAAATACCAAAAAACCTCTCTAAGATAAATTTGAAATTAAAATTTTATAAATTGAGTTTATTTTATAAAATAATTTTTTTAAAATTTTTAAAATTTTGTTTTAAAACATCCTTATCATTAAAATGTGGAAAAACTACCTTTAGAAAAATACGACTTTTATGTGTAAAATTGGATTTTTTATATTCTTATTGTTATAAAATATAATGGATGAATTTAAAACCATTTTAATGAATTAATAATTTTTAAATTTCATTAAAATAATTCTCTAATAGAAATTAATTAAATTTTTTAGGATAAAACTGTTTTGGTGCATAAAAATAGTTTTTTATAAAAACATTTCCTTTATATTCAATGGGATTTAATATTCATCTCTAATTAATTAGTAGTAAATTAATTCAAACATGTATTTTAGTGTGTTAATTAAAACATATCATAACTTCCAATTTAATTTATATGAGTTAGTTGTTATTTTAAATAACAATATTAATAGAATTCAGTAAAACTCCTTACATGTAACACAAGCTACCAAAGAATTTCATTGTTTCTTGTAATGAAAAATAACTTAGTGTTGAATGAATTTAAAGATATGTCATATAGTAAATTTATTTAAAATAGTAAATATAATTTAAGTCTTAAGATAATAGTTTCCTCTATACACTAGGAGCTGTGATTCAAACATGTTGTTGAATTGAATGTTATTATTTTAGAGTTTTTGGGTGTTAAAAATAATTTTTAGGGAAAAATTTAACATTGTCATTTAAAAAAAGAAAAAATATTCAAAAAAAATATTTTTAGAAAAGGGGTTTTTTTAAAGGGGAACATACCAAATGAAATTAATGAGATTCATCCACTAGTAGTGAGTTTTAATAGAAAGGGAGGTCTAAACACTATAGAAATGGGTCAATGTAGAAGAAATCTTAAATTGAAGCTGAGGTTAGAGATCTAGGAGACACTATCATTAAAGGATAGTAAGAAATATTATTGTCAAATCGATAGAGAAAAACCCAAAAAACTATCTAAAAATAACATCAGTGGATGACCATCCACGATCCATGATAAATACATAGATTAATAGTGGGATTAGAGCTGAAAATAGGGATTATGAGAATAGGAATATGGGGAGTGGGTGGAGCAAAGAGGGAGATGGTGGCGATGAGACGAATAGGGAAATAGATGATATACAGGATGGATATGGATATTAATAGTTGGACAATGGATGGAAATGCGGAGCATGGGAATGGGTAGATGGAGAGTGTGGGAAGCAGAGAGCTAGATGAGGACTGGGAGATAGAGAGGGAGAAGTGGGAGTGGGGGAGTGGAGGGATCCCGATAGGAAAATAGAGGGTTAGCAGGGAATGGAAATTGGGAGGGGTGAGAAACATAGTGTATAACACATGGACTCGATCTATGTGGTATATAATGAATAAAATAATTTCAATTATTTAAATTTTTACATACAGGATTCCATGTTGTTTGATATAGTGGTATCTAGTGTTCGAATAATCATATTTTTAGATGTACATATACCATTTATGAGGATATATGTTTTTGTAATTTTATGGGGACTAATGATATTTTGAAATATGTTTATTGGATTTTAATTGATTATTATGGTATACTTATCCCTTAAGTTTAGCATGTGATTTATTTTTATGGTTATCTTAAGTAATATACAATTGTATTTTGGGGACTTAAATTGAAGGGTATGTATATCCTTTAGGTATGTCACTTGATGAGTAATAAATTATGTTTATAGATGTTAATTTAATATAATTAGAATATGTGATAAAATATTCCTTATTTTTTAGTTCTAAATTAGGAAAAAACTATTTTGAAGAGATTTAACATTAGTTATATAGGTAATGTTTTTAAATTTAAACATTAGGTGTTATTATTGAGGCTTTGGAGGTTAATGTAGTTTTTCTTTATACGAAGGTTTATTAATTGTGGATATAATATTATCTTGTGAAAACTAATTTTAGTTTTGGATAATTTATAGAAGCTGGATAAGTATGTTATTATCGTTTTTTAGATCCAATAACCCGTTTAATGTTAATTTTAGTGCTTCAAGAATAAAAAATTCATTATTTTGTATTTATAATATGGGAAAAAGTATGATAGAAAAACATCACAAATAACAATCACATAATTAAATATAGAATATAGACTTGAAGAAATAAATTTTTTATATTTTCTCATGTTCTCTACCTTGATGTTAATATAATCCTTCAAACACTATAATAAGGATCTTCAAATGAAAATTTGTTCCTTTTCAATCATTTATGGTGAATTGATGGTCTCTTCTCTCATTCGGGGAGATTATATGTTAATTAAAAAATTATCCCTTAAAGAACATGTAATTATAAAAAGTATAATAATTTTTATAATAATTCCCATATTCTTTAGTGTGGATTTTACATTTATGTCTATATTTTACTTCAGACCAGTGTTAACATTTTTTGAAAACACGATTATGTGTTACTCTAGTTGATATTAATATTTTAATTTTTGTATTTTTAAATGGATGATTTTTTATCCCATTTAATGATTTGGGTTTTCAACAATGGTATTTATTAAATATTAAAAAAATACTTTCGTGGTGGAATGATTTATCATCCACTCCTTGGAATTGATGTTAAAAATATTTTAAACACTTTTTATCTAAAAAATGATAAAATTGAGATGAGGTGATATGTTTAAGGGGGTAGAATATAACACCATAATACTTTATTTTTTAATCATTTGACTCACTTGAATATTTTACTTCATATATCACATTCAACATCCGGCTTAAACGAACCACGATATACTATAGAAATGATATTATTCAGATATGAATATTAAAACCTACCTATTGGATTTGAAAGTGTGAACATGAGTAATAAAATTATAAAATATAGTTAGAAATATATTTATTAAAAAAATGAATAATATATCATACATTTATCATTAACTAGTTAGAAAAGAAGTTAAAATAACTTTAAGGAAAAAGAGACAGTTTTCATAAAACTGTATTTTTTTTGTACAATGCTTTTTTATGTTAATGATTAAATTAATCACTATTTATAATTTTTTATAATTAAATTATTATATTATATATCTGATAAAATGAATTTAAATTCATTTGATTTTTTTTTATAAAAAAAATAAATGAGGATAAAGTCATTTTGCACCTGAAAATACATTTTTCAATGAAAATGGTTTCTATTTTATTTTTTCCATGGATATTATAATTATATTCTACCACATTAAGAAATTTTAGTTCATATAATTGTACTTAATTTTGGATATAATAATATCATATTTATATTATAGTAAATGTTTGGGGTTTTTCTGAAATGATTGTTTTTTTGTTAAAAGAGAAGATTGTCTGTTTTTATAAAAATGACATTTATTTTCATTAAACAAATTAATAAAAAACAACATTATATTTTTGATTTGGTATTAAAGTAACCTAAGATCAATTTTATAAAACATAACTTGATTTATACCATATTAATTAGAATTATATTTAATTTTGGTATAAGTTCATTATTTGTCTTAAAAGCATATTTTTCAAAAAAAAAATCGTTTTCATTTTGTTTTTTTATTATATTAAGTGTAATTTCGTCCAATTATAAAAATTGAATCATTAAAATAATATTTATTATTTTCAATATTGTATTTTTATTTTTTAAATGTCATAAAGAATTCTTATAATGAATAGTAACCATGATAAAAAGTTGTCACCATAATGAATGTTAAAACGGATTAATTAAGGTTAAAAATAAGTGATTATGTAAAATATATCATCCTAAATATTGTTTGATGATATTATTCAGACCTTTATCTCCTTATATTGATAATTTGATAGATATATGGCCACTTTCAAAATAATAATACTTTATAATATTTTAAAACATTGAAACATTACAAGTGAGTCACTCCCCACACTTAAAAAAGGGAACCCTCTATCCTCAATTATTCACATACATTTATAAAATTAGCTAAGGAAATACCAAGACAACTAACTTCATAACATCCCTCCTCATGCATTAGATGTTCTGGTTTTACTTAAATACCAACCTAGAAGGTTTAATATGTAATCCAAATGAGTTTTTCAATAAAATATTTATATCTCATAAGTGAGGGTTTTCATTTTTATTTCTTGGCTTCCTTATAAATTTATATTACCATACTAATATTAAAATATCATTAAATTTAATATTATATTATTGTATTATTTTGATGAAAAAATCATTTTTCAAATCCTTTTCTATCCTATGTCAAATGAAAACATCACTCATGCATACATCTAGACTACCACCTCCTCGAAGCGATGTGTTTTATTTCTACACCACATCACAAAGATAATTATAATTATTATGCATTTAATTAATATATGTGATATAAATTACATATTTAAGATTTTTTAAATTTATTATAATACTTAATTTATTACGCTTTCATCTATTGGTTAGTGATAATGTCGCTCATGCGTATGTGTGGAAAACTACCTCCATAAAGTAGTGTGATTCATTGTTTATGTTTTTATTTTCTAAATATTAATAGAATTTTATTTAATTTATAAACATTAAAATTATTTTATTATTAATACTCTTTATATTTTGGAACAATGGCCCTTTTTACCATGGCTAACCTAAATATGTAGTTTTGGAATTATGAACCGGACGTCCTCAAAACATCTGACCTAAAATTTACTAATTTGGTAACTATATAAGATTAAGTAATAAAAAATAAAAGGTATAATAACAAGGGAATACTTATAATAAATTATTATGTAATTATAAAATAATTATAATTTTATTTTACTATAGTTAAAGAATGTGTGTGGAAAGTTGGACTTCAGGTAAGCGATTTTTCTTTAAAACCTTATTTTAAATGTTTTATTTTTTTATTCTTTTTCCCTACATATCCATTTTATTTTAAAAAAACTGTTATGTTATTAATATATATAAATTACATTCAAATACTATTTTACTTTCTTTATAAAGGTCTTCAAATAAGTCTTTTTAATATTTTCCAAACAAGTTATTTTTGAATTTATTACAAAAGTGTGAAAGAAATATTTTTTTAACATATACAACATGATTGAAATTACTTACTATACTGATTGTTAGACTTAGAATAATCCTATACATGTTCTCATGGTTTTTCCAAATAATATCCTATATCTCCTCCTACTACGAATTATTTTAAATTGTTTTCATTGTGAAAGGATTCTTATCCTTATTTTTACATAAAGACAATAATGCTTCTACATTTTCATTAAATGAAAACATTTATGAGATTCTATGATGGAAATAAAACATTATATTTGTTTTTTCTATTTTAAATTCCTTTAAATTTTTTAATTTAAATTTTGAGACGGATATAGATCTCAAATATATTGGTTGATGATTTTCTTCCAAGAAATAAATGTTGGAATTAATCATGCACGTTTCTCAATTTATTAGAGTACTTGTACAAGTGTTTTTAAGAGTGATATAAAGATTATTCTCTAAGGTACCAAAATTACTATTATATTATTGAAAATTATTTTTCATATAATTCATTTATTTCATAATTTAATCTAATTAGATTATATTTTAAGGAATTTTCATTCCCTTTTTTAGAGTAAAAAGTATGTTTTTTTGGAAAATGTTTTCACAAGTACCCATGTTTTATAAGAAACCCTCATGATAATATTTTTTTCCATTAATATTTCTTATGATATATATTGTGAAAATATTTTGGGAATAAATATCATTTCATGAGTAAGAAAATGAATAATTTACATGATAGTTTAATATGTAAAAATTGAAAAATTATGGAATTCCATGATATTCTAAATCGACTGAAGGATTTCGTTTCATTTGTATGCATTACTAATATTTTTATACCCATAAAAACTTTTCAAATGTTTCTCATTGGTCCTAATTTTGATTTTAAACCATGTCAAGATATATAATTATGATATGGGGATTCATATTTAATTATGTGAGTGAGTTTTAAATGAAATCAGATTCTAAATTTTGGAATTCTCTTTTTTAGAAAAAAGGCATATTTTGGGGAATTATCCAATTTTTTATGTCAGGGTTTTATATCTATTAGTATTTCTTAATTATCTAAAACTCTAAACCCAAAAAATAATTGGAATTTAATAAATTTGAATGAATGATATTAAACTCATAATTATGGGATGATTAAAGCACATGTAATTCTAGGTTCTTCAAAATTTCATAATTTTATAGAATTTAGGAAAAAAATATTTTTTGAAATTTATATAATATAAATTTGGAAAATTATTATCATTTTAGGAAGACATAGTTTTCCATAGGATTAGTTGCAAACATATTTGGATGAAATAATACTGGGGTACAAACACATCATTATTTTTTATATATTTAAAGGGTAAAATTCATTGGGACCACCATGAAAGGATGTATATGGACATCAATTGTTTGATGTGAAAGAGAATAGATATTTTAAAATTTTCATTTTTCTTGATGATTATAGGAGGATTTATTAATTTTGGTGATAATGAAAAAGGAAAGGTCATTGGACTCAGATATATTTCAAATCCAGATTCTATCTTAATAAAACAAATCGTTATCTTGAAGCCTTGACACATAATGTTATAAGTATCACTCAACTATTTGATAATCTCTATTTGGTAGATTTTTATAATAATTTATATTCTATTCTTAAATACATATTTCCTAAATTTGAGGCACCTATAATAGACAATGCTTATAACATAGATATTAATTACTTATATAAATTGATTATTAACATTTTAAATGGTGAAACTAGTGAATCATGGGTATGGTATAAGCGTATTTGAAATTTTTATGTTTAGCCTTTGATGAATTTATCTAAGAATAATTTTATTTCTAATTTAAATTATCTAATTTTTGATAAATAGAGGATACATGAAATATGTAAAATTTATAAGAAACAAACATCTTCATTTCGATTAATCCTTGATATTTCCACTTCTAATCCTTTTGGAATTATTCAAATGGATTTTTTTGACATTCTAGAATAGGTATACTTTTTTATATGTATTTTGTTTTGGTTTTTTTTGTTCATTATTTTTCTAGATTTATATTAATTTAATTTTCAAGGATTAATAGTGATGTGTATAAAGTCTTAATAAATTTCTAAAACTAGTTTAGAATAAAAAATATTCCAAACATTTTTCATTAATAAGTGAACATGGATTATAATTTGAAAATAATTAATTTAATTAATTTTTGTAAATCATTGTTTAACCCGCACATTATCTACCCCTACAACACCATAATGAAATGGAGTTATTAAAAAGAGAAATATGAATTTACCAAAGATTAATATAACAATGTTAAAATAATACAGTATGCCTACTCATTTTTTAGATGACATTTTTACCATGAAATTTTATGTCATAAATAGAGTTCTAATAATAACTATCAGAAATAACCCATGTGTTTTATATAACAACATAAAGAAAAATGTTGTATACTTTAATGTTTTGGTATGAATGTTTTATATCTTTTAAACTAAGGATAATATTTCTATGTTTAACCCAGATGCTAATAAAATAATCTTTCATGGTTATTATTTTATTTCTAAATATTTTAAAGATTTTAGTAAGAAGTATTGGATAATGTAAGAATAAAATCATGTGAAACATTATGAAAATGATTCATTTTATCATATGAAAACTCACATATATGATCTAAATAAACCTTTAGAAAACATGTTAGTCAAATACTATTTTGACCATAAAAAGTATGATGAATTGGAATTTGGTCAAATACAAACTGTTCCAAAAATAGTTAGAAACTAATGACCATAAAAGCATGTACTGAGGATTTCCTAGAATCATAATGAACCGCCATATATAAACTATTATAGGAAGCTCAAATGAAGGAGTTAGTATATAATTAATGTTGAAATTACTTCTAAATTAATTTCCTTTTTATCATAAATTTAACATAAATCTATAGATGAGTCCATAAGATGAGACTTATATTATAGTTATGTCATAATTGATAAAACAGATCAAGAGAAACACGGTTTGGGAATTATTTGATAACCCATTTTATTATCCTAGTATGGGAATGAAATTGTTTTTTAGAAATAAACATTTTCAATTAGGATGGATTATTATAAATAAACATACATTGTTGAAAACGAGTAATAATCAATTGGAAGGAATTGATTATGATGAGGCTTTTGTACTTATATCTAGGTTATATTCTATTAGAATCATTTCATCCACTTCATCATATAGGAAAATTAAACCTTTTTAGATGAATGTTAACTCTACTTTTTTAACTAGTTATCTTATGAAGGTAGTTTATATTGAATAATCTATTAGTTTTGTGAATTCGTACCTTCCATTTCTTTTTAAATTTATTAAATCTTTTTAGGTACTAAAGAAACATCTAGAACTAGTATAAAAGGATTATTTATTTTCTTTTGTCAAATGGTTTTTTTATGGCTTGGTATATCCTATATTATTTAAGAAAACCTCATATTATGGTATTTTATTAGTTTAGATTAATCTTGATTACGTAATATTTTTTTTAAATAACCATAATTTATGTAATAATTAGTTATAAACTCATAAAAAAGAGTTTAAATTGATCAAACATAAAAGTCTTGTACTTAAAAATAGTAAAGTATATGATATTATCATCAGTTCTAATATAATAATTTATAAATTTGAAGCTAGTAAACCATTTGATAGCAAGCAGTATATAAGAATAATTGGTATCTATTTATACCTACATGTAAACCAAAAATTATGTTTCTTATATGTCCTTGTTAAATATTTGAATCTAACCAGAAGGATTCTCATTTCAAAGATCCCAATATAATTTTAAGGTATTTGAAAGGTTTAATTTCTCTTAATTTTTTTCAAAAACTTACATATTTTATTTGATTTCATTTTTTGATGTGTACTTGGGGGGGTTATAGATTAGAAATAAATACAACCACATAAACCTACAAATTTTTAGGAAAATCAATAGTTTCTTGGTCTAGTTAGAAGAAATATTTTATTGTATTATCAACTATTGAAGCTAAATACATAGCAGTTGGTATTTTTCATGCAAATGTATTGTAGATGAAACACACCTTAATGGACTTTTTAAATTTTGATCATTTGGGTACCAAGTATTATAACACAAGTTAGATCAATATATCTAAAAATCTAATAATACACTGTTGAAAAAAGAAAAATGCAATTATGTAATATGTTTTCATAGATAACACTAAAATGTGATACTTCTCTATACTTTGTTGATTCTTGTAACACCCCGAGCTTCCATGATATGCTTCTCATTCAATAATGTAATAGCTTGCATTGTACGCAACATCGAGTTCTAACACACTGTAACTAATCAAAGTAGTCGTTATGAATAGTAATAACCACTTTTAAAATTTATAGAAATTTTATATTTCAAAATGGACTTCATTTTTGGATTCGGAATATCGAAATTAGCCTATGTTGAATTTTTGGTATTTTTCTGAGAACTTCTAATTTTTTATGAATATTGAAAAATACTTAAAAACAACTTTTTTAATCAAAATAGTTTATAGTGATAAATTATACTATTTAGTGGTTTTAAAGTATAATTAGAATATATTTTTACCATTTTATCCAATGGTGGTCATTAGAATTAATTTAACATTGAAATTGGACATAAACAATTGCCAATCTTTTGATATAAATTGTTTCTTAAAAACACGCTATTTGTTGTGACAGCGGGAATTAATTATAAAATTAATTAATGCAACTTATATGTTTGGAATTTCTTAAAATATACATCATTTTTGAATTCGGAATATCAATTATAGCTTAGGGTGAAATTTTGGCCCTGTTCTGAAAAACTTCAATTTTTGATGAATAGTGAAACCACTAAGTGGTAGTTAAATAACTGATTTTTCGTTTAAATGAAATATTACCACTTCTGTGATTTTATTTTTAAAAATCCGACATACATGGTTGTCATTAAGAAGTAAAATGTGGTTCAATGAGATTAAAATAATTTTTGGTGAATAGCAACTTTTAAGTTCTTAATCGCGATTAGAGGTAATTAGTGTAGTTTAAGGTAAAAATGATGTTTTAATAATATGAGATGAGCTTGATACTTGTCCTACTCCTATTGTATGAGTAATGGCCTACCAAGACAACCCATGGGTCAACTTGGGGACCCCATGGAGCCACTTTAGTTGGAAAATGACATTGATATATATTTATTTAATGTTGAAATTAAATTGACACAAACATGAGTTGTTTTACTAAAACAGTTTTTAAGTGGGGTTACAAAGATCCAAATTTTGACTATAAATATTAATTATAAATATAAAAATATTTCTTACATCATAGTATTTTTTTTATAATTTTTAGACATTAAATAAATTAAATTATTTATGACATCATTATGATGCAGCGATGACCTCATTATTTAACGATTTAAATAAAATGAGAAGATAATGCAAAATCCAAGGCTTACACTTGTACAAAGCCTATTGGATGAGGAGATTTAGAAACCTTATCACCTTATCCTCGAATTATATAAGTGTGGGACCTTTAGAATCCGAAAAGCATTGTGAAATAATGTAACATTTCAATCTTTCCAAAAGTGCCCCTCCTCTCTACTTATAAAAGGCCCCCACCACTCCCACCTTATTCACACCATAAAGCCATTTGTCTCGTCCAACCTCTGCCCAAATACTCTCCCAAGATCCCTCACTTACTCATAGAAGCCTCACTTTGGGCAGAACTCTTCTCAAGGGAGCCTTTGGCTCAAATCAAAAAGAGTTACCCGATTTTGAGGTAATGTCTTCTCTAATGTTGTTTTGTTTTATTTTTCTTCTCCAACCCCATAACTCTTTTTATTCATTTCCTTTGTAACAATACCAGTATCCTCAATATACTAGAATGTTGTTATAAGAAGTATTCGAGCTACACTTACACACACCTACATCTAATGGTTAAAGAACATACGGTTTCTGTGGATGGCGAATTTCTGCCTCACGAAACGATGATTTTTCAACACTCATATAACACCTTCAAAGGTGGCCATTAAGATGTCACTATTTTTATATATGATATATAATATGTTTATGTTTTACTTATGCTTCTGTATTTCTCATTTATGGCATACTTTATGATTTCCATTATGGGTAAAACGCGACAATTTCATTTTAGGAAGTGCGGACTACCGCCCTCTCAAAGTGATTTGAATCGTTAATGCCATATGTGGGATGTATAAAGGATGGAGTAAATGGTATTATACACTATATTATACTGTAATTATATTATAAATTTATATCATTATGATTTCATTCCATTAAATACGAAATAGAAATGAAAGTAGCGTTCATGCGTACGTACGGCTTACCGTCTCCATGAACGGTGCATTTCATTTCTACCCTCTAAATGTTACGTGAAATTATGAATGAATGTATATACTGTATATATATGATATATATGACATCTAAATCATGAATATAATTCTGGATATAATGGATATTCTACCACATGAACAACTTATAATTATAAGAAGTTTATTGTTGACTCAAGTTACCAAAGATCGACAAAACGACCGTTATTAACTTAAATAATTACACAATGTTCATAACATTGTAATAAGTGATATAAAAAGGATAATGAAATTGAAAATGGTTCTTAATAAGGTAGATATTAACTCTAGTTTATTATTCAGGAGGTTAAATAACGGTTGATTCAAGTCGGACACAAGGTAAGGGAATTTAATAACCCAACTTCCATTCTTTGGAAGCTAGATTTAGATAAACTCTGATTAGAGCACATAGCCCAAAGATAGACTTTGAGGATTAGTATATAAGAACTTCCTAGAATTTTGTTATTGTAGAGATTTTGTGAGTTTTCCGAGCAATACATCCCTATCTGGATACGAGCAAGTAGAGGCGGCTCTGGCACAGATGTACCTAGGGGTAAAACCCGAAAACACCGCTTTGAGCTAGACTCGAACGGGAACTGGTGCACGACAACGGGCCTTGCTGCACTCTTGGTTACGACACTCCCGGGGGATATGCTTTGGATAATTCTAATTTTCTTTATAAACCACTATGAAGGGTTATGAGTATATACTTTCTCAAAGAAAACATTTTTATGGATTATATCCATAAATAGTTCAATTTATGTTAAGTATCTTACAAGTATGTAATTATGTATTTTGATTCATAAACTAATATAGTTTATGCCATTGTATAGAAATGGCGCCCAGTAGAAGGAATGTGAACTCCAGCAGTACGTATGATCCAATGAGTAAGAAGGATCGTATCTTTCACGGTATTAAGCCAACATTTCGAAGGGAAATAGTCTCCCATGTGTTCTCAACATATGCAGAAATAGTATCATGTGTTAATAAGATAAGTAAAGAATTCTCTGAGTCCTATGGCTTTGAAGCGAAGCAAGAGACGAAAGGGATGGAAGAGAGAATGATGGATAGAGGGATGAGGGGAAAGAATAATTTTCCAATATGTGGTAATTGTGGGAATAAACATCATGGAACTTGCCTAAAGGGAATGGGAGTTTGTTATAAGTGTAGAGAAAAAGGACACAAAGTGCGTGACTGCAAGGGTAAGAAAATGGTTTCAAATGTACAATGCTTCTTCTGCAAGGATTGGGGACACTACGCAAACCAATGTCCAAATCATCAGAGTATGCCCCAAATGATGTTATTGGATAATAATCAAGTTATGATACTACCACAAATGAGGAGTAATGATTAGAGTTCTTATGTTGTTATTAAATAATTTTGCAATTTGAGTGTTGTATCAATGATGTACTGGTTATAATAATTATAGAGTATATAAGGATTGTACTGCAGTACTATTTCATCAAGGACTTGAGATTGTGTGGAACCAAGAAAAGTGACTCCACAGTAGGTTAAATTTTTGGAAAATATATGGTTGAGAGAAAGATAAACCATAATATGGTTCTGATACTGATATTGTGATTTTGGAATAAGAAGTGATTGATTTGGATAAATTATATTAAATATACTTAACTTCCTTGAAACTGATTGATGTTTTGTATACATTTTTGGATAGAAGGAGTATATCTAGTATTCTATAAGGAATAAGGGATCATGGTAATTCAGTATGTTTAAAAAGAATACATGATGAAGGTGTTCACATGTTGTTACATGGGAAAAAGGATCTTCATTATGTTTACATTCCTTATAAAATTTGGACTGTGAGTTGGACAGAGGTATTTTGGATAACTATAAAGGTTGAAGTGGATTAAGTTGATATTTGGATAGTATTGTTTAAGGTTAAAAAATTTATGAAGATTATTTTTGGAATATTATGATACTATAGTTTTAGGAAAAGGACAACCTGCAGGGTGGGGCATAACCCGTCGCGTCGGACAAAGCTACATGAATCGAACCCACAACCATAGTGCGACAGGTCTTTATTTCCTACCACTAGCCTACAGGAAGTCCCTAGTTGTTACAAAATAATTTTACTAATCTAAATGGTATGTGTTAACATTTGGAACCTTATACAATTAGGATATGTATAATATTTTTGAGTTCTATTATCTTTTTGAGTGAAAGATGAGTTGAAAGTTGAAACTCTAATTGTCAAGCATAAATATATATACCTATCTCTTATTCAATGAATAAATTAATTCTTAAACATTAGTAAAGGGATATTAAAACAAAAAAAATGTGTTATCCTAATACCTTATGTCTTGTTGAACTGATGATATTTTAAATCAACATAGATTGAAGGCTTTGAGGCCCTCAATTTTACAGTTGATTGTGATTGATGACCTCAATCACTCCCTACAAATATTTACGTTTTTCCTCCAATTATATGTCTCTAATTTCCACCAATGTTCTCCTAATCGAGATCATAATTGGGTGGTGACTCTTTCATTTCCCTTTCCCTCTTTTTAAGGCTAAATTTTATTAATCTTATTTCTGATGTGGGTTTTCCACAAAGGTATTTTCTATTTTCAACCTTTTATTTACAAATAAAAATTTCAAATTGCGAGGACGCAATTTATTGAAGGAGGGGAGAATGTAACACCCCGAGCTTCCATGATACGCTTCTCATTCAATAATGTAATAGCTTGCATTGTACGCAACATCGAGTTCTAACACACTGTAACTAATCAAAGTAGTCGTTATGAATAGTAATAACCACCTTTTAAATTTATAGAAAATTTATATTTCAAAATGGACTTCATTTTTGGATTCGGAATATCGAAATTAGCCTATGTTGAATTTTTGGTATTTTTCTGAGAACTTCTAATTATTTATGAATAGTGAAAAATACTTAAAAACAACTTTTTTAATCAAAATAATTTATAGTGATAAATTATACTATTTAGTGGTTTTAAAGTATAATTAGAATATATTTTTACCATTTTATCCAATGGTGGTCATTAGAATTAATTTAACATTGAAATTGGACATAAACAATTGCCAATCTTTTGATATAAATTGTTTCTTAAAAACACGCTATTTGTTGTGACAGCAGGAATTAATTATAAAATTAATTAATGCAACTCATATGTTTGGAATTTCTTAAAATAGACATCATTTTTGAATTCAGAATATCAATTATAGCTTAGGGTGAAATTTTGGCCTTGTTCTGAAAAACTTCAATTTTTGATGAATAGTGAAACCACTAAGTGATAGTTAAATAACTGATTTTTCGTTTAAATGAAATATTACCATTTCTGTGATTTTATTTTCAAAAATCCGACATACATGGTTGTCATTAAGAAGTAAAATGTGGTTCAATGAGATTAAAATAATTTTTGGTGAATAGTAACTTTTAAGTTCTTAATCGCGATTAGAGGTAATTAGTGTAGTTTAAGGTAAAAATGATGTTTTAATAATATGAGATGAGCTTGAAACTTGTCCTACTCCTATTGGATGAGTCATGGCCGACCAAGACAACCCATGGGTCAACTTGGGGACCCCATGGAGCCACTTTAGTTGGAAAATGACATTGATATATATTTATTTAATGTTAAAATAAAATTGACACAAAATGAGTTGTTTTACTAAAACAGTTTTTAAGTGGCGTTAAAAAGATCCAAATTTTGACTATAAATATTCATTAGAAAGATAAAAAGATTTCCTACATCATAGTATTTGTTTTATAATTTTTATACATTAAATAAATTAAATTATTTATGACATAATTATGATGCAGCGATGACCTCATTATTTAACGATTTAAATAAAATGAGAAGATAATGAAAAATCCAAGGCCTACACTTGTCCAAAGCCTATTGGATGAGGATATTTCGAAACCTTATCACCTTATCCTCGAAATTTATAAATTTGGGACCTTTAGAATCCGAAAATCATTGTGAAATAATGTAACATTTCAATCTTTCCAAAAGTGCCCCTCCTCTCCACTTATAAAAGGCCCCCACCACTCCCACCTTATTCACACCATCAAGCCATTTGAATCGGCCAAACTCTGCCCAAATACTCTCCCAAGATCACTCAATTACTCATAGAATCCTCACTTTGGGCATAACTCTTCTCAAGGGAGCCTTTGGCTCAAATCCAAAAGAGTTACCCGATTTTCAGGTAATGTCTTCTCTAATGTTGTTTTGTTTTATTTTTCTTCTCCATCCCCCTAAACTCTTTTTATTCATTTCTTTTTTAACAACACCAGTATCCTCAATATACTAGGATGTTGTTATAAGAAGTATTCGAGCTACACTTACACACACCTACATCTAATGGTTAAAGAACATACAGTTTCTGTGGATGGCGAATTTCTGCCTCACGAAACGATGATTGTTCAACACTCATATAACACCTTCAAAGGTGGCCATTAAGATGTCACTATTTTTATATATGATATATAATATGTTTATGTTTTACTTATGCTTATGTATTTCTCATTTATGGCATGCTTTATGATTTCCATTATGGGTAAAACGCGATAATTTCATTTTAGGAAGTGCAGACTACCGCCCCCTCAAAGTGATTTGAACCGTTAATGCCATATGTGGGATGTATAAAGGATGGAGTAAATGGTATTATACAATATATTATACTGTAATTATATTATAAATTTATATCATTATGATTTCATTCCATTAAATACGAAATAGAAATGAAAGTAGCGTTCATGCGTACGTACGGCTTACCGTCTCCATGAACGGTGCATTTCATTTCTACCCTCTAAATGTTACGTGACATTATGAATGAATGTATATACTGTATATATATGATATATATGACATCTAAATCATGAATATAATTCTGGATATAATGGATATTCTACCACATGAACAACTTATAATTATAAGAAGTTTATTGTTGACTCAAGTTACCAAAGATCGACAAAACGACCGTTATTAACTTAAATAATTACATAATGTTCATAACATTGTAATAAGTGATATAAAAAGGATAATGAAATTTAAAATGGTTCTTAATAAGGTAGATATTAACTCTAGTTTATTATTCAGGAGGTTAAAGAACAGTTGAGTCAAGTCGGACACAAGGTAAGGGAATTTCATAACCCAACTTCCATTCTTTGGGTTAATCTCCTACTTTCAAATTATTTCATGATATCATTATGTTGTATATTGTATTTATACTTTATTTATGTGTACATATAGTGAATACACATAATAGATATATTTTATTTAAAAATGATCTTTTTAAGGGACTTCATCTCAATCTCCATTCATTGAGGCATATTTTGTTTTATACACAAATTTCTTTTATACAGTGTATAAACCCCTTTGACTTTTACGTTTATTCAAAAGGAATCTTTTTTATACGAAGCGTTTTACTAAATGAAAAAAAGGGAATGTTTTTATTTCTGCACTTATGCGGCGACAACGACTTCTCCGCCGCCGTGACCATTATTTGAGTTTCGGCTTCCTCTACAAGCCATCACTTTTTTTTAATGAAAAATAAATACAAAGTTTTAACTTTCTTTTATTTTGGTTTTGAAAATGGTTTTGAAAGCGTTTTTATTATATCAATGTGTTGTATTGATATCTTGTGATTGAAATGTGGAAATGTTATGTTTCCTTTATGCATGTTTTATGTGATACGATTATGTTATGGTTTATGATATGTTTAAACCTATTCATATGAGGAATGCATTGGACTTAATAAGTGACGGGTAGAGCCCGCTATAGCTCCTCGATGAATCGGCAGGTCTCATGAGACAAACTAGTGTCTTGGCACGAGGCCTTGACAAAATCTTATTTGTGGTCTTGGCACGAGGCCTTGACTACGTGGTTATGATAGTCTGGCATTATGCATTCCATCATTATGAAAGTGGTTATTGTTATTGCATGTGATTATTCGACCAGTAGAATATCCATGTGAAGAAGTGAATGGAATTATCTCATTTTACTTTTGCCATATTATGTTGATGTTCAAGTTTAAAAGGCTTTTGTTTTAGTTATACATTGCCTTAAATTTTTATGTTTATTTATGAAATCTTCCGCAATATTGTTATCCTTATTGAGCATCTGAGCTCACCCCTTTCAATGTTTTAATATTTTCCAGGATGTGAAGAAGTATTTTATGAATGACCTGCAGGGATAGTCCGAAGAGGATAGAAGTGTGGACTATGGAGACTATGTTATTATAGTTTTTCACTTTGTGATGTAATGTAACATTTATGAATGTATCTAGTGTTTCCAAGGCTACTAAACTAATCGGTCTTTCGAGACTTGATATTTTGTGATCATGCCAATGTTACGAAGTAATGCACTGACTCTGGGTAGCTGGGGTCAGGGCATTACAATTCTAAACATCAGTAAGTAGATATTTTCACTATTACTCTTCTTAAAAATCATTTTCATTGTATTAAGAGTGAGTTGTGAATATTTATATTTCAATGATTTTAATTTATCCTCCTTTTGTTTTTTAATGTATATTTATTTAAATTTCTTCATAGGATTTTAGTTTATTTATTTTTCAGTAATAAATTTTATTATATTAATTTTTTGTAAATAAATTTTTATTATATATTACAATCACTCTAGGCAGTGATTGAGTTTTCTCTAATCATTATAGTTTCAATCTATTATCTTGAAAAAAACCCATTCGATTAAGAAACCTTCAAATGCATTATTTATATCACAACCCTAAAAACATTTCTTGAATATTCAAAATCTCTACTCTGAATGTGAAAATCAATGAATTCATATGATCGTCTCTATTGAAGTCTTAATATAGTTAGGGATTTGAGTTTAAGTAAACATTTTGTACATGGTAATGTTGTGGAACCTTTATGGTCAAATAGGATTGATATGATACATAAGAATGATGTGAGCTCTCATAAATGTGAGCTTTCTTTTAGAAAAATGTTGAGGTTTTATTAATAATGTAGTTTATGAGATTTATAAAAATTATCAGTTTAGTTTTTCTAAAAATAAAGACTTAGTCATTCCAAAATTAGATCATAATTTGTTTTATATTTCATCGATTTAGATGACCAAATCCTTTCACTTTCCACATGGTGGTAGATTTTGGTTTAATATGACGTTTTTTAGTGATTATGACCTTAGTCTTACAATGATTTGGACATTTCTTTTTGGGACTCAAAATACTGAGAAGAAACATGTGATGGACTTAGAACCAGATCATAGAGTAGTTTCTATGTTTATTCAAGTTGGAATATTAGAGAGAATTTGAGAATTTCAATATATCCTATTTCAAGAAATAATTCTTTTATTTGTTTTTCTGAATGATATGAAAGTAAATATTATAATATATATGATATTATATATTCATAAATTCAATTAGAAGAAGAATAATATCCATAATTTTTATCCTTAAGGGATGATGTAGGCTCTCTTATTTGAAAATAAATATATTTAATTGAATGAGCTTGAGGCTGTAAATTTTCATCATGATAACACATAATCAGTCAGGATCTGGATAAAAATCGATTAATCTTAATATGTTTCCTTTAATAGTATTATTATTTTGAAGACAACAGATGTAGATGAATTTGAAGATGGTGTTGAGATTTTTCTCTAATTGAGGGGGAGCCTATAAGAGAAGTAATTTTTGAGTTAGAAGGCTCACCTGAGGCTACAAAAAATAGAAATTTTGATCTATTAAGTTATGAGGAAATTTTTTTAAATAGAAATATACTTTTTTAGCTTCTAGGATTTATGTTCCATTAGTATGAGATATTAATTTCAATACAGTAGTTTGTAAATTTTTTTAAAAATATTAAAGAAGAAATAGAAGATTCTAAATCATAAGATTATTAAGTTCATTTGGTAAGGATTCCAATGTATGGAGAATATAATAATGTATTATCACAACATGGTGATGTGTCTTTTGAAATGAATCTATTTAAATTAGGATTTGATGATAAATTATAGCATTCTACTATAGAGACTAGACTTAATTAAATTTAAAAAGGTGAATATTAAAGAATTGAATTTAGAACATCTGAAAACTAAGGAAGACTTGTAAACATGGAAGGAAAATTATATTCCCATGTATGATTTTGAGGAGTTCATATCATAAATAGTTTCCTAATACAATTTTGAAAAACTATTTTAAATGATAAATTTAATGACTCGGACCCAGACATCCACCAGAACAGTGCTAAACAGGTCTGGTGTTACGACGTTAGGCGCACCTCCCCGAACGCCAAAGGCTGCTGACTAGCAGTGAGGTTCTGATAGGTATAGTGGAGAGGCTATACCCTCTCATAGGATAATAACAACGGCAATGGTCCAAGTATAATAGTTTGGATGCAGCGGAATAAATGACTCAGCATACTCAAACCGGACCCGCAGAGAGGAAGCACATTCAATATCAATAAATAGCAGAAGCAATAAATATAACCACAGTAGTTGAAATAAAAACAACAGTATGGTTATAACATGTAACTACTACTGAACAATAAAACATGCATCCAATTTAGGTCTTAGATATCTGAATATTAAATGGCGCCAATTGCTAACCAATAGTAGCTACAACAAATATGCATGATGATATAGAAAAGAAAAACAAAACAGAGTAACTCCATCTAGGTAAGACCTCAAGGTCCTTACCATCTCCATGAAACAACTAAGGCATCCAAACTCCTGAGGATGGCCTCCTTCCTGCACGCAAATACTTAAAGTATACAAGCGTCTCGAAGGGCTCGTGCATGGTGTGAGACAAATCTCAGTAGGATACCACCCAATGGGGCGTACCTAATATAAGTGTTTATGTATTCAATCATTTACAAGGAAATAAGTAAATAGAATGATGCACAAATAAAAACTAACTCCACTGGTGCTCATTAGCCACCATGGAGTGTAAACTGCTTCGTTCAACGTCGAAATCTCTGTCGTGTAACCCGGGACCATGTGCCTCCTAACACCTCGTTTCTCAAGTACCGACGTCCTGAAGGCACTCCCAAGAAGTAACAACCCAACACCATGTGCCTCCTGACACCTTGTGTCTCATGTACCGACGTTCTGATGGCACGCCTAAGAAGTATCCCGGAGGAATAGTGAAGTCTTCCCTCAAATAATGTATCCGGAGCGACAGTGATATCTTCCCTCAAATAATGGCGAGCCTCATCCCCCAACCTGATAGCCTCAACGCTACCCCCTAAAGGCTCCTCACCTCCCACGTGACTTCCTACAGCAAGCACCCCCAATCAAAAGTACATAAACCGCAACTAACGGGGTCCTATACCCACACGAGTGGTCAAACCCACCTCATCAAGGAGTATCTCTTTGTGCACACTACTCAAAGTCTAGGTGAGCGGTAATCACAAAAATAGTACCCAATACACAACGTCTCTGAAACCTCGTGTCCCTGCAACCATGTCGCTCAAATATAATGGCATCGCCATCCCATTCACCCAGGCCATGCCCAACCTGGCTGTCATCCTGCCCCAAACCGACATCCATGACGCCCAATAACGTTGTCAAAACCACCCAGGGTAACCCTGACCAAACTCAACCTATGATCTGCATCACTCAAGAATATACGGTCCATGCCCACAACCACCCAAAGGGTCCAATAGATGAAATTCAGTAATTATGTATATAACATATTTAAACAGAAAACATAAATAGGAAAAACAAACTAAATAGTTGAATTGCACTAGGCATGGTATTGTCCCATACCAGCAATGAGGTCTTTAATTCGTCCAACAATTATATCTGGCGTAATAAATTAAACTCAAATGTTTATAAAAATATTAGAACAGAAATAACCATTTTGGCATCCTCTGGCCAAAATTCCCCGATGAGGTACGACCCCTCGCCCATCCCCACTCAAGCAAAGCTGGTAATAGGGCATACAAAAAGGCATCCCATAGGTCCAATAAATAGTTCAATATGAAACAGAAGATAAAATGGGTCCCTCTCAAAATACCCAAAAACACACCGAAGGCCGCGTTACCCAAATGACCCTGAAAACACAAAAAGAGATATGCACCACCTACCTGAGACTCGTACAATGCTACTCCTCCTGTAACAGCCTCCAATTAGGTCAAAAATGTGGTAGATCTACAAAAGAATCAAAACCTATCATACCCCTATAACTCATTCTAGAATAGAAATCAAACAAAATGGCTCAAGAGAAATCGAGGGATTACCGAGGGGGTTCCGCATCCAACCGTGATTGGATCGGGGTTCAGATGAAGAACCAGGAGGGATTTGAAGTCCTGGTCGGCTTGGTTCGTTAAAACCGGAAGAAGAAAACAAGTTCCATCTCAAAACAAGGCTACTTCCAATTTTAACACAAAAAAAGAAAGTACACATCCTGAACGTCATGACTACAGACCATGTATATCATTTAACAGTTCATTTGGCAACTAGAATTCTACCGACTTACTTTCCAAACCTTCCGACAAGAGCACACGTCGTGTACCTATGGGTGCACGGCGTCTACTAGGTTTCCCTTCTCTTCCTCACCGACTTACCCACAATCCATGTATATCCCTCATACACGGCGTGACTACACGGCGTGACTACACGGTGTGACTACACGGCGTGTCCAATGAGAACACGGCGTGTATCTGGTTTCAACGATTTTCCCCGGCGAAAAGGCCTACATGCCATGTATGTCCACCACACGGTCGCGGGGACACGACATGTTTAAAACTGCATGCCATGTACTAAGAAATGTCTACACGATCATCACACAGCATGTACTCGGTGAGCACACAGTTGGTCACTCTCTTAACATATACACGACATATACTAAAAGTAAATGGCGTGTAGTCTGAAATTTTCCAGAAACTTCCCATTTTCTCTAGATTCCTCAGAATCAAGTCAAAAATTCAAACAGGATCGAGATTTTGACCTGTTCTAAAAACCTGGGTTCTTATAGTCTCCCCACCATAACATAGCTCATCCTCGATCTATGAAACAAAACCTGGATATGGCACCAAAAACACCACCCTGATCAATGTAACCCGGACATCCCCATTCTCAAAGTTCCCGACTAAATTCCTTAAGGGGGGATCCCCACCATAGGAATCGCCTATCCTGGTCTCAACCCTACAAAACGCACAACAAACAATGTTTACTAACCTATTTCCTGGATGCAATTTCTTTCTGTGACGCATCGTCACCCTTGCACCTCATTGGTGCTCCTGTTTCGTCCCAGACACCCAATGTATTCCACACCGCATCTGTGTCTGCCTCCACGAGGTCCTAGTGCCTATTACCTCATGTAACCCACATCATTGATGCCTCGATGCCCATGATACCTCAATTAACTCGTATCCTTGATGCCCTGATTCCCACGACACATCAAGTAACCCACATGCTCGATGCCCCGATTCCCATAACACCTCAAGTAACCCACATCCTCGATGCCCTAATGCTACGCATCCCATACAAATATATATATATATATATATATATATATATATATATATATATCATGCACCTGGTATGGTGCCAATCCCACTGACTAGCATCTAGTCAGTCCACATAGATCATGTTCACCACGTGGACTCAAAATAGACATGCCTTTATAGGTCATTCCAAAAAGGAAACATGGGAATCCTGACCACATCGTGTAGTTCCTCTAAACGTCGTTGGCTCACTAGCATGCTCAGCCTCTGGCAGCTCCACAACGTGCACCTAGCCTGACGCACGACTGCCTGATGCCTGACCTCCCTGTGGTGCTACTCCAATCACTAGCCACTGACTCCTCAACTGGATCTTGTTGCAATGGGTTGTCACACGGTCTGCATGTTGTACTTTTTCCAAAACTATATAATTTTAAAACATTCCCCAAAACGAGATAAAATCTTCAAAAATTATCATAACATATTTTAACCTCAAGTTTATCTCATGCCTTTCATTTTCCAGCATATCATATAATAACCCATAATTACCTCAAAAGTAAGGATCATATAAACTCTAATGGTTACCTTTATAATTATTACCTGAACATCCACATCGATTGGTCATCTCGTACATGATGCATTACAGAACATACCATGGTTCATGTGGTTGATCATGACTCCTTGATAGTTGGTTTAGAACAACCACTAGTTTCCTCCTTGAATCCCCCATTTTATCTAGTATCTTAATCAGAGAACCACCACAGTTTCCTTCAAAGCTGTTGTCTCTTTGGTGCCTGCTAGATCCATCCATTCACTAAAAACAGAAATGTCAGTGAGAGTATATCAACAAAACCATCATGTACTAATGAGGAAGATAAAAACTAATATGTACTTACTCATTCACTTTATCTAAAACTGGGACTCTTTCTGAATTCCTAACCATTATTGCAGTTTCACTTATGCTTAGAGGATACCCTAACCTCTAAAGTTATCTAAACCGACCTCTGATACCAACTATAAGGCCCCAACCTTAAACCTTACTTAATATTGAATTAAATTGGTAATTCACATTGAGGATCTTTTCAGGTTTAGTGTTTTAGAGAATTAGGACATAACTATTACATCTCAAAAGATTACAAAGTAGTCACTTCTACTAAATTTCCATAAAATAAAAACTCTTAAAAAGAAACATGTCTAGTTCCATGTTTTAGGTAGCATAACTTTCCCTTGATCCCATCCTTGACACTATTCCATGCTAAGTCCTGTGAAAAACATTTCAAAAACTTGGGATGAGCATAAAAAGCTCAGTAAGGGATACACAAAGAATGCAAACTGTTAGTTTTTCAAAACAACAAGTAAACCAAGTATACTTTATCAAAGTAATACTTTTCACCTTTTCGAAGTAGTAAAAACTCTTCGTTGAATAAAAGTTCATTAATTACCCTTTTGTAACCAAAATATTACCATAAAACCCATATAAAGATCACATAACATATATAGGTAACTTGGGACATAAATATACTCAAGTGGAATAACCATAAGGTCAACTTCCACACATATCACTTAATGGAATAGACATTCGGCAAACTTCCATACATACTTAATGGAATAGCCATATGGCCAACTTCCATTCCCAATGCATTGGAGGTTATAACGTAACCACCCGTCCTGGTATTCATGGCACCACCCGTCATATGGTTTATCACGTAACCACCCGTCAAATGTCCAAGTACCATTATAAAATCATAAGACATAAAACAAATATAAAGGAATGATAACATTTCCACATTTCAATCACAATATATCATTTAAATATATTGACATAATAGAATAATTTATCAAAACCATTTTCAATACCAAAATACATAAAAGAGTATATGGTATTTATTTTATTTTAAAAACATTACGGCTTATTGAGGAAGCCAAAGACCAAATAATACTCACGGCAACGGAAAAGGTCGTTGTCACCGCGTACATTAAAAGAAACATTCCTTTTTGTCATTTTGTAAAACACATCGTAGAAAAAGATTCCTTTTGTATAAAAGTAAAAGTCAAAGTGGATTTATACACCTTATAAAAGAAAGTTGTGTATAAAACGAAATATGACTCAATGAAAGGAGATTGAGACGAAGTCCCTTACAAAGACGGTATCCCTGGTTTAAGGATAAATCAATTACATAATTATGTGTGACAAACAAATACACCCAATATAAGTGGATATTAAGTGTAAAACAATCAGAGGTTATTCACACATATTCATATAATTACATATTCAAGGAGTACATGATTACCCCAAAGAATCAAATTTGGGTTAACAAGTTCCCTTGCAAAAATATGACAGCCTTACGGTGTCACTACAAAATTCAGAAAATGAGTTGATGAGAGATAAAAAGGGCATCTAATCACTTGGACATAAAATTTACATCAATAAGGATATATGAGAACATATCCCAACATAATAATATGTAAATTAAAATACCCAACAAAATAAGTCTTTTAAACAGAGGTGGTGAAAGTTTCCCTTACAGACATGGGTATCTTTCGAGACATGCACCCCGTGAAAGAAGGACAATACAACCTTGATGTAAATACTCATAAATGAAAGTATTATACACAATGAGTAAAATAATGGGTAGTACATACACCACTCAATGGAAATTGTGGAAAATGTAGCATAAATCTCACGGGAATAAGAGAGATGACAAATCCCTTACGAAAACTCGGCAGCCTAACGGCGCCAATTAAGACTTCCAAAATGGATTGATGAGAGGAAATAGGGTCTCTCATCATATTATAATAATTTTTAAAGAAAGAGGAATATAAAAGAACATACCCCAACATAAAAAAGAGGAGATTAAAAGAAGTGACATAAAGGAGAGTACTTAAAAATAAAGAGAGAGGTTGGATCTCTTACAAAAAATTCGGCAGCCTAATGGCGCCACTCAAAACTTCCAAAATGGATTAATGAGAGAGAATATCGTCTCTCACCATATGAACATAAAAATTTCAGTAAGAGTAATATAAAATAACATCCCAATAACAAGAAATATGATCTTTAAAAGGAATGACATAAAAGAGTGTACTTAAAAAGAAAGAGAGGAGTTGGATCCCTTACCTCGGGTCCGACTTGACTCGATCGTTCTTTAACGTCCTGAATAATAAATTTGAGTTAATTTATACTTTATTAAGAACTTTTTTCAAGTTAATTATTCCATATATATCAATTATTGACATGTTATAAACATTATGTAATCATTTATGTTAATAATGTTTGTTTTTTCGATATTTGGTTCTTAAGTCGAAAGTGAACTTCTTACAATTACATGTTGTTTGTGTGGTCAATGGTTCATTATATCCAGAATGATATTAATGATTTGGATATCATATATATCATATATATCTAGCATATACATGTATTTATAATATTACATAACCATTTAGAGGTAAGAAATGAAATGCACCGTTCATGGAGACGGTAAGCCGTACGTACGCATGAACGCTACTTTCATTTCTTTGTCATATTAATGGAATTAAAACTAAATGATAGGTATGTATATTTTAATTCCAGAATTATATTCATCATTTATATGTAACATAAATTATATATATCCATTATAAATATGTACATATAATAGTACATTACATTTGGGGATAAGAAATCAAATGCACCGTTCATGGAGACGGTAAGCCGTACGTACGCATGAACGCTACTTTCATTTCTATCTCATAGATTAATGGAAAGAAATAATAATGATATAGAGGTATATTATAATTCCATTATAACATCATATATAATAACTTTAAATCCATCCTTTATACATCCCACATATGGCATTAACGAATCACATCACTTTGAGGGGGCGGTAGTCCGCACTTCCTAAAATGAAATTATCGTGTTTACCCACAATGGAGACCATAAAGGTATGCCACAAAAGAAAAATACAGAATCTTAAGTAAAACATAATCATATTATATATCATATATAAATATATTGACATCTTAATGTCCACCTTTGAAGGTGTTATATGAGTGTTGAACAATCATCATTTCGTGAGGCAGAAATTCTCCATCCACGGAAATAATATGGTCTTTTACCATTAGATGTAGGTGTGTGTAAGTTTAGCTCGAATAATTCTTACAAAAACATCCTATTATATTGAAGATACTGGATTTGTTACAAAATAAAATAATAAAAAGATTTTAGGGGGTTGGAGAAGCAAAATAAAACAAAAGGACAGAAGTGAAGACATTACCTAAAAATCGGGTAACTCCCTTTGGTTTGAGCTCAAAGGCTTATTTGGGAAGACTTCTGCCCAAAGTGAGGCTTCAAGGAGTTATAGAGGGATGTGGATAGACATAATGGGCAGTGGTTGGCCGAGCTAAATTCTTTGGGAGTGTGGGTATGGAGGTAGAGGTGTGGGTCTTTTATAAGAGGAGAGGAGGGGCACCATTGGAAAGTAAAGAAATGTTCCTTTATTTTAAAACGCGTTTCGGATTTAAAAGGTCTCACATTGATATAATTCGAGGATAAGGTGACAAGGGTTTGAAATACACCTATACAAAAGGTTTTGGACAAGTTTATGTCTTATAAGTTACATTATCTTTATATTTTATTTAAATCGTTGAATAATGAGGTCATCGCTGCATCATCATGATGTCATAAATAATTTAATTTATTTAATGTATAAAAATTATAAAAAAACACTATGATGTAGGAAATATTTTTAGATTTCTAATTAATATTTATAGTCAACAACCTAACTTGTATAACTCCATGTAAAATTTTTTTTAGTAAAACATATCATGTTTGTGTCATTTTTACTTTAACATTAAATAAAAAGACATTTATGTCATTTTCCAACCAATGTGGTTCCATTGGGTCCCCAAGTTGACCCATGGATTTTCTTGGTCGGCCATGACACAACCAATGAGGGTAGGACATGTGTCTAGGTCATTTCATTTTATTAAAACATTATTCTTACCCTAAACTACACTAATTATCTCTAATCGCAATTAAAACCTAATAAGTTACTATTCACCAAAAAATTATTTTAATCCCATTGGAACACAATTTAATTCTTAATGACAACCATCTATGACGGATTTTTGAAATTCAAAACACAATTATGGAAAAAATTCATTTAAACGGAAAATCGGTTTTTATAAGTACAACTTAGTGGTTTCACTATTCATCAAAAATTGAAGTTTTTCAGAAAATTACCAAAAGTTCACCCTAAGCTATATTTGATATTCCGAATTCAAAAATTATGCCTATTTTAAAAAATTCAGAACCTATAATTTTCATTAATTAATTTAATAATTAATTCCCGCTGTCAAAACAAATAGCGTGTTTTTATGAAATAAAATGTATCAAAAGATTGACAACAGTTTAAGTCCGATTTCATAGTGAAATTAATTCCAACGACCACTATTGGATTAAATGGTAAAAATATATTCTAGATTCACTTTAAAACCAATTCAAAATATAATCTAATCATATAAATAAATTAGATTAAAAAGTTTTTTTGAATTAAAATACAACATTTTCCACAATTCATTAAATAATGAACTTTATCGGAAAGATACCAAAAATTTACACAAAGTAAATTTTGATGTCCTGATTCTAAATAAGAATTTTATTTTTTCAAATATAACACATATAATTGTAAAAAAGTGGATTTAAAAGAGGTTCGCCATCAAAATGCGGTTAATCGACCTTTTAAAGAATATTTGAATGTTTATGCTTAAAATTGGATTCATTCGCATTTTTAATCCTCTAACATTTATTGTAAAGAGTAAAAATATTTGAAAAAAATATATAATCATTTTGTAGTTATTTTTGTTCATTCCTGCCATTACAATGGCTAGGCGTTAACTACCATTTAAAATAATATTATTTTATTATTAGAGTGCAATGTAAGATTCCCAAGAAACTCGTTGTTGCATGTTGGGTACGCCATCTAGCATAGTGTCCCCTTTAAAGTAATATTAATATTTTATTTACAAATATGGATAACTATGAAAATGTCATACTCTTTATTTACCTGGGGTGTTACATTTAGAGTTTTAGAGAATTAGATCATAAAACATGCATTACATACCACATTTAAACAAAGTTCTTACATAAAATATAGTACTCATTTTTCCCATCAGTGGAAACATATTTAAAATAAAACATGGATTCTTTCTTGACACTTCATTGACACTATCATCACATCATGTACCTTTCCCTTGACCTGTGAAAAACATTTCAAAAAATTTGGATGAGCATAAAAAGCTCAGTAAGGGGTATAAAAATATTGAAGGGAAACATGAGTACATATATACATAAGAATGAAATCATACTTTACCCATAAAACATGAGCACTTTAACATACCTCATAAAATCATGAATCATTCATTGAAATCATAAGATATAAAGGTAACTTGAGGCATTCATAACATTCTTACGTAGAGAGTAACCCTCTTGGTTACGTTTGGAATACCCATCACAGAATATTCCCTAAATCTCTTCAGAGAAACCTTAATGTTTCACCCCTTCGTGTTACCCAATTCATTGGAGAGCTACATCGTTCTCACCCGCCGTTAGTTTATCATGGAACCACCCGTCTTCATAATAATTCCCAAGAACCATAACATAATCGTATCACATAAAACATGCATAAAGGAAACATAACATTTCCACATTTCAATCACAATATATCAATACAACACATTGATATAATAAAAACATTATGAAAACCATTTTCAATACCAAAATAAAAGAAAAGTAAAACATGGTATTTATTTTTCATTTAAAAAAAGGGTATGGCTTGTAGAGGAAGCCGAAACTCAAATAATGGTCACGACGGCGGAGAAGTCGTTGTCGCCGCATATGTATGAAAACAATATTCCCTTTTGTCATTTAGTAAAACACTTGTATAAAAATAAATCCTTTCAGATAAACATAAAAGTCAAAGGGGTTTATACACCGTATAAAAGAACGTTTTGTATAAAACATAATATGCCTCAATGAAAGGATATTGAGATGAAGTCTCATACCTCTGGTCCGACTTGACTCGATCGTTCTTTAACCTACTGAATAATAAACTTGATTTAATTTATACTTTCATAAGAACCTTTTTAATGTTCATTATTCCTTTTATATCACTTATTACCATGTCATGAACACAATGTAATTATTTAAGTTAATAACGGTCGTTTTAACCATCATTGGTACTTGAGTCAAAAATAAACTCTTTATAATTACAAGTTGTTCATGTATCCATTATATCCAGAGTTATACTCATGATTTAGATATCATATATATCATATATATCCAGTATGTATATGCATTTATAATATTACATAACGTTTAGAGGTAAGAAATGAAATGCACCGTTCATGGAGACGGTAAGCCGTTCATACGCATGAACGCTACTTTCATTTCTATTTCCTATTTTATGGAATGGAATCATAATGATATAAAGGTATATTATAATTCCATTATAATATCATATACAATATCATTAATTACATCCCTTATAAATCCCACATATGTAATTAACGAATCAAATCACATTGAGGGGGCGGTAGCCCGCACTTCCTAAAATGAAGATATCACGTTTACCCATAATGAAAACCATAAAGGTATGCCATAAATGAAAAATAAAGAAGATTATGTAAAACATAAACATATTATATATCATATATAAATATAGTGACATCTTAATGTCCACCTTTGAAGGTGTTATATGAGTGTTGAACAATCATCCTTTCGTGAGGTAGAAATTCACCATCCACAGAAACAGTATGTTCTTTAACCATTATATGTTGGTGTGTGTAAGTGTAGCTCGAATAATTCTTATAACAACATACTAGTATATAAAAGATACTGGTGTTGTTCCAAAAAAAATGAATAAAATGAGTTTAGGGGTAGGGCCTTTTATAAGAGGAGAGGATGTGGAGAGACAAAATGGGTAGGGGTTGTCCGAGCCAAAGGCTTGAGTGGTGTGGGTAAGGAGGTAGAGGTGGGGCATTTTATAAGAGGAGAGGAGGGGCACTCTTGGAATGTTACAAAATGTTACTTTATTTTCAAATGAGTTTCAGATTTTAAAGGTCCCAGATTGATGTATTTTGAGGATAATGTGACAAGAGTTCGAAATATACTCATCCAATAGGTCTTTGACAACTGTAGGTATTAGATTTTACATTATCTTTTTATTTTATTTAAATCTTTAAGTAATGAGGTAATCGCTGCATCATCATGATGTCATTAATAATTTAATTTATTTAATGTCTAAAAATTATGAAAAAAAATATCATGATGTAGGAAATATTTTTAACTTTCTAATGACTATTTATAGTACAACATATGATTTATGTAGACAAAATTAAAAATGTTTTACTCAGGTGATACATTCTTTGTTATATTTAACTTTCTTTAAAAATAAAAAGATAAAAAGTCACTTTCCCACAAAAGTGATTCCATGGGGTCCCCATGTTTGGAACAAGGCATCCCATGGTCTTCCATGAGACAAACAGTAGAATTAGGACACATGTTGGTGTCATTTTTTATTATTATGATATTACATTATTATCCTTAACTACTCGATTACTCATTAATCAAGATAATTAAAGATAATTACCATCGTTTCTATTCATAATGTCCAAAAAAAAGAGTTTTGATTACATAATTTGGACCTTTTGATTCCAAATATGTAATCCATTTTAACAAATTCCAACACAGAAATTTCAATAATTTATTTAAAAATAATTCCCGTTGGCAGAACAAATAGCGGGTTTTTCTGAAACAATATCTATGAAATGTTTGGCATTAGTTTATGCCCAATTAAAAAGTGAAATTAATCCAAATGACCACCATTGGATTAAATGGTAAAAATATATTCTATTTACAATTTAAAACCAATTAAAAAGATAATCTAACTATATAATTAAATTAGATGAAAAAGCAGTTTTGATGTAAAATGCATTATTTTTCACTATTCATTAAAAAATGAACATTGTCAGAAAAATAACAAAAAATTACTCATGGTAAATTTCAATGTACCAATCATAACTAATAAGTTTATTTTAACAAATAGAGCTTATAAAATTGTAAAAAGTTTGATTTAAAAAGGGTTTGCCATCAAAAGGCAGTAAAACAATCTTTTAAGAATATTAGTATATTCCATGCTTAAGATTGGATTTATTCTCATTTTAAGCCTATAAAATACTATCTAATTCATAGATAAAAATATATATTATTTATTACTTACTTGGGATGTTACAATATCACTATTGGAGCATCATGTTACAATAATTTATTTGTAGAATCCATGAGTTTTATTATCCAATCTGGAAGCCTATGGCATGCTCTGAGGACTTTAGTTCATTCATTTATTTAAAAAATTGTTCATAATGACCTTACATCAATATAAAAAATTCCTTTCTCAATAATGTTTCTCTCTTGTATAGCCTCATATGTGGAAGATCTATAAAAATATATTTTGAAACCTTTCTATGTAATTTTTCTATATTCACATACAAGAATATAATTTTTTTATCCATTATTAATATTCTTTAGTTAACAAAAAGATAATACGAAAAGATAATACATCAACTTATATATAACTTATATCAAATATATCAATCATTTTAATATAAAAATCAAATAATATATACACACTGACAATTGCAAAATAGATAAAGACTATAAAATATAATTCTTAATAAACACATATTATCCTACATATCATTAAATGAATACTATGATACAAATATATTTTTTAGGATTTCAATTTTTATTATTTTTATTAAACTAATTATTACCCAAAAAATCTATTTTTACACAATTGTAGACATTTAACATACACACACTATTTGAAATCACATTCATATTCCTAAAAATGCGTCAATAATTGTAGTGCTGAACAGAATAGTCTATAAATATCCTTTTGAATGTTTCATAACTATTCACATCTATTTAGCATATCAAGAATTTCATTTTTTTTAAATTTCTTCAGTCAAATAATCAATAATTATAAAGAATGAGATAAATTTGAAATTAATTGATATTTGGAGCAATTTGTTGTTCCTAGAACTTTGATATTATTAATTAAATGAGATAGTATATGTTTAAGGCCCATAAGGGGTCTATTTATAGTCTTCATGATAATGGAGAATTCCAAGGTTTTACTAATTACTTAATTCCAAAATTATATACATTTTGACTGTGATATTATGGAAATCTGACCATGATGTCTCGAACACATAGGTTATCTGGTCTGATTCCATAGGCTTTCTAGTGATATTGGAAGAACTACTAGAAGTCTATGATTTCCACCAATTAGATGATAAGAGTCCACTGAGTAGCTGGTTCAGTTAGTCAGGGGTCTCCCTTTAGATATTTCTATTTTTCTATATCACTATGGATGGGTATTTTCATAAAATGGCATGCACTAATAGTCTGAAAAACTCCAATTGATGCATTATCCATCCTAGACTCCATTCAATGCTTCTGTTGGTTTTCTAACTTCATTTCATGTCCTCAAAAACAAATTTAACATAGGTTTATGCATTTGAAAGGATTCATCAATTCCTTTGAATATAATATTTATGTTAGAAAATGCAAAGGATTAATTACTAGTAATGTGAAACCAAAAAAACATTAATTAATCTTTTATATACTCAATTGAGTGTTTTGTGATAATTAATACTAAATTTTGTCAGAATCACAATAAACACTACTTGGGGTTGTAGGATTTTTGTTTTATCTAATTTTGATTATTTCATTAATTAAAAAAATTAATTTTCTCTCAAATATCTGAAATTCTTAAGGATTTACTAACTCAATTTATTCCCAATATTTGTACAATATTTATTCCATAACCGTTTTTAAGCTACATATTTATGACTTCCCCTATATACATACTCTATGAATTTATTCCGAGTTAGAGAAACCACCATAAAAGTAACTACTGTATACATATTTAATGATACAATTTGAGGATGATCGGTATAAAACTTATATAATTATGTTAATCTACATCTATTTAATATTAATCTACAGTTTGAAATAAAATAAACAATATATCTCATGTTCTGGAGTGTTTTCTGACTGATACTTGGGTTCACAAAGTTACTTTTATACATTGTATTTATATTTTTTCGAATTATGAATGGATCATTGGTGCCACATGGAAATGAAATAATATAGAGATTGGTATAAATTTATTTACATTGTCATTGATATATTCATGTTATCACATGTTATTCTTTTATATATCTTTCAATGACCATTTCAACCTCTTAGTTATATAGTACTTGTCTCTAAGAGTTGGAATATGTAACTTATTTTATGATATTTTTTATGATATCTAAAATCATTCATAATGTTGTATATTAGATGTATACATATTAAATTTCTAATTCATATCCTATTTTCTAAAAAATTGTAATTTTTTTTATAATTTTTTATTTTCAATTTACTATATCAACTTCATTTAGAACAGGAAAAAATATTACATATATTCTATGCTGATAACTATAATACAAGTCATGTTGGGTTTGTTCACTTGAAAATGAATATGTCCAATTAACGCATTGATATTTCATTATACAATTTTCAAATTTTTAGTTTCATTACATTTTTGTTATCTAAAATCCCTCTACTTTTTACACTCTTAGGGGTTTTATAGAAACTGTATCCCAATAAATTATATATACATTTGATATTGTTTGGATTTAATTTTCCTTAATAATTAATATGTAATATTATTATATTTTATAATATTTTACTAACATGTTATTTAAACATAGTTTTTTTAAAATAATTTTCCACACACTATTTATGGTGGGGTATTAAGGGTTTGTGGTGTAAGAGTCAGGTCATAGGGTGATATTCCCTAGAATGATTTTTCCCGGGAAACATATTTTTGAAAAGGAATTCATAAATTAAATAAATAAATCCACACCAAGATCTTGTGGTATACCAAATGATATTACAAAGTAGTTGAATCCAAAATAATTCCTTGATGGAATGAAATTTGAAAATAATACACTATCCTTTGTTATGTTTATCAATTTCCTAAATTCTAAAAGGCCACTTATCGTAGAACCATTTAACACCTCAAATAATTTTTTTTCTTCATTTTCAAAATTTAATAATATTTAATATTCCATTTATTTATTTTCCTATATATAATATCTTATAAGTTTCAATTTTTATATTTTTTATGATGAATTTAACAAGTTGTTACATCCAGTGTATTTTCAGGGTAAGGATACCAGTTATTTAAAAATGCTGAGATAATATATTCCATCTTATTCCCAAATTCTATCTTCCTATAATAAAAAATATATATTATGTCTTAAAATTCATAAATGTAAAATTTTCATGTTATCCACTTTAAACATAATCAACTCATACCTTTTAAATGTAGAAAAAAATTTATTCCCATCCCAATTTGAATGATTCATGCTCAATAATATATAAATATGGGGGTATATATTGTCAGAATTCCATAAAACCTTTCTATGTTCTTGATCATACTTTATCCAAATATTATTACTATATATTTTTGGGAATATATGTTGATATTGTTTTAAATTTTTAAATAATCCAATGATTTGAATATATAGTTTTGAGATATTGTTGAGAACTTGTTTCACAAAATACTTTAGTATATGGTTTGGATTACATTTTCTAAATAAATTTGGGTGTTTAAGATAATTAAAAAATAAATATAACAATAAAAATACATAATATAATATAGATTATACCTCATTTGTAACATATTTGATGGTTGTGAGTCTTTTTTCTGACTCATCCATTATAAAAAAGGATAATAACATCCTTATGGTTTTTTCAAAAACATGTTTGACGATATAGTTTTTTTCAAGACATGATCAAATGTATCTCAAGGATATTAATGAGATCAATGTATATAATATGTTTGAGATGAATTATAATTTTTTTTATATAATTTTAATAATAGATAAGTTTTATAAATTACATGAAAAATATATTTCAATTATTATTACATGTGAATCTTATATAATAGAAATGAGTATTGGGATTTACTTCTACCCCTCCTTCTTGAAGAATAACTTTTACTGTAATGAATGAAATATGATAGTCAGTAGGAAATAATTTATTAAGGAAATCATAGTGAAAAAATAAATATTATTATCCTATAGTTTTAATGTCATAATCTAACACACCTATCCCATAATCCATTGAGCTTTTCTTCACCATTGGTTCTACCAAGGTGACATTTTCTTCGTTCTATTATACTTCTAAAATGAATCCATAAAATAACAATAATTAATTTTATCACACTAAAATTTAAAGATATAGAATATATATAACTTATAATCCCAAACCAACATATTATTCCTTGATGTTTTCTCCTCATTTAATTTTTTAACCTCTAAAGTTATCTAAAACCTTTATTTGATACCAACTATAACGAATCATGCCTTAATCAACCCAAAAATATGATTTTAATATCACAGATTAAATTTTATTACATTCATAATGTATTTTAGGTTAGATTTTTTACATAATTAGAAAATAAATATTATATATCAATCCCTTACAAAACAATGTTGAAACTTCCATGCAATATTCTTTTTTTCCACAAAAATAGGATTCCGAAATTTAAACTCTTGTTTCACTCAAAACCCATTACCTTATTTAAAGATGATTTGATATATTATAAATAGAGAAATTTATATACTTTATAATAACCATTATTCCCAGTTAAAAGGATTTTAAAACTTTTGGATGAGAAAAAAATCTTAGTATGGGATAAAAAATAAAATAAACCTGTTAGTCCATTTTTTAAATCATGAATTTCTACATGACAATTTTTGCAATTTTTACATATAAAACATTGATATAAAATATTAAATTTCTTACTCATGAAATTTTATTTATTTAAAAATGGTTTCCATAAAAAATATCATAATAAATATTAAATAAAAAATTGTAATCATGTGGGTACCCTTGAAAAAAATATTGAAAAAACATAATTTTCACACTTAAAAGGTTTATTAATTTTCCTTTAAACATATTCTAATTATATTACCGTAAGAAATCAAAATAATTTCATGAAAAATAATTTTTGGTCATATAATATTCAAATAGTTTCCTTGAGATATCAAATTTATATAACTCTTACAATAACTCTGATAAATGTAATAACCTACACATTTAATTCTAACATTTACTCCTCATAGAAAAAGATCATCTACATGTTCATTGGAGTAGTATATTAGGCTAAAAATTCATAATAAAAAATTTTAAAGAAAAATAACATACAAAAAACACATAATGTCTTTCATTTTCAACATATAATCTCATAAAGGTTTTTTTTGACAAATATACAGAAGCACTTTTGGGCTTCATGTAAAAATATGAATAAAAGTTCTTTTTTCATTAAAAAACTCTTTAAAGAAAAATTCACAGAAGAATTGGAAGGTGGATATTATTTTAAAAAATTATGAAATATTATATAGTAATATTATTAAATAATAATGTTTATGATGGTGTGAAATTATAACTCTTTTGTAGAAGTTAAAAAAATATTCATTTTATACTTTTTTAAAAATATAAAAAATAAAATGTTTAGAAAACATTAAAAAGACTTATTATAAAACCTTCAATAAGAAATTAAAAAATGGTTTAAAATGAAATGAAAAATAAAATTAATTATGTTATCAAATAATATGAACCATTTTAGAGAACATGAATATAGAGGGAAAAGATAAGAAAAACATTACAACATTAAAAATATATTTTTAAAGAAAAATCTCTTACCTCAAGTCAAACTTGAAACAAATGTAATTTAGCTCATGTATAATAGATTTATAATTTTTTATACATTATTAAGACACTGTTTTAGTTTTATTACAATATTATTAACATTTTTATTTTATTTATTTCCATGTTTCATATAGTTATTAATTTACTTAAGTTCATGTCAGGTGTTTTTTGGGACGTTCGATTAATAATCTAAAAAAAATTGATAGGTTGAACATGAAAAAAAGGGTCATTGTTAAATCATATAAATAATATTAATTATAAAATTAATATCATTTTTATATATTAAATACAATTTTATTATCATTCATTAAAGGAGGACATGAAATATAATTCGCATTACTTCATGGAGGTTGTAGTCCACATATACGCACGACCACCATTATCCTTTTATTACTAAGGGAAGGTTATGAAATTTTGTAATATATTATATTCCAAGAATCATAATTTTGTCATAAATACCAAATATATTAATTTAATCTATCATAATAATTTTTTGTGTGAGGTGATGATGAAAAATGAATCACATCACTTCGTGAAGGTGATAGTCCACATGTATGCATTAGAGATGTTTTCAATTCGCATAGTATGTAAAAGGGGATGAAAAACAGTTTTATAATATATATAATAACATTTAAATGTATTTATGATACTAATTTTATCATATCAATATGTTAATATAAATTTTTATGGAGGTGGAAGTAGAAAAAAACTACGAAAATACTCGGTTAAGAGTTGTACCTCTTCCTTAGAAAACATCATTTGTATTAAACCTAAAGCTTTATATCTTGGTATTTATGTGAAAAAAATACTTTTGGGATATTGGGGGTAATTTTAGTAAAATATTTTTATAGTTATAGGTTTATATAAATTACTCAATCTATGTAAATAAGAGCGGATATTTGGTTCACTTTTATATGTGAGGGGAAGGAAACTTTTGTAAATTTTCAATGTTTTAAGATAATATAATGTATTATTATTATGAAGGAAACCCTAAATATGTCCTATTTAAAATATAAGAAGATAATGGTAGAAATAATGTCATCAAATAATATTTTATATGAAAATTTGGGACCTTATCACATGTTTTAACATTAATTAATAATTTTTACCCTTTATTGTGATGGTAATTTCAAACATAGTTATTATTCATTACAAAAAACATAAAGTGAAATAATTACTAAATTGAAACATCATGATTAGAAATATAAAAAAATTTCAATATTTAATTTATATAATTTTAAAAAAATAACATTAATATAGGAATGAAAAACACAATGTCAAAAACGTTATCCAAAAAATGCGCCTTTGGAACAAAAAATAAACTTATACCAAAATAAAATAAAATATTGATTAATATTGAATTTATGAGATAATTTTAATTTAATGCTATATTATGTTACTTTAAAACCAAATAATAAATAAAAAATTTATTTTATATCAGTTTATTTAAGGATAAGAATTGAGAGTTCTTAAAAAAGTATCATTTTTCACTATTCACTTAAAAATCATTTTTTTAGGAAAGAATTCCAAAAAAATCACCCAAATATATATTCGATATAATAATATAAAAATTACTTTAATTTGTTCCTGTAAAATTTCTAAAATTATGAAAATTTAATTTTAATGCATGTGCACAAAATCCAATAATAACAATTTTTGAAGAAAATGTATTTTTGAAGCATAAAATTACTTTATCCTCATTCAATACCTTATAAAAAAAATTAAATGACTGATAATTAATTTTATTAGATATATAATATAATTATATAATTATAATCAATTATATATAGTGACTTATTTATTATATAAAATAAAAAGACACTACACACATAGACAAAATTAATGAATTCTGTATCTTTTTCCTTCAAATTTTTTATTCTTAGTTTTTATCCAATAGGTATTAAATGTATGATTGATTATTCAATTTATTATAGAAATATTTCTCTATTTATTTCGCAATGTGATTACCATAGTTCCTACCCACTAATCCAATAACTACGTTATAACAGTCATACTTAAATAATAACATTTATGTAGTAAGTGTGGTTTGTTTAAGCTTGATGTTATGTGTGGTAAAAACAATCAAACATGGTATTAATTTAATGGAATATAAACTAAAGTACAGAGTTATTACATTATAATTCATCAATATTGTGTTTATAAATTCTGTAATGAAAATTAACAACATTAGACATGATTTTTCTTCTTAGTTCCTCGTATAAAATAATTCCTATAAAATTAGGATTTTATCCATTATTTCTAATACCAAGCTTATCTTTATAAGATATATTGTTTTAAAAAATTTGATTCAAGAAATAATAGCCCATGGTAAACAGAATTTCATCAAAATTTGAAGATTTTATTTCATCTAAAAATTTTCAAATATCGTTATCATGTACAATATATGTTGATACATGTTTATCAAGACTAGAAATTAACTGAAAAATTTAGTTAGTTAAGATATATTTCTCACCAAGAGTATTATAATGAGATATTTTATTAGATTCATGATTTATTTCTATTGAATCATATTAATATTATATCATACAAAAATATTTATATAATGCAATAATAGTGTAATATTTTATAATTCTACTCAATTATAAGACAATAAAAATATTTTCTTCCTATATCTAATCCATAGAGAGAATATTTAGTTTGATTCAAATGTTAAACATCTGAATTATAATGTGAATAACTATTTGAGTCTTCAAAATCACTCATGGTATAATTTAATATTACCATTATTGTTTTTAACAAATCTACGATCATATTTTTTAATTTCATATCAACTTTATACATTATTAGTGTTTGTATAAAATCCTTCAACATTAAATATTTAACAAGTATTGACTATCTTATAGTAATAGATATTCCACTCTACCAAGAAGGTAAAAATATAAGGACTTTAAATTCCTGATTAAGTTATAGAATAATATCTCCTAGGGTAGTAACATAGTTAATTTGTTTTAAATCCTTCCTTTCATTTGTTTAATTCTATATCCTTCAAATATTCTAAAAGATTCCATCCTAACTTTAGAAGTATATTAAATCAACTATCGTTCATTTTCAGTTTCTTCATATGATACTACAATGCGTACACAAATATCATGGATTTTAAGGAACTAAAAAACTATATTAAAATCATAATTTTATAATATACAAATAATAACATTAATCACATTATAATTCAAATCATATTAAGCTTCTAGATTATAATTTAATGATTAAATTTCACCATTGATAATATTATCACGTTTTAAAATATTAATATAGACTTTAATACCTAGGTTATTCAAATATAAGTTCATCATTGCATTGAAACCACCATATTTATCACTGTTAATGTAAGGATCTCTAACCATAGACATGATTTCACTAGATTCAACCATTATCATAGTAAGAAATATACCTTTTAAATTCAACTAGTTAGAGTAGATAAATCAAAAAGTCTTTCATTGATACTAAATATTGTCTCAACACAATTAATTAATCACACAAGAGGGGGGGGGGGTGAACTGAGTTCTTGAATTTTTGACCAAATAAAAACATCCCACTTATTAAGTAATTTAATCTATCATTTTCATTAATTATTATGTAGAGGAAATTAAATTATAATAAATATAAATAATTAGGATGTTTTTATAGTTTTTTGGTCTATAATAATCTCCCATAATTGAACCTACTAACGCGCGATGTGAGTTTAACAATGTTATTTTGATCTTTTTATAGATATTTCACAACTGATTAAATATAGTAGTTAATAGTTACAAAGTTTCTAAGAGATTTTATTAGGATCTACATTTAGAAGACTAGCATATAATTATCCCATATTACTTATTATAAAGATTTTAGACTTTATAAATAAATGAAAAGATATGGAATTGAAAATCTATATTAGTTAACAGTTTCAAGAAAAAACCAAAAGATTATTAAAAAAACCCTGAGAAAATATATGTCCCTATAGTATATATTTCAGAGAAACTATCAGATATAGTAATTATATTCTCAAGAGAAAATATTTCTAAAAACGAAATATTATTTGTTGCGATGAATGGAAAATATATTCAGTGTATGTGAATCAATAATACATCAACTTACAAAGAGGTAGAAATTAGGGTCACTTGTTTTCAACTTGAGTGTATTTATATGTCTAGTTCTTTTTTCGATATATGTTTTTATAATTCAGTTGAAAAGAATATATATATGAAAAATTATGAAATAATATCAATCAAAACTTTCTACAAAAATATCTATGATAATTGATAATTAATCTGACCGTTGGGAGTAACTATAACCTTCATTAAAAATAAAAATCAGCATATACTTAGTCAAAATTGTTAAAATGTTTTCTATTTTAATAATAAATTAGTTTGATTAAGCTTATTCTAATATTTTTTTACTATAAAATCCTTAAAAATACTTAAATTATAAAATTTATAAGAGTAACTTCCTTTCCTTCATAAAGAAAAATTCATTTTAAAAGGGCACACTAAATTTTTCAAGAACAAATATATACATTTTTAGAGTAACTGAACATCATAAGAGTATAATTGATCTTCAAAAGAGTAACCATGATCTTAGGATGATTGTAATTGATTTTTGGAAGAGTATAGTTATCATTAAATGTGTGAAATATACTTAAGAAGAGTATAATCAACATTGGAAGAGTAAAATAATACATCAGAAAAGTACTTGAACTTCATATGAGTAAACTAATAATTTAATGTGGTAAACTTGATATCATAAGATTAGAATAATTTCCCCAAATTCAAGGATTCCAAAAATCATAAGATTCATCTAATACATTGAAAAGTTTCAATCAAAATAGAATAATATATAATAAGAAAAACTTGTATAGAACATTATGAAAACTAATTTTCGACATTGAAAATGGTATTTTGTGGGAATTAAAACATATTGTAATGTTGGTTATGCTAGATCAATATTACTATGTTTTAAAACTAGGATATAGATGGAATAAAACAACTTGATGTCTTCAGTGAACTCATCATTCGAATTTTAATTGGGGGTGTCTCTAATGGGCCTTATATACTCCAAGTTATATTGTATATTAAGTTATTAACAATGTTAGGCTTCACACTAGACAACGGTTTTCACATATATTTATTTCTCCCATATATACCTAGGAGTTTCACAAGTTTTATCATTATTTTTAAAATTAGTTTTAAATAAATCGTATCTGAATATTTAAAAAATGATTTCAATAGTTGATTAATACATGAATAAAATAAGTATTTAGTCATTATGGTAACAATAAGTAGACCAAGGATAAGAAAACATTGAAATAGAAAGGCTAATGGAATATATGAAATATTTATTTAGAAACAAAATATATACATGAAAAATAATAAATAAAAACCCATTTGTTTTTCATGTGTTAATAGGGGCCATTGAAATAAGAAAGTTAATATAATAAAGAAGTATAAGGAATATTTAACTACAATCATCATGAAATGTATTCTTATAACATCTAAATTTTAGGAATTTGATATAGGATTTTCCAAAACCCTATGTACCTAATACATGAACCAAGTATATTATGAAATTTTATGAAAATAAAATTTTATCATTGATTTATTAATAGAGAAAGGATTTTAGACTAAATTATAGAATAATACCCTTTCAAAATTCTCTTTCGAATGATTATTATATTTATGAATTCTTATTATATGTTACTATAAATTAGGATTTACCTTACAGTTAATATTTTTATCTTATAAGGGAAATATATGTTATGGTATGATATCATATTTTAAATGTATACTTGAACTAGTAAATCATAAAAATTAATACATGAAAAATATAACAAAAAAGACTTATTTTACAACCAGTTGCAGCATTTTAAAATTTTTTATATAAAAGTAAACTATTTTAAAATTTTAAACCAATAAAGGTGTTCATTCTATTCTATTTTTAAAAAAAAATATATTTTAATTTTTTTCCTAATAATAATGTTAAAGTAATTTTATAGTTAAAGTTAAAAAAGGTATAGAGATTCAAAAATTAGTTTATACTGATAAATGTAGAAAATTTATAGTGAAATATATAGTTTGATTATTATAATTTATTACTATTTATGATGAATAAATAAATATAGGGATGTATATTTCATTAAGGATAAATTATGGTCCTTTGTGATATTATAGGCATATAAAAGAGAATCGAAGAGTCAACTTGGAAAAATGTTACAGAAACCCTGATAAGAATAATGAATAGAATTTATTAACTGAAATTTCCTTAATTTCTTGAATGAGTTTTGGAGAATATACTGAAAAACACATATTTATAAAAAAAAATTCTTTAGTTTAACGGGATGGAGGAATCAATTCTTTTTAAACGTGACGAGATTTATGAGTCATGATAATCTCCCACAATCCTTTTTTTCATATTCATTATGATTAGTTGTATATAAACTAAACTATGTGCCAACCGAAATTGGTAGATAGGATATCATATGAATTATAAAATTAAAAGAATACTCAGACTATCACATATAAATATAGATAAATACATTGTATTTGTTTGGGTATTAATAGAAAAACTATTCAACCTAATAAATAAAGTGTATTTTTATATTATCTTAATTATATAGAGTTAATTATGGAAAAAAATATTTTTATAAATAAATAACATATCTAATAGATATTGTAAGAGAAAAATATATATTTTGAAGTTATATATGAATATACCAAAGAATTCGTATATGATAAAAAACTATACAAGGCATAGTGGATGAATTTGTTTCAGTTACGCAAAATTTTTCTCAGGTTAACTAATGTAATTAGAGAACTAAATAAATATGTTTTTTTTCACTATTGAATGTGAAAAATTATTAATTGAGAGTGAGGATCCCGAATCCTATTATAAATTACTAAATAGATAATATTTTATTATGTATAAATAAAATATGGATTCTAGTATATATTATATATTCAAAAATTTTGTTTGCACTGAGGTATATTCTCTAGTTTTTATGAACCCCAGTATATGTAAATGATTATTCAAAAAATAAATAATCATTTATGTTAATGTAAGTACCAAAAAGGCATGATAAGGGCTTTAAAAACATCAATGATGGGAAATTTTTTACCTATTACTATGATAACGTCTATTAAATTTTATCTTCATATAAAAACATAACATGATTTTGAAATTTGGAAGAAATATCTATTTATGTGTGAAGAAAAGAATAAAATATAGGGAAAATTAATATTAATGAGCCCATAATACAATTTTTTTCATTATAAATAAAAGTGATTTATGTGTACACAAAAGGATAGTTGGAGTTCTAATGTTATTCTATTAATATATGTTAAAGAAAATTTATTTTTCGAAAAAACATTACTATCATATAGAAAATTTAGATATGGATGATCAAATATTTCCACATAAAAGACTTAGTTAACACATTCTATATTCTAGTGATAAATATTCATAAATATAGATCTGATAGTGAAATTAAACTAAATAAAAGTTCATGAATTAAAAATAAATTGAAATATATCAGATAAAGAAATCAATAGGGTATTGTTTCCTATGTCACATGAAATTAATATTCATTAGAATTCCATTCACATAAGTGATTAGTTATGTCATGTATTGTATGATATATACAATAAAATCATTGATAGATATAATGAGTAAAAATTTAAAGAATACTTTCTTGTAATATAAAGAAAATAAGGACTGAGTTGTAAGGAGATACACATATGATGGTCTTCATAGTGGTAAATTTCACAAGATATCATAGTGTGGATAATGACAGTGTAATGAGAAAGGTAATCTCAAGGTGTCCAGTAGTTTTCAAATCTATAAATCCACATATATATATATATATATCAAAGATTCTAACGTATAAAAATATTTATTGTGAAGATATTTTAGAAATTTCATCTATTGTGATGTTTTTTTCAAGGAGTTAATGTAATAGATAAATGTATAACCATATAGTTAAATGTGTTAATCTCAATAACTAAATCCATACCACCATAGAATCATAGACTCCATGTGAGATCTAGTAAGTTAGTAAATGCTATTAGTTGGATCTAGTGTAAGATGAACATTATTAGAGTTATAGTTTTATCCTAAAATTCATCATTTACATTTGATTACAAGGAAATGGATATTTTTATACATCTTATATTGTTATCACATATGGAATTTACATATATAAATTTTTTCTATTATTTACAGAGATTAATTATCACATCAATGGGTTATAATAGTTCCCCACTATAATGAGAACCTAGAAATGTTATGATGATATTCCTAAATATATATCTTATTTTTTAGATATATTAGCATAGTGTAACACATACTATGTTCAAATGTATTTTGTTCATGGTTATATATATATATTATGAATTCTTCTCGTGAATATTTCATTTAGTGATCACTAAAAATGGATTTGATGGGGATATAATTGATGTAACAACCATTTTATAGTCACAATAATGACACTGGGTCATGCCCCCGTACAACCTCAGGTGTATATCCCAATTCCCAAATGTTATAATAAGAATAATAGGTATATTTATGCATAATTTGGTGTAGGTTTTACATATTAATATTAAGTAAAAAATTTAATAAATATTAGGGATGGTTTGAAAAGGACCCAATCACATAACCTTATACATATATAGTTATTTATTAATCTATATAAGAAGATAACAATGCTATAAATATTTATGAAAATGAATAGACTTTATCCAAACAAGAATCTCATATAAATAGAATAAAAGGTGTTAAACAAACCATAAATCACTCTAAAAATTAACACTAACCCAAAGAAAACATAAATAACTAACGTAAGAAGTATATTATAATAGAACTTGTATATAATGACTAAATACAACTCGGGAACATCCACTCCACACATCCATAAAGTGAACCAAGAGACTCTTTTTAAGATTTGTGCTATAAAGACACCTAATACCCAAACAGATGTGAACACTCCACAAATACCTAAAATAAGATATATGAAGTTGAATTTTAACCATAGTTATCATGCATGGTATTAGAATATACATACTCAATATGGATCAGAAATCTATCCCATGTATGAACTTCAACATCATTGATTGGAACACATTTTTAAAAGTTTATAATAAAAATAATATATGAATATATATGTACATATCACTTCATAGCGTGGACACAACATACCAATAAATGATCATTAACTTAGATTAAATAAAGTATAGACTTAATCAATCATAACAACATCAAATGAAAGAAAGACATTTACATATTATTCTGGTCTCCAAACCATAATAAATTGTTTCCAATTTTAATGTAAAAATGGATAAATATAAGAAATTAATGCTTTCTATATCATAAATCGAAAAAGGTTTTCAAATTTTAAACCAAACATTTCTCACATACTAACCCTGGAAAGTAAGTTCCAAATAAATATTGAACTATTGTTTAATGGACAATTTTGGTTTTTATTATGTTCATTATTTAAATTGGATTTTTTAAGAATATGAATTATTTTTAATATTACAAGTATTAACCACATAATAATTTTTTGGTACATTATTCATAATGCAAGACATTATGAAATAGACCTAATAGGGTGTAAGATATGATATTAATGTGAAGTTAAAACATATGTTGTAAAGTATGGTTCCTAATTGTTTTTCTATATTTTTAATTATTTTTAAGATAATAAACCGTTTTTATAAAATAAATATTGACTAAAATTATTTTTTTAATTTTATAGAGTCCTCTTAATAAAAAAACATTCAAGCAAGAAAAGTGTTACAAAAATAGTAAAAAACCCATACATTTTCAGTTTAATTATAAATAAGTGTTACAGGTTGTGGATGATGAATATAATAATTTATTTAAGTTAGAAATGTATTTATATTCATAAAATTGAAAGGGTAGTCTTACAAATTCATCTAATCAGTTAGAGAATTTGAGATTTGAATAGAAATAATCTTTTCATTTTAGAAAAAATGTCACTTATTAATTGTTGAAAGAAATGATATTTATTTAGGTGATAATATGGTTTACAAATCCTAGGTTATATATGAGTTATTAAATTCTTTCTCAATTTATATCATCCTTTTTACCTTTCCAATATTGAAAAAATTAACTAGGTTATTTTTGAATTGGTGAATTATAACTCAAGTTGACCTTGTTGAGATGAAGAGAGCATCCAAAACAAGATTTAACAACTTGAGTTTAGAGGATAAGTTCACAATCTATTTACCCTTAGAAATATATAAATTAATAACATGGTCGATACATGTTATGTAATAGTATACGTGGAACTAATCGAAACATGTCAAAATAGAGAGATAATAAGAACTAAGCAGTATAGTGAAATAACAACCAATTGAGTCCCCAAAATGCTTTTTTCCTTTTGAAATAAGGAAACAAATCAAGCATAAAATCAAAATTAAATAATTGAAATATAGAAATCAATGTAATTAAATATATTTTTTCAAAATTAAAACATGATAAAACCCTTTATTTTATAAAATCACACATCATTGGTTTAATGAAGAGTTTTAATGTTTCTTCATATGATCACTTGAAATTAAAATAATACCATTTCACTTGATTTTCTGAAATAACTTTAGAAAAAAAATCAATTCATAATTTATATATTATATTTATAATTTATTATTAACTTTGGAAAACCAATGGCAATCATGTATTTTGCATGAAAAATTTAATCATTTTTTTTGAGAATTCTCTAACTTATACATTTGAGTGAATTAATATCTAATGACCGCTGGATTATCCTCTACATTTCACCACATATATCCAAATAATTGATTGCCTAAAATCCAATAAATAAATATAACTAATTCAGAATTAATATTAAAAAATAACCATTAAACTCTAATAAAACAATGTTAATGAACACATAATATTAATCCAACACTATATCCACCAAAATATAGAATATTTAATTCATCAAATCCTAATCTAATACAAATAAAAAATCATGTAAAACCTATAATAATTTAATAATCACTCTCAACAAATAAAAATACTAAAACACGATTAGAAAAGGACTCCTTAGGGATTAATTTGGACATGTGGAGTAAAATCCTTATGCATTAAAGTTATTCCACAATGCCATGGTGAAATAAAAATATCAAATCCCCAACCAAAAAAGGTAAATTAAAGAAAAAGGGAAATTAATTGAGATGAAGGTAAATGTAACGAACGTACCAGAATCAATCAATCTGAGCCATAATGTCTCATGAACACATGCACATCTCTCCATACAAATATAAATTCTGATAAGTGATGAGTGTCTAAAGGATATCTTCATGAGACTACACCCTTAATAACAATATACATAGACCAAAATCATAATAAGGTTTAAGTAAACATCCTATAATAACACAATAAAAAATAAAATAATATCATCATGCTATGATAAATGGAATCCAGGTAAAAATATTTAATCCAAAAGTCTCCCACCATAGTATGTCATCCAATGCATAATAACGAGAGAAATAAACTAAAGCACTAAAAAATAGTTTAAAGTCCATCCAAGAATTTCATCTATCCTCTAATCCCCACCTAATTTTCTCCCTTATACATGTCCCTTTCCCTTAGCCAGATCCTTGACCATTAGTTTCGTATGTGCATTAAGATCCCTATGCAGGGTGTGAGTATTAACCTAGTCGTACACCATCAATGCATCCTAAACAGAATAATCACATGTATATAAATATTTTTTCCATTATGAAAGTAAATTTACAAGAATAAATGAATCATATGTAAGGTGATCATACTCTAACTAGGATTCCATGAGATCTATTCCTAACTAGTTTATTTCCATGCTAGAATGAGTGTATTATATTTCATCACATATTGGGTCTGTTGATAAGGAAAACACATGTATCGAATTATGGAATACAACCTATAAAGCCTTGGGTCAATACATCTGGTTTTCACACCACTTACTCAACTTTAGGTTGGGAGATAAGTTTGTTATTACCCCTCCTCTACTAGTTGGGAAATAAGGTTGTCACACCCATGGAACAACCATGGGTTAGGCCTCAGTGTTGTTGTACCCCATCCTCTATCTCGGGCCAGGTCACATATTTATCACACCTTATTCTTTGTCTTGGGTTGGGAAATAAGTTTATCGTACCCCTATCATTTTGATACTAGATACATACCTCCATAGGCCAAGTATTGACACACAATAAATAACTGTACAAAAGGAGCTATCATAACAGATATGGTATAAGTATCATGGGACAGACATGCACACCATATGGAAAATCAAATATATATGATTTTTTCTAATAATTGATAAGGATATCTCAATTAAATTTGAATAATAGAGGAATACCGACCTCTTATGTTGAATTATCATTTTCCAAAGCATCAAAATCCACTATAATTAGAGTTTGGAGGGAGAGGAATCACTAAGAAGAACCACTAAAGTCATTGGGTTTGAGATCCCTAGGTATAAGAGGAATAATAAATGGTTATAGTGTCACACACCAAGCTTTATTAATTATTATTTATTTCAAATAAATTAAATTTCCTTGATAGCTTGAGTTACACACAATAATGAGTTTCATATTATTATTTAAACCCAGTCGTTACAACCTAAAGATTAAATTTAGTGATATGAATTGTAATATATACCGTTTAATTATTAATAATAATTGTTTTATATAAATAAAATATATTAATACTAAATTAATTAATTTTCATAAAAGTCTTCATATGTTTCGAAAATACTATTTTCTCAGAAAATGGGTTTAATTTATTTTTGTGAATAATAATGAAATTAATATTTAAACATTAAGAAAATGAATTTTTTTAAAAAAATTAATTTTTCAAATCATAATTTGAGAAAATAATTAGGGTTATTTTTTTATATTTTTCTACAATGATGATTTTTTTTGAATAATGAAAAATGATGTTTTTTATTGGAAATTGCCTTTTCATTTAAAAGATTTGTCATCCATTTTTTTCAAAAATGGTTTTAAATGTAAAATAATCTCAATTATTTATAAAAAAAAATCCAATTTAGTTCATTGGAATCATTTTCATGTTGATTTTTTATATAAAAACTTTTTAAACTATTCAACATTTTCTCTTTGGAAAACCGCTTTTCACAGCGTTTCCAGGATTAATTTTGAATTAATATTTTCCTATTATCTAAATGTAATTTGGAAAAATGTATTCCATATTAATAATAATAATAATTTATATTTTATATTATTGTTCACTTAATTTTTCAAATTTAGGAATAATAAAAATAGTAAAAATTATTTCGGGCTGTTAAGGTAAAAATGAGTTTACTTGGGGATAAATATAAAATATTAGTGTTAAGAATGAACCAAAACATATAAAAACCCAATTTTATATCAATATATATACCTTAAAACATCTAATGTTCATTAATTTCTCATTTTGACCCATTTTTCATGAGAAAAATGTGGGTACAACTCTTTATTTTCATAAAAATACAAGTATGCCACTCACCTCATTTATAAAACACTCAACATAAAATCTTATCTAAACACTTCCAAAACTCTTTGGTTTAAACCATACCTTCATAAAAAACTTTATTAATTCCAAAATAATATAATATATGCCTCATTGTTTTTATAATTCCAACCAAATTATCTTTTTGGTGCGAACCAAAAGAAGTAGTTTGAAGAAGAGGTAACATCGCTAACCCTGAGTTTTATTCTATTTATTTCTCAAAATCCTTTAATTATAATTAAAAAATTATAATATAATTACCTTATTTTATTACAAATAATATTTTTTATGTTAACTTCTTTACCTATAACCATTTCCTCTTCCATCAAATAGGATAAAAATTATTATTCGTGTCTATAGAGGACATGCACATCACAATCCAATGTTATTCATTTTCCATCACCACCTGTCACGTCTGGATATAATGATTTATTTATATTTTATATATCATATTTTTAATATTATTATACTAATAGAATAATTATATCACAAATACCATCATATTTCCATTTTTTAGGAATATAATAACATCGTTCGTGTGCACGGTGGACTATAGACTCGCGAGGCGATGTCATTTGTTTATGCTTTACATAGAAGGTAATAAAGATGGGTTTAATGAAAATATTTGATATAAAAGAATTGAAAATTAGTATATAATACTATTAAAATATTTTTTTATTTTAATCCTTTCTGAAAATGGGAAAAACATTCATGCATATATATGACCTACCGTCTCCACAAACAATGTATTTCATATTATACCTCTAAATCTTACGGATTTATCATAAAAAGTTTATAATAAATATATATAATATTAATATAATGGTTAATATTATATATATTATTTAACAACTATCAATTTAGCAGTATATAAAATATCAAATCAAACCATACCAGAAAAAGAAAGCAGTTATTGCCCGAAACATAACTTTGACATGAAATTTTAAATTAATTGATAATAAAAAGTCATAAGAGAATCAAATATCACATGAAATATATAAATATGGTTCATTAATTTATTTAAAATAAACTTATATTTATACACAATTTTGTTTTAATTTGTATTAAAGAAGCTTAGACTTAAGGTAAGATATTTTAATCTCATTTTTTATTTCTGTGGGGTACATACAATATTGACCATATATTTACTGTATGTGTTGTATATACTAGAAATTAATTTATTTCATAATTTTTATTTACATATCAATTTTAGTATCATTATTTCATGGGGGTATACAGTTAAAAATATACCAAAGCGGATAGGGTTTTTTGTCTCAATTTTCATTCCTTGATACAAATGCTATGTTATGAAAATATATAATTTAATTATGCGTATATAAAATCCATTTGAAATTTAATATCATGAATTTATTTATTTAATTGATATTTTATGTTTCATTAAGTTTTATTCCTTCATGATGATTATAATTCAATTTTTTCGAAGTGGTAAAAAAAATTATATTACAATGTAAACTTCTATTGGGATTGATTATGATTGTGTTTATGGTTATCAAATATTAGGATATATCTCATGATAATCTCATGAATTTTTTATCCTCACATTCTGTAACGAGAAAAAATATTTTATCTTCATTTTAATCTCTTTCTATGCTCCTGATTTTGAAAGTATTCTTTAAGGAAAATTTTCTTTATTTCTCTCTTCAGTCAAAACATATTTTTCTTATAAAACCATTTCTTCTAAAATTTATTTTAAAAAATGTTTATAAAAGTCTACAAATGATTTAATAAAGAAATTTATTACCACTCTTAACTTTTATATTTTTAATGGAATCTAGATTTCATTTTCTAAAAAATCCCCCCTTTTTACCAATATTGCAAAAGGAATATTTATTTTAAAATGTACAACATGAGAAAAATTATCTACCATCATAACCAATAATTAATTTTAATCTTCCTCTATAATATTCCAAGGTTATTTTAAAATAAAAGTATTTTATAAAGGTTTTATGTTTTGAGAATTGTTCTTCAATGTGTAAAGAATATTTTCCGCAAAATTTTTTTATTTGATTCTTCAAAATCATTTTCTATATATAATGAAATCCATTGATGTTTCCAATAGCATAATGTGGATATGATCCAAGTATACCATTATTATTATTTATCTATTTTTTCATGATGGCATGATTTTTATGAAGCCTTTTTCTGTTCCATGAGATACACTAAGAAAAATTTCTAATGAAACATTATACTTTTCATGATTTATACTATTATGAAATTATTATGAAAAATGTCTATTTTATATATATTACGATATTAAGGAGTGTTTATGAAACCCATTTTATTTCATGGGTTATGATATGTTGAATGTTTTAAGATCTTTTCATACCCATAAATGTAATTTTAAATATGTGAAGGGTGGTATCTATATCTCCCTCTAATTCATTGGGTAATGATTATATCTGATGAGATAGATTGGACGGGAATGAGAAGTTAACCTTGTTCATTACTATACATTTTTTACATTGATGGTCTTGGGAGTGAACCTTGACTACTGTGATGTTTTAGGGAGTGAAACCATTCCCCTATTATAGTCTTGGTAGTGATTCCTTACAAACAAGGAAATGATTTTATATGCTTATCTTTTTAACAAAAATATATGTCTTAAGACAATGTTATGATCCCATGGATAATGCTCAATGATTTCTTTATGATTCATTTCTTATGAACTTCACATATTCATTCCATGACTCAAGATTTTCATCTTTTATATGAATATATGGTTTTAATATGTCATTCTCAGGTTCTCATACCCATATTCTCATGATATGTTGATATATCCCATATTTACACTTATTGGGAAACTCCTATCACCCATTTTTATTTTTTTCATTTCCCTTGGTTATGGATAAATATATTATATATTATGTTTCAAATTATGTTTATAGTTATTAAAAAAATATTGGAAGATGATTGTATTCCTATATTAATCATTTGTTAAGGATTCCATTCTTTTAAAGGCACTATACATTTATGATCCTCAAAAATGTGTTCGTATAATGTAATTAATGTTAAAATAGAAAAGATGTAATATATTGGTATGAAAATATTGGGTATCTAAAATTGGTATCCGAGGATAGTTTTAGTTAAATTTTTTAAACTAGGATGTAGAAGTTTAATAATATCCCTAATGGAATCTCTTGGGATATGTCTGAGGATATATTTAAGGATGAGTCAATTTATAATAAAATGTCCTTGATTTTTGGTAAAGGATATAGTGAGTGGTTTCTAAGAAATTAAAACCCAATCCAGATACTATGAGTGGATGTGGATCTTTAATAGAGGTATCTAGGTATAATAATATTAAAAATGGTGCATGGAAATGGACTTGATCATTTTGTAGTGGACGATAATGGGCCCTTCCGCACACCTAGTTTGACACTCCAGATTGATATAATTTGGAATTTCAAAAAAAATTTAAAAACCATAATATAGGATTTAAATATATTATGACTATGAGTTACCAAAGGTAAACCTAAGGTCTCATATATTAAAAATAAGGTGTCATGATTTTAAAATCCTATAATTGATTTTCAAGAATAATGGGATTCCTTGTTATTATTTTTTTTCTTTCACTGTTATTTTTGGTTTTAGTTAATGGATTCCTAAAAGAAAGATGTTAATGATATATGTGATAGATAATGCAATGAATATCCTTCCCAACATCCATGTCACGACCCGTCCTCGGGGCCCGTGCTGTGACTTCCCCAAGCCATCCTTCCATAGTCCAGGGGATGGCGACTAGCACCAAGGCGTAAATTCCGATAAAAAGGGAAGACATTGCCTTTGTAAAGTAAAAAATCACCACAGAGTAAGGAAGCATAAAAAGTAAACACTAAGTAAAAGCTGGTACAACAGTAAGTGCGGAAAAGTAAAGGGGCCGGAAATACAAGCCCATCTGTAAAGTACAACTAAAAGGGAAAAAACAGCAACTGAAAAGTAAAGCCGCAGCGTCGAGCCGTCCTCTGGATGTCCCACCTGAAGGGTGGTTATAGAAAGCCTCCACTGCTCCTCGGGTCCAGCCAACCTCTCTGATTACGCCCCGCCCAGTGGTCCACCTCCAGGTACCATCCTGCTTCGCAAGCCTCCACCACGAATCAGCTCTGTCCGTCATCTGCAACCAACACAACATAGTGCGGGCATAGCCCGTGCATGGGTGAGTATAAGCTACTCATTAGGGACCCCGAGACCCCCAAAGGTCTCCCAAAATCCACAAAGGATAAACCACAAAGGAAAGATACAATCACGAAATAACATCCAACACTGCTTAGGTATATGCCCATACATATACCTAAGTCATCAAATCTCGTTCGGCTCCAACATCCGAGCCCAAGCACAACCCAGTCCATACAGGAAAGCAAACATAAATCCACATAGGATAGCACAACTAGATCCACAAGGAATGTAAACGTAAATCCACACAGGATAGCAGAACTCGATCCACAAGGAAAGTTAACGTAAATACACACAGGATAGCACAACACAATCCACACAGGAAAGTAAAACAGGATTCATCTCACACATGTACTTCTTCGTATGATGTTATAGATGATCAGATGTAGCCCCTGATTCATCTAAGTCGTCAGACCCACAAGGATCTGTAGGTACTAACCCTCGCAACGACCCACACAGGATCGATCATGAAGTTGAACCCAAAGCTATTGGGAAACTCCTTCTCCATCAAGTACAGTGGTTATGCCGCTCTAACCAAGTGCTTCCCTCTTACCTTGGACTGCTGTAGTACTACACCTATCGGGTACTGTGGGCCTGCTACTACAACCAAGCGCTCCCTCATGCCGCTACAACTAAGCGCTCCTCCGTCGTGGGTCTGCCGCTACAACCAAGCGCTCCCCTATGCCACTACAACCAAACACACCTCTGTCGTGGGTCTGCCGATACAACCAAGTGCTCCCCTGTGCCGCTACAACCAAGTGCACCTCTTTCGTGGATCTGCCGCTACAACCAAGCGCTCCCCCTCATAGCCTCCATAGGTACTCCTTCTGTTGAGTACCGCAAGTCTGCCACTACAACCAAGCGCTCCTCCGCCGTGGGTCTGCCACTACAACCAAGCGCTCCCCACTGGGCTATCCGTAACACACCGAGTCGTTCGATCAGCAGTCGTCAAGTCTCAACCGACTCTAGGGTTTCCGCACACAACAAGCTCATTCCGGGAGGGTGCACTCCACGAGCTAAGAGGTCGATGCATCAAATGACATGTAGACTGGAGTTGATGAATCCCAAGATGTACCGTAGTAGTCACTACTGAAAACACGGAGGATTCCCGTACTATTTTCATCATCATCGCACTCTAATCCACTGAGGATCTCTGTACAGTCGTCGTCATCACAGCAGTAGTTGCAGCCAGCTCTAGGGTTCCCGCACACAGAAAGCTCGTTCGGGAGGGTCCGCTCCACGAGCCGAGAGGCTGATACGTCAACTGACACATATTTCAGATTTTATGTATCCTAAAATTCCATATCATCAACAGGAATTCAACGTCGCAGACGGCGCATCAATCAGACACCCGGTCTGAGAGATATTGGCTTTTTTGTCCCAGGGGCCCTGTTGGTTTTTAAGGAAAAAACAACCCGACCGTACTCCACCTGCATCCAAACCTCGGACGGAGTATGCTAAAAGATCCGTCTCACATAGAGGAAAACAAAAAAGTTTACTGCACGTCGATCGGACGCCCGAAGCTCAAGATATGTGTGTTTCCGCTCCGTGGGCCCGGTTGGTTTCGTGAACAAACCAACCCAGCCGAACACAAAGTTTTCCAAAACCTTGAGTGAGATATACCGAAATGACCGTCTCGATCCAAGGATCGCATCGCCGTTAACGGCGCGTCGTTCGGAGGCCCGTACCTCAAGTTACATGCAAATGACCAAAAACGGTCTGAAGACGGGGGGTCTGGGCCCGGACCGACCCGGCCCAACCCCCCTGGGTCGGCCAGAACCGGGTCGACCTGACCCGGGTCCGGGTCGAACTCAGTTCGGCGCGGCCCGGTCCAGCCAGGGAGCGACCCGGCCGGTCAGGCCGGCCCGGCTCGGCTCGGCCGAGCATGGCAGCCGCGGGGCGCTGCCCCCGCGGGATGGTAGTGTCGTGGCCCTCGAGGGGCCACACTGGAAAATAGCGGACGCGGCTTTTTCCACGTCCCATGCGTGTGAGCCGGACCCGCGCGGCCGCGGGTCCGCTGGCCGCCGCCAGATACTTCCGCGGGCCACCGGAGTTGCTCCGGTGGTCCGTTTTCCATCCCGTCTGCGCCAAAGCTCCTCCCGGGTCCCGTTCTTCACTGCATAAACAACGAATCATCCCTGCGGCATGTTTTGTCATCACCCGCCAATCCGCGCATCAACGAAGAACTGCGGAGGGTAGTCGCGCCGTGTTTGTTTGGCCCGCACCCTCCGCGTTAGATTATAATAGTCGGGAGAAATTATCAATACACAGAAAACATAACAAATAAAAATTTTAATTAATTAAAATTGTTCTTATGAAACCGGGTACTTTGTTTTGAATGAAAACATCCACAGAGTAACTTCATTCACAAATAAAATCCCTACCTCGTCAAGTCGTCGCACGCGCGTTCTTCGTGGAATTGATCGTTGCGGAAGGAGGGAATCATCACTTCGTCGCGGTATCCGGCGTTGCGTCGACGAACTCTTGTCGTTGTCGATCGAAGGTTGTTGTGGGGATGGATCGTTGCGGAAGAAGCGTCGCGGAGGGAGAATCGTCGGCGTCGCGGTACACGGCGTCGTGTCGTTGATCTCCGCGGGTTCGGTGTTCTTCGCGTTCTTCACGTTCTTCGCGAAGAAGGAGGATGAACCTTAGAGATTCTTCAAAGGTTTAACACAACCTTTCAAAAGGAAGGTGTGTTGGCCTTATTTTATTAACATGCCAACAAAATGAAAACGTGTTAAGAAACGAACGAAATTAATTCATAGAATTAATTTCAATGAATAAACTGACCATTTAATAGGAGTGTTTAATTGTTTAAGAAAATGCCCCAGTTGACTTTTATTTAATAGGGGTTTTCGTGGGTGCGTTACTTAGTGGAATGAAATGGTGGAGCTCGTGTGGGACCCACCTCACAAATATCCTACCAAGTGGGTAGGATATTTTGGATTTCACCCTATCCATTCCAACTGAGCTTAAGCTATTCAAAGTGGTCTTTAATTGGCTTTAAGTGAAATAAAAATAAAAATAAAATTGTCGCACAACTTTATTTTATTTCATAACTTACAACCCAAAAATTAAAAACCACAACCGAGCAAACGAAACACTGGAAGAGGCATTTCTAAGAAAATATCGGTGCTTCAATTCCATCGATGCCATCGAAATTCAATTCCGAGCACCGGTTCAAAAGTTAGAAAGCCCCGCTCGTTCGTTCACTGAACGTACCCGAGCCAAACTTCGGAAATTGATTCTGGGCACACCAGGCCTGGGAATCACGTGCCGTTAGAAACTGCGTTCTTGTAAAATTCCAAAGAAAATTAAGAAAAAAAAAATTTCTTGAAATTTCTGGGTCTTTACAATCCAAATTATATTGGATATAGAATGAAAAATATGTTTTCTATGCTCATGAATCATTATCAAGACAAGACTCATGATGAACATCCAAATGGGAATAGTGGGAACAACATTCAACAAAATCCATCACAAGGAAACATCTACCTTCCCTAAGTGGATCTGTTAATCGAAAAGTTGTTGTGTAATGGATCTTTACCACTAAAAATATATTCTCCATTATCTAGTGTTCAGAACATGAAGAATTAATTTTGGCTATCTGTCATTTAGAAGACGAATCTGATCAATGTTAGACCCTCATAAAGAATATAAGAGACCATGATGAAATTGAATCCATGGATTAGGATGAATTCATGAACTTATTTTTCCCTAGGTATTTACATCTTATTCATTATATAAATATGGTGGATTTACTTGAGATAATTAAAAAGGATGATGAATCCATTTGTACCTAGGAGGAAAATTTTAAAAGACATTTAATGTGTACTTCTCATATTATCCTCCAACCTAAAAGTAAGGTTTATCTATTATTAAGTGGATTAACACCAATTATCCAAAGGGAGTTATCCATAAGAGACTTCAATAGTTATGAATTGATTGTTAGATGTGATATCAAGGTTGATATAGAGATTAGAGTTACATATAAGTATCACAGTTTTATAATAAAATAAAAATGGAATTCAAATGAAAATATAAAAACCATGGAGAGAAGAAGATTAGATTTCCTTTATGATCAAAGTATGGGAAAAGATATGAACAAAATTTTCTTAGGGGGACTAGTAACTTTTTTAAATGTATATGGGAATTTCATTGAGAAATATAATGTTTAAGTGATGTTAAATAGTTAGCCAATGATTCAAATAGAGAGAAAGATCAACATAATGAACCTCCCCCGCACTTGTTTTTCAAATGGAAGTAGTGTGAGTTTTATTCTAACCCGTGCCAAAATATGAAGGCAGATGATATTGATCAACATAAGTAACCTCTTATACAGAGGGAAAAAATATCACAAACTATCACTATTTATGATGAGGGTTGTGAAAACAAAATGGTGAAAGGTACACATACCATCCACTCTAGAACTAACAATGCCTTATTTGACTCTAGATGTACCCATTATTTCATATATAAATAATTTTCTTAGGTTTTCAAGATTCATCCCAAACAATTTTATATATAATTAGCCATGAAAAATCCTAAGGTTATGATGATATCCTCTCAAGTCAATGATTATTCTATAGTTAAAGTTGGTGAGAATATTATTATTAAAAGTGTTATCATTAATCATATATTTAAATTTTATGTTATATTATAAAAGTATTTGATTTATCTACATAAATCCCACATAAATTTCAAAATAAGGGAAGTCACATTTGATATTCCATACTAACAAATTATTGACTATTATTGTGATGATAAATATTAACTTTTGATGGATATCACATCCATTTTATGGGATTTGATTTATATTTGAGATGGGTGTTTATCTTATATGGTTAGAGAAAAACTCAAAATTGACGATACACCTATTGTGAAGAAGTTTTTTCATATCTTTCTAAATGATATTACTATCCTTACAATAAAATTTGAATTTGATTTATCAATTGAAATCATACCTGGTGCCACAAAAATTTCAAATTCCTCCTATAGAATGTCCCTGATTGAGTTATAAGAATTGAAAATGAAACTATAAGAGAACATTGACAAGGGATTCATTTGTCCAAGTGTGTAACCATTGGGTTCACATATTCTTTTTGTAACAAATATATGGATCTCTATGACTATACATTTATTATTAAGAGCTGAACAAAATCACGATCAAGAATAGGTATCCTCTACCTTGTATTAATGACCAATTGGATCAACTACACAGAGCTCAATAATTTTCCAAGATTGAACATCTTTATAGATATCATCAATTGAGGATTACGAAGGAGAATATATCGAAAATATAAGTTCATACAAGGTATGTACACTATGAATATATTGTGATTTTATTCATTCGTACTATTTACCCTACTATTTAATTTATTTAATGAATGCAGTCTTTATATATTACCTTTATTAGTTTTTTATAATCCTAATAGATGATATTATTATATATTCAAAGACAAAGGAATATCATGAAGATTTCATGATAATTATACAAAAGACCCTAAGGAAGGAGAAACTATATTAAAATTTTAAAATTTGTGAATTTTGGCTGTAAGATTTTTTATTTTTGGGTCAAATAATCTCAAGATAGGGTATATTGATATATCCATCAAATGAATGGGATATTGAGTTTTGTATCAGACTAACCAACATGAATCAGGTCCACAGTTTTCTTGGTTTAGCAGGATATTATTGATTGTTTGTGTAGAATTTATCAACACAATATAATATACACATAAATTTAATTTTATAAGGGAGCCAAGTTCCTCTAGAAAGATAGATTGAGTAAAATTTCAAGTAACTGAAGATAAGATTAGTCAACGCACATGTTTTTATATTACCCTAGAGCAGGGAAGGGTTTTTAGTCTATAGTGATGCATACAACAAGGGATTGGGATGTGTTATTATGCCTAATGATGTAGTCATATCTTATTCCCCATGAAAATTAATGATCCATTAGAAAAATTACACAACTCATTATATGAAGTTGGCTACATTAATTTTTTCATTAAATATAAAGAGAAAATATCTTTATTGGGAAAAGTGTGATATATATACTGATAAAAAATGACTAATGTATATATTCAAATAGAAGGAGTTTAATAAGTGATAGGGAATATGGTTAGAGATTAATAATGATTATGACAACTCAATACATTATGTACCTTTGAAATCAAACATGGTGGCTAATTCATTGGGTTGAAATGAACATTCTACCTTATCCATGATGAAGATAAAAAAATATCCAATATTTATAGTTTCTTAAAGGATGTGTATAACTTAGATTTGTGTGAGATCACTAAGAAGGAGAATGGGGTGAATCAACGAACCATTTTTCTTTTAAAAAATTTATTATTTTCAATTAAATCATTGTGTCCAGTTAAAGCCTTGTTTCACTATTCTTGTGTCTCTCACCCTTATCTCAAAATTTTTTGTAAATACCAGGAAACATAACACATAGATTTACAAGGTTCATCATAAATACTTACTCCTCACCGTGTTAGATATTTCCACCAACATTGATTTTACACTATAATCTTATTTTCAATTATAATGGTCGATATAGAGTCACACCATATCTCTATTGGACCCAAAAAAGAGGTTGTTTATACTGTATCTCACAGTGTTTCTAGAATCCACTTTGACCTACTCTGAAATCATTACTAGAGTATTAAGATCTTGAATTACACAATATAATTCTTGCCTTCATCTCCAACAATGAAGATTCCACATTTCATTAAGTCTTGATCCATTATAGGGTGATATTTTTTTCTTCCTCCTAAATATTGCAAGATAACAATTTCTGTTCTACAATGATCAGAAAATACTTCTTTCTGCTAACATCCCTACCTCACACGGATGTCGCTAAGATATGCACACACATTCTTCTTCTCTCTTCCATACATGAACGTATCAAGATCTCAAAATAATATTTCCATAATTTTACACATTTATCATCACATTTATGAAATTATTTATACAAAATATAATGCATGTGATAATGTATCATTTTTATATAATTTAAAATCCTCCATTTAAATATGTATAAAAATGTGTTTATGAAAAAATAAATGTATTCCCCCTTAAACTGTTAATACTTGAATTATGTGGGTATTAGTTTTTATGCTCATTTAAAATACCCTAATGGGGTGATTGTTTCCTTCTTCATGAAATTCACTCAATTTATAAAGGGAATATCAAATATTCATTACCATTATTCATGGAGGTGTTGGGGATTTATTGTTCTTCATATGGATAATTGATCACCCACGACTCACCATGAATTTATACATGCATGCATATGACTCATTTAAAATACTCGTAGGTTTGGGTCGTCATTTTTCAGTTCCTTCGTAGAGTATAAAAATACCACAACTCAAATAATTACCCAGAGGATAAGGTTTTCATTCTTTTTGTGAACTACTACAAAACATTCCTTTAACAGTGCACACATTTACCAGTGCTTTATTTTTAGCAGCCATAAAGGAATCCTTTATTAGTGTTGATAGAAGTCCGAATAAAATGAAATAATGAAATAAATAAAAATAATAATTTTTTAGAAAAATATTAAAAACATTATTAATTAAATAATTATAGAAAAAAATGAATAAATTGGTTACACTTTATATAAATTATAAACAATATTAAATAGTATATATTAAATATATAGATATGTAAAATGAAAATTAAAGAGATAAAAATTAAAAATATGTAAATCGATAAAAATATTAAACATTTGAACAATTAAATTATTATTGATAATTTTATTAAATAATATTTATTAAATATATATATATATATGATTATATTAAATTAAGATTTATATAATACAAAGTATTTTTGCTTTACATTATATAGTAATATATTTAGTGAATAATGGTTTATAATTAAAAATTAATATGAATTAAAAATACTGATTAATTGGATCGAGTAATGGATATAATTGAATGCAATTTGATTTTTAAATTTCAAATAGATAAAAATTATTATATTAATTTCACACATTTTTAATTAATTCATTTTTATATACAATACACACACAAATATATTTTTTTGTAATTTAGTCTATTTTTATTATTTATTTTATATTTATTTATTTACTATGTTTTAAAGTTTTTAATATGTATTCATCTTTATAACCATATTACTATTTTCTAATGATTTATATTTAATTATACATAATTATCCAAATTTTTAATATTGTTAAAGTGTACTCATTTTTAATTATTCAATTTTACTCATTTTTAAAATGCATTCACATAAAATTAAATATTCATTAATATTGTTAAAAATATATTAGTAAAAAAAGTATAAATAAAAAAATTATAACTTTATATTTATTATTTTATACATTTATAATTATAAATAAATAAATAATATCTGTTTAAAAAGTTTTTATATAATTAATATAAATAATTATATATATTTAAATAATTACAGAATTATAATAAATATATATTAATAATGAATATATCTACTTTATTAATATTTATATATATCTATTATATATATACGTAATTATATATATATATATAATGGTATACATAATATTTTTCAAAAAAATATTTATATAATTATAAATATATAATTATATATTCAAGGAATTATAAAACTATTATTTTATAAATTTTTTATTATGTGTTTTATAATTATAAAAAATAATTATAATTCATTTAAAAGTATCATTAAAAAAAGTATTATCACTATTTTCCAGCACTTTTTTAACATAGATAAAGAAGAATTTTAGCTGTGCTTATTAACTGAACCATGATAAACAATATCTTCCTCAATAATTTTTTGAGGTACTAATAAAAGTGTCCCAATATATTTTAAGAACCCTAACCATTGCAAACTATTTTGTGATATATGAAGCTTTATATGGAAGCTACCTACTTCTGATGCTCCTTGTAGTCTAATCCAAGCATTAATCTAGGCTAGAATCATGTCTTCTGAAGTGCCCAGATCAGTGCGAATCACTGAGAGGGGGAGGGGGTGAATCAGTGATCCTTTAAAACTTTTTACTAATTGATTATTTATCAATTAAACCTCTATGGATGGTTAAAGCCTCGATCCACTCTTCTTGTATCTCTCAGCCTTTCCTCGAGTGATGCAGTAAATGTAAAGGCACAGGACACAAGGATTTACAAGGTTCGGCACCAAAGGCCTACGTCCTTGCCATGTTGGTTATACGCCCCAACATGGTTTCTCCATTATAATCGGTTAGTATTACAATGGTCGATATAGAGTCCCACTGTATCTCTCCTGAGTCCCACAGGAGGGTCTTTATACTGCGTCACACAGTGTTACCAGAGTCCCACTGGCCTGCTCCAGAATCCCACTGAAGACTTCTTCTCCCTGAGTCCCACAGGGTCTTTTCTTGGCTGCTCGAGTCGCACGAGTAGCTCTTCTCCTCTTTAAGATTCTTCAGGTATCTTCAGCAGTCTGGGATAAAGACTGCTGGCCTTGCTCTGTACCTCTGATCACTTGAGTTGATCAGGTCTTCTCATCTTGCTCAGGATTTATCTCCTTCTTCTCAGGATGGCCTGGCTTCTCTCTTAAACTACTGAATACTCAGACAACTGATATCTTTAACTTCAGTCTGGTCCAGTCTCACTTCAGATCAACTTCATGCACTGAATGCATGGCATCACAATATCTTCAAGAACTCCTGGTCTTGGACAACGCAATTGCACACAGCCTGATTTATCTTTGTTCACGTGTGCATGTTCATGCATGCATGCATGCACTTCCCTCTTTCTCTTCTTGGTGCAATAAACCCTCAAAGGGTGTAATTCTTTTCAGCACACACCTTCTTACTTCCTTCACACACTTTTTTCTTTTTGTTCACACACTTAAAAGTGTGTTGTACTTTAGTGTGGATGTCCTCTTCCTTCTTCTTCTAAGTGTATACACTTTTAGTGCACACAATATGTTCGGCCTTCATGTCTCTTTTCACACACTTGTTTCACTTTTTCACACACATGAGTTGGCCTCCTCCTCTTCTTGTTGCACACACATACTTTAGTGTTCTTTTAGTTTGTTCTTCAAAGTGTGCACAAACAAGGCTACTGCCTTTTGTTGCTTTGCACATAAACCACTCGTAGGGTCTTCACTTTGCACACAAGGCATGCAAGTCTCGGCCTTCACTTCTTCACTTCACACACACAAGAGGTGTGGAATCCTCTTCACTTGAGCTCCTTCCAATATGAAGGCACACAAGGTGCAATCAGGGGCGCGCAGGTGCAAGGGCACAAGGGCCGCGCAAGGCCTCGGGTGTGCAAGGTGCAACACCTCGGGCGCGCAAGGTGTCAAGCACCTCGGCCACGCAAGTGCGCAAGCACCTTAGCCGCGGGGCGTGCAATTATGTGCTTGACCCCGTGCTCTTTCTTCCGCGCAAATGGAAGGCGCGCAGGGAACACCATCGAAGCCTCGGGTGGCTCCGGAACAAACTTCCGCACAAGTGGGTTGCGCGGGGCTTCGGCTTCGCGAGGCACAAAGTGCTCCGCGAGACTTCAGATTTTCAACAAAGTTTCAGCAAGCTTATAAGAGGGCTCGGGCTCTCTTTTTATAGGCAAAGGAATGCCAAATCTTCCACGTGAGATATCTCTCGAATTCCTGAACTTCTCGGATTTTCAAGATTTTCAAAATCTTGATATTCTTCTCTCTGTTTACGCAGGTTCACTTATGTTTCGGCTTTCTTCACGTGCATGAATTTTAACATGTGCATTGCCTCTGTTTAGGCCCATTTATGCAAAGCACAGACACCCGATGCCTCGGCAACGTTGTTTGCCTCGGCCTTCTTCGGATTCTTCCAAACATTGCATGCATGGTCATTTTTAGGCATGATCGTTTTCAGTAGGTCCAGACGAACTCAATGGAGCCTTCGGCTTCGGAAATGGTGGCCGACAGCTCAAGAACGATGCTCGGAGAGCGCCTGGTTCGTCGGCAGCTCGCGGGAGACTTCGGACGAGCTCGGGGTTGAAGACGGTCTCGCAGCCGTTGGATCGGCGATTCAATTGATCTCGGACGGCCTGGATCAGATCATCTCGCCGCAGATCAGATGTGCGGCTTAGATCGTCCGCGCGATCAATCGTGCGGCTGGGATTCACTCCGCGGAAAAATTCCGCGTCCCACATCGAAACGGCGAGTGGTTTTGCCGCGGTTTATCACCCAAGCGCTGCCGAGAAGCGCTCAGTTGAACTTCTCCCTCCACGGTGTCGCCCGCACCGTGTTCTCCCTGCGGGCGCGCTCTGCGCCCACTCTCTGCTCCCTGCGGGCGCGCTACTGGTGCCCACTATGCTTCCTCGGGTGCGCAGGCTTCACCACCGCGTGCCCTCGGGGGCTTATACACGGCCCCTGCCGCGCTCCTCCGGGCGTGCCCCAGGCGCCCATGCGGTGTCCTACGGGTGCGCCCCTGCCTCAAGGATGCTGCTCTGGCCTTTGAGGGTTCCCCATGGGCGTGGTGACCTTGAGTCCCACAAGTGCCTTGGGTGATGACCCTCGGCTGGCCTCCTTGGTGGCCTTATTTTTTGCTAGGTATAGGAATAAAGACTTTGTATAGAAACAAAGTATCCCCATATGCCAAATGCCACTTGAAGCCTTCTTCCTCATTTTTTCTCATCTTCTTCTTCATTTGAATTCCTCACTCCTTCTCAACAAATATTCATTACTTATGAGGGAAATTCTTGAAGGTTCTTTCTTCATCAACCGAGCTCTTAATCACATAAATTCTTCAATGAACTTCATTGATCTAATCAGAGATCAATTGGATCTTCTTCTAATTCTCATGCACTAAGTGATAGTGCATGGACTTCTTCAGCTCACTTCATCCACTTAGGACTTGTGGATGGATCTTCTTCAACTCCTCATGCATTGTCACTACAATGCATGGTCTTCTAATCATGTTATGACATTGTATCTAGTTGATACAAGTTCTTTGAACTTAAAGAGCAGCTCAACAATCGTCAGATATGATGATGCTCCATCATCATTCATTCTTCAAGTGTTGTAACTTAGTATCATCTTGATACAAGTATTGAAGCATTAAGATCAGTTCTACAATCGTCTGATTTACATAGAGAATGTTTCAACCACAACATCACCTATGCCACTTAGTGAGTCTCCTAAGTGACATGCATCTTAGTACCATGGCCATTCTCCTTCATCACCATCACCATCACATCCTTTGTCATTCACATATTGAAACGCCTTGACATCCATCCATTCATTCCTTGACAACAACATACCTCATTGACAACAAATGCTACACAGTGCACTTCAATCTCCCCCTTTGTATTTGTTGGCAATACACTAGAGCACATATGAATGGGTCAATATGTGTGCCAATATTTCTCCCCCTTATTGGCAATCAAATGCAATGGTGTGGTGTGGTTCTCTTTCAAAAATCTCTTCCTCCCTTTGAATAGCATCTTCTTGAAAAACACTGAGAGAGGGATGATGTCACATGTTCTCTTTAGCAAAGAACCTTTAGTAAATCAGCTCTAAGTCTACTTGGGCTAACCCGGTGTAGAAAACAAGAGTGATATGACCAAGGAATTCAAAGCTGTCCATAATTCTCTACACATGTGAGATCATGCTTAGGGGTTTGAAATTTTTCAGATATATCAATGAATTGCTAAATCCTGCACATACATCACCAAACACATTAGAAAGTTCAAGTGCAAAGATAAAGCTCCCCCTTTCATCCATTTGTCTTCAATCCATACTCCCCATTAATTGACAAGATAAACTCAATTAAGAAAAAAGGGATGAAAGTATGATTGGAATACCTTCACTTTTCTCAAGATGGTATTAATCTAAGAATCCCATCTTCTTCAGATTGGCTCCCCCTCAAGGGGTGCACTCCATTCTGTCCAAACCATCCTCCAGTTGAGAATGATCATCATCTTCAATTCCCTGCAATGTCATCATATGTAAATACAAGTGATTAGGGAATAAGATGGAACCTCCTTGGTTCATCAATGTGAACAACAAGGTTGAGAAGATTCTCTCAACCGAGATGTCCCATTTTCACCATTCTTCACACTTGCACATTTGATCTTCAATGATGTTGGTGCTGGTGTGGATCTCAATACATCTTCATGTGAAATCTTTTGTTTCCTTTTTGCCTTAGCAATTACCAGTGCTTCATCTTCAGCTCTTTGCAGTTCTCTGGCAAGTTGCAACTGATTTGGCCATATGACTAACAAGTCATTTGGAAGTGAGGCCTCAGTTTTGGAAATCCCACATGGTTCTTTTGATAATGTTAAGCCACCTTTCTTAGGCAACTTATTTTCAACCAATCCCTTCTGCTTCTTCTGGATTGATTGTCTGTTTGAGTGCAGTTGGCTTCTATTAAATTTCATGGCTTGTTTACAAAGATCCATGGTATGGCCATTCTTTCCACAGTAGAAGCACTTCTTGGTGGTCCTTCTGGATGCATCACCCTTCTTGGACTCAGACTCCAAGGACTTCTCTTCATTTCTCAAAGACTTCTTGGGAGCATTTTATACTTTCTTCTTGCTTCCCAAGGAATCTTTCTGAGCCAGGTTCTGTGATCTTTTCTTCTTTTGAGCTCTGGATACAGTTGGAGACTGACATGTATCTTTTTGACCACTTTTGCAATCATCCCAGATGTTGTCAAGTAATCCAAATCTATTTGCAGTAAACAGATGTCTCTGGACCTGTGGATGCTGCTACTTTCCTTCTGGCTTGCTCCCCCTAGGCATGGGCTTCCTTTGTGCTTTGACATTTAGTGGATTGTACCAACAATCCTTTTCACAGTGCCCATACTTATTACAACACCAACATTGACCCACAAATCTTGACTTCTTCAGTCCTTCTGATTTTAGGGTACTTTTCTGGAGCTGCTGTGTTGTTTCAGGAGAGCTCTACTTCTTCATTTTCTTCATCCATACTTGTTTGGATTCATTCTTCCATCCTGCACTTTTAGTAGAAACACTTTTAGAAGCATGAGTACAAGATGGTATGGATGGTACCTTCTTTTTAGAAGTTGTTTCCCTTTTATTAGAGGATGTCTTTCTTTTAGAATCATCCTACTCAAAGCATACTTGAGTTGCAACATTTCTTCTTTCAGCTGACTGGAAGGCTTCAGCTTTGGGTGATTGCAGATTTTTCAATATCACCTCTAGTTCTAAGAATTTCATGTTAAGGGAGTTCTTCTCATCCTCAACAGTTCTTAGCCTTCCTTCCCATTTATCTTCCAGCTGATTCATCAGGTCTTCATGCACCTTATTCATTTCTAGAAATGAATTGTCAAGCTCCTTCACCATTTTGACTTTGTCTTCGAGTTGAGCATCTCTGACATTCATTGACACTTTGTGCAACTTCTCCAGTGCATGGAAAACTTCTTTGATCATTATCATAACGATTTCTTTCTCAGAAAGGCTTCTTTGCAATTCTTCAGCAGTGTCTTCATATCTTTCATTGCAAAGAGAAACAGTTTCATCTTTAGCCTTCACCAGCTTTCTGAGAGTGTTGGTTATGCCAACCCTTTTAGCCAACCGATCTTCCATTGCATTGGATTCTTCTTCTAGCTGTAATTTTTCTTCTTGAAGATCAAGGATGCCTGTAGTAATACACATTGCTACTTCCCTGGGGACTGTCTTCCGAAGATATTTTATTTCATTTTGAAGATCTTTCATTGTTCCAACTTCATCACAGCTAGGACAGGCTTTCTTCATCTTCTTGGCCTGTTTCTTCTTTCTATTTTTCTGAGTCTTGGCAGATATCTCCATTTGAGGCTGGTTACTCATTTCCTCAAATCTGCACTTCATAAAGACTCTCTTGGATCTTTTAGAGGTAACCTTCCCTCTGATACCAATTGAAGTGCCCAGATCAGTGCGAATCACTGAGAGGGGGAGGGGGTGAATCAGTGATCCTTTAAAATTTTTACTAATTGATTCTTTATAAATTAAACCTCTATGGCTGGTTAAAGCCTCGATCCACTCTTCTTGTATCTCTCAGCCTTTCCTCGAGTGATGCAGTAAATGTAAAGGCACATGACACAAGGATTTAAAAGGTTCGGCACCAAAGGCCTACGTCATTTCCATGTTGGTTATACGCCCCAACATGGTTTCTCCATTATAATAGGTTAGTATTACAATGGTCGATACAGAGTCCCACTGTATCTCTCCTGAGTCCCACAGGAGGGTCTTTATACTGCGTCACACAGTGTCACCAGAGTCCCACTGGCCTGCTTCAGAATCCCACTGAAGACTTCTTCTCCCTGAGTCCCACAGGGTCTTCTTTTGGCTGCTCGAGTCGCACGAGTAGCTCTTCTCCTCTTTAAGATTCTTCAAGTATCTTCAGCAGTCTGGGATAAAGACTGCTGGCCTTGCTCTGTACCTCTGATCACTTGAGTTGATCAGGTCTTCTCGTCTTGCTTAGGATTTATCTCCTTCTTCTCAGGATGACCTGGCTTCTCTCTTCAACTACTGAATACTCAGACAACTGATATCTTTAACTTCAGTCTGGTCCAATCTCACTTCAGATCAACTTCATGCACTGAATGCATGGAATCACAATATCTTCAAGAACTCCTGTTCTTGGACAACTCAATTGCACACAGCCTGAGTTATCTTTGTTCACGTGTGCATGTGCATGCATGCATGCATGCACTTCCCCCTTTCTCTTCTTGGTGCAATAAACCCTCAAAGGGTGTAATTCTTTTCAGCACACGCCTTCTTACTTCCTTCACACACTTTGTTCTTTTTGTTCACACACTTAAAAGTGTGTTTTACTTTAGTGTGGATGTCCTCTTCCTTCTTCTTCTAAGTGTATACACTTTTAGTGCACACACTATGTTCGGCCTTCATGTCTCTTTGCACAAACTTGTTTCACTTTTGCACACACATGAGTAGGCCTCCTCCTCATCTTGTTGCACACACACACTTTAGTGTTCTTTTAGTTTGTTCTTCAAAGTGTGCACAAACAAGGCTACTGCCTTTTGTTTCTTTGCACATAAACCACCCGTAGGGTCTTCACTTTGTACACAAGGCATGCAAGTCTCGGCCTTCACTTCTTCACTTCACACACACAAGAGGTGTGGAATCCTCTTCACTTGAGCTCCTTCCAATATGAAGGCACACAAGGTGCAATCAGGGGCGCGCAGGTGCAAGGGCACAAGGGCCGCGCAAGGCCTCGGGTGTGCAAGGTGCAACACCTCGGGCGCGCAAGGTGTCAAGCACCTCGGCCACGCAAGTGCGCAAGCACCTTAGCTGCGGGGCGTGCAAGTATGTGCTTGACCCCGTGCTCTTCCTGCCGCACAAATAGAAGGCGCGCAGGGAACACCTTCGAAGACTCGGGTGGCTCCGGAACAAACTTCCGCGCAAGTGGGTTGCGCGGGGCTTCGGCTTCGCGAGGCACAAAGTGCTCCGCGGGACTTCAGATTTTCAACAAAGTTTCAGCAAGCTTCTAAGAGGGCTCGGGCTCTCTTTTTATAGGCAAAGGAATGCCAAATCTTCCGCGTGAGATATCTCTCGAATTCCCGAACTTCTCGGATTTTCAAGATTTTCTAAATCTTGATATTCTTCTCTCTGTTTACGCAGGTTCACTTATGTTTCGGCTTTCTTCACGTGCATGCATTTTAACATGTGCATGGCCTCTGTTTAGGCCCATTTATGCAAAGCACGGACACCCGATGCCTCGGCAACGTTGTTTGCCTCAGCCTTCTTCGGATTCTTCCAAACATTGCATGCATGGTCATTTTTAGGCATGATCTTGTTCAGTAGGTCCAGACGAACTCAATGGAGCCTTCGGCTTCGGAAATGGTGGCCGGAAGCTCAAGAACGATGCTCGGAGAGCGCCTGGTTCGTCGGTATCTCGCGGGAGACTTCGGACGAGCTCGGGGTTGAAGACGGTCTCGCAGCCGTTGGATCGGCGATTCAATTGATCTCGGACGGCCTGGATCAGATCATCTCGCCGCGGATCAGATGTGCGGCTTAGATCGTCCGCGCGATCAATCGTGCGGCTGGGATTCGCTCCGCGGAAATATTCCGCGTCCCACATCGAAACGGAGAGCGGTTTTTCCGCGGTTTATCACACAAGCGCTGCCGAGAAGCGCTCAGTTGAACTTCTCCCTCAACGGTGCCGCCCCGCACCGTGTTCTCCCTGCGGGCGCGCTCTGCGCCCACTCTCTGCTCCCTGCAGGCGCGCTACTGGCACCCACTATGCTTCCTCGGGTGCGCGGGCCTCACCACCGCGTGCCCTCGATGGCTTATACACGGCCCCTGCCGCGCTCCTCCGGGCGTGCCCCAGGCGCCCATGCGGTGTCCTACGGGTGCGCCCCTGCCTCAAGGATGCTGCCCTGGCCTTTGAGGGTTCCCCATGGGCGTGGTGACCTTGATTCCCACAAGTGCCTTGGGTGATGACCCTCGGCTGGCCTCCTTGGTGGCCTTATTTTTTGCTAGGTATAGGAATAAAGACTTTGTATAGAAACAAAGTATCCCCATATGCCAAATGCCACTTGAAGCCTTCTTCCTCATTTTTTCTCATCTTCTTCTTCATTTGAATTCCTCACTCCTTCTCAACAAATATTCATTACTTATGAGGGAAATTCTTGAAGGTTCTTTCTTCATCAACCGAGCTCTTAATCACATAAATTCTTCAATGAACTTCATTGATCTAATCAGAGATCAATTGGATCTTCTTTTAATTCTCATGCACTAAGTGATAGTGCATGGACTTCTTCAGCTCACTTCATCCACATAGGACTTGTGGATGGATCTTCTTCAACTCCTCATGCATTGTCACTACAATTCATGGTCTTCTAATCATGTTATGACATTGTATCTAGTTGATACAAGTTCTTTGAACTTAAAGAGCAGCTCAACAATCGTCAGATATGATGATGCTCCATCATCATTCATTCTTCAAGTGTTGTAACTTAGTATCATCTTGATACAAGTATTGAAACATTAAGATCAGTTCTACAATCGTCTGATTTACATAGAGAATGTTTCAACCACAACATCACCTATGCCACTTAGTGAGTCTCCTAAGTGACATGCATCTTAGTACCATGGCCATTCTCCTTCATCACCATCACCATCACATCCTTTGTCATTCACATATTGAAACTCCTTGACATCCATCCATTCATTCCTTGACAACAACATACCTAATTGACAACAAATGCAACACAGTGCACTTCATCTTCAAAAATTCCAAGGCTCGAATACAAGGATCTCGTTATTCAAGGGTCAAATGATGTTTAGGGTCAAACGAAATCAAGTTTTTTTGATATCTCTACTTTCCCTAGGTTGTTTGCTGAACCTTATCATCCCACATCTTTGTATCCCAACAATTCAAATTGCACTATCCTATAATAAAACAACCAAAATTTATTATTTTTTAGATATATTTTAGTATTATCCTCCCCGATAGCATGTCGCTCTCCTTCATACTTTGCGGAATCAAATATCTCAAACCTAATGTTTTTCATGTATTTGTGATGTATAATAGGCTTCCAATACCTATATTCTAGGTCATCTACCTCTTTGGAATGCTCAAATTTTGAACGATGTATCCATATAGTGGTCGGTGTTTTCATTGGTTGGGAAAATTATTTTGAAAATCAATTTCGAACAACTTATTCATATTTTTATTGAGTAATTAATATGCTATATTTTCATAGATTCTCTTATAGACAAATAATATGTTTCATCCATCATAGACATCTCGACATCGTACCTCATTTGATCCACAAATAATTTCATTTTTCTTTGTCCAATCCTCAAATATTATGTCTTTGACATATATTAGTATGACCATCCTTTGATCCATCTCTTTCTTAATGTAAATGTTGTGATAACTCTACCTCACAAAAACCAAACTTTCTTTGGTATTGATCCAACCCTAAATATCAGGACCTCAAAGATTTAATTATATTATATAATGAATTATTTAACTATCATAAATTTCTCTCATTTTTATCCTTAATAAACCCATCCATTTTATCAATGTATACTCCCCCCTTCAAAACTCCATTGAGGAACATAGATTAGAAATTAATTTTGAATATTTTAAACTAAATTTTTACTAAAATATCTAAGAACACTCAAATAGTTTTCAACCAGGATATGGGAGTTAATATATTATAAATATAAATCCCTTCGATCTAGGAATTACCCTTGCACACTATCAATTCTTTATTTTGAGCAACTTTTCCATAGTCAATGATTTTTTACTCAACACCCACTTGGTTCTGATAACAACTCTGTCTTCCAACCTTGGAAAAATTTCCCATGTCATATTATTCATATTAATATCAAGATCCTCATTCATATACTTTATAAAATTATCTTACTTATCAGCCTCTACAAATGATTTAGTCTCTATATGGGAAAAATGAGGCTGTTTGTGAAGTCATACTCTATGTTTTCAAAAAAACTGTCCGATCACCGATGAAATTTTATCAATTTATTTAATACTTTATTGTATTTCTTGGAGTTTATAATCCATATTCATTTTCATCACCATCAATATCTTATCATGAGTCTACCTTATCCCCGTGTTCCCCCCAATAATACTCAATTTAACCTTATTTTCTTCCAATGTTTCATTTTTATTTAAATTATTAATAATCTCCCCATTTTTATTTGTAAAAAATATCTATCAAACATTTCTTTTTCATCATAAAAACATCTCAACCCACCCTTCTTATTTCTATATTTAATTGTCACATTTTTTAATATGATCAATTTTTCACAACGACCAATCAATTTCCTCATTAAAACACAATAACCATAATTTTTTACCAACCCCAAATCAATAAATATTTTGGATAGTATCTATACATTTGTAAAAATATAACTATATTTGAAATGATAACCCACCAATTAATAATTCTCATAAATCACTTTATTTCTTTCCTCACACATCTAATAAACACTATTTACATTTTAATTTAACCCATCTAAATACTAATTATTTAAAATTTCCTTTTGGTTCCAACCACATTAATCTATGATTACCATATATGTAATTCTCACAAATGGGAGACATGACCCCTTTTAGAAAAAAAATGGGGCACAATTGTCATCCACATCAGTTTTATCTTCTGAAAAGTTATTATTCCAATTTTTTCAAGAGAATCACCCCCTTATCATTTATGTTTCTTGTACTACACTGAGCAGTAGTCATCATATGGATGAATACTCCTCTGAGTAACATAGATACATGTCCACATGAGATGGAATATGAGTTCCAAAAAACAAAATACATATATAAATACTTGAAAAATGAGTTGATGAGGTTTAATATTTTCTATAAGTTTCACCATTGGATGAATTCAAAGGATAACAATAGACATGGTGGAGTAATTATTTTCTTAAATTCAATCGCCCATTTTCATCAAACAATACTAAAAATATTTGAAACAATCGAATTTTGAGTTTCACTTTTTAAAATTATCTATAAATTTTACCTTTAATAATAAATATCTTATGTGTATTTATTTATTTATTATAGAAAAATAACATGTTATAATCCCAATTGAATATCTCTAATTTCTCTCAGGTGATTCAATGCATCAATCAAAGGTATATTATTTTCTACACATCCTCCTCACTTGTTGATTAATTATTTGGAAATATTTATTTTCATTTTTTATCATAATTCTTCCATTACCATCATTATATACTTATTCTCAATAATTTTTGGATAGTAAAATCATTATCCTTAAAATTAATGTATTTTTTATATATTTATCTTTAATTTATTTTTTTAGTATTACTCATATAATAACTATTTTCTTGTATAGGTGGATTATTTTGTTTGAGTTGGGGTGGTTAGTTTGAATCTTCTCATGCTTGTAAGGGATTAAACCTTGAGCATGTAACTCAGATAATGATAATGAGTATACATGTCATGAATTCATAAAACCATAATGAAAAGGTGAATTCCTATTACCTATTTAATTAATTTCATTTTTCATTTTCTCCAATATTTGTAAGTTAATTTCCTTCTCATTTTTATCTAATAATTATTTCGTTTTTTACATATATCTTTTTTAAAGTCATATTCTTCTATCAACGATATGCGACAAGCCAAAAAAGAGATAAATTATTTATTTCAGCCAATGTTATCATATTTTTCATTTTTATTTTTTTTCTTTGTTGAAATTCCAATGCTAAATAATGATTTATTTTATTAGCTAGAAAACCTATTTATTTTTTTAAAATATAGAGTAGTTGAGAAATATAATTTTCCCTTTGTAGAGACTTGTAATGATATAATGGGCACTTGATATTCCTCTTCACTTATTTATTTCCACAATGAGATAGGTTTTTATGCTAAGAACATCATGTCAATATATATACAATATTGGATGTTTGACATAGAAAGACAATGTGAATGTGGTAAAAATTTATGTTAGAAATTTTTGAGACTTTGGAACATGTACAAATCAACCACACCTCAATATGATACACGGTGTGACCAGTATGCCTCAAAATGTTTCTTTTTATTTAAAATTGACATTAATTTTTGAAAAAAAGACAACTGTCTTACACAAAAATAAGAAAACATGTTTCAATTATTTTTATACTTTATGAAAATGATCCATAAGTTGTTTGAGACATGTAAGAATCAATCAGACCTCAATTCAACATACGCTGTGACCGCTATGACTCAATGTGTCCGTTATTAGTTTAAAATTGGTAGTTTTGTTCAAAAAAAGTCAATCTCTAAAAAGAGGGCAAACATGATTGTATTTTATTGATAATTTTGGACATTTATTCATATGTAATTTTTAATTTTTAGGAATTAGTCTCACATCAAACCGATACAAGATGTGATTGGTATGAGTCAAAGTGTGTGTTTCTATTTTAAAATGATATTTTAGTAAAAACAATTGATATACTCAAAACCGAGGAAACACATTCAGATTGTATTGATAATTTAGAACAATGATCCAAATTTCATTGGAGATGTGTAGGTATCAGTCAAAAATTAATAAGATTCATGATGTGACTGATATGACTCCAATTTTAATTTGACATTAGTTTTTGTAAAAAGGACAACTAAACCACTAAAAACAAGTAAACACATTTGTATTATTTTGATACTTAAGGGAAATGTTTCATAAGTCATTATTGATGTGTAGAAATCATTCGCACCTAAATATGATACATTTTGTTCCTAATATGAGTCAATATGTCTATTATCAGTTTAAAATTGACAGTTATAGTTCAAAAAATGCCACAAACTAAAAACTGAGAAAACACACTCGGATTTTCATGATAATTTAGTACATCGATTCATAAGTTATTTTTGATGTTTTGGAATTGGTATCACATGTAACTGATACATTATGTGATTGGTATGAGTCATAGTGCATGTTTCCAATCCAAAATTACATCTTTGTAAAATATAAAAGTGGCGTACTCCAAATTCAGTAAACGAATTCAGATTGTATTGATAAATTATGAATATGAAATGTAATCCATTTAAGACATGTATAAATTATACACACTTCAATCTGATGTAATATGTGACTAGTATTACACCATGGATGCATTTTTATTTATATATGACTTCAATATTAGTAAAAAGGATAACTGAACTACTCAAAACTGAGAAAAAACATTTAGATTATTTTGATAAATTATAAAAATGATCCATATGTCATTTATGATGTGTAGTAATCAGCCACACATCAATCTGGAACACGATGTGATAGGTATGACTCCAACTGAATGTTTTTGTTTAATGTTGACATCAATTTTTGAAGAAAAGAAAACTAGCTTTTTCAAGACTAGGAAAACACATTTGGATTGTTTTAATACTTTAAGAAAATGATACATAAGCCATTTTTTATGTGCAGGAATCATCCACATCTCAATATGATACATTATGTGCCCGATATGACTTATTTGATTCAAGGTGTGTGTTTCCAGTCTAAAATGGTATTTTAGTTAAAAAGACAAGTGATTTACTCAAAACAGATCAACCACATTCATATTGTTATTATAATTTAGTAAAAATATCAATGAATCATTTCAGACGTGTAGGAAATATCTGCACCTCAATCTAGTGCACGGTGTGACTGATATGACTCCAAGTGCATGTTTTCAATATATAAGTTTCATTTAAGTTTAAAACACATATCACATCCGCAGAACCAAGAAAATGAGCCAATATTTTTTATCATCAGTATATATTCCATTACTTATTAATTTTTTTTATCATTTTTATCTTAAACTTATTTTGTTAATTTTAATAGAGATAATTCTTAAAGACAAAAAATAAATAGTGTGATGTGTAAGAATAAAGTAAAGCTCAATCAGACACACAATTTTTCTGGTATGACGCAATGTTTAGTTTAGAATTAACAACTTCTGTAAATTAATTTCTTTACATAATTTCTATCTTAAGAATTTTTTTCTTATACAAGTGTTTTTTTAGAGTAGGGATTATGATCAAAAGATAATGGATGACTATTTTTAATGTATACACTAATTTTTACTTATGTAATTATATAAAACAAAGTTTAAATGTATTTATTATAGTGTTTTTATTGATTTTTATTTATGTTTTATTACATTTATGTTCTATATTTGTACTTTATTTTTCTATTTTTGTGAAATTTTTTATGATGCGGTGTGTTGTTACACCATAGTACACTGGTGCTTCATTGTGATATTGAATCATGCTATATAATGCCCGTATGTTAGAAATTTTATCAACTTTAATAATGGGTCCTTTTATCATCACTTTTTTAGTACCGAGTAAAGACTTGGGATTTAATCTCACTTCGGTAGTTTGTGCTTCTCCAGAAATGATAGAGGCCATTTATAGTGCTGTTAAATCCGTATTTTAAAGTAGTGGTGGAATATTCAAAATCGTAAAGACTTTAGATCATCAAAAAACATGTTCATGAACATCCCATGCACTATAATCTCATACACACCTTCTTTGAATCTTTCTTGCCACTAATACCAATTTTTTTATTTAGTCTATATTCATGAATGTGTAACTGTATAAACGTCCTTTCATTTTCGATGTTACTCATGCAATTATCAACTTTTTTTCTAAATAATAAAATGCTTCATTCTATATTTTTGGATTAGTATCCTTGTATTCATGAAAAAAAATGCATGAATATTAGGTGAAACATTTACTTGGATATTTCCTAGATCTCAAGACATCATATCATCCTTCTTGAATATGGAAGAGTCCTTAGTTTTATAGGAGGATGCTAGTACATTTTTTTCCTAGCTCATCAATGGTGGAAGAACAACTTATTACAAATTCCTTTGACCACAAATGGAGGAATAGATCTTCATATTAATATAACCATCCATATTGGTGTGATCAGATGATGGGAGGAATGTGATTATATTTTTAGGTGGAGGAATAGTACCTTGTAAATCGATTTTCTCACATCATATATTCTCTCAGCATAGTTTTTCCTTATTACCTTTGACATTATTTCTTCTTGGTTTAAGCTTGTACCTTGGTCCAATCTTGAACCCCTTCTGGCATCAACCCTTGATGACTCTCTTCACAATTTTTCCTCCCAGCATAGTGGTTCTTCAACTACTCTCATTCAGTCCATGTGGGCGCACTCTTCTGCAAGACTTATATCTGAGTCCTCCCAATACACTTTCCTCTATGATGATCCTCCTTTGGTAGGCCATCCCACATTTTCTTTACCCTCGGGTCCCCCTATTTTTGTTTGAGGTCTATCCTTTTGGTGAATGTGCAGGTTTCCTATATTTTTTATATAAGTCCCATTCAAAGAGATATCCAAATATTTCATCAATAATTTCTCAATCTAAAATTACAAACCACTTTTCAACCATCCCCTCTTCCGCCACACTTATTCATCTTATAGAATGTAAATAAATTTTGCATGGCCATCTCTTAAATTCACATGAAATACAAAAACATATAATGGACTTCAGTTATTCAATAATGAAATATATAATTTTTTATTTTGAATAGAAGCATTAATTTTTCTTCTTCACTTCATAAACATAAACATTTTTATGGAATTCTTCTTATTGTAAGAAATGTTCTCTGATAATAACATTTTATTGAAATTTAAATATTAGCTTCAACAGTCATCAGAGTTATATATAAAAAATTTCTCAATTGTAAAATCCAATTCCATCAGGGAATTCCATAACAATTCTCCAAGAATAACCACTTCATTTATCATCACATGTTGAATTATTAGAAAAAAAATTCAACATGGTACCAACATGATAAATTTAGAAATCTAGATGGAAGTGAAGGAATCTAATCTTTCTCAAGAAAATGTTCAACCATTTATCAAACTAATGATTAAGGATGCATAGAAGGAAGATATAGAGATGAAAATTTGGGTAATAATTGTTCTTCAGTTTAACCATGACCATGATGGAATGATAAGGTTTTGGAAACAAGTATTTTTTCCATCCATAATATATTTTATGAATGAGTATTCAGAGGAAGCTCATAGTTCTTTATTCTCTATTCATCTGGAAAGTATAAATTTATATTGGGAATTGAAAGTGTATTTCTGGAGGGATGGAATGAAGGGAGATATCTCAGAATTTTAATGTTGGTGCTTGGTATGTCCTCAAGTTATAATTGAGAGAAAAAGGTCTATGAGGATTTTTAATCCATTACCTATACCAAAATTGAAATGGGAAGGCATCACCGTGGATTTTTTCATTTTAGTCCCCAAAATTTCTAAAGGGAATAATACAATATGGGTTGTAGTCGATCACCTTAAAAAGTAAGAATACTTTATCATTATATGAAAATACCTCTATCTTTCTTAGATTTTAAAAATAACCATTATAGAGGTGGTAAGGTTTAATAAGTAACACATTCCATTGTGTCTGATCACGATCTACAATTTATCTCAATGTTTTATTGAAGTGTTCAATGGGCTCTGGATATAGAGTTTATATTCATCTCTGTATATCATCCTTATAAATGTGGTCAGTATTATATAAAAAAATAAAACCCTATATTATATGTTGATATCTTAGTAAATATATTTCCAAGGTGGTTTGGATTAACTCATTTCTCTAGTTGAGTTTTCGTACTACAATAGATTTCAGTCAAGAATTTAATGGATACTCATAAAGGCATCTATGGAAAGAAGTGTATAGATCTAATGTGGTGGAATGAATTTTGAGAAATAAATCTATTATGACCTATTATATATAAATAAATTTTATGTAAGGTTATAGTCATTCAACAACACCTCAAGGAATATCAGATTCAATATAGAATTTATGCTAACAATCACTTACGTGATCTAATATTTAATGTTTGCGACAAATTATTTTTAAGTATTTATTCATAGAAGAAGGTAAATTTACTTTTAAAAATGGTAAAACTCTATCATAGGTATATCAATACCTTTGAAATTCTTTATCATATCGGGATAGAAGCCTTCCAGTTGAGGGTTTCCAGAAAACTTCTATAAAGTTCAAGATGTGTTCCATGTATATCTCCTGAGGAAGTGAATACATGATCACTCACCTGTACTAAACTCAGAGGTTGTACCATGGAATAAAAATATTTCTTATGAGTTATATATAGAGGATATTTTTTATTGTACATGGAAGGTGTTGTGAAAAAATACCACTCCCCTAGTTAAACTATTGTGCGGAAACCACCAGTTTGAAGAAGCTACAAGGGAACCTGAGAAAATGATGAGGTAGAATGGTCCTCATTTGTATGTATCAAGGTGATGAATTTTTAGGGTGAAATCCATTTTATGGGGTTTATAATGTAACACCTATATTTTTTAGGAATTATTATTTATTTCAAATAAATTAAATTTCATTGATAGATTTCATAACATGCAACAACGAGTTTTAACAAACCATGATAAATTTTTAATATATTTATTTTAACATGACTTTTATTATCTAGTTATTAAAATTATATATAAAAATATAAAAAAATAATTTTTAAATATTAAATATAATGGTTTTACATAAATAAAACTTATTCAAAAAAGTACATAATTTTTAGTAAAGTCTTTATATGTTTCAAAAATACTATTTCCTTAAAAATTGTTTTTTATTTCTTTTTCTAAAAAATAAAAAAATTAATTATTGAAACTTTTAAAATAAATTTAATAAAATAAATTTAATTTCTAAAATAATTTTTTTAACTGTTATTGGGTGAATCTTTGTGATTTTTCAGAAAAGATTATTTTTTCAGTGAATAATGATAAATAATGGTTTTTATTGAAAACATCATTTTCATTTAAAGAATCTATAAGGTTGTTTTTTTGTTTGAAAATTAGTTTAAAAGTGTCATAAAATAAATTATATATCAATTTATACAATTTAGTTCATTGGTGTAATTTTTATTTTCATGTTTTGAGTAATAAATATATAAAATTTTGAAAATTTTATATTTGAAAAACCTCTTTCTCATTGTGTCTGCATGTTTAATTTTTTATTTAAATGTTCCCCTTTTTTTAGAATAATTTTAAAAAATGGATTAAATATTTTGAATAATAAAAATTAATATTATCTAATAAGTTAAAATTAAAGTTTCATTGTAAATAAGAGTAAAAATAGTAAACATTATTTTCCACGGTTTAGGTAAAATGGTGTTTATTATCGTGGTAAGCTAAAAAGATAATTTTTAAAAATGACCCAAAACTTGTAAAACACCAATTTTATGTCCATTTTTTACATTATAAAATATAATATTCGATAATGGCCTATTTGGGATCCTTTTTTCTAGATAAATAAATGGTTAAACCTTTTTATTTTCAAAAAATTACAAGTGTGCCACTCACCTCACTTATAAATGGATACCCCCTCTCCACTCCTCTCGGAACATCAAAAAACTTTTTATTAGGCCAAAAAATACACAAATAACTTACATAAATATCTCCAAATATCCTATAATCCCTATATTTTTTTATAAATTCAACCTACGAATCCTTTTGGTGAAAACCAAAAGAAGTTGTCTAAAGAAGAGGTAACACCCCTAACTGAGTGTTTTATTTTAATTCTTCCTTCACCAGATTGAATTACTATTAAAATTTGATGATATAATAAAATAATTATATTCCATATAATTTGTTTTTTATATTAATTTAATTACCTAAAACTATCTCCTCTTCAGTCGAATGGGATAATAAATCTTCATTCGTGTGTATGGAGGACTACAACCACATGAACCGATGTCATTATTTTTCCATCACCAACTCTCACAGAATGATATAATGATATATTAAATGTATAAGTATTATATTTAGATATAATTATACTTATTTATTTATTATATCCCATATAACTACATACTTTCTATTATATGGAAATATGACAGCGTCGCTCGTGTGTACGATAGACTACTGTCTCACGAAGAGATGTGATTTTCTCAGGCTTTACATGAATTGTAATAAGAATATATTAAATGAAAATATTTGAAATATATGACCTAAAAATAATTTTTTAATATAATTATATTATTTAACTTTATTTATTTCATTTCATCGAGAAAATTGAAACAACATTCGTGCAAAAAATATGACTTACTATCTCCATGAATGATGTATTTCATTTTCTATCTCTAAATATTATGGTTTTGTATTAATAAATATATAATGAATATATGTGATATTTATATAATTTTTAACATTATGGATATAATTTAACCATTAAAAATTTAAGAGGACAAAAAATAACATATATTAATTTAAAATAAAAACAAAGTTGTTATTGCCTGAATATTGACTTTAACATGAAATTATTAATAAATGAGTAATAAGTGGTTATAAGAAAATAATATATGGTATGATATATTTAATTATTGTTCTGTAATATATTTATTATGAACTTATATTTATTATATGGGAGGTTTTAATGTGTACTAAAGAAGTATAGACTTAAGTCAATGGATTTCCTTCTCACTTTTACTTTTGTGAGACACATTTCCTATTCACAGCCTATATCTTTTTTTATGAGGTATATAGTTTCCTTGAATTTATTTTTTTATGATTATAGAAAAAATTATTTTTATTTAAATATATATTTTATGATCTCTCTTTTATGGAATTTTTGATTCAAATGGTACCAAATAGGTGAGGGATTTGTTTTTCTCGATTCGCCTTCGTTGAGATATGTTATGCACTAGTATTCTTTTATAAACATTATATACAGACCCTTGGAATTAATATCATGAAGTTATTTATTATCATAATATTCTAGGTTTTATTTAATTTTATTAATTCACTGGGCTTACAATTCAATCTAACCAAAGGGGTAAATATTTTACGTCATAATATCATCGTTTTTAAGGAGTAATTATGATTTTGTTTCTGATGATGGAATATTATGATCTATATTTAAATATACAAATAAATTTTATTCCCATCTATATTTTCAATTAAAATACATGGTTTACTTCCATTTAACTCTATTTATGTACTCATGGGTTCGAAATAATGTTTTTAAGAAATATTATTTTATTTATCTCTTTTGTAGAAAACACATTTTTCTTCCAAAATAATGTCTTGTGAAAATGTTTTCAAAAATGTTTATAAAATTATCCAAATGATTTATTAAAGAAAAAATTACACATTTTATTATTTTTTTAATTTTTATTAAGGGAACCTTCATCGTGTTTTCTAAACCATCCATGTTTTGGATTTTACTGAAAATGTGAAAGGAATATTCATTTTAATTTGTAATGAATGAGAATAATTATCCATCATCAAGACTAATAATTACATTGAATATTCCTTTATAATATTCAAATTTTATTTTCAAATAATAGAATTTTTAATTTGTTTTATGTTTTGAATTTTTTTTAAGTCAAAAGAATATTTTCCTCAAGAAATGTTTTAAATGATCATTTAATGTCATTTTCCATCTTAGATGACATCTGTTGATGTTTCATGTGCATTAATGGGAATATAATTCAAGGATAACATTATTATTATTTCTTTAAATGGTGTTTTTATTTCATGATGTTTATAAAACCTTTTTCTTTTACAAAGGTTAAACCCTAAGGAAATTATTATGAAACCCACTTCTTTCCACAAGTTATATTACAATGAAATGGTGAAATGATTATGAAACCTGTCTCTTTTGTATAAGTTATGATATGAGGAATCATTTATGAAAACCATTTTATTTCATGAGTTATGATATTATAAGTGTTTTTTTTCTTTTGGCACACATACATATGATTTTCATCTTGTGTTGGGTGAGATCTATATCTATCTCTCATATATTGGTTAACAATTTATATATTATAAGAAAGACAAGGATCGAATAGTTAGTGAACCAGATTCCGTAGGGGAATGTTTCCACTGTGATGGTCTTCAGAGTCTACCTTAAACAAAATTATGGTTTGGATAGTGAACATATTCTACTATGATTCCTTTGGAAGTGGTCCTTGACAACTATGGAAATTATTTTCTATTATTATGTATATTTCACAAATTTATGTCTTATTCGACTGTAATTTTTTCATGGGACATGTTATATGATTTCATTGTGATTAATGTATTATTAACAACCAATATTTATTGAATGACTCAATATTGTTATCTTTTACATGTAGGGTATAATTATCATATGTTTTGCTCAATTTCTCATACCCTTATGATCATGATATATTGATATCCCCCATTTTTACCTTTACATAGAACTTGTGTTCACCCTTTCTTATATTTTGTTTCAATTGTTTATTAATAAATTTACTATGAATGATATTTATAAGAAGGTGATAGTTATGAAAAACACAATGGGAGATGATATAGTTCAAATATGAACCAGTTTTTTGTGTTTCCATGTTTCAAAAGGCATTACATCTTTATGATCCTCAGACATCTATTTGTATATTATAATAAATATTCATATAAAATATGCAGTATTTATGTATGAAATTATTGTTTATATATTGTTTGGGGGGTTTTGGGTTAAAATACATTTTTTCAGATTAATAAGTTTTTTTTGCCTGATTTGTTCGCATGGTTTATCAAATCATCAAAAAACCATGCAAGGATCACTGTCTCTTTACAGAACATTCATGGTTTGTAAAAAAATATTGTTAAAATAGGTTCCAATAATGATTTTTTAATATGTTATAAGCCACATGTTTTCTTTTATAAAGATTCATTTTTATCCCAAACAATGCACTAATGGTGTTCTATCCACTTCCCCTCACAAAAAATGGCATACATTTTTTAAAAAACATACTAAAACCAAGATCCCTATTATAATTTATAAAATCTCTTAAACCCATCTAAAAGTTACCCAATTATTCAAATAATAAAACAATAACCCAAAAAATACTTAATGATTGGCCAAAATCATGTAGCAATGTACATTAATTTTCTGGTCCATTAAAATATCCCCCATAATGGGATTCTCATCCTTTAGAAGTTTCTCTAGAGTTCAATAAAAAACAAATCATGCTATTGAGTTTTTACATCTAATTTTCACTCCCAATTATCCTCTTGGAAGTGACCATTCTTCCATAGCACTCAAACAGGGGGAACTATATTCCTCCTCATCACCATCTCACTCTGGTCCATAGTTTAGTTCTGATGTTTGTTGAATAATTTATCATTTTATAAAAAAATAAGTCTGTATTGATCATATATAAAATATAGGTCTTATATCTATGAATACGTGACACATGTAACAAGTTATTGATATGTTGATACCATGGAGGAAGATCCAATTTATAGTACACTATTATTATATGCACAATAATCTCAAAAATTCTAATAATGCCTAATTAAATCATCATTTTCATTGAAAAAATGTTTTTTCCCCAATCATGATGACACCCTTAAGAAAAAATAGTATCTTGAAACAAACATAAAGGGGCATCAAAATTGGTTACCATAAGAGTAATACACTCTCAGAGTGGTGATCAATTATTTTCGAACCAACTGGACCTGTTAAGTGGTCCCCAAATCTAAACATATCCTGATAACAACTACCTCACATGACTCATGCCAACGTAGTAGTGAAATAAATGATTGGCCATAAAGATCTTTGAATATTTTCATATGAGTAAAATAATGGTAACTATTATTTTATATAAAAACCTCCAAATCCAAATGATAATTTCATACTCCTCCAAAATTTAGAATGCATGCACAAATCATATTCCTTAAAATTTGGATCATTCTCTCTGAAAACCCATCAGTCTGTGAATGATACACCATACTCAGTTTCACCCGATCCCCCATTTCTTTACACAAGAATTTCCAAAAAACATGACGTGGAAAAATCATCATGTTCATGTACTATACTTTTAGGCACTCTATGTATCCATACAATATCTCAGGCATAGAGTGTGCCAAACTCATAAATTTAATGAATTTGTCTGATTGGAAGGAAATGTGACACCTTCACCAACCGATCAAACATAACCACACAACAAATCAATATCCTAGGGTCCTAGTGAAACCTATAAAAAATCCAATATCACCTCATCATGATTCCACATGTGCCTAAGAAGTGGTTTTAGAAAAAGGACTTGATATTATTTCTCAGCTTCAATTGTCTAACTCTTAAGTAAATGAGAGATGAAACTAGAATTCTGCTTCTTCACATGTTTCCATAAAAACTATCATCAAATATCATAGTACACCTTCATCAATTCTGGGTGAACTACCCATTTAAAATAATGTTATCCTCCCATCAACTATTCCATCATTGAACTAGAAACCACAACTACTCCATGAACATTAATAATGTCATCTCCATCTAAAGACCATATTGGAATTGGGTTGTTCACTCCAAACCATATCCATATCAAAAAACAATCGAAATGAAACATCAATATGGATTTAACCTATTACTCAGTGTAGTAAATTATAACTAAGGAGGAACATGACATCTCCCCTTGATACATAGGTACACCAACGAACCATTCAGCCAACAAGCTCATCATTCTCCATTCTTGCTCTAATGGTTGCTTTCTAAGCTATTTCATCTTTATACTAAGAGTTTATGTGAAAAAATTACACTTACAAATAAAACAATCCATATCATATTTAACAGTATTTAGATACTCAACCAAATTTCACTTGAAAATATTCATGAACAACTGCTAAAAATATACAACGTAATGTCTTGTAGTTCATATAGGTGAGAAAACTATCACTAAAGAGATAATTCTATCAACACTCTAGGTCATTTAACACAAAATTTAACTCTATATCATGCTTAGGGTAGTTATGATCATGAATTCATAGATTTAAATACCCATAAGAAACTACCAAAATTATATGAATTAAAATAGCTCTCAAACCAACACCTGGAGCACCGTAGTAAAACACATATCCAATCCCATGATTTAGTGATATCTAAATTGGAACTCAGGTTAATCTACTCTTGATATCTAGGAAGGTCTCTTAATAAGGATATTTATACTCAAACAATGACACCTTCTAAGTAAGCCCTATCATATGTGATGGAAAATAAGAGAAATTAAAAATGAAACATTGGTAGTATGTAACCAAAAGTGGAAACTTATGATATTGAAAAAATGAATATGTTATTCTTAAGATATATCTGCCTCCACCTCCTCTTAATCAACTGAGATTCCAAAATCATAAATCACATAATTAAGGAAGCACGACTCCTGAATAAGAAATTGAAACCTTGAAATCATGGTATAAATACGATGTACAAGAAGTGGACTCAACACGATATCATGCTATAAAACATGCATCTATAGGGTCTATGGGTATATCAGGATACCATCAATGAATATAATACCGTAAGTGTTCATATATGGATAATAGATCATGTTAATTAGATCAATGAACACTGCTGAATCATTCATCAACCTGAATATAATGGCAAGATACTCATACAGTCTATAACTTCTTCTAAATAGTTTCTTAGGTATTTCCTCTATCTATACCAAAATATTGTGGTATCTTATTCAAAATTCAATCATCAAGTACCACTAAGATCACCTCAACTAATCAAAAAAAGATTTATCATTGAAAATGCATACACGTTATTCAATATAACCTGATTAATCTTTTTATAATCCACACACAATTGATTGATCCCATAAAAATTCTTAATGGACAAAAATAGATTACCATATGGGGAATTTATCCGCTTGATAGAGACCTTAAACTCTAAATCCTCAAGCTACACCATGAGTTCCTTAAGATCATATAATACATTATGATATAGAGGAATTGATGTGGGATATTCTACTCATGAAATATTGAACTAAAATTTATGTATACTATCAGAAGATAGTCTAGAGAAATAGTCTAGAAAGACATCTTGGTAATGGTCCACCATTAAAGGAAACTAAAAATGAGTTACTATGTGATCTTCCATAAGAAAAATGTTTTCATCATACACTATAATATATTCAAACATATTCAAGTTTAGTGTTGTTTTACCTAATTTGAAATCACATTAACTAGTGAAAACAATGTTATTACCCTTAGTTGAAGTAAATGATACTTATCTCATATAGTTGTCGATGTGTAGCTGATAACTAGTCAACCAGTCCATACCAAAAATCACATCAAATATGGTCATATCTATGATCATAAAATTCAAGGTACTAGGTTGAAAAAAAATGAGACGAAGATTTAAATTTTTTAATCATTTATCAATTTAACAACATTTTCTCTAGTAATTTTCAGCCAGATAAAAAATTGAAGGAACCATCCTGAAGTAATTTAGCATAAAACCTTTAACCAAAAAATACATCATTCAATTTGATGTTGATTTCAAAAATCAATCAATTTTTTTGACTTTTTTTGAAGTAACTAAGGTCAGATCTCTATATATAATCAAATCACACTTGTAATGTTTGTAGGAACACTGATTGACAATATCTAGCTGCTATAATGGAGATTCAACGAATCCTTTAATGTCTCGACAATCAGCCCAAAACTGATACTTTGATCCGAAAAGAAGAACTTGGATTGATTACCTATATCCACTATTTATCTCTCTATGATGTAGAAAGGAGGATATTGGAGATCTAAAGTTCTATCAATGTATATTTAACTGAATTATAACGCTCTCTTCCTTATATAGTGATGTTCCAGATACACGGAGATGGCTCCGTAGACCCTGAATATGAATTACCCACAAAATAAATACTAAATGACTTGCTAGGACTTATATTCTGAGTCATAAATTTTATTTATATTTTTATCACCTACCTAAATTATAATAAATATATAATGTGATAAATGTGGTCCATTTAAATCAAGTTGTTATTGCCACAAATATTAAACAAAAAATGAATTTTAAAATAATATTCGTTCATTAACTATTTTCCCCTATATTCACTTAATTTCTTATGAATAGTTTTAAAAAATATATTCCATATTATTTACTATCAAATCAGGGAAAATTAATTTATTTAGTTCATAAAGATAATATATTCTCATACATCACTTGGACCTTATTGTGGGGACCACCATGTCTTATACTCATATTCATTGGAATATGAAAAAATTTGAGTGTGTTTAATGTGTGATGCTCTTGGACCTTATCTAAATACCAGTTAATATTATTGACAAACTCGTAGAGGATTCTAGAAACCCCTTAAGGAACATAATGAGATATGGAAATTTCATTACAATGGTATACTTTCTTACAAATGCACGTCATATAATAAAGTCTCTTTGCCTTGTGATATCTAATAAATCAGGGAACCCAATTAATTTCATCATCTTTTCTCACTATATTGTTGTCTGGCCTAGCTCGATGGACATACCTTCTTCTACCATGTACATGGATTTAGTGAAGGTACGACCATCCTAGTCAAGTAGCCCTGAGATATCACATCCTTTTGGAATTAAATAATCCAGTCTTAATTATTTATTCAATGTCATACCACCAACGATGCACCTAACACATACTACCTCAATATGACATAAATTTCATAGTTTTTTTTAATAAAATCACGTGATCAAATGGTATACATTTATAATAATCTCAAGTCTAGGTACCATAACATGACAATGTAGTTAAGAAATACCAATTACATCTAAAACATGTGGTGTTCTTATTGGTGGGAAGTCATCATAATCTTATCTAATTGAGATCACTAAGTGTGAAGTTCCTAAGAATAATTATCAATGCTTATGATCCCCTAACACCTGATAGTCAGACATGATTTGAGTCCAATAATTATGAGGTATCTAGACCATAAACCATATGTGTAAGATTAATTTCATAGTATCTAATGAATATCATTATATAATAAGAATTTATATGACATTTTGATTTGATAAATAATCTGTGTATATTACCATGTAAGCAGTGTATATAGATATATCAACACTATTTTGGTAAGTATTCATCATGCATAACTTACTGTATATTTGACATAGTAATCTAATAGCACTATTTAAGTTGTGTTTAGGGAACCAACCTTTACAATACTCCCACTTTCCCTAGGGGCAACATGGTAACTATCCTTATTACCCATTAGATGATAAGATCATACTTATTCTATGTTATGGATTTAGTATTTGATATTACTATTTATTTGTTATGTGACAAATCTTCTATCTTCAATTTCACCTCCTTGAGTAAGGCTCCTCAAGAGATGAGATCACCGAGTATATTCATTTTTCCACTATTAATACATTATATCGTGTCTAGTTCCAATAGTTGGTTTATAAAAATTTATATTATAATTAAAATTTACTCAATAGGAACGATTCTAAGAACTGGAACAAATAATTGTGTATTTTACACAACATATTTAGCTACATCACAAGTCGCAATGCAATCGGTATTCGTAGATATGGCTACAACTAGCTTGAATGTGATTAACTTTCTTATTACCATATCCTAATTTTGATATTATATCATATTGATCAAAATTAATACTAGTTTGACCCCCCCTTAAATTAGTATCCCTTTCATTCCTTGTACTTGCTATATATATTTTGTATTATCTCAAATACAATTGTATAGTTCTAAATTCTTCCCATGAAGTTCTCTAAGATAAAGTAGATATTAGCCTGACATAAAGTAAATATTGTAAATATCATTCCTTTTATATAACAAGGAAGAAGTGATCAATCAATTTAGAGATCATACAGAATTATACTCACTACATTAATCTCATCATATGTATCATACATGTATTCAGGGAATTTTTATTCTACAAAAAATTGGAAATGATTATCTCTTTAATTATTCCAATTTGTATATTTTTAATAAAAAATCAGCATATATACCTTGTCTGGGTCTAAGTAAACCATCAAATCTACTTCAGTATAACTCTTTCCCAATAACTTTTGTTTCTCCTTTAATTCAATCAATGGAATGATATTTTCATTTTGGTCTTAACAAACTGAAATACCAATAGTTATTTTCTATTTTTATCAAGTATATTTTCTTGAAAATATATGATTCTCCCACTAAAATCGAATAGAAACATGATGAAAAATAATTCCAAAGGAATATTCAATGATCTTATTTCTTATTTTACCCAAAATAGGATTTTAATAACTTCTTCTCCTTATAAATATTCTCTAGTTCCACCAAATCATTATGGTTGTATCATATAGACACTCTCTCGGAAAGTTGGTCGTGAAATATAAGGTCCAAAAAACTAATCATAGAATATAGCTATGAAAAGTATAATTATAATAAATTTATGCATGATGACTTGATATGACCAATTGAGCCTTATTGGTAATACTTTTTTTCCAGTCTTGTAAGGTTTATCTTGAATACCACCTCATTTTCAAGATTTGAAATAATAAAAATTCTGAGAACCTATACTTTGATACATGGAATCTATTATTAAATTTTAATTGAATTTTTGAATCTTAGCTTGTTTCCATTTAATGATTACTAGTAGTTTTTATTATTCTCAATGAATAATTTATCACTATTTGAGTTTAATATAAAACCAATACCATGGTTTTATCCTTCCTACATAATATGTTTCTCTAGAAAATTCATTTTCCACAATCTCTTGTACATATTTTTCTTATTCTGAATAGTTGTTAATATCTGTAATTGACTAAATCTAAGTCAATATTTCTCCCATAATATAAAAATAGATTCAACCATTTTGTATAAATATTCTCTATTATTTAACTATCACTTTTCTATCTTAGGTATTTCTATAATATCCTTAATGAACTTTAGGATAAAACATTAGATTCACATTGTGTTATCTTTGATGCAAGTTTTTTATATATCCTTAACAAACACACTTCATATAAACACATTTTATTATGACATGATGGATTAATATCATAAAATAACTCATATTATATCCATTTATCAATATAGTTGACATATATTAATTGGATAACATTTCTATTGGGGAAGAATTTCTCAAAAAGAAAATGGAATATTTTTAATGTATTTTATACTCACCATGGATGATCCTCTCAGTTACATCATAACTCTTATGACTATCTGAGAATTTTCATTTAGTAATTAATCCATTATATATTTTATTGATAAATGTTTTCATGTAAAAATGATCATTAATTATCCATACTAAAATAAAAACTCTGATATGTATAAGGAAATGTTAGTTTAGGAATAGATCCACTTAATATCTTCATGATTGATGAATGTTTTTCAAGATATTATTTATAAATTCATCTCAAAGTCACTCATATATTCTGACCTTCAATATTCAACTAATCAATTTTACATTCTATACAAAATGAATCTTATAAAGTATATTAATTTTTCTCATTCATAACCTTATAATATTCCACACTCTCTTTCCAATCAAATTCTTCAATCTTTATAAATTTCCTTTATTTCTATAGGTTTATTTTTACAAAACTAAATAACTAAATGTTTCAATAAAACTCAATGCCTTTATCTCCATAGAATCCCAAACAATAATGGGAAAATCCTTTAAAACTACATAGTGTACAAATAATTATCTTTCCAAAATTTGGTATTGTTGAGTCTTACATTTTATATTCATTATTGATTGTTAATGATTCAAGAATTAATGAACTATTTAGTTTCATATTAAACCCCACAAATAATATTCATTCCGACCATAAATATTGTATCCTTGTGTCCAATGGACACATGAGATAAATTTTTTGGTAATACATAACAAAATTTCAATGAGAACCATTAAACATGAAAAATAAAAGTTTTTTACTTCTCACCACTGACATAGGAATCAACCTTTATCAACAATTGAGATAAATCCCCTTACTTCTTGTAATGTTTCTATAATTACTTGGTTACTATATTTGGATAAAAATGAATGAAACACGTTAATTATGTACTACCAAATAACCGATTTTATATTGATCTACTTTAATGATTTAAAGGTTTTTTTGAATATTTTTTTAGTGTCACACTTTCCATTGTCATTTTCCACCTTGAATTTCAACTTTTCCACCATAATAAAGAATGAATAATATTTCATTAGGTTCTTATTTTATAGCATAACCTCACCCAATAGGAATGAATCATTTTCTCTATTTACTATTAATTTTTTAATATTAAAACAAAACTAGAGTAATCAAGTGTTAAATATATAAATATGGGATGTATTGAAAGTTCATGATCCATCTTTCAAATTATAGTTATTGAGTGTAACCATCATCCCATTCAAATCTTTCTTTACTTTCTCCTTGAAAGCTTCTCAAAGATGAGACAACATTTGAAATAATTCATTTACTCAGGACGTTTCCACAAATAATTGGACATTGATGATATCATTAAGATGTTAACATTAAATGAGTAATACATGAGTATCCTAAAAGCATCTTTAACACCCTCGTGTCCGGAGGCATCTCGTCAGGAAGTGGGGACTCTATCGTATAGAATTTCATTTATCATAGTAAATTATGAAAGATCCAATAATACACTTTGAAATTCATACCAGCGAGGAAATTTTATCTATCCAATATGTACCATATGGTATTTTTGGTATTACTCACCATTTTCTAATAAAATTAACATAATAATATAATTACATTATCTTGATTATTGATAAGACATTTCTGATTAACTAAATCATTTGATATCTTCCACTATTTGTATTGAACACTAATAGACCTCACTAATAGATTTACAATACTATATTTCTTAAGTATTCAAGTGGAAAGGATCTCAAAAAACTCTTATCATAGTCCAAACAATGGAAACACCACTACTAATAGAGTTTCATGGTAGGAATTTGACTAGACAACCACATTGACTCATGGCTCCATGAACTACTGAGTGAAGTCCCAGGTTTACAAAATTATAAACTTGATTTACTCAACTCTTTGCATCTAATATGAAAATAAGATAGTCATGTATACTTCTATGATTCCAACTTTAGTTAATTACCCTCATCACTTTCATAAGGACTCCTTTGTAGTAGGAGGTATCCCCAAATAGGGTTGACAAGCACCTCAAACACGAAGGTTTCTTAAAATTACAACAATAAAAGGCATTGAGACATAGTATTTTTTGAGGGTTTTTATTATTTATCAATGAATGAATTTATTTTTATCTGGTATGCGTGTATTATTTGATCATACTCACAACTAGACCATGAAGTGAATAAAAAACATTCATCACAGGTATATTTTTTTAATCACTGAATTTTATAATTATTTTACATGATCATACTCAATTTAAATAATTATAAAATAATAATTAAAAATGAATACATTAAATAAAAAATCTGACTATTCTTGAGAACTTATTATTATTTGATCCATTTATACTCATTTGATCCACTATTACCATTGGGGTATAATTACCGAGTCATGTCTGACTGGTATCTTCACTCACACCCTAGTCTAATACATCCATGTCTCATACAGAATACTGTATCATCTCAATTTTGTCCACATATTTGGTCAAATTCATTATAATATATAATTATTCACATGCTGGTGAGGGGTTATCGATAATATGTAAAACACATGAAATACAACTGCCAGGGACACTCAGACCATTATACATTTAATAAGTGAAAAAATTATGTAAATTCCACAAAAAATAAATTCATTATTACATACCCCATGTAATTGAAATAATTAAATAAAAAGATAAATTTGATACATACATTGTATGGTTTATGCAGAAGATTTATCTACTTGAAAATTAAATGTCAAATAAAAATTAAATTTGTCATAAATATATGTGGATGGAAATTACATGAATTAAAATAATTGTTTTTAATTTTAATTAATTGAATTAAAATAATTCATTTTAATTTTAATTAGAGGAAATATTTTTCATAGTCACAAATATTATATTATATTTTATTTTATTATAAATCAACTTAATTTTTGAATTGTTTAGATTTTTCCAAGGCCTCAGGTAGCCTTTAAAACCCATGATGGGCTTGGGGACCTATTCTCGACCAGAAATGGGTTAGGTATCTTAGGAAGGGAATCAACCATCCTAGGATGGGATAGGTCAATGTTGATATTCCATGGGTTGATCGACATATCTGGTGGTGGGGGAGGTTGTGAAGGAGGCACACAAATTGGGTGGTGGACTTGGTATTTATCAGTATCAGGGTGGCTATGACAATAGTTGGAGGCAAGATAAGGGAGGGAACACCATTAGGAGGGATATAAATGGTAAAAAGTTTTATTAGAGGGTTAGATGGTGGGAGTCCACACCTGAGTTCAAGGATTCCGTGAAAGGTAGGTGGACGGTGGGGCTGCCGTCTAAGAGAGCGAGGTGGAAGTGATAGAGCGGGGTGTCTCAGGAAGTGGCCACAAACCAGGGAGGTCGGTGTAGGGGAAATATAGACTCTAGATGGGTATTTCAACACACGATGGGTGGGGGACACTACCAACCATAGTTATTTTTAATGAAATGGGTTCTTCTTCCCCAATAATCCCCTTCCATTAAAAAAGTTATTGTTGATTTTTTTTGTCTTCATCATGTCATTATTTCCCCCACTTAGCTATATTTTAAATAAAAAATGAACCATTTCCTATATATCTAGTTCCATGACCATCTTCAAAAAAAGTATCCCTTTAATATTTTTATATTAAATTTTACAATCTTATCACATTTTGACATTTTAAATTTTGGTTTTTTAGAATTCCACCTTTGTGTTGAATTTAATCACTACTCAATTTTTTCTGGAAAACATAATCTTTCAAAACAAGGGGTTTCATAATAATAATTCACCATTTAATTATATCTGGTAAAATAACAAACACACTCATACAAAGATATATTATTTAATTTTCAAACTTTTAAACAATGTTTAGATTCATCTTTCTATCTCCAGATATCCATATTTTAACCATTCGATATCTAATTAGATAGTTGTTTATATTGAGGAGAACGTTTTGATTCCCCCTACAAGAATTTAATAAAAATTTAATTTTTACTTATTTTAAACAATCATGTGATCCATATTATATTGATTGAATGAACTGGTGTAAAAAAGGTAGTATATGGGCTAATGATTTAAGAATTTTCATCACCCAAGGATTTATCTGGGTCATATCCAATGATGTATCCTGGTATGAAATCAGAGGATCCCACATGAGGGAATTGAGTTTGAAAATTGAAACTGAAAAGTACTTCATTTTATTTGAATAATTATTTGAAAAATGATTGTTGCTAGTGACCATTGCTCGAGGGAACTGAGGTCAGATCCCTTTAGATCATCCATATGTGCTTCAAAAGTCCAAGAGAATTTTGATCATCAATATCTAGGTGCTAGTATGAAGATCTGATGAATCCTTCAAAATACAGATGATCACCACAACACTGATCCTTTGATCTATCAATAAAAGATTGGATCAATCACATGGATAAGCTATTTCTATCTCAAGGATGTGGGAAGGAGGAGATAAGATCTCTTAAATTAATTCAATGAAGAGTTACTTAAATGAGATCCTCCTTCTCCTTACATATTGAGGTTTCAAATACTGAAAAATGTCTTCCCAACCCACATATATTTGTTACCCACTAAAAAGGTCTATAAATAACTTCTTATGAATGACTTACTTACTTATAAATATCATTTATATTTTTATCACTTAATTTTAACATATTTATTATATTACATGATAGAAGAGATCCATTTAACTTGAATAATTTTTCCTATAAATACTAAATGAAGCATGAATATTAAAATAATATTCATTCTTTTAATACTTCTCTATATATTCATCTAATATCTTGTGAATAACTTTAATAAATATGTTCAATGAATTTTTTTTAAACTCAAATAGTTTGAATTTTGTTATTTCATGGCTATTGTATATTCTCAATCAAAATTCAGACCTTGTGTTGGGGCCTATCATGTCCTATAATCATATTCAGTATAATAGGATATACTTATGAATACGCTCAGTGTGTGGACCTTTAAGACCTTACCATGATTATAGCGAATATTAATCATAGACCAAGATACGATTCTAAAAATCCATCATGGAACTTATAGAGATTAAGGATATTTTTACCAATAACAACATTTATTATAAACACACATTGTATCTTCTAATATATTTATCTCATGATATCTTATAAAGTAGACTCTAGACATCATGTCATCAACATTTGTATTTTTATTGTTTTTTTGACTTAACTATATAGGCTTACATTATTCTACCATTTTCATGAATTTAGTAAAGGTAATTCTATACTGATCAACTAGACATGAGATATCACTTTCTTTTCAAATAGAAAAATTAGGTATTGATTATTTTATCAATTCCATATAACCAATGGAGCACCCAACACAAGCTAAATCAACATGAAAAAAATGACATGGTATTTATACTTACATAAAAGTATCTGATCAAATAGTATAAATTGATAATAATATCAATTTTGGAGATCATTACACATGTTTTTAAATAAGAACTACCCATTACACATGAAACATGTGGTGTTCCTATTAATGGTTCAGTCCTCATGATCTCATTTAATCGAGATCAACAAGTGTGAAATCCGTGATAAGAATTCTCAATGCTTATGGTATGCCATCACTTGACTATCCTATATCATATGTGTCATGTCATCATGATGTATATAAACCATAAAACATATATTTAAGATTAATGTACTAATATCTCAAGTTTCTCAATATGGCCTAGGAACTACAATAAAATTTCTATATGTAAAATATTCTATATAAATTACCATGTAAATTGTGGATGCATAAATATCAATACTATTATTATAATCATTGATCATTAAAAACATATTGTATACATGATATATCAACGAAAAATAACTACTTAAGCTGGGTCTAAGGAAACCACTTTTACAAATAAAATTCCCCAAATTTATATAACCAGAAACTACTTTGGCACACTCTATACATCTATGGCGTTGTAATAAATTATTCCCCAAGGGTATATCAAGAAAAATATATTCAAAAGAATATTCCATTGTCAAGTATCATCTAGAAGAAACTTGAGAAATTATAGAATAAGGGTAAGCTCATGTGTCAAACAAAGAAGTAGAAAGCATAGAGGTAATCAAAATCATTACTTTAATTGTATAAGGTCCCTCCACACTCTCTATTAGAACCTAGTATATGCCATTCACATTACCTAGATCAGTCCAATGAATTTTTTCACGAGACCCCTGGTTCAATTGAGTCACCAACCTATATGAAATTTTGGTCGTCTATTGATATCCCTTGTCAGTACAAGGAATCACAACCTACACCTCTCAGACACCATTGTAGATTCCTAATAGTTATTCTATCTAATTAAAATGTGAAATATGATCAATTTTCTCATATTGATGATAGTTGTTTTGAGATTCTTCGAAAATATTGTAATAGTTTCTTCTCTTCCCACAATTGATGTAAATGTAGACACCTCATTCTCTAGAAGGTGCTAAAGAAAAACAATCCCATTCATACTACCCACTTCCACCCCTCCATGAATCCTAAACATTTATTTTCCAATAACTAAAAATTGCTCTCACTATATTATAAGGAGTCTATATTATCGGTTCACCAATGATTGAAATAATAACGGCTGATTTTTACTCCTATATATATTTTTGAAATCATCATGTTCATATGTAGCACGTAATAATACATCGTTAGATCGAGTCTGCTGACATGGAGCCTGGGCCCTGGTCAAAGTTTAATCTGAAACTTTTATGTCATATATGCCTTATTACCATCCAAAAGTGGATCAAAGTGATGTAACTATGTCAAATGAGTGTAATTTGCTGATATTGTCATATTCTCCCACTGAAGCTCTAAAGACTCATGTTATTAATCTTGATTTAGTTTATCCATAAAAAAACTCATCAAAGAATAGATTATTTATGGTCTGTTGAGTCATAAACTCACATAACCATTATTAGTTTACAACACCCCACTATATACACATGATTCTATGAAGCGTGAAAAAAGTTATCTTAACTCATTGATCCTATAGAGTCTCTACTATATCAAAGATTACCTCAATGATATCACTACAATACTTAATATTATAGGGCCATCAAATACCTTTGATGAATGGGGGAGTTAGATGTTGTGAATCCCATGTAGAATCAACCATCTTCATATGATCTCCTCAACCATGAACTTTCATTTTGTTAAAGACTCCATGTTTAAGATATTATGCTTCATAAAACATTGAAGCATCTGTTAGAGCATGCTCAGCTGCACCCTCATACATGTCTAGGGGATCTATAGTAGCTACCTCCCTTATAAGAGCATCCTTACCCACTACCCTAGTAATTCCAATAATCTTACATCATGGAGGAATTATTTTGAAATTCTAAATGAGCTCTGAAATATTTATTAAATATCTTCAAGGACTACAGCTCTCAAGAAATTACAGGTACAAACAAAATATCACTATATAAAGTCCCATTCTATGATACTTCCCATTTATAGACGACACAACTCCATAGTACTACCTAGGACCTAACATAACTCTTTAGTACCAAAATGTTATTTGCAGTTATCTTTATATTACATAACATATCATACTCAGCCCAATTAATTAAAATGTCAATACAAATATATCACAGAATCACATATCACAAATTACTGATGATATTTTCTTAATTGAATAATTGTGTATGAAAATAAGTATTATGTACGAAATGTGAAATTACATACCTCATCATGATGCATGAATTCACCAAAATAAAATAAATTATAACATTTCAAAAGTACTTAGGATCAATAAGAAACTGTTATAAAACACCTAGTAATAACAATCCCATCACCAATAACATTGAGGTACATTACATAAGAGTTATCCAGAGAGTTCCGTAACTCCCATAACTATGTTCCACAATGACTTTCTACTTTATACTTTTACCCAAAACAAGTTAAGAATAAATAATAGGAACCCCTTTTATAATACAAGTTAGTAACATTCTAACCCAAATCACTCAATGCAGGGTCGAGTGTCACAAGACATCATGCACATCTCCCCATATGCAAGAAGCTATTGACTAGCAGTGATGGAATGAGTGATGTCATGGGGAGACTATGAATTTGGAAATAAAAATAATTCATCAAAGTTACAAAAAAATTATAAATAAATATCCCAGAAAATATAATAAAAACAAATAGAATATCATCATGCTAAAATAAATGGAATCTAGGTCAAACAAATATAAAATAAAATGTTCCTAATGTGGTGTGTTATCCAATATATGATAATGAAATAAATAAACTAAAACAATTAAGCACTATTTCAGAGTCTATTTGGGAATCACATTCATCTTCTAAGACTGGCCTGCTCAGCTCCCCGATGCAGGGCCCTTTCCTTTAACTGGATCTAGAGCCTTAAATCAACATGCACATTGATATTCCCATGAAGGGTGTGAGAATAATCCCAATAGTACACCACCAATTCATCATTTACATAAATTTTACATGAATATAAATTCGTATTCATGAAGTGAAGTAAATTTATAAACAAGAAACCAATCATTTGATGGGTGGTCAAGCACTAATCGGGCTACCATGAGACCAAACCGTACCTTCTTTAGCTCCACACTAGATGGAATGTATTATATTTTACCACATACTAGTCATTACACAAGGCTAACACATGTATCTTATCAAGGATCATAGAAAATCAAGCCTAGGGTGAGGCCACTTGGTCCTCTCACCCATAACTCAACCTTGAGTTAGGAAATAAGGCGATCATGCCCCCTGCATGTACTTGGTTAGTTCATAAGGCCATCAAAACCTTATTTCAGCCATCAGTCATGCCTTAAAGTCATCATACACTATCTTATATCATGGGTTAGGCCACAAGGTTGTTGTATCCTATCTTTTATCTTAGGTTAGTCCATAAGACCTCTATACCCAAACCCTATCTCCATGATTTATCTTCATCATCAACTCCACATCGCACCAGCACATCATCCTACTTTAAGGGATAAAAAAGCCAGAAAAATCCACCTTTCACATTGATACTAGATACAAACCTTCGTTATCTGATTATTAACACAAAATATGTTATAATACGAAAGGTAAAACCATATTAAAAAATACCCAGGTCTCACATGACACACACACAAACCATTTCCCAAATCACATGAATACAATTTCATAAAATCATTCTCATGAATACGCTTTCACACACACCTAATCCAATAATTCTAATTGAATTTATAAAAATGGACGATGTGGTAAGGAATTTCTACCTTAGGCATGATAATTTTAATTTTCTAGAACCATTAGGGAACCATCCCTACACACAAATGCTTCTTATAAACTATACCAATTAATCAAAACCATTATTTAAGAAAAAATATTCAAGAATAAGAAAATGATAAGTTGATTAATTATATTAGTCTTAACCAACGAGAAACAAAACCAATAATATATCTAAAATCAATCAAGGGAAGATGAAAAATCGCTATATTTGGGTACCTATCCATAAATAAATAAAAAATTCCTTATTATATGATAGATCTAGCCCTAATAACTTGGATGTTTGATTCATTCCAATAATAATAGAATATATATAGAAAAACATGATCAATTAAGGTATGATGACCACTTACTAGGAATTTTCATGGGAAAAAGCATCTAAATCAACCACAATTGGTATTTAAATTGAGATGAATTTCTATGAATAGCCACTAGAGTGTATAAGTTCAATATTTTTAAGTTGAGGAGTAATAATGAATGTTTTTAGTGGTTTTGAGAAAAAATAATAATTTTATATTACTTAATTTTTTACACATGGTTTTTTCACACAGTTTACAAAACTATGTTCCTGTTGTGCAAGGATCACTACCAATTAAAGAAAAATGAATGTTTTTTACAATGTTTGGTAAATCATGTTCCCACGATTATTTTTTCCTTTTTATTGAGTTACACAGTCTCATCAAGAATCTCTCATAGTTATTTATAAACATGTGCCTACTATTCACTATCTATTACCCATCACCAATAATGAGAACAATTTTTTAGGGCGAACCAGATGATTTTCCCAAACCATTCTCAAACCATGCACCCCTAGAATTATTTTAAAACCAATCAAATCATCTTAATGTTAACTGAGACGTCACCCATGGAAGAAAAAACATAAAAAATACTTAGATGAGGGATTAAAGAAAGTTTTAATATACTGGAAAATTATATTCCATTATTATAATGGGGAAGAAATTGTTTGGATTTATGGTAAGAGAAACAATGATTGAACCATCAAAAAGAACAAAGGGTAATATAAGTATTATGGGATATAAAGGAGGGACTCTTAATAAAGTTAAATAAATTAAATTTTATGTACTCATAATATTGGGATTTTTTTTGAAATGATAAAATTACAACCTTTTAAAGAAATTTACTTCCCAGGGCTACAAGGAACCTACAAGAGGCCCACTACATACCTGTTGGAACCAAATAGGCACCCATGGACCTTTTAAGATCACCGAGTACCTGATGTTATTATTGATAAGAAATATTTAATAGGTTTGAATTTGATTTTAAAATAAACTTATTATTTCCCCACAAAAAAATAGTGTTCTAATGTTAAAAATCATGAATTGATCTGAGAGAAATAAATAATAAAAAAAGAATAAATTAAATCAATCAAGAGTTAACATTTAATTGAGTTAATAAACCGTAAAAAAAGAAAAATGTATAATTAAATTAATGTAATGGAGAATTAGATATCAATTCATAAATCTATTAAAATATTGTATATAATAATATACAACTCAAATCAAAGGAAATATTCACTTTTAATCCAAAGGAGTAGGATAATATATACCTATATCAAAGGGATACGAGTTATAATATCTTAGATCACCATTTATTTAAATTACTATAAGATAAAAGTCCAAAAACAATATTTTTTAAATAGATGTCATTAATAGTATTATTTATACTTGATATTCTCTTAATTAAACTTGATCAACAAGTCCTATAAATAGAATTATTTGATCAAGATGTTTAGAAGAAACTAGATTACTAACCTTGGAATCTCATCTGTCATACTAAATTAGAATAAATAAAATATAAAAAATATTATATATTTTATTATAAATTTATTATAAAAAAATATATAAGGATACTCATAAAATATTGTACAAATGGATTATATCACTACAAAAAATTAGGGGATTAACAACATTTTTTTTATTTTAGTAGAGTCTTAAAAAGTTGATTTTAATGATTCTTTTCAAAAATTGTTTCTATAATTGGAATCGATATCCAATATGTATTGGATTTTACCAATTAACTGTGGTTTTTGGGATGTGTTTTGAAATTTTTATTATGTGACTATTATTTCATTTTTAATTATTGGTTTTTATCTGATAAAATTTCTATATTTTTTTAGTGGTCAAAACCACCACTAAATTTAATAATATATAGCAGTAGTTTAAACTGCCACTAATCTTTTTCCATATATATAGGTGGTGTAAACCGCCTCTATATAAAACTGCTTGAAAGAAGCTTTAAAAACTATATCCCTAAAAACCCAAATAGAAGACAAATATTAAACTATAAACAATAACAAAATGAAAAATTCTCTTTCAAAATAAAACTAATAACCAAACCAATGTTAAAAAATTGATAAACCGTTAATCCAATGTGCTAATTAAAATAAAAATGGGACCCATATTATAAAATTTCAACCAAACTAGATTCTAAATCAATGAAATGTAGGGAAATTATATAAATACACTTTTGGTTAGGATGACAAAAGTCTGAAAAGTTTACAAATTTTATCAAAATATATGAAATAAAATCAAACATATTTTGATAACTAAAATACATCATATAAATTATCTCAAATCACATGAAATTTTAATAAGAAACTATAAAAATTAACTTTAAATCATGTAATCATCATTAACATCAATCATAATTATTCTATAATATTAATATGACATATTAAAAATCATTGGGAAGAGAAACGAGACAAAATCACACCCTTAAAAAATGTTTATTATATACATAGGGTATGACTTCCATATAATCTACACATAAAACTTACCATTCATCTTATAAAAACAAAAAAATATGGAATTATAACTATGAGGAATGATAAATCAAACCTAGACCTAGAATTATACCTTCCTAATATCTCTTGGAAACTCAATGTTCAGAACAAAATGTGTTGGACAAATAATTATTCAGACCAACCCAATACATCTTAATCATAATATATTTTTATAACTTGAATCCCTTAACAGAAAAGTCTTAAACAAGGAATTGATGACGTTTTTTACTATACCAACCATGTCTATCTTTACATAATTTTTGATCCAACTCATGGGATAGTTTGAAGGTCATCCTTGATCCTGATATTCTAGGAACTTCTATTTATGCATCAAGATAAACTATTGGGAAGGGTTTCACCCATGTTAATATAAATAATTTACCAATGGAAACAATTCAATAATATTATTGGGTGTATCCATCTATAAAATTTAAATTAAAGATCAAATAATATGTTTTAAATAAAAACGATACCAAATAATTGATAACAGAAAAATATATAACTATATAATTTTTCCTGACATAAATGAAGTAAAACATAGTCATAAAAGTTACAAGATTACATGAAAAAAATGAATTTTTTTACCGACACAAAGAACCAAAAAAGGGAAACACAAATAATGGACTGTAGATTTCTATGTGATTTGAGGTCACTATCCAATATCATCACTGAAGCTACTTCTATAGAAACAAAGTTGAAAATGATTTCTTGATGGTGCACTAAAAAACTTGATGATCATATGAATGATGAGTATAAGGTAAGACATGAAAAAAACATTGATAACAAACAAAACATATGAATTTATTTCAATTTAAGGTAAATACAGATACCCCTACCTTAAACAACAATATGGTTTCTCAATCACCATATCATTATGTTAGTCTGTCATGAGTTTAGCTACACATCATTGTCTCCAAATCCGAAGTTGACCCTAATTACTACCTAGTGAACCAATATTAACATCATATCTATCATTATATCCACTCTAAGATATTGAAACATGTATGAAAATTTAGTTGAAAATTAAATAGTGTTGTATATTAAAATCTAAACTTCAAAAATATTTTTTTACTAAATGATTATAATGTTTTGTGATTTACCTACTCACTCAAAAAATCCATGGATACAATATCATTGGGGACATATCCTTTTATATTGTGATATAATTCCACTAATAAAATCTACAACGCAACAATTGTATCATCTTTCATATGTATAGTAATCCCATGCTACTAGATTGTGCTCCTATATTGCTGATTTTTTATTTTCATTATAATAATATTCCTATGATAATCTGAAGGTAGGAAGTAACTAAAACTGAAATTAGATGATGATATAATCCCGTATGACCTTCCAAAAACATCATATGGTAATTTTCTCAAACCCACCCCACACATGCACCAAGGATGCTTCTTCTCACGGACTTGACCAACTAGATCATCTTGGGAGACTGAGAAGGACTGTACCGAATTTACATCCCGTAGTTCTTTTATCTTTACATAAAAATAAAATACCATACATATTTAAAGTAATAAAAATTAATAAAGTGAAAACTGAAAGTATGTTATTAAAAAAAGTAATTGATACACTAACATATTTAGAAGGATCATTCATATAACTCACATTGGATTTCATATAAACATCCAAACAATCTTCCATTCGGTAGACATGGCACCCTGAATTATCTGACTACAATAAAAAAATATAAATCAACAATTAATACATGAAATATATAATTTAATCCTATAAATATTTAAACTAATGAAAATATTACTATAGTCAATCCGTTTCATGAAAAACACATTGAACCAGTAGTGTGGGTGTGATTTCTTTAGCTAAACATGATATATTATTTCCTTGAACATCATAAAATAAATAATATGTAATTTAATATTAATTCATTCAATGTCATGTCCTTATCTTGTGCATGTATATATGTAAAATGGGAGTAATATAACAATAAATTTTTCAATAACACATCCTTATAAGGGTGATGGCTATCAAAAAACACATTACACTACTTTCTGGGTACCGCTTTATGTACCTTATGATACTATTGTTGAGTAGCCAATGATATATTTTTGAATTCATTCTATAACATCCATTTTAAGTCCTTATATTTCTTACCCAAAATTTTACATATCCATTGTCATGTGATAAGTTCAACAATAGTAAAATGAATAAAATCTATGTAAAGATATTTATTTTTAAAATTTGAAAACTTACTTAAATAATGGAATTTAATTGATCCATAATGTATAAAAATTACCTTTATATTGGAATCAATGAATTCATTCTCCCAATATTGAGGCATATAACTCAAATCAAAATATGTAATTGGAAGGGTAATTCGATCAGCCACCAACTAGAAAAGAATATATCTAATAATCCCACAACATCATATATTAGGAATTTATAATATTTAAATTGGGAAACTATATTCACTTCGTTATGTTCCAGATATCATAACTATTTATATTTGTAATGATGGTAAAATTGTTTCTATGTTTAATATAAAAAAATATTTATTATTAAAAAAAAGTGTAATAACTTTATTCACATTAAAATTTTTACATATAACCACAATTCTCCAATATCCTCATATAGAAACATGAGTGACCACTTATTCATTCATAGTAGAGTCAAAACATTCTAATCTACCTAAATCGGGAGGCAATGTTCCAGATACTGATGGGACCGAGATTGAGGGTGTGCCAGATGCAGATGGAATGTAAAATTAGGGTATGTAAAATGTTGATGGGGGTAGATAGAAGGTTTACCTAATGATAAATAGAGGGAGGAGGATGGACCATCATATCTATATGTGGTGAAGGGAAATTCAATTTGGAGTTGACTAGGATCAGTAAAATACTTATTCCTTGAAATTATTTTCATTTATACTAGAAAAATAACTTCAGAACATATATTTCAAAAAAATCATGCAGAAAAATAAATTTAGAAATTATAATAGATGCACGGTAATGATAGAATATATATATATATAGTAATGATAATTAATTACTGTAAATACCAAAAATATAACATTTAATTTTTCAAAATTTAACTACTCATTAATAAAAATAAATTTTAATATGAAAATAGATTCAAAGTACTATAAAAAACATACAACATTGGTTCTTGATAAGTTAATGGATGAATTCACATAAAATAATTTTTTCCTTCAATCAGGTCCTTATCCTACTCTATTACTACATCATCTACTCCATCCCCCATTTAAAGGAAAAAATCAATATCATGATGGAAAAATAATTTTTTTTTGTTGCAGTTGAAGTAGTTAAATAACCAATTTAAAATCTTCCATTTTATCACCTATATCATATGAGTCTCTATGATTTATGCAAAAAACTAAACTCCACCAATCTTCCATGGAATCTTCCGCTTAGTATACCATTTTCAATTATAATTAGAAGTTATATAGATCATGTAATTCATGATCACTAACATCTTCCGGAGAAGAGAAATTCATAGAGGTAATGTTCAAGGAATACCATTTAATAGCCTGGGTAATATCGACCCACGTTAATTTAAACAAAACAACTAAAAAATAATCATGTTAGTTTAATTCGATAATATAAGTCAAATTTCCATATAATGACAATTTCAAAACTATAAATATAATAGTATTCTGAATTTTAAACCCTCTTCCCCATTGATTATATGAAATTTAAAGCCATTCACATTTTAAGCATTAAACTTTCTTGCCTTCTTTAGAGGACCTTGAGACAGAAATTTCAAATCTTCTAAAAACCCATCCTAAGTATATGTATTAATGATCTCAAAAAAGAAATATATAATATTATATTTAAAAGATATATATTTCAACTTAATATTTATATTTATTGAAATATTTAGGAACTTAAATGTCATGAAAACAATTCTACAAGATTATTATTAATAGTTTTTGTTATAGAATTCTCATTTTGGGTCTGATATGTCACTCATCTATTTGTTTTTATCCCGATATCTTTAATAAATGAATATGAAAACTTATTATTCATAGAAAAATATCTATGTGCCTGTAATAATTCTATTTCTAATAGTGTAGTGGTTGAGATCCTCCCAACTGACCAGTCAAGAATAGGAAATATTTTTGACTTCCCAAAAATTTCATATTGATTAAATGTGCCTTCAACATGCCTAAAATGATTCAATATTATCTTAATATCATCTAAGTATCTAGAAATAAATGGAATACACTCCTCTAGTAAACATTCTTCAACATGATATCCCTCAGGTTGAGCCTGATTCTTCAAATATGATTTTAAATATGCAAGGTATCTATGATTTAAAATAAATAAAAAATAATAATTAAGTTAATAAAGTGTCAAGAATTGTATATTAAAGATGAAAAAAGATAAATAAAGCACCTTTGAATTGAAAACATGCATTGGTAATTTATAAAACCACCAAATTTAGTTTCTTCAACCAAATACACCCTGAAATACATCATGATAGAAAAAAAGTGGAAAGATCATCTCCACAGCACAATATTTTAGTAAAAATCTATCCTCTAGGTTTTAAAGCTCAACTAGTTGCATAGTTTTATCACATTGTTGTCTGAAGAATGTAAAAATTTGGAGTTCAACTATAGAAACATTTTCAAGTAATAATGTATATAGTAAAAGTCTTAGTAACTTATGTTAAAAGATATGTGAATCATTAATTTTCAATCCATGTAACCTTTAATGATTTAGGTCAATACACCTTGATATTTTACTTAAATACCCAACTGATACCTTCACTTGTTTTAAAATTCAATGTAATGTATATTTTTCCCTATTTTTCATTGAAAATAATTTTGGATTATAATTTTCATTCTCATGTGGCCATAGGACACACATTATATTCATTATTTATAAGCCCTTATGAGCGTTTATTTGGTCCCTCGATTTTCTATGATCATTAAGCAATGTTAATATCAAATTTTCACAAACATTCTACTCAAAATACATAAATTCAAGAATTTGATGGAACAAATCAAATTCCTAATATGATATTTCAAAGAAAATACTTTTTTTATTCCATTTGTGTATTCCTATTTAAATTAATGATTCACTTCGAACTCATTTCCAACTATCACTATAATGATATAACTTCCCAAATTCTGTTTCAATATTTACAAGTTTTTAAAATATTTTATAACCTATAATCATTTTAGTGGTGGTTAATGATCAATAGAACCATTTAATTTATACTTTTTCAACCGAAATCTATTTGGGGTCATTGATAAATATGTGATATGAATGAAGCCCTATTTTTTACTGTATGGTAGTTGTTTGGGCTGAAAAGAAAAGTTACAAACAGGACAAGAAAAACTCACGTAATTTTTCCAACAGGATAAGTTCCCATGTTCGGTTAACTCACTAATCATCCACATTATAGTAGAGTCCATTTTGATCACTATTATAGAAGATGCATCATATGTCTCAACATTTTTTCTCCATAACTCCTGTAATTATTCAATTTGAGGCTACAAGTATACATAAATATTATTTCGATGAATTTTTTTTCTTTCAATAATCATCGAAATGATAAAATATATTTGTTTCATCCACATCCACATATGTATTTTGTAAGGGATCAAAAAATGGCTGAAATCTATAATAGGTACTCAATGTCTCAAATGGGTTGAATCTATCAACATCCAACTCCAATCAAACATTCATAGGAACATAATGGAAATATTTATATAATTAATAATATTATTTCAGAAGTTTGAATCTATTGGTTGGGAAATTAACCTATCATTGTTATTATATATAGAATTCCTCTCCATGGGATGGAAGGTTTTCAATGAAATGAATAATCATTACAATCTAGGTTTTAATGGGACGTAATGATAAACCATTTTGAGGTTGTTCAATTCCTTATTCTTCATAGTAGTATGATGATTCAAACTTTAAACATCACCCATTGACTACCATCTAGAAGTTGATTTTTTTCAATCCTATTTACTTAAATCTGATCCAAAATAAATCATAGAATCATAAGGGGAAGAATATATTTTTATATAATTTTGACTAAGCTTGTTAACAAATTTTTTCATATCATAAATCTCTCATGGATCTTAGCATCCAAAATTTTTCCCTCGACAATTCTAATATTAAATACATCATTTTTTTTGTAATTCTTAAAAGGATTTTGATATAGTATAATAATAGTAGAAAATAATGTTTTTGAATGTTTTAGAAATCCCCCATACATCTCTTGATTTGAATGATTAACTAAATCATGAAACAAATTTGTATTCTCAGTGAATTTCAATCATAAAATAGTCTCTACAGCATCTAGACGATGATCTAATGATATATTCCAATTTTAATCTGGTGGTACTATAGTCCAAAAAAACATTTTTCCAGTTACAATTTATAGAAACCTCAAGTGGGTTTTCTAGTATATGCATATGTTGATGTTATTTCCTTTAAGAAATTAATGATGTTTTTATATGGTTTTCATTTCATTTTCCATTTTTGGTGAATTGTGGAACTCATTATATTGACGGACAACAGATCTCAAACATTCTTTAACATTCGATTCTCCATGCCAAATAGAACACAAATATTGAGTTGGGAATTGATTCAATATCAAGTGTTTATAAAATTCAGGTAACTTCAACCATTTTATAATTTTACATTTAGAGTCTGGACATATTATTATCACATCTATGGGTCAAATTTGAAATTGAAAAATTATAAAACTCTTCCAAACCCTTAGTATAGTGAGGAATTTTACTCAGTAACACGATCTAGCTTTTATAAATATATCACAAATTTCCTACACTTCCTTAAATAAAATTAAATCAAAAAAAATATTATTTCACTTCAAAAAAATACTAACTTATTCTAAATCAATGCTATAAAAAATTCATTAGGGTTTTTAATTTTCTTATGTTTTTGAAAAACATCAATTTTATTATATTTTATATCTAATGTATATAATATATCACATAGAGAAAGAAGAGATGATATAAACTTTATCCTTTAGATGAGTAGAAGTTAATCCTCAAAAGAGAATCCCAAACTTTAGAACAAGGGTGTACGAGGGTCAGGTTGGGTTGGGTTAGGGGGGATTTTGGACCTAACCTGAGATAAAATGGTTGGGATGGGTTAGGACATGACCATTTTTCTATAATGGCCCTAACCAATACGACCAAAAATTTTACTGATTGGGTTGGTTCTAGTAGTCGAGTCAAGTAAAAAAATTATATTAAATGATAACACAAAATCTATTAAACTATTTCCTAAATAAAAACAAAAAATTAATATTGATTGATAAAGATAATGTAAATATAATTTATATATAATGTAGTATAACATTTTATAACATAAATAAAAAGTTATATAATGTCAACATAACATTATATATTTGTAAATCAAATGTTATATAATGTAAATATAACATTATATAACATTGATATATTATAATATAATGTTATAATAATGTAAGTAGAAAGTTATATAATGTAAATATAATGAAATTAAAACATCAATACAATGTAAATACAATGGAATATTTGTGTTATATTTTCAATATATAACCTTATTATTTATTTTTAATTGTTATTAATTATTGGTAGATGAAATTAATTATTTTGTAAAACTACTATTAATTATTATCAATTATTAGAAATTTCTAATAAAAAATTATTTGTTATTTTTCATTAATTATTTATAAATGAATATTAATTTTTAGTTATTGTCTATTATATATTAATATAGTTGTGTGGGTTGGGTCGGGTTGTGTCAGAAGTTTTCCAACTCATAACCTGACCTGAACCGAACTTGATGTGGCCCAAACACACCCAACCCAACCATACCCCATGTGTAACTCGACCCAACCATACCCAACCCAGTTGTTTCCGGTCGAGTCGAGTGGGTATGGTCCTATTTGGATACCCCAAATTTAAGATAAAAAAAATATTATGGAAACCTTATATCAACGAGGAAAATTAACATTAATTATTTAAATAGTCTCCATAAAATATATAAAATCTATAAAGAAGAAAGAAACAATGTGAAATAAATAAATAATTCCATTTAAAAATGAATTTCAAAAAAAAATTATGTTGTTTCCCATGAAAAATCATTTGATATTGAAAACAACCCTCTCTAAATATTGATTTTCCTTTATCAAAACCTCTCAGTGATTCAATCATATATGTATCATACATTATTTATAGAAAAAGGATTAAAATTTTTCATTTATTTCTTAGATTTTTTGGAAAATGAAAAAAACATGAAACACCTACCTTCATCATTCATTCCTAAAAGGGAATCCTTATAAAAGTGGAGATCAGAAGGATGAATCATCGTAACCTATGAACCAAAACAATTAGGATTCAAACCAAATACCCACCTAGGGTTTGACTAACACCAACTAATAATTTAAAACATAATCATCTTTTGTATTTTAATGATTAATCTCATTATTAATTCATTTATCAGAAGGTGTGATATCTATTTATAATATTCTTTGTGACAAGATCTTAATGGTAAAATTTGAGATATTTAGAATTTGTTACAAATACCAAATTCATAACTCTATATTTTGTTTCATATTACTCATGTGTCTTCATAATATTCTTGTTTATGTGTATTATATAATCCACTCATTGAAAAAAGTGATTCAAAAGATTACTTTACATACAAAATTTATTTATTTCCATAAAATGACTCAATAATCTCTTCCTTTTTTGATAATCAAAAAAAAAAGATAAAAAAAATTCAAAGAAAATATTGTAAATTAGAAAACATTGTTGAATTTCAGAAAAGTACCCCTTGACATTATAAATTAATATTGAAAAATATTTTTCCCATTTTAATAAAACCCTTTGCCCCTATGTTGAACTTATCTTGTATGTTTATCGAACATATTATATATAAGATCTAAGAAAATTACTCTCTCTTTTCATAATTTTTCTTATATTATTCAACATTAGTGTTTCCCCTCACTTCTCCCTCAAAAAAATTCTTCTCACTTCTCACCATTTGAGATTACCAAAAAAATATCTAAGAGAGTTAAGATTAATAAGTAAGAAAAAATAATAAGAGTAAAAAAATTATGGAATAATGTAGCACTTTGTAAGAATAAACCAAACTCGGATTTATAATAAACTCCAGCACTATGTTAGAATAAAATAGATCATCAAGATCTATGTAATAATATATTGAATAATAATAATAATAATAATAATAATCTAAATATTACGTAATAATAAATATAATAAAAAGGAATTGAATTATAGTCTTTTTTATAAGGTTATGTAAGAATAAAAAACCATAATAAGGGACTATACATAGTATAATCACATAATGTAAATGGTACTTTAAATAAGGGAATTTTTAAAAAAATATTCAAGTTATATCATTTAAATTCTATTAAAATTTCATACATAATATATTAAAAACCTCATAAAATATTTTTAGTATTTCTAAATAAAAATCAATTTCCTCTTCCTGTGTTAAGGATTTTTTCAATGTTATGTAAAAAAATGAGATAGAAAATGATCTCTCCACACTAATCATACTCATCATATTTTTTAATTTATTTTAATATTTTGTAATGTAATGGTATAGTAAAACTATTATTAAGATAATTTTCAATTTTGAAAAATTCAAGAATAATATCTTCATTTTTTGAAAGAAAGAGTTTCATCAAAGAAAAAGGATATGGATGAAAAAATAAATAAAGATATTTTTTTATTTAAATATTTCATTGAGTATTAATTTCAATACCACACAAAAAATTGACTTTTTAGAGCTCTATATTTCTGGAATTTTCTAATCACGCTTATTACAAACTATAGTTTCCAAGAATAAGTTTTTAAAAACTTAGTCGTATACCATGTTTTTTTCTACTCTTCCTCAATGTTTATTTCTCAAATGAAATCAATAATCAGGTACCCCAAAATTCTGAATGACTATACTTTATTCATGGACAAATTATTCTTATAGTGACCCCCTCTCTAAAATTTATTATAGAAAGGTGCTTTTTAGGAACAAAATAACTATACTGAAAGTGTGAATTTCTAAAAGATTTATAACCAAGTCTAGAAAATTCTGTTCTAGATGGTTTGAACTATATAATAAGCTTTTCATGACTCTTCATTTAGGAAGTAAAATTATAAAGTATCTTATTCAGACACTCAACATAAGACATTAGATATTGAACCTTGTTTTTATCATTATGATTTGAAAAAACAATTTATTTTATACAAAACTCGAAAGTATGTTTGGATGTACTATCATTATACTTTAAAGTCTAACTTATAGCCTAATTATAGTATTTATTCAAATTTTAATATATTTTATCTCGGATATTTAAATATTTATCTATTTGTTCAGATGATAGTGTTTTATATTAATCCCCATAAGTATTAGGGTATGTATAATCTAAATATATGTCTGTAAGAGAATTAGTAATTAACTTTTTTATAAATCATGTTTTTCTTAGAGGAATAATTTCATATAATACCCTAATATTCTATGTATAACAACTTTCAGTAAAAATTTTGGAAGGCAGATCTTTACTCACACTAAAGGTATCTATCTCTTCTAAAATATTACTTCTTTTCCTTTTTAGGGATCTTTTGGATTCTATATCCTTCTTCTTCAGTCTCAGACAATCTGGTATAATATCTATTGGATTCTTACTCTGGAATAAAATAATCATGTTCATATGCATTGAAAGTAGAAAAAATTCACAATCAATAAACTCTAAATTATTAATATCTAAATAATTCTTAGATTAATTATTTTTTTTTACTTTTTTTAGAATTAATATCTCCAGATGCAATAGAAGTAAACATAACTCCATCATTATTGCATTTCTCTTTCTCAACATATAGGTTGAATCTATTCTTATAGTGTGATCGATTTATGATAATATCATCAAGACTCAGATCTGTAAGATATCTCAAATCATTAATCATTAGTCTCTTATACACTAACTCCTTTGGATGAATATAAATAATTTTTTCCACAATTTATACATTCATAATCTCACTCCCATCAAGAAACAAAAAACCACTAAAGATATCCATAAAGTTGTAATGCATTTGAGAATTCGATTCTACAATAATAAAATCAAATGATTGATAATCCACTAGTTGCATAAGTCATATAGTCACAAAAAAATTAAAATTTAAAAATTAATTATCTCCATCAATCTATAAATTCCATTTTTATTTCCATGTGTATAAATTTTAATGCTTGTATTTTGATTCAATGAACACAAAAAAGTATTCCATGAAATCTAATTTTCTTGATACTCAAGTTTATAATATTTAATAATGTTTTGAATTTAAATATTATGAATATTATATTTTGTAACAATCATAAGATAGTTATTTACACTATTATTAACCAAAAAATATCTTCATCAATTATCTATAGTACTTATAATTGGCACCATCAGAGATTTATGGGTGAATATTGTAACATCCCAAGTAATTAATGAATAATAGATATTTTTTTCTATTTTTATTAATTATTATATAGTGTTTTAGAGGCTTGAAATGAAAATAAATCCAATCTTAATCATGGAATACACTAATATTCTTAAAAGATTGTTTTACTGCCTTTTGATGGAAAACCCTTTTTAAATCAATATTTTGACAATTTTATAATCTATATTTGTCAAAATAAACATATTCATTATTATTGGGACATTTAATTTTACATTGTATAAATTTTTGATATTTTTCAGACAATGTTCATTTTTTAATGAATAGTGAAAAATACTGCATTTTACATCAAAACTGCTTTTTAATCTAATTTATTTATATTATTAGATTTTCTTTTGAATTGGTTTTGAAGTGGAATTAGAATATATTTTTACCATTTAATCCAATGGTGGTCATTGGAATCAATTTCACTTTGAAATTGGACTTAAACTAGTGTCAATCTTTTGATAATTTTTGTTTCATAAAAACACGCTATTTGTCATGACAGCGGGAATTAATTATTAAATTAATTAATGTGACATATATGGTTTGAATTTTGTAAAATAGACTTAATTTTTCAATTAGGAATATCAAATATAGCTTAGGGTGAATTTTTGGTAATTTTCTGAAAAACTTCAATTTTTGATGAATAGTGAAACCACTAAGTGGTACTTATAAAAACTGATTTTTCCATTTAAATGAAATTTTGCCATCATAGTGTTTTAAATTTCAAAAATCTGACATACATGGTTGTCATTAAGAAGTAAAATTTGGTTCAATGGGATTAAAATAATTTTTTTGGGATATAGTAACTTATTAAGTTTTTAATCGCGATTAGTGGTAATTAGTGTAGTTTAAGGTAAAAATAATGCTTTAATAAAATGAGATGATCTTGACACATTCCCTAACCACATTGGTTGTGTCATGGCCGACCAAGACAAGCCATGGGTCAACTTGGGGACCCCATGGATCCACTTTGGTTGGGAAATGACATAAATAACTTTTTACTTAATGTAAAAGTAAAAATGACACAAACATAATTTGTTTTACGAAAACAATTATTACATGGGGTTATAAAGATAATATTTTTGATTATAAATATTCATTGGAAAGTTAAAAATATTTCCTACATCATAGTATCTTTATTATAATTTTTAGACTTTAAATAAATTAAATATTTATGACATCATGATGATGCAGCGATGAACTCATTATTTAACGATTTAAATAAAATGGAAAGTTAATGTAAAATATAAAACCTACACATGGAAAAAACCAATTGTATGAGTGGATTTATAACCCTTATCACCTTATCCTAGAATTATATCAATATGGGACCTTTTGTATCCGAAACTCTTTTTAAAATAAAGTAACTTATCTTTACTTTCCAAGAGTGCCTCTCCTCTCCTCTTATAAAAGGCCCCCATCTCTACCTCATTACCCACACACCCAAATCCTTTGGATCGGCCATCCCCTGCCCATTTAATCTCTCCACATCTCTCTCCTCATCCTAGAGGATTCACTTTGGGCAGAATCCTTTCAAATGAAGCCTTTAGGCTCAAATCAAAAGGAGTTACACTTTTAAAGGTAATTCATTCTCTCATAGTCATTTGTTTTATTTTGCTTCTCCAACCCCCCAAAACTCATTTTATTTACTTCTTTTATAACAACACCAGTATATTCAATATACTAGGATGTTTTTATAAGATTTATTCGAGCTACACTCTCACACAACTACATCAAATGGTTAAAGAACATACGGTTTCTGTGGATGGCGAAATTCTGCCTCCCGAAATGATGATTGTTCAATACTCATTTAACACCTTGAAAGGTGGCCATTATGATGTCACTATTTTTATATATGATATATAATATGTTTATTCTTTTCTTTAGGCTTCTGTATTTTTCATTTATGGCATACCGTTATTGTTTCCATTATGGGTAAACACGATATCTTCATTTTAGGAAGTGCGGACTACCGCCCCCTGAAAGTGATTTGATTCGTTAATACCATATGTGGGATGTGTAAAGGATAAAGTTAATGATATTATATATGTTATTATACTGGAATTATAATATACTCTTATATCATTATGATTCTATTCCAGAAAATACGAAATAGAAATGGAAGTAGCGTTCATGCGTACGTACGGCTTACCGTCTCCATGAACGGTGCATTTCATTTTCTTACCTCTAAATGTGATGTAATATTATAAATACATGTATATGATGAATATGTATGATATATATGTTATCAAAATCATTAATATCATTCTAGATATAACAAACCTTTGACCAAATTAACAACATGTAAGTGTAAGAAGTCTTTTTTTGACTTAAGAACCAAATACCGACAAAATGAACATTATTAACTTAAATGATTACATGATGTTCATAACATGGTATAAAAGGAATAATGAACATGAAAAAGGTTCTTAAGAAAGTATAGATTAACTCAAGTTTATTATTCAGGAGATTAAAGAACGGTTGGGTCAAGTCGGATACGAGGTATGGGACTTCATCTCAATCTCCTTTCATTGAGGCATATTTTGTTTTATACAAAACCTTCTTTTATACGGTGTATAAACCCCTTTGACATTTACGTTTATTCAAAAGGAATATTTTTTATACGAAGAGTTTACTAAACGACAAAAGGGATTGTTTTTGTCATACGTATGCGGCGACAATGACTTCTCCTCCGTCGTAACCGTTATTTGAGTTTCGGCTTCCTCTACAAGCCATACCTTTTTTCTAAAGAAAAATAAATACCATGTTTTACTTTTCTTTTATTTTGGTATTGGAAATGGTTCTAATAATGTTTTTATATCAATGATTTGTATTGATATCTTGTGATTGAAAGGTGGAAATGTTATGTTTCCTTTATACATGTTTTATGTGATACAATTATGTTGAGGTTCTAGGGCATTATTATGAAGACGGGTGGTTCTGTGATAAACTAAGGGCGGGTGAGCCCGATATAGCTCTCCAATGCATTGGGTAATGCGAAGGAGTGAAACATTAAGGTTTCTCCGAAGAGATTTAGGGAATATATTGTGATGGGTATTCCAAATGTAACCAAGAGGGTTACTCCCTATGTAAGAATGTTATGAATGCCTCAAGTTACCTTTATGTCTTATGATTTCTATGATTTATTCATGATTTGATGAGGTATGTTAAAGTGCTTATGTTTTATGGGTAAAGTATGATCTCATCCTTATGTATATATGTACCCATGTTTCCTTTCCATATTTTTATATCCCTTACTGAGCTTTTTATGCTCATCCCATGTCTTTTTGAAATGTTTTTCACAGGTCAAGGGAAAGGTACATGATATGATGATAGTTTCAAGGAAGTGTCAAGAAAGATTCCATGTTTATTTTAAATATGTTCCCATTGATGGGAATGAAGAATACTATCTTTATGTAACCACTTTGTTTATATGTGGAATTTAATGCAAGTTTTATGATCTAATTCTCTAAAACTCTAAACCCGAAAAGATCCTCAATGTGTAATCTTGTAATAACTCAAGATTAAGTTAGGTTTAGGGCGGGGGCCTTATAGTTGGTATCAGAGGTCGGTTTAAATAACTTTAGGAGTTAGAATTCTATTAAATGATTATCCAAAAATATTTTTTTTGAAATGATATAGCATTTAAAGATTACCGTGTTGCTTCATCTAAGACATGTTTATTCAGAATGGTTTTCCGTAGAGGAAACAGGGAAGTAGTGCTAGGAAGGCATAATGAAGGAAATAACCTTCAGAATCTGCATCTTGAGATGGTCGAAATTGGAACTGAACAGTTTTTTGCAGTAATGGCGCAGTTGACTCAGGCTATAAATGGTGGTGGTATCCATGCACGAGATCAGCCAGATCAACCAAAGAGGAACATGTCAGTGGTGGAACATTTCATGAGGCAATATCCCCCATCATTCAGAGGATCATCTGACCCTGTGCTAGCTGAAGGGTGGATTAATGCACTGGAGAAGATTTTTGATGTCATGGGGTGTTCAGACAATCAAAAGGTTAGTCTTGCTATTTACAGTTTGGAGGGTGAGGCGGATCAGTGGTGGTCGATGGTTAAAAATATCAGGGACGCTGATGAGATTGATGGTCTCGACTAGAATGAATTCAAATGTATGTTTCTTGAGAAGTATTTCCCTATGTCTGTTCGACTTAGGATGAAAAAGCAATTCTTGTAATTGAGGCAAGAGGAAGACTCAGTGGCTACCTATGAAGAAAGGTTCACTTGATTGGCAAGGTATGCTCCAAATTTTATTCGAGACCTTGATAGTAAAATCAATCATTTTTACTCAGGATTAAAACCAAAATATTGAAGGGAATTAGCTTCTCGTGAGTTTAAAAGTTATGAAAATCTTGTTCGTTGTGCTGAGAAGGTGGAAATGGAGTTTGTCGATGATCAAGTGTTCTATAAAAACCAACAGAAGAAGAGACCATGGTGGCAGGAGAAAGGTAAGAATTCTTCAAAAAATTCTTATAGTAAGAAAACTAAGTTTCCATTTTGTGATAAATGTGGCAAAAGGCATGCTGGGGAATGTCTTCTGAATTCTGGAAAGTGCTACCGATGTGGTAAGATGGGACATAAGGATGGTGATTGCACTGAAAAAGATCAGGGTGATGGTAAGACCAAATTTTATTTACAGTTAGTGAAATGTTATAAGTACAATGAGATGGGTCACTTTGCAAATGAGTGTCCGACAAAGAGCTTGAGTGATGGGAAGAAGTTAGACTACAAGCAGAAAGGGGTGGTGAAATCCTTTGCAACTACTTCATTAGATGTCGGGCCATCAAATGAAGTTCTATCAGGTACTTTGTTTGTTTTTTCAGATTATGCCAGTGTGTTGTTTGATTCGGGGTCTACACATTCTTTCATCTCTGAAACCTTTTCTAGTAAAATGGGAATACCATCTCAAGAAATGACTCCTGAACTTTTGGTAAAAACACATGGGGGGAATGTTGAGGCAAAAAGAATTTATAAGAATCTTCCTATCCTTATCTGTGGAAAGAACCTACTTGCAAACCTTATTGTTCTACCTCTAGTAGAGTTTGATGTTATCCTGGGTATGGATTGGCTCTCTATTTACCATGCTAAGATGGACTGTAGAGCTAAAGAAGTTTCTTTTCAGAAAGACTTTCAGTTTGTTTACAAGAATGAACCCTTACTGTTGATAACTTATCAAGATGCCAAGAAACATGTAAAAGATGGAAATGAATGTTACCTTGAACACATCGTTGAAAATAATGGAACTGTTCAGATTAATGATGTGCCAGTGGTAAATGAGTATCCTGATGTTTTTCCTGATGAGTTGCCTGGAATAATACCAGATCGGGAAGTTGAATTTACTGTTGACTTAGTTCCTGGTGTTAAGCCAATTTCAAAACCCCCTTATCGAATGGCTCAAATTGAACTTTTAGAGTTGAGGGAGCAATTGCAAGATTTATTAGAGAAAGTTTTCATTCAACCTAACACATCACCATGGGGTGCTTCTGTCTTGTTTGTTAAAAAGAAAGATGGTTCTATGAGACTTTGCGTTGATTATAGAGCCTTGAATAACATCACTGTTAAGAACAAATATCATTTGCCTCATATCAATGATTTGTTTGATCATCTCCAGGGAGCTCAGTTTTTTTCAAAGATTGACCTGAGATCGGGGTACCATCAGCTGAAGGTAAAGGAGGCAGATATTCCGAAGACCGCGTTCCGTACGAGATATGGCCATTATGAATTTGTAGTAATGCCTTTTGGGCTAACCAATTCACCTGCTGTATTCATGGACTTAATGAATAGAATTTTCCATGAGTTCTTGGATAATTTTGTGGTGGTTTTCATTGATGATATTTTGGCGTTTTCTAAAAGTAAAGTGGAGCATGAAAGACATTTAAGGGTTATCTTGAAAACCTTAAAAGAAAAGAAACTGTATGGAAAATTCAGCAAGTGTGAGTTTTGGTTGCAACAAATTTCTTTCCTTGGTCATATTGTTTCTAAAGATGGAATAACTGTTGATCCTGCAAAAACAATAGTTGTGGGAGAATGGCCAAGACCCACAAATGTAACCGAGATTCGTAGCATCCTTGGTTTGTTAGGCTATTACCGAAGGTTAGTTAGAAATTTGTCACGGTTATCTAGTCCAATAACATAGCTAACTCGGAAGGGTGTTAAGTTTATCTGGACAAAAGAATGTGATGATTGTTTTTAGGAACTGAAAAAAAGATTGGTGAAAGCTCCAGTTTTGGCACTACCTTCCCGAAATGGTGAGTTTGTCATCTACAGCGATGCTTCACTGAAAGGACTTGGTTGCGTCCTAATGCAGAATGACCAGGTAATTGCTTATGCTTCACGACAGTTGAAAACTCATGAGGTAAATTACCCTACACATGATTTGGAATTAGCTGCTGTTGTTTTTGCTTTAAAAATTTGGAGGCATCATTTTTATGTAGTAAAGTGTGAAATATATACCGATCATAAAAGTTTAAAGTATATATTCACTCGGAAAGAATTGAACACGAGACAAAAGAGATGGCTAGAATTAATCAAGGATTATGATTGTACAATTCATTACCATCCAGGAAAAGTAAATAAAGTGGTTGATGCTTTGAGTCGAAAAAGTAATGCTTCATTAGAAATGTTGTGTTTGGAACATGATCCTTTGGTTAAGGATTTGATGAGATTTGGCATGGAAGTTGTTGGTGCAGGAATTTCTTCTGTTTTGTTTCAGGAATCAGTGAGATCATCTCTATCAGATAGAATCAAGCAAGCAAAGAAGCAAGACAGTGAGTTGCTGAAAAAGGTAGAGCTGGTTCAGAGAGGTAAGTTGCATAAATTCAACATTGATAATGATTGTGTTTTGAGATTTGGGAAGATATTGTGTGTGCCTTGTGATTTACAGTTGAACAGAGAGTTGTTATGTGAAGATCATAGTTCTCCGTTTTTAGTTCATCCTGGCAGTACTAAGATGTATAGAGATATGTGGGAGTATTACTACTGGGATGGAATGAAAAGAGATATTGCTGATTTTACTGTGAAGTGTTTGACATGTCAACAGGTTAATGCAGAGCGGCAGTTACCGAAAGTGATGCTTCAGCCTTTACCAGTGCCAGAGTGGAAATGGGAGAATATATCCATGGACTTTGTTGTGGGATTACCGAAGACATCTCGAGGTAATAATGAAATCTGGGTTATTGTTGATCGCTTGACTAAATCTACTCATTTCCATGCCATACGATATACTTTTTCCCGGGATCAACTTTCCCGTTTGTATCTTAAAGAGGTAGTCAGGTTACGTGGAGTTCCTCTCTCCATTGTATCTGACCGTGATCCGAGGTTCACTTCTAACTTTTGGAAAGGCCTTCAGAAGTCGTTGGGTACTGAAATAAATTTTAGTACAGCTTTTCATCCTCAATCAGATGGGCAGTCAGAACGAACAATTCAGAACATGGAGGATATGCTACGTTCTTTCTCTTTAGATTATCAGAGAAGTTGGGACCAACATATTTCTTTGGTTGAATTTTAATATAATAACAGTTTTCATTCCAGTATATAGATAGCACCATTTCAGGAATTATATGGGAAGCGGTGTCGAACTCCATCTTTCTAGGATGAAGTGGGTGAAAGGAAGTTGATGGGACCAGAATTGGTAGAAGAGATGGCAGAAAAAGTTCAGCTGATTCAGAAGCACATGAGAACAGCTCAGAGTATGCAAAATAGTTATGCAGACAACGGGAGGAAGGATCTATCTTTTGAGGTAGGTGATCATGTTTTTCTCAAGGTTTCACCATGGAAATGTGTGATACGATTTGGTAAGAAAGGAAAGTTGAGTCAAAGGTTCATTGGACCATATGAAATTCTGGAGAGAGTTGGATCAGTTTCATACCGAGTGGCTTTACCTCCGAGTTTATCTCTGGTACACAATTTTTTTCACGTTTTGATGTTGAGAAAGTATATGCCAGATCCATCTAATGTTTTGAGTCCAGAGGTAGTTCAGCTAGAAGAGAACCTATCTTGTGAGGAACAACCGGTCCAGATTCTTAACCACATGGAGCAAGTGTTACAAAATAAGGTGATTAAGCAGGTAAAGGTTTTGTGAAAAAACCACATGATGGAAGAGGCAACATGGGAATCTGAAAATGCAATGAGGGATAAGTACCCCCATTTATTTGATAAGTAAATAAATTGCGGGGACGCAATTTTCCAAATCGGGGAAGGATGTAACATCCCAAGTAAGTAATGAATAATAGATATTTTTTTATTTTTATTAATGAATTTTATAGTGTTTTAGAGGCTTAAAATGAAAATAAATCCAATCTTAAGCATGGAATACACTAATATTCTTAAAAGATTGTTTTACTGCCTTTTGATGGCAAACCCTTTTTAAATCAATATTTTGACAATTTTATAATCTATATTTGTGAAAATAAACATATTTATTATTATTGGGACATTGAATTTTACATTGGATAAATTTTTGTTATTTTTCTGACAATGTTCATTTTTTAATGAATAGTGAAAAATACTACATTTTACATCAAAACTGCTTTTTAATATAATTTATTTATATTATTAGATTATCTTTTGAATTGGTTTTGAAGTGGAATTAGAATATATTTTTACCATTAAATCCAATGGTGGTCATTGCAATCAATTTCACTTTGAAATTGGACATGAACTAGTGTCAATCTTTTGGTACTTTTTGTTTCATAAAAACACGCTATTTGTCATGACAGCGGGAATTAATTATTAATTTAATTAATGTGACTTATATGTTTTTAATTTTTTAAAATAGACTTCATTTTTGAATTCGGAATATCAAATATAGCTTAGGGTGATTTTTTGGTAATTTTCTGAAAAACTTCAATTTTTGAAGAATAGTGAAACCACTAAGTGGTACTTATAAAAATTGATTTTTCCGTTTAAGTCAAATTTTTCCATCATTGTGTTTTAAATTTCAAAAATCCGACATACATGGTTGTCATTATGAAGTAAAATGTGGTTCTATGGGATTAAAATAATTTTTTTGGTGAATAGTAACTTATTAATTTTTTAATCGCGATTAGTTGTAATTAGTGTAGTTTATGGTAAAAATAATGCTTTAATAAAATGAGATGAGCTTAACACATGTACTACCCTAATTGGTTGTGTCATGTCCGACCAAGACAAGCCATGGGTCAACTTGGGGACCCCATGGAGCCACTTTGGTTGGGAAATGACATAAATAACGTTTTACTTAATGTAAAAGTAAAAATGACACAAACATAATATGTTTTACGAAAACAATTATTACATGGGGTTATAAAGATCATAATTTTGATTATAAATAGTCATTGGAAAGATAAAAAGATTTCCTACATCATAGTATTTGTTTTATAATTTTTATACTTTAAATAAATTAAATTATTTATGACATCATGATGATGCAGCGATGACCTCATTATTTAACGATTTAAATAAAATGGAAAGTTAATGTAAAATCTAAACCCTACACATGGCCAAAACCAATTGGATGAGTGGATTTCGAACCAGTATCACCTTATACTCGAATTATATCAATGTGGGAACTTTTGGATCCGAAACTCGTTTTAAAATAAAGTAACTTATCTTTACTTTCCAAGAGTGCCCCTCCTCTCCTCTTATAAAAGGCCCCCACCTCTACCTCATTACCCACACCCCAAAAGCCATTTGCTCGGCCATCCCCTGCCCATTTACTCTCTACACATCCCTCTACTCATCCTAGAGGATTCCCTTTGGGCAGAATCCTTTCAAAGGAAGCCTTTAGGCTCAAATCAAAAGGAGTTACACTTTTAAAGGTAATTCATTCTCTCATGTTCATTTGTTTTATTTTTCTTCTCCAACCCCCCTAAAATATTTTTATTTACTTATTTTATAACAACACCAGTATCATCAATATACTAGGATGTTTTTATAATATTTATTCGAGCTACACTCTCACACAACTAAATCAAATTGTTAAAGAACATACGGTTTCCGTGGATGGTGAAATTCTGCCACCCGAAACGATGATTGTTCAATACTCATTTAAGACCTTCAAAGGTGGCCATTATGATGCCACTATTTTTATATATGATATATAATATGTTTATTCTTTCCATAAGCTTCTGTATTTTTCATTTATGGCATACTGTTATTGTTTCCATTATGGGTTAACACGATATCTTCATTTTAGGAAGTGCGGACTACCGCCCCTGAAAGTGATTTGATTCGTTAATACCATATGTGGGATGTGTTAAAGATAAAGTTAATTATATTATATATGTTATTATACTGGAATTGTAATATAATCTTATATCATTATGATTCTATTCCAGAAAATACGAAATAGAAATGGAAGTAGAGTTCATGCGTACGTACGACTTATCGTCTCCATGAACGGTGCATTTCACTTTCTTACCTCTAAATATGATGTAATATTATAAAACATGTATATTATGAATATGTATGATATATATGTTATCCAAATCATTAATATATTTCTGGATATAACGAAACCTTGACCAAATTAACAACATTTAAGTGTAAGAAGTCTATTTTTGACTTAAGAACCAAATACCGACAAAATGAACATTATTAACTTAAATGATTACATGATGTTCATAACATGGTATAAAAGGAATAATGAACTTGAAAAAGGTTCTTAAGAAAGTAGAGATTAACTCATGTTTATTATTCAGGAGATTAAAGAACGGTCGGGTCAAGTCAGATACGAGGTATGGGACTTCGTCTCAATCTCCTTTCATGGAGGCATATTTTGTTTTATACACAACCATCTTTTATACCGTTTATAAACCCCATTGACTTTTATGTTTATTCAAAAGGAATATTTTTTATACGAAGAGTTTACTAAACGACAAAAGGGAATGTTTTTGGCGTACGTATGCGGCGACAACGACTTCTCCGCCGTCGTAACCGTTATTTGAGTTTCGGCTTCCTCTACAAGACATACCTTTTTTTAAAAGAAAAATAAATACCATGTTTTACTTTTCTTTTATTTTGGTATTGGAAATGGTTCTCATAATGTTTTTATATCAATGTGTTGTATTGATATCTTGTGATTGAAAGGTAGAAATGTTATGTTTCCTTTATACATGTTTTATGTGATACGATTATGTTGAGTTTCTTGGGCATTATTATGAAGACGGGTGGTTCCGTGATAAAATAAGGGCGAGTGAGCCTGATATAGCTCTCCAATGCATTGGGTAACGCGAAGGAGTGAAACGTTAAGGTTTCTCCGAAGAGATTTAGGGAATATATTGTGATGGGTATTCCAAATGTAACCAAGAGGGTTACTCCCTACGTAAGAATGTTATGAATGCCTCAAGTTACCTTTATGTCTTATGATTTCTATGATTTATTCATGATTTGATGAGGTATGTTAAAGTGCTTATGTTTTATGGGTAAAGTATGATCTCATCCTTATGTATATATGTACCCATGTTTCCTTTCCATATTTTTATATCCCTTACTGAGCTTTTTATGCTCATCCCAAGTTTTTTTGAAATGTTTTTCACAGGTCAAGGGAAAGGTACATGATATGATGATAGTGTCAAGGAAGTGTCAAGAAAGATTCCATGTTTATTTTAAATATGTTCCCATTGATGGGAATGAAGAATACTATCTTTATGTAACCACTTTGTTTATATGTGGAATGTAATGCATGTTTTATGTTCTAATTCTCTAAATCTCTAAACCCGAAAATATCCTCAATGTGTAATCTTGTAATAACTCAAGATTAAGTAAGGTTTAAGGCTGAGGCCTTATAACTATGATTTAGGTTCTCTATAGTTCAAACTGGTAAACCTGCAAAAATAAAAATAATATTTTATCTATTACACGTTAGTGTATGAAAATAAATATCAACTATAATACCAAAAGTTGTCCTATATATAGAGGATTCAATAGGGGTTAATTGATGGTGAAACCAAACTTAAAATTTTCCCACTGGAGAAAACATACAGTCTAAAAATATAAATTTTCGAACAGATAATATTAAAAATAAATAATAAAAATAAGTTGAAATTAAATTTCGTGGAATTTAAAATCTAAATGAGATAAAAATACTATCCAATATAAGAATAATATATAATGAAAATAATGAAATATTGTTTCAGATAACTATCCATAAACTACATTAAATGATATTACAAAAAGTTATCCAATTCCAATAAAAGAAACTCTTCACTTTTAATCTAAAGCAGTGGGAGGATCATTACCCGAATCTAAGGGGAACAAGTTCTTATATATAATAACTTCATTGATACATATTATTTTGAGATATATTTCTTAAACATCTACTTCTTCAATAGATTTTGGTAGTATAAATATTTATCCCTGGGTTTTGATTCAGTCAAAATGATTTGTATAATGTTTTAACCATGTATTTCATTGAACAGGATGCTTAAAAGAAATATGTTTCCAATCCACGAATCTTTATGATCTCAGAGTTTCAGAATAAAATAAACACAAATTTAATTTTCAAGATTATATTATAAATTCGTTCTAAATAGATTCTCTTGGTACAGTCTAAGACTACCACATAAATAGAATCTCTCTAATAATAAGATAGCGTACAACTCAAAGAAGTAACTTTCTTGGAAAAACATTTCATCTATTTATTTATTCAATTCCTTGAGTCCTTAGTCTCAATTAATAATCATTAATATAAAATATACATAAAATAATTTTTAAGATGTTCGATACATCATATAAGAATAAAATCTATAACATTATTTAAAATTTGATGCGTTAAATGCGTTATCATGTTGTTCTGACATATGTATTGTTTGGATTTATCTCATAAGAACTCGTGATTTAGAAGTTTAATTTATCTAAAAATAGAACTATAAAAACTAAAAAATATGTATAAAAAAATAGTGTTTTATGATTTATCAAAACAACATATTCCTAAGATTCGATTTTATGAAAAATGACTTAACACCTGGAGTCATATGCTAGAAAACAATATAGTTGAAACCTTTAACTATCCTTAAAAATACCCTAAAACTAACTAACAAACCCTAAACCATGTCTAAAATTATTCAAATTTCATGTAAAAACATCTGAATTGCAATTTTCATTTAAAAATAAGAACATCCCCTCATTCATGGACAAAAAATCATAATAGAGTGTGCCTCAAGTGCCCAATTCCTCCTAAAATAAAATTTATGTAGATCCAAAATGACATATACATTTCAATTATCTCCACCATAAATAATCAGATTTTTGAAATTCTAAAATTTAAAATACATAAAAATTATCTATGATTTAATCATTTAAACCATGAAATATTTAAAATAAATCCTCAATAATTTACATGTCATGGAATCACCTTATCACGTACTAATATAGATTATAATACCCCAGAAGAAATTCCATCTATAAGTACTAAAATTCATTCTATATGGTTTCATGAAATTCCAACATGAAATATCCAAATTCAACACAAACCCTATATAACCTATGAATTTGGAAATAAATTTAATTATTATTCTACTCAAATAAAAAAAATCACTAATATTTCACACCTATTCTTACAGGATCTCTACTATTGGAACATTTTATACTTTATGAGTGAATAACCTCTCAATGAGTTCCAATTTATGAAGACACTAACGTTTCAAAATAATTAAATTATAAAAAAAATCAATTTTTAAAATATGAAACAACACTTATTCCTTAAATAAAAAAATATTAAAGATCAGTATATTTTAAAAACTAGAACTATAAAAAAATCTTTTATATTTTATAAAAAGTTACCACTTTATAAAACCCTTTGTCTCCTCAGAAACATCTAATTGATGAGTACATTTTAAGAAAATATTTTCCCAACTATTCTATCAAAAAATAATTCTATTAAACAACTCGTCATTTTCAAAACATATTTTCTTTTAAAACCAATGAAATTAAAATAGTTGATTTCAATTTTGAAACACCAATGGGTTTTGTGAAATAATTCATCTTCCAGAACAAGTTTTTATATATAATAAACATGAAGTGTTATATCAAGCATACATAATAAAATAAATACTAGTGATTCAAAATAAGCACGTTCAACTACTAATAATAAATGAATTATACTAGTCTAACAATAATCATGACAAAAAGGAATTGCTTTTAGAAAAAATATACAAAATTAGATAACTTGGTTAACCAAAAAGCACTAATAAAAGAAAAAGTAATATGTTCAAAAAAAATTATTAAAAAAATAAAAAATTAATATGCTCTTCAATAAAAAATATAACATAATAAATTGGTACATGGGTAAAAGAAAGATATAGGTAGTAGAAAAATCATTTCTAAAGGTATTCTACAAAAATAAAGTAATATTATTAATAATTAAATATAGATAAAAATAGATAATGTAATGGATAATGGGATTTAAATTTTGTCTAACAATCGATAGTAATTAGAAAACTATCACAATTAAGGATGAAATTTTAAATCAATATTAACACAATCCTAACCAATTGATATATATAGGAAAACACTATATAAAGGTATTACTAATGTTTTAGTTAATGTAAACCCCTTGTTAATTTATTACTTAAGGTATACAATTACAGGAAAAAATATGACATGACATGACATTCTACATGTTCCTATTAAAAAATCATATCATGATATATGTATCTATAGTATAATTTAACTCTTAGTTTAGTAATATATTCACAGCTCACATTCCGTACCATATTTCATAGGGCAATTAATCATTATAATTTTAAGAACTTATAGTTTCCTAACTGTATAACCATTAATCACTAGTAATTCAAGCTTCAATCATAGCCATATTTTCCAAACAAGAACATGTTATACCCCATGAGTCCTGAATTTCTGTTTTCTATATAAACCTCGTATACCAGTACCCAGATTACCTTGAACCATGAATGTAATTACTTGTTGGTAATATAAAAATTTAATGAATTATATATCATTAATCTAAACATGTTTACAATTTGAAAACCAAATATTTCTCATTCACCTTGTATCTCTTGTATATTCTAAAACAACATACAACCTAGGTGTAATCAACGATTTATGTTTTTATTATATTCCTATTTAAGAATGGAACTGGTCATAATATGAAAGTATAAATAATTTTATTTTGTTAAACAAGTAATGAAATTTCTATTGCATTGGACTTGATCTAAGAAAACTAAAAATATGCCTAATAGGTTGTAAAACGTCACATAAAAGTGATGTTAAAACTCCAATACAAGAACTAACAAGGATTTTTTTTTGATATGGGACTTATAACACATGTTGAACTTGATTATATTAAGTTTCTATCATATATAATATTTAATTCCTAGAGTTTAAAATTAAACTTCATATACTATATTCCATGGGAACGCATGAATGTATGGAATGGTTAACACATGGAATGTTATACTACTCAGGATTCCTATTTAATATTTTATTAATAGAGTATAAATAATAAGATATCTTGATAGTATAATAAAACACATTCAAGGTCTCTAAATACATTAAACATTGGAAAAAATCATAAATCCTTATTAGAAATTAATTTAACAAATTTATTATAAAACTCACTATAAATAATGTTTTTCTATGCAATTAAAACGTTAATGAAACCCCATTCTATATACAACATAAAATCATAGGTTCTAAGAATATTTTTAAAGATATTTTATACAATCAATAGAAATTATAATAAAATATGTTCACTTCATTTACTAAAATAGACCATGAAAAAATAAATCCACAATTTTCAAATAATATTTAGCATTTATTATTGATTTAAAAAGACCAATGGTATGAATATTCCATCTATAGATAGGAAATTCGATATGTGTGTTAATAATTCCCAACCTTAGGCATAAAAGTACTTTAACCTCTAATAACCACTAATGATTACCCCTAATATCGCCAAACCTCCCCTAAATGTAAATTAGATACAATCCCATATATAAAGATTGCAAATATATAACCCATATAAATAAATATCAAATAAATTCTATGAAAACCTTAGTGGTGAAAAACTATAATTCATCAAACACAATATCCACAAAAATACTTAGAATTTAATCAATTAAATCCAAACCTATTTCCTAATCAAAATCATGTAAACTCTAGAATAATTTATACATAACTTAATTAGATTCATAATAGTGAATGAAGATAGGAAAAAATACCATAGGAATTGTTGTATAAATGAAATGGGAGATTTTTAATCTTATAAGTGATTTGACCATGCTATAATGATATCATAATCTTATATATTCAATAAAATAAAATAAAATAAAATACAAGGGTAAAATAAGAGAGAAGAGGATAAAAGTGAAGAAATACCATCTATTTTTTGAAAGAAAATTCTTTGAGTCACCCTTGTAGCAAGAAAAAAAGAGGAGAAGAAGAATTCAAAAAGGTTTAATGGGGAAACCACTCATTTGGGATGAAGGAAATGAGATCAAACCCACCTTCCCTCCCAAAAAGGGCAAATAAGATAGGGTAAAATGATAAAAAAAACTCTTTAATGAAAACCCCAACATGGAGCTAATGGGTGCCCTCTAGAGGGCCACTGAGAACCTAGTGGCACAACTTTGGTACCCTAGTCCTAACCAGGATTACCATTTAGCTTGTGTCTTCTATAGACATCGATGTAGTTGACACCCCAAAAAAAATTCTTCACCCCCCCAATGCATTTCAATCCATAAACCATATATGAAAGGCCACAAATTTCATGAAAAATCATCAAAAATTATATAAATAAACCAAATTATAAAAATGAACCCTCCTAAAGAGACAAAAAAATGAAATGTACATTCCTTTAGTGAAATTCTCCTCTAAACATCACCTATAAACAGTTCGATGAGGGCACATGCGTTACACCCTCCAATAAGAACATGATATAATTTGTTTTTATTAGATATTTCTATCTATAAGAATATGTATTGGTCATTTTAAAGAGATAATATTCAATGTCTATGCCAATTCATGTACTTTGATACATGATTAAAACCGGGTTGTATTTACTCAAGGTGAAGTAACTTGTGTCATGTTTTTCATGATTGGTACAGTTTTAATTAAATTATTATGATATAGTTTGTCCCCACCATGATTATGATGATGATATATTTGGATCTTTGATTAAGATGGACGTGTTTTACTAACATCCATGTCCAAGGTAGTTTATAAAAAACTTTTTCTCTATTATTTAGAGAACGATAAATCAGGTAAAAAGTATGATGATACATATATGTATTTTTTTATAAATAGATATCAGTTGAAAAGGGATTATATTAAGCAATAGTATTCATATTAAGGTGTTAATTTTTTATTTATATGAATTATCCTTTTATTTATGGGGAATATTATGTTGTGCTAAATATTACTTTTGGTATGTGGGTTGAACCTACTACCCAAATGAAAATTTCCTCTAGGTTCATACACACTGTGTCTCCAAAGGTTCAATAGATACAAATTTATCTATGTTTAAAAATAAATTCATTCATATTTTATAGAATGATATTTATTCTAGATAAACTGATCTGAAATTTATTCATAATTTATTCAAGTAAAAAATAAATGATTTATATTTTATAACTTATTTGTTCAAAATATAATATAATATAATATTTATTTATTTATAAGATAAGTGAATATTTTTTTTGTTAAATAAACATAACCATTTTATGGATTAATGCTTTATGATAGAATTTTGATTTGGTTAATAGTCTGATAGACATGTTGATAATATCATTAAAAATATTTATTTTTTTATTTATTTCAAGAAATGATATTATAATCACTTGTTACATAAAATAAAATACATAAATATATTTTATTATGAGTGTTTATGTGGATTTTTTATTTAGTTTTAAAAAAGAAAAGTGAAATTGTGAAATTATATTAATTTTTAATAAAAAATATATAGATAAATATTCCACTTCCTTTGAAGATTCTTGTTCATTTAATTCATCTTCTAAGATATTGAGAGTTAATTAATGTGTGTCTTACTATAATCAATTAATATATCAAGAGGAAAATCAAGAGATATTCATATACTATCATGAATAAACATTGTAAAACCCTTGATTCCAATATGATGACACCCAATGTGGTGACAAAGTTTTATATTAACAATTTAAGAATAATTTTGGAATTAAATTTGTTAAATTTGAATATATAAAATCCTGGATTGTTTTATTTTTTAGATTTATACTAAGATAGATAATTCTTAATGGGTTTATATAATGATCAGTGTGTGTATTTAGATACCCTAAGGGGGTTAGAAAGAATAAAACGTGATAAATTTTGTGATTAAGATTTTAAAAACTGTAAAAGTTTATTATAGGTGGCCACCAGTTACCTGGTCATCAAACAAGTAGGGCAGTTCCAACAACTCTACCATTATGTTTCTAATTATAAACCATATGATACTTCTTAGTCCTAGAATATTATTACTTTTATTTGTTTTTATTGGGATATTATTATTTTTATTATTGTTATTATTATTATTATTTCTAGCAAGAATAATATTATTAAATATAATATCATTGAATATATATTTTCACATGAATAAGTTTTAAAATGATGCATTAAGTAAAAATTGATAGTATTTTTTGAATTTATGTGGTGACATAAGTTTGAAATTATAGTTTGTTATAAATACATAATTTTAAAAGAATGATTTTATATAAAACATTTTGAGTGGTAATTTTATAAGTGAAGTGTTTTAAAAAAGAATGGTTGGTATTGATGGGACAATTAAATTATTCTGATATGTAATATTATTAAGCCAAAAATATATTTAACATATATGTGTTATACTTTTTTATGTTATTATTATTATTATTATTATCATCATTTTAGGATATGTATACACATAATTATAAATATAAAATTTAATATCATGTTGAAAAATATATGTTTGATCATTAGTAGAAATATTAGAGTTGCACTATGAATATTTTCATTCATACCTATTATTATTAATAATATTGTTTATTTAGGATAAATATATAGTTACTATAATAATTATAAATATTAAATAATATATAACAGAGAATGAGGATTAAGAGACTAATAAAAGGAGAATAAAAATAAGAGTTGAGTTCTTCAAGGGGTTATGTGCAATATGGGGGGGCAACAGACTGGTTCCCCTACCCTCTTCCTTTATTTTTCTTATAATCCCTTCATCCTTTAAATCATAGCGTCTTAAGGATTTGAAAATTACCAAGATAGGGTAAACCTCCATTATTATTATTAAGTCTCTGTTTGGGGATTTACGTACTTCTAGGGTGTGATTCAAAGCAGCATTTTGAAATCACCAACCAATGTTAGGGTTTTTTTGTTCTAAAGGAAGCTTAATATAGTTGAATTTATTCAATAAAATATTTATTTGATGGTGATTTATCCATTTTATGAGCTACCTTAGGATATTATTTGATTTCAATTCAAATTGAAGATTATTTATTAGATATAAATTATTTGTTTTTCAAATTTTATTGTTTTTTTAGTGTCCGGTAATTAATGGATTCTATTGTAAAGATTTTGGTAATTGTAAATTTGGGTTTCCTAATTTTGAGAAACCATTTAATGATCGCTATGATTATAGAGAGCTCACTAGTGGATTATATTTACTGGGTATCTCAACTCTCCATGATCTACTATTATATATATCTATGAAATTTATTTCCCAGTGGATTTACAAAGTATTAATAAAGTAGAAAAGTTTATTTTTTATATTATAAATTTGATATATTAGAAATATTTTAATAAAAAAATTAATTCATTTTTATAAAAATATTATATATGTATATATATTATTATTTTGGGTTCACATATCATTTTTATCCATTAAAATGTTGATACATGACTTTTAATTATTGAAAATCTTGGTTGTTTAATAGAGATTAATATAAATTTTATTAAATAATTTTAATTGTCCAAGAAATGACTTCCATCAAAAGAAAATTACAAAATATACATTTTTATTTTATTAATATAATTCCAATGACATTTATCATGCTTGATGTTATTAATTTTTAAAAATAATTCTTTGTAACATTAATATAGAAGGATTCACTTAGCTGTGTGAAATCAAAATGGGGAGTTCTTTAAGTTTTTTATATTTTTTCTCTAACTTTTCGACTTTGTTAAAGTGTAAATAATTCTCTTAATGTTTTTTCATTGGGTAAGAAATAATGTTAATTAGTTTCATTTATATTTTTTCATCAAGTATATATGTCAATTGAGAATGAATTGGTTTGTGAATAAATTTTTTTTGGTATAATAATTAATTTCATTTACTTGATTGGACATTGAATATGGAAATGATTATAAAACAAATCAATTTTCTATAAAAATTAGTTTCAATTAAATTATCAAAGTGTCAAGTATAATTTTTTTAAATCATAAATATAATTTTTCAACCACTACTTATTTTTTCTTTAATTGAGTGTGAAATATATGTCACTTTTTCTTTTTAAAAATAACATTAATTTTAAAGAAAATATTTATCTACATTTTGAAAAACAATGTGTATGAACATGGTATTTAAACAAAACATTAAATTATATAAATATTAGTTTTTTTCTCATACACGAGAGGGATTACAAATCACTCTCCCATGACTTATCCTAAGCTAGACCACCCCCCTCCCAATTTTGGTATATTTCCATGATTACCTAAGGCATATATTTTAATATCCCAAAAGCTTAAATATAATAATACATGAATAGAATCCAGTCATTGTTCTATGATGGACCAAAATGGATGACCTATAGGCCCATAAAAATAACATGAAGGCCATCTTCCTAATCTAGTGATGGACTTGCCTGATTTAATTTCCTAGATGAAAAACCCAAAATCCATATACACCCTGGTCATTTCAACATCAGATTCCTTTTATTTATTTCATGTAAATTTCTTTTGAGGATAAATATTCTCCTCTCTCTTGCATAATTCATATTTTAGATGAAAATATATTTTTTCTTCTCCATAAAAGTAATGCAATACATCATCCAAGATAAAACATTGTGGGGGGATTACATAAATTTATTGGGATTTTAATATAGTCTATTTGATATAGGGATCTGCTGGATACGTTTTTCTTATATGGTTTCATCCCCTTCATTTTTTGAAGGAGGATAGGCATGGCTATGTGGTGGGTGGCCGAACCTCTCTAATCTATCTAGAAGAGAAAAAACTATGAGAGGATGATAACAAGCTATAATTGAGTCTCTCTCCTAATAGTTTTTTCATCAACTCAACAACCATTTCCTTTCTTGTGTAGTGTTTTATGAAGAGGATTCCCCACATATTCAAAAGATATAATGAAAAGTGGTATTATACTAGTAATTTTGAGGGAGTGTGTACGCACATATACCCATTGTGATATCTATCTATTTTTTTTGGGGGAGGGTAACCCCTTTCATTTGGGGGGATTTACATGTTATATATAGTGCTATTCTCTACACATTTGAACTCTTTTTTATCTCTCAATTATCCCCACACCAATGGATCAATTTTTTTTCTAAAAAGTTGTTATTAGAGGTAGGTTATGACATGGTGATGTTGAATTTTTATGTATTAATAATTATAATTAATTTGAGTATGCTATTATATTCTAACTACAGTTGATCTTTCATTTCAGAATTTTTTGAGGTTATTAAATATGTCACTGTGAAATATTAGAGGTTTTGGATGGATGATTCTTCCATGTGGTGAAAAAATTTGAGATCAATAAATTCAATGAGAATAATTTTCCATTATAGAAAATGAAGATGCATGTAGTGTTGTAGAAGGATAAGTTAATATTGATGATTGATTAAAGACCAATAGGTGTGAAAAATAGCATGATTCTAATGGGAGTTATAATCATGCAATAGATGAGAATGTGGTGATGACTTCTGGTAGTGGAGGCATTATAGTCAGTGAAGTTTGAACAAATATTAGAGGAATACATCATATCAGTAATGCATGGATAATCGACTCAGGAAAAACATAACACATGCCATCTATATGGGACTGTTTTTATCAGTATGAATCTACCCCAGAAGGAATTTTGTACATGGTAATTGATCACACCTTGAATATTATTGGATTCAGTACCGTAAAACTGAATATGCATGATATTATTTTTCAAACCATCCAAGTATTAATCCATATGAAGGTACTAAAGAACAATATATTGTATTTTATACAATATCATAATATCGATTGATAGAATTTCATCAATAATGGAGTGAAGATAATTGTGAAGGCTTTAATTATGGTGTTGAAGCTGGAGAAGATCTCAGAGAACATGTATGTGCCCATGGAGGAAACAAATAAAGAGGCAAATGCAGTTGTCAATAAAATTCCTCAATGGAAGTGTTAATGATATTATGACATCAAAATCTTCTCCATGTGTCTAAATGAGGCTTAATGATTGTTGGTAATAATAAGTTTTATCTGGGATTATAAGTTATCTTTACCATTTTGTAAGCATTATGTTTTGATCAACCAACATAGGTTAAAGTTTTTTATGTCAATATTGAGAAGTAAAGAGATCTTATGGCTGAACCCTTCTAACATTTGGTAAGCACTGATCATATCCTTATGAAGAGAAATGTACTTTTTATCATTCATTGATTATTATTATCGTATATTATGGGTGTATTAATTCAAGTGGGATGAGGATATTCTTGATTTCTTTAAAACTTTTAAAGCACTGAAGGAAATTAAATAGTTAAAAAATATCACGTGTTTAAGGACTAAAAATATTGGAGAATATACAAGATAGGAGTTTGATAATTTTTTTCAATGAGAATTCATATAGGAATAGGTTATGGTGGCATACACTCTTTATAAGATTATAGTCATATATCAGATTAACAAAACCATTTTTTATAGAATAATGGTGATATTAAAGACTATATGAATTACCTAAAAAACTAGGATGATGAAGTGAATACTACATAGTATTTTATCAACCAATCTCCATCAATTAAGATTAATATAAAGACCCCAATATATATGTGTAATAATAAAATCATAGATAGTTTTCTATTGTATAATATTAGAAATACTATATTTGAATTTTCAAATGACAAGGGAAGATTAGAGATAGATTCATGATCTATGAAATGTATCTCTTTGGGATATGATGATGGTGAAAAGGGGTATCTTTTTTGGGACCCCACTACCCACAAACATATCATCAACAATGAATTAAATTTTATAGAAGACAAGTTGAAAATGATTATGGATGGGGAAGTGAATAAAAAATACAAAATCTTCAATAGTTGATGTGGAGAAAAAATACAAGGATGAAATAGTTTCTACTAAGGAATTACCAAAGTATGATTATCAAATACCAGTTGATTTCGGACTATGATGGTCAAATCGGGACACAAAAGCACCAGTATGGAACTCATACTATGTCACTGAGAAAAATATAACATACTGGTTGTTGATAGGGGATGAAGAGCCATCTTCATTTATGGAGGTGACCTAGAGTCTATTTTTATCCTCTGGGATGGTAGATATATAGGAAGAACTTTAATCCTTGAAAAGACCAAGACATAGGATATTATTCCATTAACTTATGGAAGGAAGGATATAAAAAACAAATGGGTCTTTAAGAACAAGTAGTATGTAAATGACCTGGTTAAAATATATTGTGCAAGATTGGTGGTGAAAGGATCTACTCTTAAGAAAGGTATTTATTTCAATGAAATATTTATTCTTGTTATTAGACTCATTAATATTCGGGTTATTATGTAAATGTGGGATACATATAGTTTACATCTAGATCAGTTGGACGTGAATAATATTTTCTCTATAGTGATATTGATAAAAATATTTATATGATCTAACTACAATGTTTTATAGAAGAATGCAAAGAGATCTTCCTTTCCTCATTAAACCAATCATTGTTAGGTCTCAAGTAATAACCAAGGTGTTGATACAAGAATTTGATTCCAATATCATTATATATGGATATATAATAATTTATTTAGATCATTGTAAATATTTTTAGGTTTTGAATGGTAATGATTTCATTTTTTAGTGTGGATTATATTTTTGTTACATGCCCCAAATATGATCAGATCATGGAGATGATGTCACAACTAGACATGGAGTTTGACATAAAATACTTGGGACTAGGAAAAAATATTATCGGGATGCAGAATTTTTGAGAATGAAATGTTGAAAACATTTGGGTATTAAAAAATAATTACTTGTAGAATGTATTGAAATGATTAAACATGAATGAATATAATCCAATATCTAGTGCACTACCTACTAATTTCAGGTTATCCTATATAATGAGTCTTAGAACTAATGTAGAGAGGATGAAGATGCCTCAAGTTCTATATGCATCAGTGGTGGGGATTCTTATGTTCTCTATGGTTTATACCAGAAAGGACATTGCATATGTAGTGGGAGTAGTTAGTTTGTACGTGGCTAATTGAGGTTGGTAGAATTAGAGAATAGTGATGATGATCCTAAGATACATAAAGTGACCTTAGATTCTTAAATATGTTATGGATATTCAAAATTTAATATTATAGGATATTTTCATTCAAATTCTGTATGTGATTCTTATAAGAGGAAATCCACTACTTTTTATGTGTATACTTTTCTAAGAGGAGTTGTGATCTGAATTTTAAAATAATTGCCAGATGTGGATTTATCCATGACTGAGGGGGATTATATAGATGTAACATGATCTTGTAAAGAGATGATTTGGATGAGAAGTTTATTCTAGGAACATGGACATATGAAGAATAATATTTATTTCCTTTTTGGTAGTCATTTCCCTTGCATATTGCATGTATTCGATCTTTTCATTAGAAGATGAAGCATATTGGGGTATAATAATACTTTTTACGAGGTGTGGTAGGATAATAAATTATGGAAATTTAGAAAATTAATATTATATAAAATATGGAATATTTTTTGGTGAGGGTGATTGACTTTAATAATTTCAAATATTATAAATCATTATGTAGGATTTAAGAGATGTGATTGACATTGTTTAGTGGATATAAATGATGTGTGGAAATGTGATTTGTTCTCAATCAAATATCCAAGTGGGAGAAGTGTTATAAAATCTTTTCTTGGAAGGTATACCCCCCCCCCCCTTAATTCAACAAGGGAGGGTAGGCATGGTTGTGGGGTAGGTTCCGAAACCACACAAACCCATCTAGTAAATAATATAGTAGGATGTGCTGATAATGACATATAAATTGGGCTCTCTCCCAATGGTTTTCTCATAAAATCAGCACCTGATTAATTTTTATGTGGTATTTGGTGAGGTTGATTCCCACAAATTAAAGATATATTATTCTGAGGGATATTCTCTATGTAATTATGAGGTAGTGTATACCCACTTTTACCTAGAGTGAGATCTATCTATTTACCTCCAGTTTATTACCGCATTCATTTTAGGGGGTTTACATGTTACGTTTTATGTACTTTCATTTATATTATTTAAATTTATTATATATTTTAATTATTACAACACCAATTGGTCAATAAAATTTCATCGCAAAAAATATCCCCATTCAAAACCACACAACTATGTTGTCGCCAAATTTTATATATACGTGTTACCATTTGAATTTAATAGAGTAGTTTTCATGATTTGAGTATTGGTTATCTTTAGTTCGTTGTTTTATTTATCATGTATCAAGAGGTAAATAAATTATTTGAAATACAAGATAAATAAATTACAAATCAATGTAAAAAAATCAACCTTAGTGAATGGGTTGTATTGATTCTAAGTTAATAGATAAATTTCATTTAGTTGAAGGTGAACTTTTTCTAAACTCATTATTCTTTAAAATAGTAAAGGGATATGATGTAAAAAAATTATTTCATGGATTTGGGAAACATGGATAATAATCCTTAGTTTGATTCCTTTATTTTTAGGCTATTTTTTTTATATGTAATTTATATTTACATGGTTCCACATAAAGGTTTTTTTGTTAATATGGAATGTTTGGTATTACTATAAAATTAAATTTTTGTAATAATTTATTTTTTCCACCCTTCAATAATAATTAACTATTCCATATCTTATACATTATAAAGCCTAATAATAATATGTTTAATTTTTGTCCATGATATACTTTATCCATAGTGAATCTTACTAGTTATGTTTTAGGCACATATAACATAGAAATATATTAGATTGTTCTTTTTTCTAGTGTTATGTACATGTATATATCTGTTTCAATATTTTATTTTGAAATTAAAATGGGATATTATAATGTCATCGAACATTAATTAAAGTGACCAGGATAGTAACGAACATGTTGTAAAAGATATGATGAGATTCCAGATACCCATACTCTTTATGGGATTGTCTTATAGTCTACTAATGCTATATACATTCTCATTTCTCGATGGGATAGGATTAACGGTTCCATAATTTAGTATACTATTTAACATTTACCATGGTATAGTCTCATGGGTTATTGACTCATGTATTGTCTCTACAAGGATTCTGAACTATGATTATTTAATGTATACATAGGTTTGGGATGTCCTAGTAAAAGGAGATATTTTTTATGATTATTTTTGATATTTTATTTACCTAATTTCTATTTTTATTTATTTAATTATAGTCTTTGATAGATTTTTAAAAAGAAAGGTATGTGGTTGGATTCGTAACCAATCCCTTTCCCATTTATTAAAAGAGATAATAGCGTATAGGGAAGAGGTGATTAGAAAACATAATGTTTAATATATAATACCAAATGAATAAAAATAATGAAAAATACCCAATTTCATAGTATAATTGGGAATAAATCATCATATTCACCAGATGAGAAATACACCACCATCATCAAGTCATTCCATGTTAATAAAAAAACCAACCTGAGATCAAATTAAATAAAAATATTATTAATTCATCGTAATATAAAATCACAATGTTTTTATAATATTCCACATCACATTGATAAAGATTATATTTTAGAGGCTAAAAATAACTTCCCTAGACATCATTTCCTTAGCCGTAGAAATTTCAGGAATTTGAATGGATTTAGAAGACATTGTCCTTTATGAAGAAGAGTGATCTTTCATTTATATTGATTTTCTTTGAGAAATATTTTAAAAACCACCCTCAATTTTCATTTGGTCTTTTCCCTTCAAAAGTTTATCTTTGGATGTAAATTTAGCTTCACATATCTATAAATAAGTTCCAGTATTCTAAATTATAGAATCAGTTTCATTAGAACAACAACCATTAATTATTATTTCTTCAATATATTGGTCAACTACATCATTTTTTGCCTATTTATTAAGGTCCTTCTCCACTCTATATCCCTCTTGAGTAACCTTCCTAGGATTTTTTAGTTTTATTTAAATATTTTGATCCCATAATAAAACCCCTATATCACCATGAACTACATTTTCCTTCAGTTTACCATCCCATTACTTACAGTTTACTTAAATTTTTTCTTTTGGCCATTTTATATAGGATAAACCTATTGGAACTCTAAGATATAGAGTGGAAACCTCTCCACATGATTTTTCATATTTCTACCATTATAGGATTGTCCTTAAATTTTTATTTAACCTCCACCATTTTAAAAAAAGACCATAACTTCCCTAATAATCTAATTATTCATTTATCCTTGAATTACATTCCCTTATTTTATACTATCTGACTAATACCTACTATTATTTATAATGTTTTATGAAAAATTACAATGAAGTGTTTAGTAAGGCACTTGTTTCTTTGACAATATTCAATTGCATGACCTCTTAATGTGTAGTGAGAGTAGATCAAATGCTCTTTGTAATTTGAAATCATGTGAGCAGATTTTTCCATTCTCATTGGCATTCAAAATTAGTTAGGTGATATAATTGAACAATTTGGGGTACCATAAAGTCATGTTGAAGCCATAAATTTGATCCCAAACATGAGAAGACTAATTCTTAAGATAAGAATAATTAAAATTAAATTTAAATATATAGATTATAAGAGGTACTTAGTTTGAGGCTGGCTGATATAACACCCACAATTTCCCCTTTAGTTGCATTAATAGAGAAATAATGTAGAAGATACCTAATTCTAAAGAAACTCCTGGTTATCAAAACTACAACCCATATATAAGAAAATTACAAGATCATAAACCTTCCAATATTTTCTCCCCAAAACTGTGATATATGAGCAATGATTGAATTCTTGCACATCTACAATATCTCAGAGTATATTATGGTATTGAATATTTTAATATATTTATAAATTTTTATAAATATTAAAATTATGGAACCTATTTATTATATATGTGATTTGATATATATGGAGGGTCTAACAGAATATCTATAATCACAACTTGTATATTTACTTAGGTTGAAAAAAAATCACTTTTGACATTTTAGTTATAAATAGGTACACTGGTAGATATTTGGATTCTTTTTTGGTTTAACAAATTATATATTTATCAATTTTTTGTTGAAGACTCTATGTGTTGTGGGAGAATAGAATACTGACCTCAGAAAGAGGATATTATAGAACATATCCCTGTTTATTTGGTTTAATTATTTATAGAGTATTTGTCTTTATATTTCTGCCTATGGTTGAATAGTTTTACTTGACATCCATATTTTAAGAATGGTTTAAAGTCATATAGATATAGTATTTTACATAATTTTATAGATATATGACATACTTAACAAATTCTGCTTCTACCATATGGTGAATAACTATCCAATTTAAAATTTTGGATCATTTTTCAAATGGATAGGTTATGATATTTTTTTTTATAAAATCTAGAATTGAAGTATTTTATCAATTTAAGAAGAAAAAAATTCCATGAAAATAAATTGAAACTCCCAATGGTTGTCACTGACCCCTAATAACCATGAAACTCTTATGGGTTTATCGGTTGCTCGGTTTTGTTTGATAGAACTTTTTGGATGAGTCATTATAAGCAGTATTAGAATAGTGTTTAGGTTTTCTAGGATATTGTTGATGGGGGATCAGACTTCAATGACTAAGTATTTAAACTATAAAAATAACTGATCTCCTTATGGGGGAATCCAATTTCACTAGGGATGTATGGGTATTGATTAGGTACCTTTGTAATGTGTAAATATTTTATGTGATTATCTCGAATATGACATTTTGCAACATGTTAAGTGCCATAATGAGTGGATAAATGCTTGATTTTTCATATGTCTGTTTTCCATAAATATATTAAGACATTAAGACATGGTCATTTTTTTATATCTGTTATATGTGAATAAATTTCGTTAATTATAAACATCTAATAAAGCAATCAATGTTTTCCAAAATAGAATATTATGAGTGATGAAATTAATTAAAGTTACTCACAAGTATTTGTATGTTACCATACCCAATTTTATCTAATTTTATGTTTCTAAACATATGTTGTGATTTTAATTTTTAGAATATGGGTAAAATTATTTATTTGTTTAAAATTCAAGAAATTAATTATTTCCATGAGATTTTAAAATGGTTAGATATTTTTAAATGTATTTGAAAAATTAAATTAACTAGTCTCTATAATGAAAATAAGAAAATTGTTTTTATCAAAACTACATTTTTAAATGAACTAGGATTGTTGAAAACAAAAGTTTTTAAAATTAAATTTGAGTTGTGATTCAAAAAATAAAATATTACCTTGGGTTAAACTATTTTTATTAATTAATGTATTTGTAAAAAAATTAATTTAGTTTTCAAACTGTAAAGTTAAAACAAAAGTGATTTTTATGGTGGAGAGCCCAATGAGGCTAGAATTATCTTAATCAACTATATTTTAGAATTTTTTGGGCATGCTAGTGTGTCTTTTTTGATAAAAACCTCAGAGTGTCTAATTGATTATTTTTTCTTTGGTGGTTGTGAATTGAACGTTTTGTGTGTGCCTCGAGATAGAATTTAGACTTTTGGATGTGAGTTGGGGATTGAGATAAATAGGTACTATTAGATAAATAATGAGTTTTTATATGTAAAAACATTACAATGGGGAGTTATTAGTTACCAACATCCTATAAGTACAATTTTATTATAATTTTAGTTTTAAATTTGATAAAATTAAATGATGAAAATATTGTAATGTTTATTTTTTTTATTTATATAGAGGGAAAGAAAGATCACCTGTGGTATTTTAAGATACATAAAAGTGTTTATTCAGTTATGGTAAGGGAATAGAAAATATTTGAAGTTAGACTTTTTTATTAGGAATATAAATATTCTAAATAGTTTCTACTTGTGACCACCATATACTAGATAAATTTTCATTAGGTAATAAATGAGATTAGTATTTTATGGTGTCATAATTTATTTTTATAATGATATGAACATCATCATCATCATCATTATCATCATTATGTAATGGATTTATAAATAATATATCATAGATTTATATATTTATAAGAATATAATTTAAAATAAAGTATTTATTAGAAAGTTATATTTTTTAAAATATATGTGTTGACCCAAATTTTATAGTGTCGCGTGATATAAATATATAAAAAATGAAAACCATTATGGAAAGTATTTTAAATTTTTATTTTATAAGTGAATTATATCAAATAATTATTATTTGCATGGAATAATAATTAAATAATTATGATACATTATATGATTAAATAATTAATTTATATATATATATACAATATATATATATATATATATATTGTTTCTCTATCATAATTTTTGTCATCATCATGTTTCAAAAAAGTTGAATTATTATCATTATTAATATTTGTGATATACTATGGAAATCCTGAAAACAAACATACATACAAACATACATATTTTTTAGTTTAAATAATATTATAAATTAATGATAAATATATAATAATAATAATAATCTTATAAAAATAATGTTATAAGTGATTAATGAGGATAAACTAAGAAGAAGAAAACAAAAACAAATTAGTGAGTTCTTCTTAGGGAAACACCCAATATAAGGGAATCTGATGGACATTTATTCCTCCTATCTTCCCTTATTTCTCTTCCTCTCCAATCTTACTTGGAATTAGGGTGATCTCAGAAGTTGAAAATCTCAAAATCATGGTAATCCTACTTCTTTCTTCTTCTTTGTTTTTAGTATGGAGATTTATGGATTATTGGTGTGTGATTCCATCGATTCATGGTTGAATCACTACCAAATGTTAGGGGTTTTATATTATGAATTTAAAGGAATATAAAAGCGGTTTATTACCTTCCATTAAATTCTACTTGGATGGATAATTCATTATTTTTTATGTTCCAAAAGTAATTTAGTTGATTTTAAATAAAATTTGGTATTTTTAGCGTATAAAATTGGGGGTTTTGATGATTTATTATCATGAATATTTTAGAAGTTTTTTATTTAAATCTTATTAGGAATTTAGTTTTATTTAATTAATAAATATATTTATTTATGTATATATGGTAATCAATAAAGGTTTATTAATACTAGAAATTTATTTAATGACAATTGGGTTCAATACTTTAATAATTATTTCAAGTTTATTTTGGGCAACATAAATGTAAATTTTCATGAATTATTTAATAAATCAATTTATATCATTTTTTAAGAAATATAATATTATTGTTATAAGATGTATAGTTTTTTCAATTCTTACTTTTCAAATTTAATTATTTTCACCTAAATTGTAATTGATGTAAATATTTCTTTATTAATTTACAATTGAATATTCATTTAACAATTAGTGACCCTTGTACTATTAGATTAAATGAAAGAGAAATTTGTGTTTATTTTTTAATTAAGCTGTGAATGCTTGGATTGTTTAGGTTTTTTATTTTCTCTTGGGGTTGTTTCGTATTTATCCACGAATTTGGGAGTTATGGATTGAAAGTTGAGGTGTGTTTATATAAATTTTTAGGCTTCAATAAAGAATTATGGTTCAAATAAACTTAGGAATAAGTGTAACTTGTAGTTTAAAATTGTAGATAACACCAGGTATATGGTAGGAGGAACAAGGTAAACATTTAGAAGAGTGGAATTGGAGGTGTCTTAGAGGGGGAAATAAATACCCTATAGCATATAACAAATATTTTTTAAAATATTTGATTCTTTTATTTCTTCATAAAATGTTATTCCCCCTTTTTATTCCATCAAATTAATTAACCCAAGAAAAAATAAAATTCCCTTTTAATAGTCTAGTTTGTTTTCTTTATCTTCCCCTTAAACCCATATTTATCCATAGATTTTATGGACATTTTCTCATCATTAATTCAAGGTAACTCTCTAATAAATTTATTTTATTTTTTCTTCTACTCATCACATCTAAATTCATTTTATTTTGTTGCAGAATATTTAATTAATTCCACAAAAACATGAAAAAATTTATTCTAGTTGATGGCGTTTCTTCCTAATTTAGTTATAGATTATTTTAAGAGTTTATGAACATCATTTTGTATGTTATTTTGATTATAAATAATAAAATTATGTTTTATTCAATGGATTCCTTGAATCTGAGTTATAATTTCTGTTTTATTAGTTATAAATAATATTTGATTTTTTTTATGATGTTAGATGGATTATTGGAGTTATCTTCCATGATTTTTCCTTTGGTTTAGTTCAATAATTCTCTTAATTGTGTATGTGGATATTTATGGTTATGAAAATATTATTTTCCTATTTTAGTGGCTTCATGGTGGTAACTTTTATTAGAAATATCATTGTATATTTAATAAGTAGCATAAACCATTTGATTTAATGTTATTGTTGTGGTTGGATCATTTTCACCACATTCTTCCTATATAATAAAAAAATTGAAAGTTTATTTTGGGAATATTTAATTCATTATTTTAAAAAATATTTCTTTATAACATGTTAAATGTTTTGGAAGTGAATTTTATATAAATGAATTTAATTTTTTTGTTTTATAACACATATTTAATGAACAAACCCTAATTGGATATTGAGAAGAAATCACCCCAATCCCACCTCCATAGGTAAGGGGTTGGTGATAAGTACCAAAAGGCATGTGCTAAATAAGATGCATTTTCCTAATGTACCAATATGAACCCACCCAACCATATCAACACAGAAGTGCATATGAAATATTTATAAAAGGTATAATAGCTAAAAATTAATATATGAATACAGAAAATATAAGGTGTATAATAGAATTATAGTGGATAATGAATATTAAAGGGGAAAATACACACCCACCCAGAATGATGTCTCAACCTAACAAAATTGGAAAGTAAACTACAAAGAGAGGCCAACTCCTGATCTCTAAGCTATAACCGCCATATGTGGTCTGAAGCACCATGTAGCCCCAATATTCTTTCAAGTAACCATTGGACTATCCATAAGCTTCATAAGACATGACACATGTGGGAAAATCCCATGTGGGGGAGATTATATACATACCCAATAAGATACCCTGAAATCTGAAAGGGGAGTTGTAAGAGACACAGTTGGAAAGGAAATATTGTTGATAATAAACAAGATGCATCTCAACCTATGCACGAGAAATATTAACCTCATATAAGAACAATGGGATCAATATGGTGTGTAGATGGACTACACGTTGATTATTTTCCATCCATACTAAGAGAGTAACCTCATCTAACCAATAGATGTTAAACAAAGAAAGCATGTGACATACCGTGTGCGTGTCCACATCCCATATCAGGAGAGTAATAAAATCCAAAGTTATGGATACACACACACAGATATAAACACACACACCCACACACACACAAATATATATATATTCTCAAAAAGCGAAACCCAAACAAGAGATTAAGGGTATATAAATCTCAAATATTATCCTAGGAAGAAGATTCACCATCGGTTCAGGAAGTTCAACAACAATGTACATCAACTCATGTGTCTGAACAGAAGTAACCGTGTGAAGGCCCACACCTCGCCACTATTCCACAGTCATGGGAGAAAAAAATCAAAGTATATGACTCACCCCCTACTGTATCAGGGGGTTTCCACTATATCTTTCTTTGTAGAGGACCCGCAACCTAATGCGTCAGGGGGGTTCCACAATGAAGGTAGAGTACCCACAACTAGATGAAATATGGGGGTTCCACTCTTGTATCACTAGGACTTGAGCGCAATCTGATAGGGGGATCCACTTGGTAGAAATAAGAACAATTCCATAATCTGTTAGGGGGGTTCCACTCTTGTCATCGAGGACCCACACCATATCAAAAATCTGGTCTCTACTTGGTAGATAGAGGTGTTTCTCCCTGGTGTGACATTTGGGGTTCAACCATGTTTATCATGGACATGTTCTTTGAAATAGGGGATCCACTCAGTAAGTAGAGGAATAATTACCAATAAAATGGAGGATTCCAGTCCATTGGTCACTAGTGATCCTCTTTATAATCACCTTCATCATATTGAATTGAATCAATACATTTTAAATTCAAAACATAATACATCATATCCAAAAAACACAATGGAGGGAAGTGTCACCTTCTATGCTGACAGAAAACTCAGGACATGCTACTCACATGCCCAAATTTGAGTTCAAATGAAGTATATATGAGGGTTTGAAGTTTTCTCCAAAGGAATCAAGGGGTACACAATGTGTGAGGAGACCCACATGGCATGTGGCATCGATCCTCCACCTATTTTTTTCTATAAAGGTACATTGATCGGCATGTGTTTAGGTATTCACGATGTGTAGGGGGGCTACATTGCATGCCCATGCCACTAGGGGTCCCAACTGTGTTCTCGGACATGTCCGTGTATCCATACCATGTCTATGTACTCTATACATGTCTGTGTACTTGATACATGGAATATACCATGATGTGTCCATGTATTCAAGCACACAGTGTGACTTTTGTCATGTCTTCCCACATGGGGTCCTATTAGAATCCTGAGGCACACGGTTCATCCACTTGAGGAAGTGGTATATGGCATGTATGAGGGATACATGTCATGAAATCATTATAAATTTTAAAAAACCTAGAAGTGACATCACATGGCCTCATATTCCAAGTGTTCTTCGACCTTTATGGAAGGTAGTTGTGGTTTATCCATAAACTAATATCTATTTCCTTTATTCCAGATCCTGTCACTGTGGCTTTAGATCTCACATCCGTGCCACCCAAAATCAAATTGGAATCCCTCAATTCATTGATTCTAGGTGTTGTTTCCCAAAAATCAAAATCTAATTTCATCTTTATGGTCCTCTATCATTCTGCATTCCTCTTATAGGTATCATATCTTTAATTCAAAAATGATTAAACATATCAATCACCTACAACCTGAAACTGCTCTGTTTATATCCCCGATTAATTATTCCATTCGACACATGAAAATTTGTCATGACTTTGGGGGTCCGGTCTATCTTTGTACCTCCTAGAAATGTCAAACCTAGACTGCGGGGTCCAACTGGTGAAGAATGTGAAGAAATAATGGAGTAAAGAACAACAGCAATGTTTTAATGATCATTTCTAATATTTCTTGGCCAATCATCAAGAACAGGAGTATCAACGGTAAGAATATAGATCAATAACCTAATAAATTACAATTTGTGGGTGCATTAAAGGGCCAAAATTAGAGCATATTAAAGGTAAGAAATTGATATTTCTTAATGAATTTAATAAAAAATTGTGTAATCTATAGTTTTTTGAGTCCTAAATAGTTATTGGATTGGTAATCATCAAAGAACGAGCCCGTCAATTATTATAGTAATTCATCATAACCATTAAGTCCCAATTTAATCCAATCCATAGATTTGTCATCATTGAGAGACAATTCACCAACAAAATGGGTAAGTAGAACCCCTCATTGGTCCCTAGGTTAAGAGGCAAACCTTGGGAAAATTTCTCTAATTATATATTTATAGGAAATTCAGTTCGGTTAAATAAATGAATGAATGAATGAATTTATTTAATTATTTAATTCACTAAATGTACCTCTAATGGTCATTTTATCCCAATAGCTCATGCCTACATATATGAGGTAATTAATTATGTAAATAATGTGTTCTGAACTCAACCGTGGTCTCATATTTTTGATATGAGCCTCAATTTAATTTTTATCCCATTTTTTTTGGAAACTACATGTGCATAATTTAAAATATATTTAATATTTTTTATATAATTAATTCTGGGTACAATTGGCCTCAAAATAGTATATTGTCTCAGATCTTGGATTTGGAAATATATGTATAATTATTTATAAATATTATAAGAAAAAAATGGGTCTCTATAATCTTTTACTAAAAACATTATTTCAAAACTCATGAGAAGTTTTTTTGTAAATTATTTTATGTTTATGTTAATATTTAATTTTATTACATAAAGTCTAGAATATTTTAAATTTTTTGTATTTTATTTAATTTATAATATACCATCACATTATTATATGGAATTTTCAATTTACTGATTAATTATTTATCCATGAATAACTTTTTATATAACCTATTCCTTCATTCTTTCCTCTATGAATTCAATTTTTTTATGATTCTATATTTCCGAAACTAAAAAATTTTCCTTTTATTATTAAACTATTGAAATGCTTTAATCTATGGAATTTATTATCCTAAAGTGTATTCCAAATTATAAAAGGTTTCCAAAACCTAGATGAAATATTTTTTAGATCATGTTTTTATTTTAAAACTTTTATAAACTTTTATAGGATAATTTTTATGATATTTTGAGTTGAAATTTATATTTAAGAAGACAAATTGGAATGATCTATCTATTAAATATAATATTATGTTTTTTATAAATATGGAGAAACTCTTTCATATAAATATTGAATACTATGACCATTTTTAATCAAGAATTCTCTTTTTTTCTTATATTAATAATAATTCACTTATAAGATAACTAATTTCAACAATAAAGAGAACGAAATATAATTCAAGGATCCATATGTTTCCACGGTTATGTGATTTCATTGATGAAGAGATAAAGGTTGGGATAAATAAGCGGGAAGGATTGATTTGGTTCTTGAAATTTATTTTTCCATTAACACATTTGTATTTTAAACTATCCTCAATAATTAATAAATTTTAAATGTTTATATTTTCTTGGAATTGAATAGGTATTCAAATTCTTACTATTATTTTAGGAAGTTAAATTATTAATTTTGAAAGTATGACTTCTTTTAAATTCATTCTTGATCTTTTTCTAATAAAACAAACATTTCTACCCAAACCAAATGTACCACGTTTTATATGGAATGTTTTGATATGTAAAACCATAATATTTAGAAATATATGTAACAAAAATACATATTAGAATTGTTTGTGGAAAATTTCTTTTGTGAAATTTGTTTATAAGCTAAATTTTAAAAACGTAAACTCAACTACATAAATAATTATAACCTTGCTATTTATATGTATTCCAATGGGAGTTTCTTCACATCTTATTCCCTAATTTGATTTTAATGAATAGACATTGTTTATAGGAAATTTTTTTCTTGATTGTTCACACATATTACCTATAGTTAAGCTAGTTATTTTTTGTGCGTTGCTAAATGACTTTTTTTATCTTGGTCATATCATGCCATTAAATATTACGTATGTCACAATTGATGTTTTATATGGTCTTAATCTAATGTATTATTTAGTAATTATTACACTAGGATTTATTTCATGAATATCTCTGTAGGTACAATGTTTTTTCCCTCCAGTACTTTGGAATATTTCTAGGAATATTTTTGGAGCCATGCATAGAGATAGTGCATGATTATGAGACCCAATGTGCCCAAAAATAATTTAATTAAAATATTAATAATTTTTTTAATGAATGATCATGGTATTTTTAAAAATGATGAAATATCTCAAAAATAGTTCATTGAATAAAAAATCTGAGACCAGAGTTGGGTCCGGAACGAGATGTTCACCATAGGTGCGACATAAAATGAGTCTGTGAGGGAGGTTCAGACACCTCGCTCATTGGGGGTATGTTAAATGGATGAATTAATATATTTATTTATTCATGTAATAGCTCAAACTCAAATACCTCTTAAACAGATTCTTGGATTATAATTCTAAGGCCACAATTGAGTTAGGGATGTGACGTTTATCCTAGGCATGATATAACTTTTGTCGGTGATGGTCATCTATAGAAAAAGTCACTGAGGGAGTAACAGTAAATAAAATAATTTTATTAAATAATTTTATTTTTATCTATAATCTAAATAACTCATGAATAGAGACTCATATTGGAAATACAAGACCACTGTTCAGTTCAGAGTGCAACATTTTACCTAAGAGAGACTTAAAATGAGAGGTCACAGGTTGTTCGAATCCCACGACCGTTGGCATGCATGGTTAAGTATTTACCCTTTACCTGATCACCTTTTATATATAGAGGATTACAAGGATATTATAGGGTTTCCTCATAACCTCTACCTTTGATGGCAGAGATCTCTCCTTCCTCCTATGGTCGGTAAATGAAAAATCTTTAGATAGAGATAAATCGAAGTACGATGAATCCATGGATCTCCTCCTCTGTTGGAAAGTGAATTGTTCACCAGAAAATGAATCAATATTGTGGTATGGATTTTTATTTTTCTATTCTATTCCCCATTTTTACTTTTCTTCATGGATTCACTGATTGTGTTTATAATTTTATCACATATAAATAAATCAATGAACTCAAAACATTCCGTTATTTATTTTTGTGAGATTTTTTCGATGATGGTCATGCGAACCTAGACATTAATCGAGGTGATATTTCATTTAGATTTTTTTCGATTGGGTATGGATAAAAATCATATATGGAGTGGTAAGTCATTGATATGAATTTATTGGCAGCATATGTGATGGAGATGGTGACTGGTGACCAGATGTTGTGTGACCCTCCTTCCCCATTGGTGTCTGATGTCCCATGGTGAACAGAAGTGAGTGATAGCACCTTGAGGTCCAAGTGAGTAGTGATATCAGTGTTTGTGGTGAGAGGTGTGGCGGTTCGATGAAGAACAATAGTGGTTGAGGAAGTTTTAGATACCATGTGTTTGGTTTTTGGTTCCTATGTGTATGATTTACAGATAACCATTGGGAAGAGGTGTTGTGCATATTAGGGGTTTCAGAGCGGTAAGGAAGGGAAGAGAAGGAAACTAGGGTTTCTAAGATAAAGAGGTAGATAATAGAGAATAGGGGAATAAAATCCAAAATAAATTAAATGTGGAATGATTTAAAATCTGAAAAATATTCCTTGGGGATGTGTACCATGACTGAATGGGGGGGGGGTTATTAGTTGACTTATTCCTTTTTGGGAAAAAAATATATTTAGATAATAATGTTAAACTAAAAACTTAATGAAATAAAAAGGAGTGTGAACCCCTTAGAGGTAAGGAGGTTCTTGGTAGAATTCATGCATGGTTATCTCTTTTAATATTTTGAATAATTGATTTAATTACCAATATTTTAAAATATTAGTGTTATCTTTGGTCATTGAATATTATTTATGACATAAGTCCTTCACATGATGTTCCATTGATAAACCATACATGGTAGTGTGACCCCGGACTTGAGACAGTCATTTTAAGACCAATTTTGGATATACTTTTCAGACTCAGAACTCATGTCAATGAAACACTGGATAATAATAAAATTATTATTATCATGGGATCTTTTACCCAACACATCTCTTTCATTCATTGTTGAAATGAAAAACTGTATGTGATGTCATGACCCTGAAATTAAAGAGGACATTTCAAGGCCAATTTCAAGTACTTCAATCATGATTATGTTGTGGGCCCTAGGAAGTTTGGTTCAGGCGTATTGTGGTGAAAAATGAAATTTAAATAGCGTGTTCAATTGTGGAAAATTAATAATCAATTTTATGCATTTTTCATGAGGATAAATATTATGTGATCTATGTATTTTATTTCCGGATCGAGGCATCGCCCCCATGAAGCACTATTTGTTTGCAATACTGCGAAATGCAATTTCTTAATCGGGTGTCCGATTTGGGCGAATGAATAGTTGATTATGCTCACTATTTCACAATGATCGCTATGGTGTGATGTTTTTTTTGTTGAGGGCTAATTGAGGGGGAATTTTTTTAAAGTTTGGTTTTCACCCTTTCGGACCTAGGACAAGCATCAGGCACTCATCACCCTTTTTGTAGGATGTGCCTTGTACTCTGGGAGTGCAGTTGCATGCCGAGGGGTACTAGTGCATAGTTTAGTACTTGGGTATGTCTAGGTACATGACCAGACGATGATGCAGCGTAACACATCATGTGGGCCCCAACGATTTCATGTTCCATTTTATGAATCTTCTATCTCTTGTACCTCCTTTTTTTGGACTCATATTTTGTCCCCTGAGTATCCTATCATGAGTGTTTTTTTGTGTAAAACATGATGGTTCCCTACATAGTAGATTTTGATATACAATATAACATGTTCCAATAGAGATTCCTATCCTAGGAGATTCTCGATGATGGATGTGATTAGGGTGGTTCCTCAATGCTTTCTGAGTGGTACCATCCATCAGGTATGTCCAACGTACTTCCTCAATATTTTTTGAGATGTACCATCTAGTAGGGAAGGACAGTTTAATTCTTCTATGGTTTTTGAGGGGTACCATATAAAAGAGATATCTAGAACAGTTCCAGGATTACCATCCAGATATGCAAGGAAGTGTGTTCCTCAACAATAGTTTTGGGCTTACCCTCCAACTCGGATTGGTAGTGGGTGCCCTGGTGGAAGTTTGGGTTACCCTCCAGTGTACTACCCTTAGTAAGGATATGTAGTGTTTCCTGTTGATGACTCTTACTGGGAAGTACCTTATTACAGAATACCCTTCAATGTGGCCGAGCAGTGGGTCCCCGTCAACTTCTGGTTGATGATCCCCCCTGACACACTAGGGAATGGATACCTGATGACATGAGTGGAACCCTTTATCCGTGTTGGGCATCGGTGAGGGACAGACTCCTGACTGTGTAGAACTATGATGATATGTGTTTTGATGTACCGTTGGACTCTTGATAAAGGGGGACACTTTTCCAACCAAGATGTGTCCTTGTGATGTGAACTAATACTCTGTAGGTGAGACAGTGCTACTCAAACCAGATAGTATCAAGGTGCGGTGATTGAGTCACTTTGACATGTATTTTAGGAAATACTTCTGGGATGATGGGCATCGATGGTGGTTACTTCTGATACTATTGGCGACTCTTTTCATTTGATGAGTTGTGATATGGAGATCCCCTTACTCTCTCATATAGTTTTCTTTGGCTAAGCACAAACACACACGCGCATAAACATATATATTTTATTTATAGTTCCCACTCCTTGGGTTTTGATTACTATCCTTCTATGTGAGGTAAAGACACGCAGGGGATGACACTTGATTTTTGGGTCATGTTTCTCATGGTTTGATGAGTCTACTCTCCTAATATATGTAACAAAGACTTGAAGATAAGTTCATATTATTGAAATTTCATGCCCCTTGTGTTTGGATGAGCTACATCACTCTTTTATTTGGTTGAATTTCAATACTTTTACAATATCTTGTTCTTTCTACTACTTTTATTTTCTATGATTCTCTTATGGATCTGACTTAACTTTTTCGGGGTGTCACATTGAGTATTCTTATTAATCACCCCTATATGGGATTTTCATACATGTGTCGTGCCTTATGTAGACAACAGAACGGTTGATCGTGACTTCAGAGGAGCATAGGGGTACTAGTTCTTGGACCACCTACAGTGTTTGTAGCTTGAGATCCAGGAGCAGGGTTTTCCCAATAGTTTAGTTTTTTAGTCACTTTTAGGTTGTGGAACTTTTCTGGTTGGGAGTGTATTTTCCCTCCTTTTCCTTTCATTTTCCTATATCGTACTTGTACTGTTTAGTGGTTCATTCATGTTTGGTTTTTATTTTATATTAGCATTGTTTCATTTCACCGTTTTCATATGCACATTTTCATTGATTTGGATGTGTGTGTGTTAAAGTTCTTAGCCGAAGGCCTCCCTGAGTGGTTGTGACTTTAGTGCTAGTCTCCAACCCCTGGTCTATGGAGGATAAATTGGTGTAGCTGCGACATGAGCCCCGAAATGGGTCGTGTTTTGACAAAGTGTTATCAATGGTGGTTTGTCCCTTGGGATGTTGTTTGGAAGTTTCCATTAAAAGGTCTTGTTTGGGTTTAGTGCAACATTTTCAAAGTGTCTCGAGTGAGATCCTTAAGATGGGGAGTCCAGTGATTGTGTGGTGGCTAACGTATCAATTCACCCAGACCTTGACTACCTGCTTTTTGACAAAGTATGTTGAGACATTTTTCAGAGGGAACTATGTTACATGCATCCTATTGGATTGATTCCTTGACAATTCTTCTTGAGGTAGCTCCCCATTGTGGTTGATACACACACACACACACAGATATATATATATATATATGATCATTTGACCGTAGTACTCCTTGATAAGTTTCAAAATGTCTCTATGATGATATTCAACCAGGATACCATCTCCGGTTCATGATGACGATTCTAGGAGTAGTGAGGCCTTAGTTTAGGATCCATCATCCAATTATCCATTCTTCTAGGTCGGTATAAAGCACCACCTTCGCCCATTGAGCAACAGCGAGTCCCAGTAGAGCAGGATGAAGATGTGTGAAGGAGGAGTGTACTCTGCGAGTTCTATTGATAAAGACTAGTGAGGTTCTATGTTGGTCCATACCCTCATGCAGTAGTGGTTTTCCTAGAGTTGATGGGATGCATCTTTAGGTTTTTTTGGAAACCAACTGATCATATGGTGGATTTAGCAGCCAGTCATTTCCATGGGGCATCTGGGCATTGGTGGAGCATGGTTAATAAGATACTTGATGAGTCGATGATCTCGTGGGATGACTTCTAGTAGATGTTCCATGAGGATTTATATCCCTCTGATTATGCTCCATCTATATTTCAGGAGCTTCTGGAGATTTAGTAAGGATGGATGACGGTGGTGAGTACACAACTAGGTTCACAAAACTTACTCAAAACGTTTTGGATGTGGTCCACGATGGTAACTTTTGAGCCTAGAAGTTTGAGCAGGGTTTCTGTTGAGGTATTTGTTTCATCATAGAACCCTTGAACATTCCCAGCTATGTCGGGGTGATAGATAGGACACTAGTGAAAAAGATAGCGGTATTCACTGAGATGTTTGCCGTAGTTAGCAGCTGTTTGTTGGAAAAGCCTTGACGTAAGAGGCCTCTACATGATCAGACTTAGACACATGTTCTTAGACAACACATGGTAGTAGAGAAGCCTAGTGAGTATCAGGTCTATGATTATGATGTGAAAGATCACATGACATGAGACCTTTTGACTAGACGTGCAGGTTATCTTAGACTATTTGTAGATAGGCCACTACGGTAGATACATTAGCATGATAAGGATTCTCCTAGGCGAGGAATGGTTTTTCTGCCAGGCTACGATGCCAGTAGAGGTACGGGAAGAACTGTGGTAAGAGGATTATGCTATGAGGTCCTTCCACCACTACCAGGTTCTCCACGGCAGGCTTATGGAGCTAGCGAATGTGGGCCGTAGGTAGCTGAACGTTATGGATGTCTACAATCCTACACCACTTGTGATGATAAAAGTTACACTCTATGTATTTCCTAACTTTTTCAGTAGAACATGGTATAAACTTGATGATGTACTATTTTTTACCTGCTTCTTGACTGAGGTTTTACCATGGTGACGTGGGGCGTCGGTGTAACCAAGTGTCGATGTTGTTCAATGTTGATTTGAATGCACAAAGAAGTTGGGTTATTCCCCCACCGAGATGCATTTCGGTGATGTGAGAAAAACCGTGTGGGAGATTCAGTGGCTCCCAAGGAAGGTAGTATAGAGGTGTGACAGACGAGTCCCTCTAAACTTTTTTTTTCATGGTAGGGTTTTCAAGTGGTGTGTCAAAGCAAGTCCATGCATTTCTATTGAAGTTTTTTTTGATTGACCTCATTTTTAGTGGGATTCCACTAGTGAGTGTGGAAGTGTGTTTAGTTTTTTCTTACTCTCCTTCCAAGAGAGGTGAAGACATGTTAGGTATTACATGTTCTTTCAATTTTTAGATTCTTGTGTTTGTATGAGTTTATTCACCTTCCATGTTCGCTGGAACCTTTTCATGCTCAATGTCAACCTTCATACAAAAGTTATCAAGTACAGGTCGATGTGATGGAGTCCCCATGAACCTAACTATGTGACTCTCTACTTGGTATTTGCAGTAGTAGACTTTGACATGATGATGTAGAGACAATACCTTGTGGGAGAATTCATTGTGGTTTACATAGACCACTAGAGTTTCTGGTACGTCTTCACCCAATGAGACTTGAACCCGAGGCAGCGACCATGGTTGAACTTCTTGTAGAACTATGACTTTGAGATAGTTTATAATCCTAGGAAGGGAAAAATTGATGTGGATTACCTTATCAAGAATTCCTAGTACCTCTTAGTGTAGGAGAAATTGGATCAATTAGCTTCACTGCATCCCACCCAGGTGGAGGAGGAGGGTATAATTTTTTCCTTCAGTCAATGGTGTTGACTCCTCTGCTTCTCAAGCATGTGAGAGAGTATTAGCTGAGAGACATCAACTATGAGGTTGTGTGTGACCAAACATCATTTAGAGTTCAACATGATGGATTTTTCTAAAGAAGGGAATCGTGTCATTCTGTGGAGAATAGTGATTATGGTCTTGTTATAAGGAGTGGTGATGAGGGATTTTTACACTTCTCATTGGACATACACCTTAGTGTAGTGAATAGATAGGTGATGACTCAATTCCTTAACCTATTTTAATAATTTTTTTAGGGGGATGAAAACTTTTTTAGAAGGAAATAATGTAGAGAATTTGGTTTTTCTCTATAAGACTTTGGAATATTTCTAGGAAAATTTTCAAAACCAGGTGTTGAGATGGTGCATGATTCTGAGACCCGATGTGCTTGGAATTAATTTTATAAAAATATTATCTATATTTTTATGTGAAAACATGGTTTTTCATAAATAATGGATTATCACTCAAATAGTTGATCATATCAGAAATCATAGACACCCATTGGGTCCGGAATCTGGTGTTTACCCTATGCGCAACATAAAATGAGTCAGCGCGGGACGTTAAGATCCCTCAATAATTAGAGGAATGTTAAATTGATTAATTAATTAATTTATTAATTCATTTAATATCTAAAACTCAATTATCTATTAACATGAAACATGGATTAGAAATCTTAGGGCTTTGTTGAGTCTGAGAGGTGGCGTTTATTCAAGGCATGATATAACTTTTGTCAGCGTAGATCATCTGTAGAAAAAGTTATCGAGTACATGACCATAAATAAAATAATTAACTAATTCTTTTATAATAAACTCCAATATAAATAAATCCTCAATTGTGACTCATATTGGATATTTGAGACCACTATTGAGTTCATAGTGCACCATTTTACCTAAGCATGACTTAAAATTAGAGGGCACAAGATGTTCAAATATCATGACCATTGGTGGGTGTGATTAAGCATTTACCCCTAACCTAATCACATATAATAAAAATAGAACTTAGAGTATTTTATTGGTTTTCCACTTAAACTCCACCATAAATAGAGGATCTCTCTCATTCCTCCTTTGGTGGATCAATAGAAAATCCTTTGATCGAGAAAAATTGAATCCTGGAGAATCAATGGATCTCCTCCTCTGTTGACAAGTACGTTCTTCACCAGAAAATAGATTCAAGCTGATGAAGGGATTTTGATTTTCTTTTATTGCCTATTTTTTTATTTTCTTCATTGATTCTTTGAATGATTTTATGATTTCATCACATATAATTAAATCATTGACCTCAAACCCTCCTTTATTCAGGTTTGTGACTTTTTTTCAAAGATGTCCGAGAAATCCTATCCCTCAATCAAGGTTAATTTATATTAAATTATTTATTTCCAGGAATGGATCTAAATCAGGTCTGGTGTGGTATGTTGCAGATATGAATTTAATGGAATCATATGTGATGGATACGACGACAGAAAACCGAAGGTGGTGTGACCATCCTTCCCCCAACGATATTTGGCGACCCCTGGTGAACAACGGTGAGTCAAAACACCCAGATTTCCAATAGAGCAGTGACATTAATGTAAGAACCTGGATCTTCGTTTCAGGTATGTTTTTCCTTTTTGGGTCATTTTTGAGAATAAGAGGAAATCTGGAAATTTTCAAAGTACCCGTCGTGTACTTTATAAGTACACGATGTGTACTTTGATATTGTGCAAGGTCGTGTGCTGGCTGTGTGTTGGCCACACACACCGTGTGTAGGGGTGATTTGGAGGCCACTTTAAGCGGAGTATGGAAAAGACTAGTACACGCCGTGTACTCAAGAAGTACACGCAGTGTACTTTCTTTTTATTCATTAAACGGACAGGGGTCGCGCCTAATCGACAGAATCACCTTCTTCTCCAGGTTCTTCGACCGAGAGCGTCCTGTACGGCCATGAACATCCTCCGAGCCCTCGAGCCTCCATATGTTTGCCTAATTGACCACCGTTGATTGCGTTGCAACCGCAACGATGAGCTCTACCTTCTTCTTGAGTTTCATTCCATGAATTTCCCTCTTTCTCAAGATATCCTAGGTTGAACGTTTTGTGCATTTTCATATATCTACAACATTCTAAGGATAATCAAGCCTCTTTTTTCACGTATATTTATCTCCTAGCATAAAGGTAGGTGGTTTGTGCCTTACCTAATGATGTCTTTGAGTTTTATGTGCAAATTTCCACCAATACCCGTGAACGGGGTATTGTGTGTTTACTATTTTTCCCCTGTTATTTTCCTTCCTTTCTTTAATTCTTGTGTAGAGGTAATTTGATCTTTTTTGAGGATAATTTCTGTGCTTGGATATTTTTCCCATTCCTTATTATGTTTACGACCTTTGGGTCTTGTTAGCCTTCGGCCGTTATACCTTCTTTCCATGCCTTGTGACCGTAGTATGGAATAATATTCTTAATATGCTGGTTATGTTCTATACTAGTTAGCCAACTAGCTCTATAGAAGTACTTTGGACTTATATCATTATTTTGCACTGAATGGCATGGGGTCGTGATAACCTGGTGCTATAGACTATAAGGGATAGACCGAGTGAGCTTCCCAGAGAGTCTTGGACATTATAGACTATGAGGGATAAAACGAGTGAGCTTCCCAAAGAGTCTTGGACATTATAGACTACCAGGGATAGACAGAGTGAGCTTCCCAAAGAGTCTTAGACATTATATACTACAAGAGTTTAGACTTAGTGAGTTTCCTCAGAGAGTCTTTACTTGTTTGAATTTCTTTATGAAATTCCAGACTATTGGAGGAATTGACCAAGCGAGCTTCCTCAGAGAGTCTGTGATAGACCTCAGACTATAGGAGGAGTGACCGAGTGAGCTTCCTCAGAGTGTCTCTAGACCTTGGGGCTATAAGACGGTTAGACCACATGATATTCCTCAAAGAGTCCCGAACTACCCTATAATATAAGGGGAATTGACCGAGCGAGCTTCCCTAGAGAGTCTTATAAATTCATATGACCAAACCAGAGGGGTTAGGCAGAGTGCACTGCCCATAAGGTTGTTGGTACTTCTTGGTTAGGACCTGAGGGGTTGGATTCCAGTACTTCCCAGAGGGGTTCCAGTTGTGGTTAGTTGTTTGCTTCACTGGTTCTTGTTGTTATGTGGATTGATTACTATTTTATATCATCCTGTTACTTCATACTGATTACTGCCTGATGTTTACTGTTACTGTTTACTGCTTACTACACTATTACCCGCCATATGCTCACTAACTGTAAGGCACAGATCTTCGGGTGGTCTCCAACTAGGATTTAGTCTCACACCCTGTTTAGGCCATGCTTTTGGGCCTAAACAGACTATGTTTTTGTAGGTATAGACAAGGGAAATCTCCATTCAACTTCGGGTACTTGATTGCTTGGATCAGGAGAGAATGGGACCAAGCTTAGGCATGTGATGCTGAAAATCTGTTTATCTTTTCTTTTGTACTTGTTTTGGTACTATTGTATTTCTATCATTGTGACCCGTTTGGTTATTTCCCTAGATATTTATCATGCATCATTTCATATATACATATGTGATCCAGTTGTTTGTTGTTTTAGACTTCCGCTGTTTATTGATGTTGGATATTTACTGCTTCTGCTATTGTATGTTTTGTTTACTTCCATTGTGTACTCTACCAATGAGGGAATAGTTTCCCCACTATCACACCCAAGGCCCTGGTTTCTAGTTGACAGCCTCTGGCGTTTTGGTAAATGTTCTTGAGGCCATGTGACCAACCGGGTACGGGGCGCCTCTGGGTGGATTCTGGAACTGGGACATTACAAAGAGGTATCAGAGGAATTCTTTTCTCTTGTTTTACTGTTTAGATCCTTTATCCAGGGATAGGATGGATTTGGTACTTGGTAATAAGCTGTTCCCGGGAGTAGCTAACATGTGTATAGGGAAAATCCAATCTACCTAGTTTATTGCAGTTTTTTGGTTTTGAGATTTTACGGTTGATATGATTCCACCTAGAGTGATTCACATGCCTTATATTGGTATTGTTGTTGTTATTGTGGTTCTATTTCTGTCTCAACTTGATGAGATGAGGGTATACCATCTCATGCATCATATAGGCACTAGTTAGAAAGCACATGTCATGCATTCTTTCCATGCCATCTAGGGTGAATTATCGATTGCATTTTGTCGTGATAGATGATGTGTAGATTATGCATGCTATTGTGATAGATTATTTGATAGAATCTCTATAGTTTGATAGAGAAATTGTTTGTATTTTACCTTGTTAAATGAATGGCAAATTTTGGTTCTTGAGGTGTTATGGGCCCTCATGAATCGGAACATGGTGGATCGTTGTCTTGTTTCTCATGTATATGACTTGTATAAGATGCCAAGCTTTAATTTGCGGGGAGTATGGGCCCTCACAGATCAGAATTAGGCACCTTCGTGCTTGTTTTTCACTGTTTTATGGGCTTCAGTGTAGTTTCTGAGCTACTGCCCGGAAAACCCAGAATATACGGCATGTACATTAGGAATACCGGCCATGTAGTTTTAAACCGTTTCACTAACTGTGTGAGAAGGAACATGGTGTTGTGAAAAGTCTTTTGGAACACATCGTGTACGGTAGTTACACGCTTTGTAGTAGTGATCCGTGTACCCAGCCGTGTCACTAACAACATGGGTTAGGGAAGCTCGTGTAGTACATGCCGTGTTTGGTACGAACACGCTGTGCAGCATTTTTCTAGGTACCCGGCCATGTCACGAATTACATGGGTCGGATTTATCTTCTCTTATACACGCTGGGTTTGTTCAGAACACGCCGTGTAAGGGTCAGTCGTGTATTCGGACATGTAACTAACAACACAGGTCGTCGAAACCTTTTCTAGTACACTTCGTGTGCTTCTCTAACATGCCATGTAGTCTAGGATTAAGTGAACCATGTGGGCTAGCCGTGTAAGGAGACTCGGGCAGCGGAATATAGTTCAAGTACACGCCGTGTGTGGGGAAAACATGCCCTTTGTGTGTGGGGTGTTACACGACCAGCTACGGGATAAGTACACGCCTGTGTGTATGGATTTAAGGAACACACCATGTAGTCATGTTTGGTAAAACATGAATGTTTCATTCTCATGTTCCCATTTTTTACACTTGTGTTCTCAGTCTTTGATAATCCTAATCTAAGGTGTGATTTGATCTTTCATAGCCATGCCTCCGAGACGTCCTCCGGTTGTACATCAGCTTCCAGACAGTGATCAGACAACAGATATGGATGATCAGGGACCTCCTGCAGATCCTACTACTTTTCCAGCCTTGGCACTAGAATTTATACTCGTTACAGGTGTTGATGCACAGTTCAGGGAGGACTTCTTGAAGATGATGCTAACCATTCAGGGAGTGATGCCTCCTGCCCCGTCGATGGATGAGTTTACATATGTTTTACAGCTGCATCATCCTCCTACTTTCTTAGGGGATGGAGGACCCTAGGCTGCAGCATCATGGTTAGAGGCCACACAGACAATCTTTGAGCATCTATAGATACCTCCAGAGAAAAGGGAAAAAATGGATACATATATGCTCTGAGACACTGCCAAGAGGTTTTAGGAAGTGATCTCACACTCAGGGTGACAACTGAGTATGAGTCGGGATGAGTTTTGGCGCATCTTATATGATTAATTTTATCTGGAGACCTTGAGGGCTGACCGAGCCCGAGATTTTATGAGTCTAGAGCATGGTAATATTTCTGTTATGGAGTACTCATCTTGTTTTAATGAGCTGCAGTGCTTCATGAAGATTCCAGCAGGTGATGAGTTGTTCCTTCCTAGGAATTTTGAGGACGGTCTCAGGTTGGAGATCTGCTCCGAGGTGAATATCTTCAGGTTGACTTAGATATCATCTATCATCAACTAGGCACTGATCATTGAGCGCAATCTGAGGAATTCCGGAGTAGTGAGACCGGGCGGTTCGACATCCAGAGTCAGTGTTCCTCCTACTGATAGAAGGAAGCGTCACAGGGAGTCTGCTCAAGGAGATCAGAGTAGGTGGAATGTATCTTCGAGCAGCGAGGTTGTATGCTACCAGTGTGGTAGGAGTGGGCATACTAGGAATCAGTGTCAGACAGACCCAATGGAGTGTCGATCTTGTGACAGGATGGGCCATCTTCAGCGTTTTTGTCAGATATTATCACCTACAACTAGAGGTAGGGGTTCTTCAATGACCCCACGTATAGGAGATGTATCTCTAGTTTCTCACCAGTCTAGGAATTGGAGTTCTTCCGGCCATTCGGGTCGAGGTGGAGGTCACAACCGTGGTGGTCAGTGACCAGGTTACTCACGACAGCAGAGTGGATCAACTCAGAGTGGTTAGCTAGGGGCGTAGGGTCGTGGTATAGGCCAGACATTCACCTTGGAGAAGACCTATCAGAAGAAGGATCCCAACCCTTCCACAGTTCGAGGTATGATCTTAGTAGCATTAGTTTTATCTTCATCTTTTTTCGATACTGGTGATTTTCATAGCTTTATCTATGTTGCTATTGTGGAGAGCCTTGGACTCTGTATCTTTTTGTCTGCTGACATGTTGAGTACTGATACATCATTTGGAACGAGGAAAACTAGCATCATCTGTGTAGAGAGTGCCCTTTTGAAGTTTCAGGGTGTCACTTCTTATGTGAACTTTATGTCCTAGAGATGACATGTTATGATGTCATTCTCGGGATGGACTGGTTAGTTCCCTTCCAGGCAGTCGTCGATTGTCGTCGCCACAGGGTGAGTTTCGTATCACCAGATGGTGGATACTTTCTTTATAGAGGTGAGTGGGATGTCCAGGAGGGTAGAGCTGGACTAGTGCATCATGGGCTAGGGGGAGTTACACCCTATATTTCCAGTCTTTATCTGGATGACCAGGGGGCTTCACAGTTAGATGTTCTTCTAGGGGTCGATCGTTTCAGGGATGTCATTCTAGAGGACTTTTCAGATTTTCCTCCAGAGCGTGAGGTAGAATTCTCAATTGAGCTCATTCTAGGAGCGGCACTGGTGTCCATTCTTCCTTATAGGATGGCTACACCTGAGTTGCATTAGCTCAAGAAGCAGTTAGAGTAGTTTCAAGCAAAGGGTTTTATCTGACCCAGTACTTCTCCTTGGGGTTCGCCTATCCTATTTGCAAATAAGGCAGACAGAACCCTTAGGCTTTGTGTGGATTATCAGAAGTTGAACCAGTTGACGGTCAAGAACCGATATCTGTTTCCAAGGATCGATGACCTCTTTGATCAGCTTCAAAGAGAACAAGTGTTCCTGAAGATCTATTTGAGGTCCGGTTATCATTAGTTGCGCGTTAGACCATCAGATATACCTCTTACAGGCTTCAGAAGGAGGTATGGTCTATAAGAGTATATGGTCATGCCATTCTGTATCACGAATGCGCCAACAGTTTTTATGGCACTGATGAACTGAGTGTTCCATCCATACTTGGATTCCTTCATGGTGGTTTTCATGGACGACATCTTGGGGTACTCTCACACTCAACATGACCATGCTACCCATCTTGAGATAGTTTTGAGTACACCGAGAGAGCATTAGTTATATGCTAAGCTCTCTAAATGAAACTTTTTGATAGATCATATTCACTTCTTGGGTCACGTTATCTCAGAGAGAGAAGTATCAGTAGACCCAGAGAAAGTTAGATCAGTAGTTTCCTGAGAGAAGATGAAGAAATTCTTTGAGGTGCAGATTTTTATAGGGCTAGATGGATACTACAGGCGTTTCATACAAGAAATTTCACACCTTGTGGCACCGCTAACAGGTCTATCCGAGAAGGGGGAGAAGTTCTTATGGTCAGATTCTTGTGAGAAATCCTTTCAGGAGCTGAAATGGTGGTTGACTTCAGCACCGATACTAGTCATTCCAGAGTCGGGAAAGAGCTATAAGGTATACTGCGATGCTTCATGTATCGTGCTGGGAGCTGTTCTTATGTAGGGAGATGGAGTCGTTGTGTATAGTTCTCGGTAGTTGAGGCCACATGAGAGGAACTACCCGACACACAATCTAGAGTTGGAAGCTGTAGTTCATGCCTTACATTGTTGGAGAAACATTCATCTGAGAGAAAACATTGTGGTGTTTACCAACCACAAGTGTCACAAGTATATCTTTACTCAGCGTGATCTGAATCTAAGACAATAAAGGTGGGTCAAGTATCTTCAGTCTTTCGACTTTGATCATGACTATACGCCGGGAAAGGGCAACACAGTGGCTGATGTGTTGATCTGGAGAACTCAGATTCATGAATTTTAGGAGGCCAATAGTGAGTGGAAGCTTATGGATCTACTCTCTGAGATGCATTTGAAGGTGCATGAGAGACAGCGGCAGACCTTTCTATATTCTGTAGTTGTTACCTCTACCCTTCTTGATCGGGTACGGATGAGGTAGCTATCAGACTCAGAAGGCCTAGTCTTACAGGAGATTGTGTCAGGAGAGGACCCTTTTCCTAGATGGACAGTAGGTGAGGATGATATCTTGCGTTTCTAAGGACACGTATGGGTGCCAACAGACATACGCGATGGGCTGATATGGGATTTTCATTCCTCGGTATGGGCAGTTCATCCTGGTGTCACCAAGATGTATCGTGATCTACATTGCCAGTACTGGTGGCCAAGTATAAAGAGAGATGTCTCTGGGTTCGTCATGAGGTGTACCAGTTGATAGCAGGTGAAACCATAGCATCATCTACCATCAGGGCTTCTGCAGTAGTTACCCATTCCTGAGTGGAAGTGGAACGATGTCGTGATGGAATTTGTGATCGGGTTACCGAGGTCACCTTGAGGGAGTGATGCTGTTTGGGTTATCGTTGATAGGCTTTTGAAGGTTTCTCACTTCTTTCCGATCAAGGATACCTTCAGTGTTGATGAGCTGGGGATGTTTTAATCTGAGTGATTGTATATCTTCATGGAGTTCCACACTCCATTGTTTCATACAGGGATGCGCGTTTTACTTCTTGGTTCTGGCAGGGGCTTCCGAAGGCTTTGGGTACACAGGTACTTTTGTGTATAGCATACCACCCCTAGACAGACGGCCAGTCCGAGCGTATGATCCATGTGCTTGAGGATATGATCTGAACATGCATTCTAGACATTGGAGGTTCTTGGGAAAAGCTTATTCCTCTTGTGGAGTTTGCCTATAACAATAGTCTTCATGTGACTATTCAGGTGGCGCCTTGCGAGACTTTGTATGATAGGCCATGCCGATCAACTTTGTGCTGGCTGGAGGCAAGAGAGGAAGCTTTTCTAGGACCTCGTCTTGTTTAGGAGACCTCAATGTAGATAGAGTTGATTCAGAAGAGGATGGCTACAACACAGTCTTGACAGAAGTCTTATGCTGATCGGTGGAGACGACCTCTGGAGTTCGAGGTCGAGGATTTGGTTTTCCTGCATGTCGCACCTAGGTTGGGAGACAAGAGGATTCAGAGACAGGGTAACTATTCACCACGGTATGTCGGTCCATTTGAGGTGTTGGAGAGAGTTGGGGAGGTTGCCTATCGGTTTCATTTACCTCAGAGGTATCGTGCTATGCACGACGTCTTCCATGTCTCTCCGCTCTGACATTAATTTTCAGACATGTCCCATGTATTTCATCCCGAGGAGGTTGAGCTCAAAGAGGACGCGTCTTTTGAGGATAATCCTATCTAGATTGTCTATGGCAGTACGAAGGTATTCTGTGGCCGTTCTGTTCCTCAGGTACGGGTGCTATGGCATCACGGGCGAGTACAGGATGAGACATGGGAGAGGGACGCCGATATACAATTGCAGTGGCCAAAGCTGTTCGAGGTTTCTTCTTCTACGCCTCGATAGGGAAATTCGGTGAAGAATTTCTTCAAGGGGGGAATTTTGTAAGAACCCGGATCTTTATTTCAGGATTGTTTTTCCTTTTTGGTCATTTTTGAGAAAAAGAGGAAATCTAAAAAATTTCATAGTACACGCCTTGTAATTTATAAGTACACACCATGTACTTCAATGCAACACAAGGCCATATTTTGGCCATGTACGGGCCACACACATGTTGTGTAGGGGCGATGTGGAGGCCGATTTAAGTAGAGTACATAAAATCCTAGTACACTCTATGTACTCCAGAAGTACATGTCGTGCATTTTTTTTTTCATTAAACAGACCGGGGTAGCGCCTAATTGACAGAATTGTCTTCTTCTACAGGTTCTTTGACTGAGAGCATCTCGTACGGCTGCGAACATCCTCTGAGCCCCCTATCCTCCGTCTGTTTTCCGAATTGACCATCGTCGATTACGTTTGAACCACATTGGTGAGCTCTTCCTTCTTCTTGAGTTTCAATCCATGATTTTCACTCTTTCTCAAGATATTGTGGGTTGAATGTTTTGTGTGTTTTCTTAGATCTACGATGATATAAGGAGAATCAAGCCTCATGGTTCAAGTATATTTATCTCCTACAGTCAAGGTAGGTGGTTTATTCCTTACCTTTTGAAGTCATTGAGTTTTATGAGCAAATTTCCACCAATACCCATGAATAGGTTATTGTGTGTTTACCGTTTTCCCCCTGTTGTTTTCTTGCCTTTATTATATGATTGTTTAGAGGTAATATGATCATATTTATGGATAATTTCTATGCTTGGATGTTTTTCCCATGCCATATTCTGTTTACGACCTTTGGGTCTTATTAGCCTTCGGCCGTTATACCTGCTTTCCATGCCTTGTGACCATATGATGGAATGATATTATTAATATGCTTGTTATGATATAGACTGGAAATCCATGTAGCTCTATAGGTGTACTTTGGCCTTATAGCATTATTATGCACTGATTGGAAATGGACCATGAGAACCTGGTGCTATAGACTATAATGGATAGAATGAGATGAGCTTCTCAGAGAGTCTTGGACATTATAGACTATGAGGGATAGAACGAGTGAGCTTCCAAGAGAGTCTTGGACATTATAGACTACTAGGGATAGACAAAGTGAGCTTCCCAGAGAGTCTTAGACATTATAGACTACAGGAGGGTAGACCGAGTGAGCTTTCTTAGAGTGTCTTTACTTGTTTGAATTTCCATAAACTATTCCAGGATATTGGAGGAATTGACCGAGCGAGCTTCCTCATAGAGTCTGTGATAGACCTGAGACTATAGGAGGAGTGACCGAGTGAGCTTCCTCAGAGAGTCTCTAGACCTTGGGGCTATAAAAGGGTTAGACTGCATGATCTTCCTCAGAGAGTCCCTAACTACCCTAGACTATAAGGGTAATTGACCGAGCGATCCTACCCAGAGAGTCTTATAAATTAGTATGACCAAACCAAAGGGGTTGGGATGAGTGAACTTCCCAGAGGGTTGTTTGTACTTCTTGGTTTAGACCTGAGGGGTTGGCTTCGAGTACTTCCCAGAGGGGTTTCTATTGTGGTTAGGTATTTGCTTCACTGCTGCTTGTTGTTCTGTGGATTGATTGCTGTTGTTTATCATCCTGTTACTGCTTACTGATTACTGCCATTGGTTTACTGTTACTTTTTACTGCTTACTACACTATTGCCTTCCATATTCTCACTGACTGTAAGGCACAAATCTTCGGGTGGTTTCCAACTAGGATTTAGTATCACACCCTATTTGTTCCATGATTTTGGGCCCAAACATACTATCTTGTTTCAGGTATAGACAAGGGAAAGCTCCCTTCGACTTCGGGTACTTGATTACATAGAGGAGGAGAGAATGGGACCAAGATTAGGATTGCGATGTTGAGTCGTGGTTTATCTTTTCTTTTGTACTTGTTTTGGTGCTATTGTATTTCAAGCATTTTGACCTGTTTGGCTGCTTCCCGAGATATGTATCATGCATCATTTTATATAAACATATGTGCTCCATTTTTTTTGTTTTAGACTTCCACTGTTTATTGTTGTTGTATATTTACTCCTTCCATTATTTTATGTGTTGTTTACTTCCACTGTGTATTCTGCCAATGAAGGCATAGTTTCCCCACTATCACACCCAAGGACGTCACTGCTAGTCGGCAGCCTTTGGCGTTTGGGGAAATGTTCTTGAGGCCATGTGACCAACCAGGTACGGGGAACCTCTGGGTGGCTTCCAAAACTGGGACATTACAATTACTGCTCGAGGAAAGTGGCATGGTGGTTTGACTATGAATAGTGGTGGAATAGAAATTTTTTCACACTAGGTGCATTTTTTTTGGTTCTCATGTGCGTGATTTGCAAGTAACTGTTAGGAAGAGGTGATACATGTATTAGGGTTTCAGAGAGGTAAGTAATGGTGGTCGAGGAAACTATGGTTGTAGAGATTATGAGGGACATATGAGAGAATAGGGGAATGAATATAAAATGAAATAAAAAAGGGAAGGATTTCAAATCTAGAAAATCATCCTGAGGGGGGGGGGTGGTGTGCACCACATCAGAAAGTGGGGAGGGGGTTGTTAGTTGAATTCCACCCTTTCGAAAAAAAAAATATTTTTTAAAATGTTAAAAGAAAAACTAATTAAAAAAGATGAGTGTGAGGCCACTGGAAATATGGAGGCACTTGATATAATTCATTAGTGGTTATCTCCATTAAACATTTGAATAATTGATATAATTAATAACATTATAAAATATTAGTGTTATCTTTTGTCACTGATTCTTATTTATGATGTAAGTCCTTCGTGCGATATCCAATTGAATATTTGTTACCAGTAGTGTGACCCTGAACTTGAGACGGTATTTTTAAGACTGATGTTGGATATCATTTTTAAACTCAGGGCTTGGGTCAAAGAAACACTAAATAATAATAAAATTATTATTATCATGGGAACTTGTACTAGACACATCTCCCTCATATTGTGTCGGAATGATAAACCGTCTGCAAAATCATGACCCTAAAATTATTTTTGACATTTGAATGTCAATTATGGGTACTTGAATAGATATCAAGTTGTAGGCCCCATGAAGCCCTATTTGGGCATATTGCGACAAAATATGACTTTTTCATTAGGTGTTTGATTGTGGTAAATTAATAGTCGATTTGGTGTATTTTTTATGAGGATCACAACAGTTTGATCGGTGTATTTAATTTTAGGATTGAGGCATGGGATAGATGAACCACCGTTCATGCGCAATGCTATGAAATGGTGTTTCGTCATATGGTGTTCGATTTGGGAAAGTGAAAAGTCGTTCATTTGATGTTTTCCTAAATGATCATAATGGTTTGATCCATTTGGTTATCTAGGGTCAGCTGAGGAGTTAAGTATGTAATTTCACATTTTCTCCTTTCAGACTAGCGACGATCATTGTGCAATTTTCATCCTTTCAGAAGGATGTGACATGTACTCTAGGACTCCAGTTCCATTTCGAGGGGTACAGTGCATAGTTTAGTACTGTGAGTAGGGATAGATAGATGACTAGGTGATGATGTAGGGTCGCACGTTGTGTGGTCCCCACATGCATCTTGTACCCCTTTATGAATCTTGTATATCTCATAACATCTTCCATTGGACACATATTTTGTCCCAAGAGTAGCATATCCTGAGTGTTTTCCATGTAGAATGTCATGGTTCCATCTATAGTGGATTTTGAGATGTGATGCAATATTTTCTATACATGATTCCAATTTGATGAAATGCTCGACGGTGGCTGTGATCAGGAAGGTTCCTCTCGGATTTCTGATAGGTATCATCCAGTAGGGATATCTAGTGTAGTTTCTCAATGCTTTCTAATAGATACCATCAGGGAGGGATGGCCAGTGAATTTCCTCGATGCATTCTAAGAGGTACCATCCAACAAGGATGGCCAGAGCAGTTCCAGGCTTACCCTCTAGCTGGGCTGGGCAGTGGGTTCCCTGATGGAATTTCTAGGGTAACCATCTAGTTGGGCTGGGTAGTGGGTTCCCCGATGGTTTTTCTGGGTACCCAACATCGCACCACCCTTTTGCATCGTTGGGAAGTGGGTCCTTTCAATGAATATTTCGAGGAAATACCCTCCAACGGATTACCCTTTAGTAGGGTTGGGCAGTGGGTCCCCATCAACTTCTAGGTGATGATCCCCCTTGACGTACTGGGGCCCGGATAATCGATGACGAGAGTTGAACCCTCCCTATGAGTCAGGAATGGGTCTTAGACCTTGATACACGACCTATCGACTAAGTATCATAGTGAATAGATGTATTTTTATGTATGGTTGGACTCTCCAGAAAGATGGATGTTTTTCCACCAAGATGTGTCCTTGTTACATGACCTAAAACTGTGCGGGTGAGATAGTGCCACCAAAAACAGATGGTATCAAAGTGAAGTGATTTATTCCCTTTGACTTTCATTTCATTGTATTCAGGTGGGTTGTTAGTAATCGATGGTTGTTACTTCTGAGAGTATTGGTGGATCTTTTCATGGGCTGATATGTGATATGGAGATCCCCTTACTCTCGCCTTAGGGTTTCTTTAATTGAACACACACACACACACACACATATTCTATTTCAAGTTCCCACTACTTTGGTTTTGGTTTCTCTCTTTACAGGAGAGGCAAAGACGCCCATGGAATACGACATGCATTTTTTGTCAAACTTCTCATGGTTGGATGAGTCTATTATGCTACTATAGGTAGTAAAGACTCGACGAGAAGTTCAGCTTCTTACCTTTTCTAGATCCTTGTGTTTAGACGAGCATACTTAACTCTCTTGTTGGGATGAGACACAATAATTTTACAATACCTTTTCATATCTACTTCTTTCGTTTTCTAGGTATCTCTTATGGCTCCCACTTCACATTTTATGGGTGTCCTACTGAGTATTCTCATACTCACCCCTATATGGGATTTTCACGCACATGTCATGCCTTATGATGATGAAGAATAAGTTAATAATGACTTCATAGGAGTATAGGTATTCATGTTCTTGGACATCATATGGTGGTCATATATTGGGATCTAGGAACGGGGCTCTCACAACTGTTTACTTTTTTAGTTACTGCAAGGGTGCATTACTATAAATTTAGGCTATATCTACGGAACTATAGCCACAGTTTTATAGGTCCATGGTTATAGATTTTTTTATTTACATGGTTTAATTAAAGCTCCGTGGGTATATCATGACTATTAATTTTTTGTCCTAATCATTATCAGGATCCTCCTCCCCCACTGATTTACAACCCTATCACTACGCAACCCTCCTCCCCAAAGATCTCACCTTCTCCCCGACGACTTCTCATACTCCCCGACAACCTCTCGTCCTCCTCAACGACCACTCTCATAGTGGAACCCTCCTACCCAACAACCTCTCTCATAGTGGAGGCCTCCTTCTCGAAGAACTCTCTTACCGTGACACTGTCCTCTCCAACAACCTCTATCACTACGACGCCCCCATCCCTGATGCTTCCAATCAATGCCACCCTCTATAGTATTTTATGGTTTTATTTATGATTTTAATCACACTATTGTTGTCACAATAGATCATTATTGGATAAAGGATCATGATTTCAATCACACTATTTTCTTCCAAAGATATATTCCACTAAATTTGGCCTTTAAAGACCAAACGTTCATGATTTATTCGTCACTAGAAAATAAAACCGACCAATCTTTATAATATTATATATCTGTATTAATATTTTTATTTCAGGTCTTGTGTGAGGTACATATTCTATCCCAAAATCATAAATTTGGGAATGTATATATCACTCAAAGAAACATTAGATACATTTTCATTTTGATACCACTTCATCTTCTTCTATAACCAATGAGGAACTTCTACTAATGTTTGATACTTATGAGGATATTTTTGTTCAGAACACACCCTTTTATCATGAAAAACTAAAAAAAATATTTTTATATGTATTGAAATGTGGTTTAAGCTATTGATATCCTCTTTTATGGTCTTAGAAGTCTCCTCTCAGTGTACCCTAGTGGCATAGTAAGCATCCTTGTGTCTATATTCATCACACCAAAAACAATAAAAGTTAAAATAATAATATTATGATGGAAAAAATATTTCCTATATTTTTTTCTTCCCTATGAAAAATCATTATCCATGTAGTAATTATTTTTTGATTTGACTAAATTTTTACCATGAACACACCAAATATATTGTGTCATTATCCGATTTCTGACAACTTTATATTTAGACTATTAAAATTAACCTAATTTCACTTTCTTCTAGATATTTTAGGCCCATGTTCTGCCATGAGGCATCGTTTATTCTCCATTTTATCACATTACATATTATATTATTCTTTTTTATGGTGAAACACCTTTGGAATAGAAATATTCACTTTTAGCTAAAAATCATAGGATATATTTTTCTTCAACTATAACTTGTTTCTTTGAGTAAACAAATTTCATGTCATTTTTAAAGAGTAATTGTCATTAATTAAACTTACACAACCAAAAACTAACTTCTATATCATGTTAATAATCCCCCCAAACCTATTAATTTAAATTATTGTCAAAACCATCATTGATTCACACTCATTCCTCCAAATTGAGCTTAAGATCCACTATTTTTCTGTGTCACCAAAAATTTCAATTATAAATTTTTTATATGTGCTTTCATTTCTGAATAATCAACCAATTATTATTGAATATATAGATTTGGGTTAGAAAATAATATATTTTTATTCATTTTTTTATCCCTCTATTTGTGATGTTATTGAAGGGATACCTCAAACAAACCTTTCAAATCTACTCACCCTAATTGATCATTGTTATTACTATCACTATTGTTAATTAATATTCTATCGGTAACATTCACTAATGCATATTAACCATGATACCTAAAATTATCAACTTCTTCCACTTTATACTCCTCTAAACTTCCATATTTCTGAGACAAAAGATTTTTATTCTTGACGAGTTTCCATTTCAGTTATCTCTTGGTTTTATAGCTTTTAATAAAAAAATATTCATGAAAACCTCATCATCATCATCTTGAAGGTTTTTAAAACACTTAATAATGAGGTGACATACCTTGACACACCAGAAACAATCAACTGGAAGCTTGACTTTGAATTTTCATCTTCGCTTCTTCTAGTTTTTGGAAAAACTTATATCACAGATTTTACCACATCTTCTTCTGAAAAAACATTAATAAAGAATGTATCAATTTACTTGAATAAAAATTCCTATGATTTTTTCTTTTCTCATGTATCATTATCATCATTTCCTATTTTATGTATGACATGTGTTCTTTGAAGGATATAATGAGATACATCCTTCGGTTCATTTTCTTCAATTATAGACACATTAGGATTAAACCATCATCGAAGTATCCCCATGATTCATTTCTGGATATTTTTTTCTACAATATATTCCCCCAAGAACTTTCATGTCTTCATAAAAATCATTTAGATGATTGAATAACACCTCAAACGTTTTGGTCAAACTCACCTTTATATTTTCATATTTATTAAATGTTTCATGTATCATTATATAAACCAGAACAAATCACTCCTTTAGTAGAATAATCATATATGAGTATACGGTCCTACAGATATACTAAATATAATGATATTTTTACTCTTCCTATAATATAAATCACATATTTTTTTTCATAGTAATTCTTCACTCATAGTTTAGTGTATCAGTTATACTTCTCAAAATTCTCCCCTGATGAATTCTTAGAACATTATCTTTAAATTTTCAGATTTCTTCTTCTCTAAATCCCAAATTAATATCATTTCCATAAATGTTATAGAAACATCCATAAATTTAGATTCCATGTATGTTATCATAAAAAGTTATAATTGAAAAGTCATATTCAAAGTTGTATTTTTCATTGTGATCTGATGAAAATCATCATTGTTGGGTAAATAGAAATTAAAAAGGAATTGTATGTGTTTTTAAAAGAGGAAAATGTCTTAGATAAGTATAATTCATAGATTGGATTCCTCCTATTAAAATTTATAATCCATGAATTCTTATTCCACTTTATCCTTTGGTAATATACCACTTCATCGAACTTCTAAAATTTCTTACAAAATGAAAATATCACACTCTTGTCTAACGCTCATTAGAGATAGTTTATTCTGAAGGGAAGGGTTTATATTTAATTTATTCATTTATATTACCATAATATTTTGTGGGTCCTCATATTTGTTTTTTTGTATGGGGGATGGGCTAATTTTTATGATTTTTTATATTCCATTTATAACTTCATTATCTTGGGTTTGGTGTTGTGAGTTTGGTTTGAGGGTACTAGATGTTGTATATTTATGATTCTTTTTTATTCCACATTGTTAGTTTTATCATCCCTTTATTATTACAATGTTTTATTACATTAACTTTTTTTTAAATCATGATTCCTTATACTTATATATTATAATAAAATGATGAATATATATACTACCAATACTATGTGTTATCCTAGGGGAAAAGGGGGTTATTTTTGAAAAACAATTGAAGAACTAAAATCCAGATTGATGATGAAGTGTGTGGAAAGATGAAATTTTAAATTGAATCTTTATTGTGCTATCTTTAGTTATTTTTTGCTGAATATATGATTCAATGTTGCATTCATGATATTATTTTGTATCATATGTGTAACAATAATTGATTTAATAATGGTAATATATGTTAAATTAAAATAAATATAGGAACTATAGATTCAATAACATGGAAATTTTTTCTAAGTCTTGTTCTCTTGAGATGAATTTGAGGGTTGGTTCCTACTTAAAATGACAGTTCCTTCATTTTATTATAAAAACCTTAGCTTCGATGAGGTATATTTATCATATCTATGTGATATTAAGAGTTTTTATTAGTCACTTGAGATTATTCATTAATTTTCAATCCTTTTTCCTCCCATAGGATGATGCCCTTCATTTTTGGGTTGGGTAGATAGAAGTTTTTGGGAAGAAGAGAGGGGAAAATGTTTCTTTTTAGGGTAATTCCATAATATGTTCATAGGATGAGGTGTGCAAGACATTAAGAGATATGTGGGATTGTTTATGATAGGGTTGGGTAAGTCTTAGCAATGGGATTCATGATATATTTTGTTTATGATTTAGGCATTGGATTTGATGTGTGGGAAAGTTGTTGGAATTGGGTTTCATTGCCAACTTAAATTATTGGTTATTCCAACCATTTTATTTTGTTTCTTCCCTCTTAATTATTTGGGTGTCGTATAGGGTATATATATATGAATACCTACATGGGATTTTAATATACATTTCATGTCATTTACAGATGGTAGAAAGATATAATTTTAATTTAGTGGACCTAGTATTATTGAATCTTAGTAGTTCATGGTGGTGTTGAGAATGGTTGGTGGTCAAATCTTGCTAACCTGAGCCAATATCTACCATTTTATTTCCTTTATAGATGTTTTTAGGTACAGGACTCCATTTCATTTATGTTATGGAAATTATTTTTCCCCTTATACATTTGTATTACCTTTCTATTCATCGATGTAATTTCTATAGAATTTTTCATATAGTGATTACTATATAGAAGGCGTGCAGGTGGGGGGCAATGGGGGTGCAGGTGGGGGAGGAGGGAGGGTAGTGGGGGGGATGGCAGTTGGGGGGTGAAGTTGTGGGGGGGGGGGGGTAGTTGGTGTGAAGGGTGCATGGTGGGGGGACAGTGTGTGGGGGGTAGAGGGGGTGAAGGTGGTAGTGGGTAGTGTGCAGGAGGCAGGGAGGGTGCATGCGGTTTGGGGTGCATTGGGTGTCCAAGAGGGCGGTGTCCAGGTGGGAGGGTGGGTGGGTCTATGGTGAGGGGGTGTCAATGGGGAGGGTTGTTTAGGATGGGGGGTCCAAGGGGAGGGGTTAAGGGGTTTGGGGGGTATTGTGCAGGGGGATGGGATGCCCAGGAGGGGGGGAGTCCTGGGGGTGAAGGGGGAAGGGGAGACTGTGATATGGGTAGTTGGGCGGTGGGGGTGCAGGTGGGGGGGGGGGGGGTGCAGTGTGGGGTGAAGGTTTGGGGGTTGTTGAGAAGAAGGGGGCGAGGGGGGGAGTGTGCAGGGGAAGTAGTGGTAAAGGGGGTCGGAGGGTGGTCATGTGCAGGGGCGGGGAGGGGGCAGGTGGTGTTGGGGTGAAGGGGATGTCCAACAGGGGTGTCTAGGGGGAGGGTGGGGAGGGGTGTACAAGGGGGTTAAGGGGGCAGTGTGTAGGGGGTAGGGGGTGCATGGGAGGGGGTTTCCAGGAGGGGTGTCCAGGAGGGTTAAGGAAGCTTGGGGCAGTGTGTATAATGACCCATACTTTACATACATTGTTATTACTTCAGAATTGAAGCATACTTATTACAACGTATAACAAAAAGATGAAAGGACCATATAGGTATAGTGTATTTAGAAATTGGGAAACATAAACAACTGATTCATAAATCATCTACATCATCTCCCTTTTATTTTATCATATCTAGAGTCCCTTTTGGCATATCTTACTTAATACCCTTCTTCCTGACACAGGGAAAAGAAAACATACACAAGGGTGAGCTCAAATGCTCAGTAAGGGTAAACAAAAAAATATCAATCACATCATATTCATAAGAACATAAATTATTTGAAATCATAACTTGAAAAAGTGATCATAATATTATAACATGGGATAAATCATAGTACTGAAATGTAATCCCAATAATCATAACATTAAACATGAAACTTTGTGGCATACACAAAGCATAACCCATGTAAGAAAATGGGATTCTTAAAAATCGTTCCATCATAACGTAATCCATAAAAGATAAAAGGACTTCATAAAAATAATTCCATCATAACATAATCAAATCAGTGTAAAAATAGGGTTGTAAACAAAAACCTATATTATCTTAGACGGAAAATAATTTTGATAAAACGCTTGAACTCCATTCTTGAGGAAAATATTCTTTCTACTTCAAAAACATTTTCCTTTATTAAAATATCATATAATTTTAAACTAAAAGAAGTTGATTAAAAAAACTTGAAAACTTGTAAAGTAATATTCATGGAAATAATTTTCTAAAAATACATTCATGTTGTATAAGTTAAAAAAACATTCTTCTCGTACTTTTGCCGGAAAAGTCAAAAAGTATGTCGTACGAAAAACAGACAAAAGATTCATTTCATATCTTTTACTAAAAACTCATCGAAGGGTAAAATTGGATATAAAAAATTGTGGGAGGATAGAAATAATATTAAATATTGATGAAACAAGTATGTGGATGATAAATATTCCCCAGTAAATTCTGAAGTATAAACAATCTGAGATAAAAATGAGATAGTGAGATTTTCCCTTACCTTAGGTCCGATTTGCTTCGTACATGTCTGAACCTCCTGTATAATGATTTAAATACTGTTATTGACTTATTTTAGAATCGTAATCATTGTTATGATATCATATATGGTCATATTCTTAGTTTCTTATTAGTAATATTTCATTGTTTCTTGTTATTCAGGGGGTTATTGCTTTTTGTTCTTATGTGTGTTTTTTTGAATAAATTCTTATTCTTCTTTTAGGTTATAGATACCTCATTTCTAGAATGGTATTAGTGTAGTATATATCATGTATATTCATTAAATTCATTTATATAATCTTTATGCACTGAAGATCATTTAGAACAAGTCGCATCACATCGTGGAGACGGTAGGCCATACGTACGCACGAGCGATGATATCGTTCCCATGACCATGGAATTTTATTGAAGTGTGTGTATACTATTTCAGAATCAATATCACTTTACAATAATCATATATAGTTATTCTTTACACCATTATACCCATCTAAGTTAGGTGGTGGTGGAGAAACTAATTACACCACGGCGTGGAGACGGTATTCCGTACGTACGCACGCGCGATGATTTCATTTTCTGTAGGATGGATAAAAGGTGAAATAAGTTTGTTTCATATTTATAATAACATATATGAATATGAGTGATACTCATGTTATTACTTCATAATGAAACAACTAAATAAGAAGAAGTAGAATAAGAAATAAAGTTGAAAGAATCTGTAACGGATATTACCTCTTCTTTGAAGCGCCTCTTCTTAAACTACTCTTATGGTACTAAAGATGGTCTTTCAAGAGGATCAGGACCTATAGGTTGTTTCTTGGGAAGTGTAGAAGATAAATTGGTAGGGGTTGGCCAAGCTTGAAGGCTCAATGTGGTGTGAGGATGAGAGGGAGGAGGTTCCCTTTTATAAGGGAGAGAGGGGCACCATAGGAAAAACTTAAAATATTATTTTATTATAAAGTCATATTCGGTTTTTAATAGCTCCAAATTGATTTATTTAGAATATAAGGTGGGGATGGGTCGAAATACAATCATCCAATATATTTTCGACAAGTTTAGGTTATTATTTTAACCTTATCATCTAGATTTAACTCTAAGTAAAATAATTTAACTTTTACCGTGTCTTCTTGTTTTCTTACGCTATATGGTTAATAACCTTACTATAACAAGCCAAACGAACCTTAAGTTCTTTATTATTAAAATATATAACCTTATCTATGTCTTTTGGCCGTACCATAGATTTTTAGGAAAAAAATAACAATTAATAATATAATATTTGATTTAAAAACTATTTTATATCAATTTTGACACTATTTGGTAATTGATTTTTGTAAAAATCATAAAAACATGATTAGTTCTTAAAAAGTTAATTAAAGCAATAAAAAAATGTAATATTAACCTAGAAAATTATTTTAATTCATAAAAAGTCTCAAATTACATTTATTTGGGTATTTATAACATCAATTATGTTAATATTTCATTAATAATATAATTACTGCATCATCATTATGTCATAAATAAATTAAATTATTTAATATCTAAAAATTATAAATAAAATACCATTATGTAGGAATTATTTTTATATTTCTAACGAATATTTATAGTTGAATTAATCTTATGTATAACCTTATATTAAAAATGATTTAGTTATTAAAATTTGATTTTAACTATTTTAACCCTTCTTTAAATAAATTAATAATAAATGTCCTAATCTAATCCAAGTGGACCTAAATGGCCATATTTTATTCCTAAGGTTGTTATTGGTCGAATTAAACTTCTCCAATAGAATTATAACATGTGTTAGTTTAATAATAATATCATTTTTACCCTTAATTTCCCTATTTACTTTTAACCGTGGTAAATAAAAGTAAAAAGTTACTATTCACCAAAAAAAATTCATCTCATTGAACCACATTTTAGTCCTTGATATTATCTCTGTCTGTCGGATTTTCCAAATTTCACTCATAGAAGCGGTAAAATTAAGTTTTATATAAATTTGCTAATTCTCCTATGAGGTGGGTAAAAGACGGTGAAAAGTTCAATAAAATTTTTCTATATCTAAAATTATTATAAAATAACTCAGATGAATTAAATTGAACTTATATAGGTATTATGTATCAATTTTGACCTAAAAAAATTTAAATAAAATAAATAATTATTTAAATAAAAAGTCGGTTTGTAAATAGTAACCTAGTGTTTTCACTATTCATAAAAAATTGAATGTTTTCAGAAAAATACCAAAATTTCACCCTAGGATAATTTTGATATTCTGAATCCAAAAATGAAGTCCATTTTAAAAGATAAAAATTTATATAATTTCAAAAAGTGGGTATTACTATTCACAATGGCTAGTTTTAATAATATTTTAATAGCATATCGTTGTTTAGTGAAACTCGATATTGTGTACAACGCAAGCTATCGAGGAAGGTCGCGATTGCATGTAAAGCAAGCCAAGATAGTGTTGTGTGTAGTGAAAGATTACTTTTATGATGTATATAACATAATAACAAAATATTTCTCATAAAACTCTCAGGTGTTACATACTACCCCCCTTAAAATGAATTTCACCCTCGAAATTCGTCACTTTGTAACAAACAGATGAGGATAACTCTCCCTCATCAAATCCTCAAGCTCCCATGTAGCTTCTTCTAATTGGTGGTTCCTCCATAAAACATTCACCAACCGAGTGGTCTTGTTCTGTAGGAATTTTATGCTACGATCCAAAATCTCTTTCAGCTGTTCTTCATAAGAAAGATCTTGCTCCAACGGTACAACTTCTGAGCTGAGTACATGTGAAGAATTGGGTATGTACTTTCTCAGGAGATATACAAGGAAAAAATCGTGAAATTAAGAGAGATTTGGTGGAAGCTCCAATCGGTAAGATACCTTCCCAACACGATCCAGTATTTTGAAAGGACCGATATACCTAGGGCTCAACTTTCCCTTCATTCCAAATCTCATTACTCTCTTCCAAGGTGATATTCGTAAGAACACTTTATCAACCACTTCAAACTCTAGGTCTTTTCTTCAGTTATCGGAATAACTTTTTTGTCGACTCTGAGCTGCTCTTATGTGTTGTTGAATAGATCAGACCTTTTCTGCCATCTCATCAAAAAGATCAGGTCCTAATAGCTTTCTTTCCCCAACTTAATCCCAGCAAGTTGGAGTTCAGCATTTCTTTCCATAGAGAGTTTCATAAGGACCCATCTAAATACTGGAGTGAAATATATTATTATAAGAAAGTTACACCAAAGGTAGGTGTTGATCCCAACCACCTTTGAAATCCATATATCAAGTTCATAACATATCTTATGGAGTTTGAATTGTTCTCTCAGACTGACCATCTGTCTGAGGATGATAAGTAGTGCTAAAACACAACTCTGTATCTAGAGTATGCTGAAGAATTCTCCAGAACCTCGAGGTAAACCTCAGATCCTGATCAGATATAATGGAAAGTGGTACAACATGCAATCTTACCACTTCCTTTACATATATCCTGGCAAGCTGATCAAGAGAGAAATCCTCTCTAATAGCAACGAAGTGTGCCGACTTTGTAAGACGATCAACTATGACCAAGATAACATTATTTCCATTAAATGTTTTAGGATGTCCAGTGACAAAGTCCATGGTAATGTTTTTCCATTTCAATTCTCGTATGGGTAATGGTTGTAACATCCCCTTACACTTATATCTCTAAGCTTTAACTTGCTAACAAACCAAGCATCTAGAGACATATTCAGCAATATCTCTTTTCACGCCATCCCACCAGAAGTACTCTTTTAGGTCCCTCTACATCTTCGTGCTTCCAGGGTGAATAGAGAATGAAGAACTATGAGCCTCATCCAGTAGCTCCTTCTTTAATTCTGGGATAAGAGGAACACAAACTCGAATCCTGAACTTTATTATCCCATCACAATCAAGGTTGAATTAAGGAGGATTTCTCAGCATCTTTTGTAACTCTACATCTTCTTTTTGTGCCTCTTTAATCTTCACATGTATAGATGGCTGAACATTCATTTGAGAAAGATAAGATTTTTCCCCTTCCATTATAATTTCAAGATCCATCCTTTGTAAATCCATAAATATTGGATCTTTTGTGATCCGCATCCTGGATAAGCTAGCATGGTCTTGTCGACTTAATGCGTCTTCCACCTTGTTTTCTTTCTAGTGTGGTAATGAATTGAGCAGTCTTAAAACTTAATCACCTCGAACCATCTTATTTGGCACATATTAAACTCCTTTTGTGTGAAAATATACTTTAATATTTTATGATCAGTATAAATATCACATCTTTCACTATAAAGATAATGCCTCCAAATATTTAATGCAATGATTACTGCAGTTAACTCCAAATCATGTGTTGGGTAATTTTTCTCATGGATTATTAACTGTCGTGAGGTATAAGCTATCACCATATCATTTTTCATGAGAACACACCCCGGCCCCTTCTTGGATGCATCACTGTAGATCACAAACATTTCTGTACTACAACGTAGTGTGAGCACAGGTGGAATGGATAACCTTCTTTTTAACTCCCTGAAATTCTCTTCACATTCCTCTGTCCACACGAACTTAACTCCTTTTCGAGTCAACCTGGTGAATGGATTAGATAATCAGGAAAAATCATTCACAAAACGTCGATAATATCCATCCAAACCAAGAAAAATTTTGATCTCAGTTACTGTTGTTGGTCTCGACCATCTTTCAATAACCACTGTTTTTTTGGATCCACAGATATCCCCTCTTTTGAGATTATGTGACCAAAAAATAAAACTTTTTGATGCCAAAATTCACACTTGGTAAATTTGGAATAAAGCTTCTCCTTTCTCAGGGTCTTCAATACAATTATCAAGTGATCTTCATGTTCTTCCTTGATCTTTTAATAGACAAGAATATAGTCTATAAAGACCACCACAAACTGATCAAGATAGTCTCTAAATACTCTATTAATCAGATCCACGAAGATAGCAGGGGCATTAGTAAGACCAAATGGCATCACTATAAATTCATAGTGTCCATACCTTGTACGGAAAGTCGTCTTTGGTATATCTTCCCTTTTGACCCTTAATTGATGATACCCTGAATGTAGATCTATCTTGGAAAAGTATTGAGATCCGCCTAGTTGGTCAAATAAGTCATCAATACGTGGGAGAGGATATTTGTTCTTGATAGTGATCTTGTTATGTTCTCGATAATCAATGTAGAGTCTCATTGATCCATCTTTCTTCTTAACAAACAGAACATGTGCCCCCCATGGTGATGGACTAGGGCGTATCAATACCTTATCAAGATTCTCTTGGAGTTGCTTCTTCAATTCCTGCGACTCAATTGGGGCCATTCTATAAGGTGTCTTTGAAATAGGCAAAGCACCCGGTACGAGTTCTATTGAAAACTAAAATTCACGATTTGGTAGATGACCCGACAATTCCTATGAAAAGACATCACCAAACTCCCGTACAATGGGCATATTCTTAATCGTGAGTTTCTCACCAACCATTTGAGATAAATAACATTCAATTAGTTGAATCAAGACCCAAAATATGGAAGAAATTTCCACTGGAAGGTTATGTTCATCCTTGCATCGATAGATGATATTAGATTGATCTGGAATATGAAATGTGACTTCCCTTCTTTGGAAATTGATATGATCTCCATAAAAATAAAGCCAATCCATGCCAAGAATCACATCAAATTTCACTATAGGAAGGATCACAAGATATTCAGGAAGCACTTTCCCAAAAACTTCAATTGGAGACGAATTGTAAAGTTTTGATGCGACTGTTTTTCCATTAGAAGTTGTTAAAGATAACTCAACATCCAATTGTTGAGGTAATACAGGGATAACCATAGAAAATTCATCAGAAATAAAAGAGTGCATGGATCCAGAATCAAATAAAACATTTGCTACTTTAGAGTGGATGGTAAGTGTTCCTTTGACCACTTTGTTATCATACTCCACATCCCTGATAGAAATCATGTGACTTTCCTTTGTCTTTAGCCTTAATATTTTGTTGATGTTGATCATCATCAACAACCCTTGGATTAGGGCATTGATTAGAATAATGCCCCATTTCCATGCACTTGTAACATTTAAGTGTAGGAGGTGCACTCTGTGTAGCCTTTTCTTTGTTCGCATCACTAGACATCTTCTTCCCATCATTGAAGTATTCAAATGCCCGATGACCTTCCTTTCCACATTTGAAACATTTAATTGTCCCTTTAAGATAACTCGCTCCATGTTTCTTTCCACACATTGAGAATAAGGGAAAACTCATCTTCTTTTCAGTGTGCTCTTTAGATTTTCCTTTGAATTCAATTTTACTCTTCTTATCAAACCCATATGACTGATGGGTTACTCCAATCTCCATTTCAACATTAAGAGCACATTGAACAGTTTTCGCATAGCTACTGAAGTCCCTTATGACTAACGCCCTTCGAAGACTTGGTTTTAAGCCACTAAAGAATCGATCGATCTTACTCTCAGGTTGGATAATAATTCTAGAAGTTTACCTTGCAAGTCTTTTAAAATTTGCTTCATAGGTACCAACATATTCATCATCCTTTTTCTTTAGTTCAATAAACTCCTTCTCCATCTTTGATCGAAGAAAACGAGGTAAGTACTTATTGAAAAATAAGTTCTTGAACTTGTACAATTCCATTGATTCAATTTCACCTCTTGGCCTCGTATTATTGATAAGATTCCACCATTGATCAGATTCACCTTCCAAACAATAAACTGCTAAGATGAATTTATCATGTTCAGGACATTGAAGAACTAAAAATATCTTTTCAGTGGTACTAATCCAATGTACATCCACTAGTGGATCGGTAGACCCGCTGAATGAGGGTGGACGCTTCCTCATGAAGGATTCAACAAAATGTTGCTCATTCCATTGCTCGTTTGGAAGTAATGCATGATTCATAGCTTGAGAAAGTTGTGTGAGTATGGATTCAAGATTTTGAATTACATCTCCCATAACATTTGGTTTCTCAAGGGGACAATCATTTCATTGCCCGTCGCATTCTGCATTATCACGGTTCCTTCAGATTCCTGCCATTGACTAAAACCAAGAAGAATAGTGTGAGCAACACTAATTATAATAGGAAAACCACATAATCAAGAATAAAATTTCATACTTAAGGTATTATCATAGGTTGTTCATGGATATTTTTAAAACACTAAGGTTGTGTACTATCCTTAGACTTATCCTTAGGGTTCTTACTAAGGATTTCACATCCTAGTTTCCATAGGTTGACTATAAATTTCCTCTGACACCAACTATAGCAGTATGGAATTAATTCCAGTGGACTATAATAGATACCTATCAGGGCACTCCATGGGCGGCTACACCCCCTGGGCAGGACACACCACCATCCCCAGTGGCAGCCATTTCCTCATGAAGCCCTTGGGTGGAGATCCATGCTTCGTCCAACGCTCACATGTGAGAGTTCCCAAGGATCGGATTCATTCCTACCTCCTTTGCCTTTGATACCAACTATAACAACCCATACATTACATACATTTTTATTACATCAGAATTGAAGCATACTTATTACAACATATAACAAAACCATGAAAGGATCGTATAGGTATAGTGTCTTTATAAACTGAGAAACATAAAGAACTGGTTCATAAATCATCTACATAGTCTCCCTTTTATTTTGTCATATCTAGAGTCCCTTTTGGCATATCTTACTTAATACCCTTCTTCCTGACTTGGGGAAAAGAAAACATACAAAATGGTGTGCTCAAATTCTCAGTAAGGGTAAACAAAAGAAATATCAATCACATCATATTCACAAGAACATAACATTTTGGAAATCTTAACCTGCAAAAGAGATCATAATATTATAACATGGGATAAATCATAGTAGTGAAATTTAATCCCAATAATCATAACAAAAAACATGAAACTTTGTGTAATACACAAATAATCATAGATAATCATTTCTTAGTAGTCAAGACTCATTTCCAATACTATCTTAGTGGACAAAGTCTATTTCTGAACCGAGTTCACTCCTCGTTTCAGTCCGGTATCACAAAACCGGATTAAACTGCCATTCCAGACATGTATATCTCATGAGATATAAATCTTTACCCAATTAGTTGGAGGGAGATATAGGTCCCACCCATCTCATAATGAAACCATTCTTATGTGTGCCACAAAATCATAAATCATACATCATAGCATAACCTATGTAATAAAAAGGGATTCTTAAACATCATGCCATCATAACATAATCCATATAAGATAAAAGGACTTCATAAAAATAATTCCATCATAACATAATCAAATTAGTTTAAAAATGGGTATATAAACAGAAACCTATATTATCTTAGATGGAAAATATTTTTGATAAAACTCTTGAACCCCATTCTTGAGGAAAATATCATTTCTACTTCAAAAACATTTTCCTTTCTTAAAATATAATATAATTTTAAACTAAAAGAAGTTGATAAACAAAAAACTTGAAAACTTGTAAAGGGAGATTCATGGAAATAATGTTCTAAAAATCCATTCATGCTGTATAAGTTAAAAAAAACATTCTTCTCTTACTTTTTCCTGAAAAGTCAAAAAGTACCTCATATGAAAAAAATGACAAAAGATTCCTTTCATATCTTTTACTAAAAACTCACCGAAGGGTAAAATAGGATTTAAAAATTGTAGGATGATAGAAATAATATTACATATTGAGGAAACATGGATGTGGATGATAAATATTCCCCAGTAAATTCTGAAGTATAAACAATCTCGGATAAAAATGAGATTGTGATATTTTCCCTTACCTTAGCTCAAATTTTCTTCGTACCTGTCCGAGCCTCCGATAAAATGATTTAAATAATGTTATTGACTTATTCTAGAATCGTACTCATTGTTATGATATCATATATGGTCATATTCTTAGCTTCTTATTAGTAATATTTCATTGTTACTTGTTATTCGGGTGTTTATTGCTTTTTGTTCTTATGCGTTTTTTGTCGAATAAATTTATATTTATATTTTAGGTTATATATACCTCATTTACAGAATGTTATTAGTGTAATATATATTATTTTTATTCATTAAATACATTTATATAATTATTATGCAATGAAGATCATGTAGAACGAGTCGCATCACATCATGGAGACGGTAGGCCGTACGTACGCACGAGCGATGATATCGTTCCCATGATCGTGGAATTGTATTGAAGTGTATGTATAATATTTTAGAATCAATATCACTTTACAATAATCATATATAGTTATTCTTTACACCATTATACCCATCCAAGTAATGTGGTGGTGGAAAAACTGATTACACCACAGCGTGGAGACGGTATTCCGTACGTACGCACGCATGGTGATTTCATTTTCCGTAGGATGGATAGAATGTGAAATAAGGTTGTTTAATATTTATAATAAAATATCAGTATATGGGTGATACTGATGTTATTACTTCATAATGAAACAACTAAATAAGAAGAAGTATAAGAAGAAATAAAGTTGAATGAATCGGTAACAGACATTACCTCTTCTTTGAAGCACCTCTTCTTAACCTCCCCTTATGGTACTAAAGATGGTATTTGAAGAATACCAAGACCTCTAGGATGTTTTTAGGGAAGTGGAGAAGATAAATTGGTAGGGGTTGGCCGAGATTGAAGTCTCAAACTGGTGTGAGGAGGAGAGGGAGGAGGTTCCCTTTTATAAGGGAGGAGAGGGGAACCTTAGGAAAAACTTAAAATATTATTTTATTATAAAGTCATATTCAGTTTTTAATAGATAAAAATAGATTTATTTAGAATCTAAGGTGGGTATGGGTCGAAATACTCTCACTAAATTGATTTTAGACAAGTTTAGGTTACTATTTTAACCTTATCATTTAGATTTAACTCTATGTTAAATAATTTAACTTTTACCGTGTCTTCATGTTTTCTTACAGTATATGATTAATAAACTTACTATAACAAGCCAAACGAACCCCATGTTGATAATAGTTAATATATATAACCTTATCTAAGTAATTTGGACTAACCTTATATTTTTAGGAATAAAATAAAAATTAATAACATAATATTTGTTTTAAAAACTATATTATGTCAATTTTGACACTATTTCGCAATTGATTTTAGTGAAAATCATAAAAGCATGATTAGATCGAACAAAGTTAATTAAATCAATAAAAACATGTCATATTAACCTAGAAAATTATTTTAATTCATAAAAAGTCTCAAATTATATTTATTTGGGTCTTTATAATACCAATTATGTTAATATTTCATTAATAAGATAATTACTACATCATCACTGTGTCATAAATAAATTCAATTATTTAATGTCTAAAAAATATAAATAAAATAACATTATGTAGTAATTATTTTTAGATTTATAATGAATATTTATAGTCGAATTTATCTTATGTATAACCTTATATTAAAAACGATTTACTTATTAAACATTGATTTTAACTATTTTAACCCTTCTTTAAATAAATTAATAATAAATGTCCTAATCTAATACAAGTGGACCTAAATGGTCATATTATATTACTAAGGTTGTTTTTGGTCTAATTACACTTATCCAATAGAATTAAGACATGTTTTAGGGTAAGAATAATATCCGTTTTACCATTAATTACCTTATTTACTTTTAACCGTGGTAAATAAAAGTAAAAAGTTACTATTCCCCAAAAATTATTTTCATTTCATTGAACCACATATTAGTCCTTGATATTTACTGTGTCTCTCGAATTTTTGAAATTCCACTCACAGAAGCGGTAAAATTAAGTTTTATATAAATTTGGAAATTCTCCTAGGAGGTGGGTAAAAGACGGTGAAAAGTTCAATAAAATTTTTATATATCTAAAATTTTTATAAAATGACACCAATGAATTAAATTAAACTTATATAGGTATTATGTATCAATTTTTAACTAAAATAAATTTAAATAAAATGAATAATTATTTAAATAAAAAGTTTGTTTTTAAATAGTAACCTAGTGTTTTCACTATTCATCAAAAATTGAAAGTTTTCAGAAAAATACCAAAATTTCACCATAGGATAATTTTGATATTACGAATCCAAAAATGAATTCCATTTTTAAAGATAAAAATTTATAAAATTTCAAAAAGTGTGTATTACTATTCATAATGGCCAGTTTTAATAATATTTTAATAGCATATCGTTGTATAGTGAATCTCGGTATTGCGTACAACGCAAGCTATCGAGGAAGGTTGTGATTACGTGTAAAGCAATCCAATCTAGTGTTGTATGTAGTGAAAGATTCCTTTTATGATGTATATAACATAAAAACAAAATATTTCTCATAAAAATATCGAGTGTTACAGTGTGCAGGGGGTGTGGGGGTGCAGGTGGGTGACATGGAGGGGGTAGGGGTGTTTGAGTGTGGGGGGGGGGGTCCAGGAGGGAGGGTGGGGTGTCCAAGGGCGATGGGTGTCAATGAGGGAGTATAACAACCCTTCTTTTTTATTACACACTTAAACCTGATTTGTTACATAAAACCTTCACTTGATACAACATGGAACATCAATAGGCCTAGTGTATTTGGGGATTAGGAACATTAAATAAAAACATAAAACATAGAACACAACATCTTATTTAAAACTTCCTTTACATGACCACTACATTCCCTCGTACTTAGCATTGCATGGGATAACCTGAGGACATGCATAAGAAAAGGGTGAGCTATAAATCCCAGTAAGGGAATAAACATGGAATAACATGAGGAATAGAATACATGTCAGACAATTCTCATATCAATAGAGCACAATAGAAACATGAACATAAAGTCATGATAAAGCATGATAATCATAACATGGAAATGTGGAAACAACACTTAACATGGAATTAGCATGAGCCAAGGCTCATTGCACATCGAGTATGAGTAAAACCTAATTGCACATGAATCACGAGTAAAACCTTGTTTCACTTGAATTATCATGATTCGACACCCATTGTACATGATGTATCGTGACACTATATTTACCCAATGCATTGGAGCGCTATCAGGGCACACCCTTCTTAAACATTTCATTTCATGCATAAGTGTGCCACAAGAATCATACAGCATTGAATCAATCATCATAATTTATTCCATGATAAAGGTATGTGTAATAAATAAATGAATATTAATAATCAATAATTAAATTTTCATAAATGTGGATACCCTTGATAGAGAAATGGGCATGTAATTCACTACACAATAACATTGGCTTGGAAAATTGTAGTGCAATTTCGGCAACATAAGGACGTGAAATAAAAACTCATAAAAAATGGTTGATAAGATAGAAAGGGTTTTCCCATCATATTTTAATGAAATGGACAGTAATAGGGTCATTTAGATACATTTCCCAACAAAGGTAATAGAATTTAGATACACATTTAAAAGAAATTACTTGGATGTAAAAGAGGAGAGAGAAATACCCCATGGAATTTTGGAATGGTAACAGGTGTACATGGGCATCATTAATGAGAGAAAAAGGGGTATTCCATCATACCAAAATAAATATGGCAGTATGGGGGTGGTGAGAAATCATACCCCAACAATTGTAATTGAAAAAATGGCATAACAACTTAAAGAAAATTGGACAAAAATGAGAAAGGAAGAAATCCCTTACTTGGAAGTGTGATCCCAAGGGCTTGAGAGAGGCTTGAAAGAGGCTTCTTCGGAGATTTAGGCACCTTGGGAGGATTATAGAGAGACGAGTTCAGGGGTTGGTCAAACCCCAAAGGCTTTGAGTGAAGAAGATGTGTGATCGTGGGTGGGTTTATGTAGGAAAGGAGACATAATTCATTATTATTTTGGTTTGGGACACCTCCCATTAAACTAAAAAAAACCACAAACCAGTCCATGGTATTTGACCATGGTTCATGCCAAAGGGGAGTGGAAAAATAATATTTTATGAGGCCAATGGCCGAACTTCTTAAAATTATATGGTTTCTTCTGTGGAGATGAGTCACACTCTTATGGAAAATAATTCAAAAAGACAAAATGTTTTCTATGTCTTGGAGGGTCCACAAAATATTTTTAAAATAAATCAAAAAACCCAAAATAAAATTATTTTAATGTTAAAACATATATTTTCCTAAAATAATGTTTATATTGTTTTATTACATCACTATTGGGTCATTATGATGTCATAAAACACATTATATATTTAAATAATATTTAATTTTTACCCAAAAATTTGACTGTCTCAGAAAATTATGAAAAATTCACCATTGGATAATTTCGAAATCCTGATTCCAAAAATAATATTCATTTTATCTAATTCTTTTTTCAAAAATGTTTGAATTTTTACTTGTAAAATAAAAAATGACATTTATCGAAAATTCATGGGTTTTGACAAAAATAACTTTCAAACTTTAATTAAAATTAAAATTGCATTAATAAAATTATAAGATAATTTATATTTAATAAAAAGTATTTTAATTATATTATTATTTTATTAAAATATTATTTAATTCAAAAATCCATTAGTTCATCAAAATAGATTTCTTAGTTAAATATTAACTAAAAACACTATTTGTGCTTTTAAAAACTATTTACAAGGAAACAATAATAAAATGAATGCACATTATTTATACAAAAATAATGTACATAGTCATAGTGTTGGGGTCTTGTTACATAACCCCTTATAACACCCACATAAGACTGAAGGGTAAGGTGTGAGATGGTGAAAGACTCTTCCAGTGGCTCAGATAACATCGCTCGGGTGGTAATCTCTATTAACTTCCACTTCTCTCGTAGTCAGTTCTGGTCAAGATTAATGTGTTCAAGCTTGGCCTGAACATGGTGAAGAGCAAAGCCCAATGAGGCCACCTCCTTTCCAAGCTCTGAAAAATGGGAATCGTATGGGGCAAGCCTATTGGATGACGCCATCACTTCCTTTGTCTGAGTAAATTGGATTTGTTAAAGCCCTATATTTATACCAATCATGTGATCATTGTTCAATGACTATATTTGCAATGGGAACAATTCATAATGATATTTTAAAATCCAGAAATATAAATCCAATGATGATCACATTTTATATAAGCATAATAATACATTTAATTAAATCAAGAGGAATTTCCATTAATGAATTTTTGGGTCGTTACAATGTTCCCCCCTTAAGAAAATTTTCACTTGAAATTTCCTTTTCCCACACAAAAACAGATGTGGGTAACTCTACTTCATCACTTCCTCTGATTCCCACATCACTTCTTCAAACATGTGGTTTCACCACAACACCTTGATGAGGGGCATTTTCTTATTTCATAGAACTTTTTCTCTATGATCTATGATCTTCACTAGTTCCTCCTCGTAAGAAAGATCATCTTCTAGATGCACTACCACTGAAGAGAGTACATGTGAAGGGTCTGGTATATACTTACATAAGAGGGAAACATGAAAGACATTATGTACTTTGGCCATGGTATGTGGAACTTCTAGTCGATAGGCCACAGCCCCAAAACGATCAAGAATCTCAAAGGGGCCAATGTACCTAGGACATCACTTCCCTTTCTTTCCAAACCTCATGAAATTCTTCCATGAAATTATGTGTATAAATACCATGTCTCCAGCATTAAACTAAAGGTCTCATAGATGGTTATCTACATAATTTTTCTGTTGACTTTGGGCTGCCTTGATATGCTTCATAATGGTTTTTACCTTCTCCACCATTTATTCGACCATTTCTGGTCCTAGAATATTACGTTCACTGACTTCATCCCAACATGTCAGTGTTCTGCACTTCTTCCTATACAGGGCTTCATAAGTTTCCATTCAGATGCTCGAGTGGAAACTGTTATTGTAAGAGAATTCAACCAGTGGAAGATGTTGGTCTCACCCTCCTTTGAAGTCCATAGAACATGATCTTAACATATCTTCCAGTCTCTGAAAAGTTTTCTCAAATGGGCCATCAGTTTGAGAATGATAGGCTGTACTGAAGTTCAGTTCAGTATCTAGAACATGTTGAAGACTATTCCAAAACATAGAGGAGAATCATGGATCATGATTGGATACAATAGATTGTGGTACTCCATGTATCCTTACCAATTCTCTAATGTATATACATGCCAGTTGATCCAATGATATATCCTCTTGAATTTCAATGAAGTGTGAAGACTTTGTAAGACAATACAAAAAAAAACCCAGATTGCATTGTTGCCTTTGGATGTCTTCAAAAGTCCGGTGACAAATTCAATGGTGATGTTCTCACTTTTCCATGCAACTATGGGAAATGATTACATCACCCCCTTAGACTTTTTCCTCCATGCCTTTGCTTGCTGACACACCAGACACTTTTATGTATACTCAGTGATCTCCTTATTTATATTATCGAACCAATAATTTTCTCGAAGATCTCGATAAATATTTTTTTTCCTGGGTGAATAGAGAAATTTGAACTATGTGCATCATCTAAAAGTTCCTTATTCAACTTTGGACATGATGGAACATATAGTCTTTTCCCAAATCTCAAAATTCCTTATTAACTAACATTGAACACTAAGGATTTCCCTTTTCTGATAGCTTCCAGTTTTATCTAAATTCCCACTTCATCCTGTTGTGCATCCTTTAACATTTCTAAAAGAGATGGTTGAGAAATAATTTGTGAAAGGATTGATGATTTTCCCTTCATTGTGATTCTCATGTCCATTTTCATCAAGTCTAAGAAGATTGGATCATTCTCAATTCTCATCAGTGTTAGAATTTTTGGGTCCTTCTTACATTCTTCTACCTTGTTCAATTTCCAAGGGTGGAAATGGTTTGAGCAGTCATAGTCTTTGATCAGCTCTAAACATCTTTGTTGGTGCATGTTCAACTCTTTATGTGTGAATATATACTTGAGCCTTTTGTGGTCCGTATATATTTTACACTTCTCCCCAAAGAGATAATACCACTAAAATGTTAAAGCAAATATCACCGCAACCGACACCAAATCATGTGTTGGATAATTATTCTCAATAACTTTCAATTGACTTGAAGCATAGACAATGACTTTTTCATTTTTCATTAACAAACACCCCCTACCCTTCTTCGAAGCATCGATAAATACCACAAAAAGTTATCCACTTATGGGTAATGTGATCACGAGCACAATGATATCCCTCCTTTTTAACTCCTTGATGCTTTCTTTTCATTCATCACTCCAAGAAAACTTTACTCCCTTCCGAGTTAGCTTTGTAATAAGGCCGGACAATCGTGAGAAATTTTTCACAAATCATTGATAATATCATGCTAACCCCAAGAAGAAAAAGATTTATGTTACTGAGGTTGGCCTCAACCATCCCTCAATTGCATCTATTTTGGAGTTATCCACATATATCCAATTACTTGTTATGATATGGCCCATGAATGAGACCCCCTTCAACCAGAACTCAATCATTCTGTACTTTGCATATAGATTTTCCTTCTGCAAGGTCTCTAGTATAGTTCATAGATACTCCTCATGATCCTCCTTGTTCTTTATCGTGATTTTGTTAAGCTCAAGGTAATTGATGCAAAGGTGCATTGACCCATCTTTCTTCTTGAAGAAGAGGACTGGTGCACCCATTGGTGAAGCACTTGGGTGCATAAACCCTCTATCTAGATTCTCTTGTAGTTGTTTCTTTAGCTCCTCAAGCTCCACAACAGCAATTCTATACAAAGTCTTGGATATTACCAACACCCCAGGTATAAGATCAATTGAGAATTCAACATCTCTTCTAAGAGGAAGACCAGGCATTTCCTCGAGAATCAATTAAATGAATTCCCTCACAATAGGAATGTCTTCAAGGATGGTTGTCTCCTTAGACTCAATCACCTGATCCAGATATGCATGCTCATAGGGAAATAATATCAACAATTGATATGATGGATTTAAAGAAGATTCATATTCCTCCTTTCACTTGTATAGAATCAGTGGTCGATTCTACTCAGGGAAAGTGATTTCCCTCTCATGGAAATTTATGTTGGATCTATATAAGGAAATCCCATCCATTCCAAGAATTACATCAAATTCCCCTTGAGGGAGTACGACGACGTTCACCCGGAAATTCAATCCACAGATTATGAGGTGGAGGAGTTATATTCATGGGATGCAATGAATACCCCATTTTTTTACTCACTGACATCTTTAATTCCATGATTTGTAGTGGTGCTGGGATTGTTCTACTAAACTTTTGGGATATAAAATAATTCATAGAACCTGAATCAAACAGTACGTTCGCTATTATAGAATGAATAACTATCATACGTGTCACCACTTCATAATTGGTGTTCACTTCAGTAGTAGTAATGGAAAAAGCTATCCCTTGCTGCCTTGGAGGTTACTGGTTGCCTCCAAAATCCCTTGTCTTAGGGCACTAATTTGCAAGATGGACATTTTATTTGCAGTTGTAGAAATTAACAACACGTTGAGGTTCAAATGGAGTGTTTGTCTCCTTTGTTACAGCTGTGAGTTTTTCTTGTTAGCAGTTAATAGCTAGGTTCCCTTTCTAAAGCATTTCCTCATCACCGTCAGGAAATTTACGGGGTGTTTCTTTCCGCACCTTTGGAAAATGGGGTGCTAGATCGTATTAGCACCGTTGGATTTATCCATTGATCTTCTAGAATTAATTTCCACCTTATGCTTCTTATCCCCATGATTCCCCTAAGATTATTTGATCTCCATTTCAACCATGAGGGAACATCATACAATTTCTTCATAGCTGTCGAAGTCACGGATCACAAGTGCTTTCCGCGGGCTAGGTTTCAACCCACCAAAGAAGCAGTCATCCTTGCATTCAGGGGTAACGACAAAGCTGGAGGCGTATCGTGCAAGCCTTGTGAAGTTTTCCTTGTATGCGCCGATAGATTCTTCACCTTTTTTCTTGAGGGCAAGGAAGTCCCTTTCCATCTTAAGTCGAAGGGTGCGTGGAAAATATTTATTGAAAAATATCTTCCAGAAATCTTTTCATTCCAACACCTCGATCTCTTCCTCAGGCTTCATATTTTTTATCAACGTCTACCATTGATCAGCTTTATCCTCCATATGATAAGATTCCAAGAGAACCTTCTCTTTTTAAGAACATTTAAGGAAGGAGAAAATCCTTTCAATGGAATTGATGCATTATTCAGTGATTGAGGGATAGATGATCCATTAGAAGTAGGTGGCCTTTTTCTCATAAATATCTTGATAGTGACTGGTTCTTTCATAGGGGGGGTGAATGTTCTTCTTACCCCATGTTTCTATTGAAATCATGAGTTCACTAAGAGAGAAGAGTGACAAAGTTCATGATTCTCACTCCCATCGGATTGGGAATCTCATTTTCATAGTCATCACATTGATCTTCAAATCAATTGTTAGCCCGAGTCCTCCTATTACCGGCCATTGGCTGGAATAAATGGAAAGTTAGAGGTAGCGCATAAAGGGTAATCCAAGGGAGAAACTGATGACTTATAAATAACTTTTATTTCATCAAATTATGAATCCATGGGCTTCAATCTATGTTATCCATGATCTACTTTCTAACATATATTCATAGGGGAATTTTTTAATTCCTTTAATAAGGGTTCATACTAAGCTTGAAAATTTACCAAATCATATCCCTCAAGAGTGTCATAACCAATAGTGTGGAAAGTCCCATTTTCATGCACCAGTTCCCATTTAAGTCTAGCTCAAAGCGGTGTTTTCGTGCTTTACTCCTAGGATACATCTGTGCCAGAGCCACCTCTACCTGCTTGTATCTAGAAAGGGATGTATTTTCTTGATAAACAACTTACTCAATACTCACAAATACTTAGGGATGTTTTTTTAAACATATTCTTGTCTCTAAGTATTCACTAGTGTTTTCTAATCCAAATCCCAAAAATAACTAAACCTCACTCTGATATCAACTATAACAACCCTGCTTTTTATTACACACTTAAAATTGATTTATTACATAAAATCTTCACTTGATACAACATAGAATATCGAGGGGTCTAGTGTATTTGGGGATTTAGAATATCACATAACAACATAAAACATAGAATGAAACATCTTATTGAAAACTTCCTTTACATGACCACTACACTCACCCGTACTTAGCATTGAATGGGATAACCTAAGGACATACATAAGAAAAAGGTGATCTATAGTGCCCAGTAAGGGAATAAAAATGGAATAGTATTAGGAATAAAATATGTGTTAGAAAATAGTCATATCAATGGTGCACAAGAGAAACATGAACATAAAGGCATGATAAATCATGATAATCATAACATGGAAATGTGGCAACAACACTTAACGTGGAAATTGCATGAGCCAATGCTCATTGCACATGGAACATGCGTAAACTCTCATTAAACATGAAGCATGAGTAAAACCACATTTCACTTGAATTATAATGAGTAAACACCCATTCCACATGATTTATCATGATACTATGCTTTAGCCAATGCATTGGAGCACTATTAGGGCACACACTTCTTAAACATTTCATTTCATGCATATGTGTGCCACATGGATCATACAACATGGAAACAATCATCATCATTTATTCCATGATAAAGGGATTTGTAATACATACATGAAGGTTTATAATCAATAAGTAAATGTTCATAAAGGTGAATACCCTTGATAGATAAATGGGCATGGTATTCATTACATAATGACATTGGATTGGAAAATCGTAGTGCAATTTCTGCAGCATAACTACGTCAAATAAGAACTCATAAAAAATGGTTGATGAGATAAAGGGGTGTCTCATCATATCTAAATAAAATGTAATGTATGTGGGTAATAGAGATACATGTACCAACAGATTTAATGGATTTTAGATGCATAATTCAAAGGAATTACTTGGATGTAAAAGTGGACAGAGAAATTCCTCACAGAATTTTGGCATGGTAACAGGTGTACATGGGAAGCATTAATGAGAGATAAAGGGGTCTATCATCATCCAAAAATATAGAGGTAAGTACGGGGGAGGTGCGTAATCATACCCCAACATTTTTAATTGAAAACAAAAGGGCATAACAACTAAAATAAAATTGGACAAAAATGAGAAAGGAAGAAATCCCTTACTTGGATGTGTGATCCCAAAAGGCTTGGTAGAGGCTTGAGAGAGTCTTCTTGGGAGCTTGGGGCACCTTGGGGGGTGGGGGGGGGGGGGGTTCTAGAGACATGATGGTAGGGTTTGGTCGAAATCTAAATGCTTTGAGTGAAGGGGAAGTGTGAGCTTGGTGGGTTTATATAAGAAAGGAGAGGGAATTCTTTTTATTTAGGTTTGGGACACCTCACATTAAACAAATCAAAACCACAAACCAGACCATCGTTTTTGCCCTTGTTTTTTGCCAAAGGGGAGTGGAAAAAAAATTATAGGGTAAATTACCTAACTTTTTAATGTAATAGGGTTGCTTATGTGGAGGTGAGTCACACTTTTAAGGAAAACAATTTAAAAAGGCAAAATGGATTATAAGCCTTGGAGGGTCCACTAATGCTTTGTAAAATAAATCAAACAAACCCAAAATCAAATTATTTTAATGGTAAAACAGATATTGGCTGAACATAATATTTATATTATTTTATTATATCACTATTGGGTCATTATGATGTCTTAAAACACATTATATATTTAAATGGTATTTAATTTTTACCCAAAAATTCGAATGTCTCAAAAAATTAAGAAAAGTTCACCTTTGGATAATTTAGATGTCATGATTCCAAAAATAATATTCATTTTAACTAAATAATTTTATTAATATGTGAATTATTACTTTTAAAATAAAAACTAACATTTTTCGAAAATTCATGGTTTTTGACAAAAATAGCTTTCAAACCTTAATAAAAATTACAATTGCATTAATAAAATTATATGACAATTTATATTTTATAAAAATTAATATAATTATAATAATATTTTAATAAAATATTATTTAATTGAAAAATCCATTAATTCATCAAAATAGATTTCTTAGTTTCATATTAAATAAAAATAATATTTGTGATTTAAAAACTATTTACAAAGAAACAATAATAAAAATGAATACACAATCTTTATACAAAAAAATGTACATAGTCATAGTTCTTAGGCCTTGTTTTATAACCCCTTATATCTCCAGCATATGACCGAAGGGTAAGGTGTGCGACGGTGACACACTCTTGGGGTGGCTTGGATAATATCGATCGAGTGGTAATCTCTATTAACTTAAAATTCTCCCGTAGTCGGTTACGCTCATGCTTAACGTGTTCAAGCTCAGATTGGGCTTGGTCAAGAATGAAGTCCAATGATGACACCTCCTTTCCTATCTCAGCAAATGGGCTTCATATGGGGAAATTATACTCGATGAGGCAATCGTTTCCTTTTTCTGAGTAAATTGGATTTGTTAAAGACCTATTTTTATACTAATCATGTGATCACTATTCAAGGACTATATTAGCAACAGTCACAATTCATAATGGTATTTTAAAATCTAGAAACATAAAACCAATGATGTTCACATTTTATATATCCATAATAATACATTTAATCAGATCAAGAGGAATTTCCATTAATGAATGTTTGTCTCATTACAATCTTCCCCCCTTAAGAAATTTCACCCTCCAAATTTCCTTTTCCCACACTAAAATAGATGTCAGTAACTCTGCTTCACCACTTCCTCCGATTCCCATGTCGCTTCTTCAAACTTGTGGTTTCACCACAACACCTTGACGAGGGGCATTGTATTATTTCGTAGAACTTTTTATCTACAATCTATGATCTTCACTATTTTCTCCTCATAAAAAAGATCATCATCTAGTTATACTACCTATGAAGAGAGTACATGTGAAGGGTTTGGTGTGTACTTTATTAAGAGGGATACATGAATAACATCATATAATTTGGCTATGGTTGGTGGAACTGCTAGTCAATAGGCTAGAACCCCAACACGATCAAAAATCTCGTAGGGGTTGATGTACCTAGGACTTAACTTCCCTTTCTTTCCAAGCCTCATGACCTTCTTCCACAGAGATATGTGTAGAAATACCATGTGTCCGAATTTAAAATAAAGGTCTCATCGACATTTATCTGAATAACTCTTCTGTCAACTCTGGTCTGCCTTGATACACTGCCGAATGGTTTTCACCATATCCACCATTCCATTGACCATTTCTGGTCCTATCAGCTTATGTTCACTAAATTCATCCCAACATACCGGTGTTCTGCACCTATTCCCATATAGGGCTTCATAAGGTGTCATTTAGATGCTCGATTTCAAACTGTTATGGTAGGAGAATTCAACCAGTGGAAGATGTCGGTCCCTCCCTCCATTGAAGTCCATAGAACTTGATCTTAACATATTCTCCAGTGTTTGAATAGTTCGGTAATATTGGCCATCATTTTGAGGATGATAGGCCGTACTGAAGTTTGGTTCAGCATCCAGAGCATGTTGAAGACTCTTCCAAAACATAAAGGTGAATCTTGGATCTCGATCGGATACAATAGATAGTGGTACTCCATGTAGCCTTGCCACTTCCCTGATGTATATCCTTGCCAGTTGATCCAATGAGAAATCCTCCCGAATTGCAATGAAGTGTGCAGACTTTATAAGACGATCCACAATAAACCAGATTGCATTGTTGCCTTTGTATGTCTTTGGAAGTCCAGTGACGAAGTCCATGGTGATGTTCTCCCATTTCCAAGCGAATATAGAAAATGGTTTCTTCATCCCCTTATACTTCTGCCTCTCTACCTTCACTTGCTGACACACCAGGCACTTTGATGTATACTCAGTGATCTCCTTCTTCATATTATCACACTAATAATGCTCTCGGAGATCTCGATAAATATTTGTGTTTCCTAGGTGAATAGAGAAATTTGAACTATGTGCATCATCCAAAAGTTCCTTCTTCAGCTCTCGACATGATGGAACACATAGTATTTTCCCAAATCTCATAATTTCTTATTCATTAACATTGAACTCTGAGGATTTACCTTTTCTCATAGCTTCCACTATCTTCTTAATTCTCACATCATCCTTTTGAACATATTTTAACCTTCCCCAAAGAGATGTTTCATAAATCATTTATGAAAGGATTGATGATGTTCCCTTATTTATGATTCCCATGTCTATATTTATCAAGTCTAATAAAATTGGATCCTTATCAATTCTCATCAATGATAGAATTATTTGGTCCTTTCTACTTAGAGCATATGCTATCTTGTTCTCTTTCCCAGGGAGGTAATGGATTGAGAATTCTTAGTCTTTGATCTGCTCTAACCATCTTCGTTGGTGCATGTTCAACTCTTTCTATGTGAATATATAATTCAGGATTTTTTAGTCCGTATATATTTCACACTTCTCCCCAATGTGATAATGCCACAAAATTTTTAAAGTGAAGATCACTGAAGCCTGCTCCAAATCATGTGTTGGATAATTCTGCTCATGAACTTTCAATTTCCTTAAAGCATAGGCAATGACTTTGTCATTTTGCATCAACAAATAGCTTGGGCCCTTTTTCGAAGCATAACTGAATACAAAAAAATTTCTCCAGATGTGGGTAAAGTGAGCACGGGTGCATTGATAAGCATCCTTTTTAACTCCGTAAATCATTCTTCACATTCATCACTCCAAGAAAAATTTAATCCCTTCTGAGTTATCTTTGTAAGAGGGTTGAAAAATTATGAGAAATTTCTCACAAATTGTCAATAATATTCAGCTAACCCCAAGAAGCTACAGATATCCTTTAAAAATGATGGCCTCGGCCATCCCTCAATTGCATCTGTTTTGGAGGGATCTACAGATATCCTATTTCTTGTGATGATATGGCCCAATAATGAGACCTCTTTTAACCAGAAATCACACTTTCTTTACTTTGCATTGATATTCTCCTTCCACAAGGTCTCTAGTATAGTTCTTAGATTCTCTTATTGATCCTCCTTGGTTTTGGAGTATATCAGAATATCATCTATAAAGACTACCACAAATTTTTCAAGGTAATCCCTAAATACTCTATTCATCAATTCCATGATGATTTCTAGAGAATTAGTGAGTTTGAAAGGTATTACAAAGAATTTACAGTGCTCGTATCTTATACAAAATGTAGTCTTGGGGATATCTTACTTCTTCATACTTACTTGATAATATCCTAACCACAAATACACCTTGGAGAAGTATTGTGCCCCATGATGCTAATCAAACTAGTCATCGATTTGTGTGAGAGGATACTTGTTCTTTAGAGTGGTTTTGTTAAGTTCATGATTATTGATGCAAAGGTGCATTGAACCATCATTATTCTTAACGTAGAGTAGTGGTGCACCTCATGGTACTACACTTGGGCGTATAAACCCTTTATTTAGATTCTCATGTAGTTGCTTCCTAATCTCCTCAAGCTCCACAATAGCCATTCTATATAGAGTCTTGGATATTGACAACATCCCAAATATAAGATCAATTGATAATTCAACATCTCTTCAAAGTGGAAGACCATTAAATTCTTAGGGAAACACTTTAGCAAATTCCCTCCCAATAGGGATTTCTTCAAGGATGTTTTCCTCCTTAGAATCAATCATTTGAGTCAGATACGTGTGCTCATAGGGAAGTAATATCCATGCTTGAGATAATGGATCTAAAGAAGATTCATATACCTCTTTGACCTTGTATAGAATCGTGGGTCGATTATCCACATGGAGAGTGATTTCCCTCTCACAGTAATTTATATTGGCTCAATATAAGAAAATCCAATCCATGACAATAATTTCATCAGATTCCAACAGATGGAGTATGACAAGGTTCGCCGAGAAATTCAATCCAAAAATTATAACTGGGGAGGACTTATATTCATGGGATGCAATGATTACCCCATTTGTTGTACTCACCAACATCTTTACTTCCTTGATTTTTCGTGGTGTTGAGATTGTTCTACAAAACATTTCGGATATAAAAAAATGTGTAGAACCTGAATCAAAAAGTAAATTTTCTATTCTTGAATGAATTACTAGCGTACCTGTCAACACTTCATTTTCGGGGTTCATTTTGGAAATAGTGATGGAAAAAGCTCTCCGTTGCTGCCTTGGAGGTTGTTGGATGCCTCTGAAAACCCTTGGCTTCTGGAACTGATTTGTAAGATGCCCTAGTTCTTTGCAGTTGTAGCAATGAACAATGCGTTGAGGTTCGAATGGAGCGTTCATCTCCTCTACTGCAGACACATGTTTTTCTTGTCGGTAGTTAACAGCTAGGTTCCCTTCCTAAATCATTTCCTCATCCCATTTAGGAAATTTAGGTGGTGCTTCTTTCCGTACCTTTGGAAAGTGGAGTGTTGGATCTTCATTGCACCATTGGATTTATCCATCGAACCACCAACATTGAAGTCGAACTTAGGCTTCTTATCCCCATGATACCCCTGCGATTCTCAGATCTTTATTTCGACCTTGACGGTACATCGTACAATTTCCTCATAGATGTCAAAGTCATGGATCACCAGCACTTTCTATAGGCTAGTTTTCATCCCACCAAATAAGCAGTCAACCATGCATTCGAGGGTAACAACAATGATGGAGGCGTATCCAGAAATCCTTGTGATGTTTTCCTCATATGCTCCGATAGATTCTTGTATTTTTTTTCTTGAGGGAAAGGAAGTCCCCTTCAATATTAAGTCAGAGGGTGCGTGGAAAATATTTATTGAAAAATTTCTTTCATAAATCCTTCCATTCCAATGCCTCTATATCCTCCTCAGGATTCGTATTTTTGATCAACGTACACCATTGATTTGCTTCTCCCTCCATACGATAAGTATCCAGGAAAACCTTCTATTATTCAGAAAATTAAAGGATGGTGTTGATCCATTTTTCGGCAATTGAGGGATCAGTTGATCCATTAAAAGTAGGAGGACTTTGTGTCATGAAGCTCTCGATAGTGACTTGTTCTTTATTAGGGGGTTGGGGTTGAACGTTCCTCTTGACCCATTTTTCATATTCAAATCTTGAGTTAACTGAGAGAGAAGCATGACAAATTTCATGATTCCCACTCCCATCGGATTGGGCATCTCATTTTCATAGTCATCACATTTATCTTTACATTAGTTGTTATCACATGTCCTCCTATTACCGACCATTGACAGGATTCTTGCACACTTCATCTGGGATGCGTTAGGCGGGGGGTAGAGAGAGTGGTTGTCGTGGGGAAAGATGGCCCGACCCATCTGTGAAGGGGGAATTAATGTCAGAAGTGTGGTGGACACGATCGATTTCTTGCATGAGAAGATTTTATGGGAGGCCATTAAGGAATGATCCTTGTGGGGGACGCAGATGTCTCAAAGATATAAGGATGATACAGTTTATGGTACTGGAATGGGTTCGACATTATGGTCCTCGATGTTTAACATTATACCGACTCTTCTCCCATCTTATCAATGGATTATCGGGGAGGGGAGCATCCTCTTCAAGCAAAAAAATTGGGCGGGTGAATTGCTGGGCTACCCAGGATGTCCGGCCCCCGCTATCTCTTTTAAGGAGGGAAGCTTGTATCCCATGTTCCTCAGGTCAGTCCTGGATGCTCCCCAAAAAGAAGTTTTCAACTCCGTGGTTTTGAACACAAATCATGACAGATGCGTTTATACTCCTTCCACCTCAGGGAGGTTCAACTCAAAATATTTCTGCAGGAGAAATATCCTACAGGAGAAACTTGATAGGTGGAATAGTATGTCCTGGTGTAACATGATCTCATATAAACTCAATTTCCTCACCTGGTGGATTATCAAGAAATATAACCCATTCAATGATCACATTAAACGGATTAGAATCAGTATCTTCTCTTGTTTCCTGTGCTGTGGGAATAAAAGAAAAGTGGGCATGAATCATATATTTTTTGAGGGAGAATGGGCTTGAAATGTCTGGAGGTTCTTTCGAACTCATACATGATTTCTTTCCCAAGGGGGAAACGTTGAGATATTTATGGAGCACTGGTTCCAGGAAGCCAGCGGGTTAGAGGAGGAGTCAAATGTGTGAGTTGTCATCTTCAATGTGGCATGTTGGTGCTGGTGGAAAGCTAGGAACCATGCCAGATATGAGGGGAGAGGCTTCACTATATTATACATGGTGGCTAATACCTAGTGCATGTTTATTGAATTGATTGTCAATATGGGAATTGGTAGGGGGACACATTCTCCCAGTGCGGTGCAGGATCCCCTAAAGAGGGCCACCCAGAATAGTGAGGAGGAGTAGAGAAGGTGGATTCAGTGGATTCCTCCATGCGTTGGACTTAAGATCAATACTGATGGATCTTGTGTATTGTGTGACATGCGAGGAGGAGGCGTCATTTAGGACTCCAAAGGGAGTCTGGTGTTGGCCTTCACATTGCATTATGGCAGTAGATCCTCTATATGGGTGAAAGCGATGGCAGTACTGACAGGCCTATCCTTATGCAGCCGTAGCGGCATTTCTATTGACCACATAGAAATGGACTCAATGAATATCCCAGACAATCTTCATGATAAAGGCAACATCCCCTGGTCAATTACCTATACGATTAGATAGTGCGAGGATCTCCTCAATGATAACGTTAGTATTTCGTATATGTAGCGCGAGGGGAACAAAGTGGCGGATCATATGGCCTCTCTTGCGGTCCCTAGTTCTCGAGTGTCGTGTCTTACTAATGTGTCCTAGCTTAAACTAGAGGGGGTGAATATTATTTGGGGTGATTACCTTGGTCTTCATTATTTTAGGGCCATATAATATGGGTTGCACATTCCATGATTGGTCCACAGCCCCCCCCCCACTTTTCTATGAATAAAAATTATAACATTGGATGGATGGAATAAAATGAATGTTAAGGGTAACACATAAGGGCTAATCCAAGGACAAAACTGATAACTTATAAATAAATTTTATTTCCTTAACTTATGAATCCATAGGCTTCAATCTATGCTATCCATGATCTAATTTCTAACATATATTCTTTGGGGAATTTTTTTATTTCACTTAATAAGGGTTTATACTAATCTTGTGAATTTATCAAAGCATATCCCCCAGGTCTGTCATAACCAAGAGTGTATGAAGTCCTGTTTTTGTGCACCAGTTCCCGTTTGAGTCTATCTCAATGTGGTGTTTTCGGGTTTTACCCCTTGGATACATCTCTGCCAGAGCCGCCTCTACCTGCTCGTATTCAGAGAGGGATGTATTTTCTTGATAAAACACTTACTCAATACCCACCCATACTTAAAGATGTTTTTGTTATACTTATTCTTGTCATTCAGTCTTCACTAGGGTTTTCTAATCGTAATCCAAAAAATAACAAAACCTTCCTATGATACCAACTATAACAACCCTTCTTTTCTTTACACACTTAAACCTGATTTATTATATAAAATATTCACATGATACAACAAGGAAGATCAAAATTACTAGTGTCTTTGGAGCCTAGGAACATTACATAACAACATTGAACATAGAACACAACATCTTATTGAAAACTTCCTTTACATGACCACTACATCCCCTCTTACTTAGCATTGCATGGGATAACCTGAGGGCATGCATAAGAAAAGTGTGAGCTATATAGCCCAGTAATGGAATAAACATGGAATAACATGAAGAATAAAATACATGTTAGAAAATAGGAATATAAATGGAGCACAATAGAAACATGAACATAAAGGCGTGATAAAGCATTATAATCATAACATGGAAATGTTGTTACAACACTTAACATGGAATTAACATGAGCCAAGGATCATTGCAGATGGAGCATGAGTAAACCCTCATTGCACATGAATCATAAGTAAAATCTTGTTGAACTTGAATTATCATGCGTCAACTGCCATTTAACATGACATATCATGGTACTATACTTTACTCAATGAATTGAACCACTATCTGGGCACACACTTCTTAAACATTTCATTTAATGCATAAGTGTGCCACATGGATCATAAGACATGGAATAAATCATCATAATTTATTCCATGATAGAGGGATTTGGAATTCACACATCAATATTTATAATCAATAAGTAAATTTTCATAATGTTGAATACCCTTGATAGAGAAATGGGCACGGTATTCACTACACAACGACATTGGCTTGGAAAATAATAGTGCAATTTCAGCAGCATAATGACGTAAAATAAGAACTCATAAAAAATGGTTGATGAGAGGGATAAGGGAATCTCATCATATTTACATGAAATGGACAGTAATGGGGTCATATAGATACATTTTCCAACAAACGTAATGGAATTTAGATGCATAATTCTAAGGAATTACTTGGATGTAAAGAGGAGTGGGAAAGCCCTCATGAAATTTTGTCATGGTAATGGGTGTACATGGGTAGCATTAATGAGAGAGAAACGGGTCTCCCATAATCCCAACATAAGGAGGGAAGTATGGGGGAGGTTCAAAATCATACCCCATGATTTTTAATTGAAAAAAGGGAATAACAACTTAAAGAAAATTGGACAAAAAAAGAGAAAGGAAAAAATTCCTTACTTGGAAGTGTGATCCAAAAAGGCTTGTGAGAGGCTTGAGAGAGGCTTCTTGGGATCTTGGGGCACCTTGGGATGATTCTAGAGAGAGGAGGCTAGGGGTTTTTCGAACTCTTAATGCTTTGAGTGAATAGGATGTTGGATCTTGGGTGAGTTTATATTAGAAAGGAGAAGGATTTCTTAATTATTTAGGTTTGGGAAACCTCACATTAAACAAATCAAAACCACAAACAAGCCCATGGTTTCTGCACATGGATTTTCTCTAAGGGAAGTGGAAAACAATATTTTATAAGTTCAATGACCTAACTTCTAGAAATAATAGGGTTGCTTATGTGGAGGTGATTCACACTCTTAGAGAAAACAATTTAAAAATACAAAATGTTTTATAAGTCTTGGAGGGTCCACTAAAGCTTTGTAAAATAAATCAAAACAACCCAAAATCACATTCTTTTAATGGTAAAACTTATATTGGACGAAAATAATGTTTATATTATTTTATTACATTGCAATTGTGTCATTATCATGTCATAAAACATATTATATATTTAAATTGTATTTAATTTTTACACTAAATTCGACGGTCTTAGAAAATTATGAAAAAATCAATGTTGGATAATTTTGACATCCTGATCCAAAATATAATATTCATTTTATCTAAATAATTTTGTAAATATGTGGATTTTTACTTTTAAGATAAAAACTGACATATATTAAAAATTCATAGGTTTTGAAAAAAATAGATTTCAAAACTTAATAAAAACTACAATTTCATTCATAAAATTATATGATAATTTTTATTTAATAAAAAGTAATTTAATTATAATAATATTTAATTAAAAAATTATTTAATTAAAAAATCCATTAATTCATCAAAATAGATTTTTTAGTTGAATATTAACTCTAAATACTATTTGTGCTTTAAAAATTATTTAAAAAGAAACAATAATAAATTGAATGTACAATCATTATAAAAAAAATAATGTACATAGTCATAGTTCTAGGGTCTTGTTACATAACCCCTTATAACACCCGCATAAGACTGAAGGGTAAGGTGTGCGATGGCGACAGACTCTTGGGGTGGCTCGGGTAACATCGGTCGATTGGTAATCTCTATTAACTTCCACTTCTCATGTAGTCTATTCCACTCAAGCATAACATGTTCAATCTCATCTTGGGCTTGGCCAAGAAAGAAGCTTAATGATGCCACGTCCTTTCTATGCTCCAAAAAATGGGATTCGTATGTGGAAATTCTCCTGGATGAGGCCATCGCTTCCTTTGTCTGAGTAAATTTGATTTTTCATAGCCATATATTTATACTAATCACCTGATAACTGTTCAACGACTATATTAGCAACAATCACAATTCATAATGGTATTTTAAAATCCAGAAACATAAAATCAATGAAGTTCACATTTTATATAACCATAATAAGACATTTAATTAGATCAAGAGGAATTCCCTTTAATGAAGGTTTGGGTCATTACCGGGGGATAAGGGGGCTGGCGGGGCGGTGTGGAGGGTTCATGGGGTGCAAGGGTAGGGTGTGTCCATGAGGGTGGTGGGCGTTCAGGGGAAGGGGTGAAAGAGGCTGGGGTGGTAGTGTCCAGGGTGGGGGGGGGGTAGGAAGGTGGATAAGTGATGTCTGGGGGGGGGGGGGTTAAAGGGGCTGCCATGGGAGTTTTTTGGGGGAAGGGGGTGAAGGGGACGGGGGGAGTCTAGGAGGGGGGTGTCCAGGGTGAGGGGGTGAAGGGCATGGGGGTAGTGTGCAAGGGGGGGGGGGTGGAGGGAGTGGGCAGGGGGTGTCTGGGGGTAGGGGTTAATGTGGATTGGGGGGGTAGTATGCAGGCGCAGGGAGAGGGGTGTTGTCTAGGGGTGGGTTGTCAAGGGGGTGTCCAAGGATGTGAAGGGGGCTTGGGGGGAAGTCTGTATGGGGTCTAGGGGAGGGGTCTGGGGGGGGTTCTAGGGGTGTAGTGGGAGGGGGTTGTCCAAGAAGAGGGGGGAATGTCAAAGGGGAGGGGGTAAAAGGGGGATAGGGGCATTGTGAAGGGGGAAGGGAGGGGGATGGTGGTGTAGGGGGTCCAGGGGGAGGGGGCTATCCAGGAGGGGGTCGGGGGGGGGGGGGGGTTATCCATGAGGCTCTACAGGAGGGAGGGGGTGTCGGGGGGGGGGGGGGGGGGTAGTGTGTAGGTGGTAGGGAGATGGGGTGTAGGGGTGGGGGATGTCCCAAAGGGGGGAGGGTTCTATCCAAGAAGGAGGGGGTTTCATGGGGGGTCTAGAATGGGGTAGTTTCTAGGAGGGAGGGTATGGGGTATCCAGGGGGTGAGGGGGCTGGGGGGGCAGTGTGTAGTGTGTGTGTGTGGGGGGGGGGAGGACATTAGGGAGGGGAGTAGGGGTTGTGGGGGTGCAGGGGGTGTGGGATGTCCAGGGGGGTGTCCGAGGGGTGGGGTTGGGGGCAGTGTGCAGGGGGCAGGGAGGGGGCAGGGGTGGGGGTGCATGTGGAGGGGTTGCCCAATAGGGGGGAGGGTCGGGGGGGGGGGCTATCCAGGATGATGGGTGGTGTCCAGGAGGGAGGGGTAGGGGTGTCCAGAAGGGAGGGGGTGTCCATGATGGAGAGGTGTTCAGAGATCCTGATTTTTCTTCAAATTTCCAATACCTTTTTAATTGCATGATTACTTTATTTAGGAAATTATATTATTTTCATCCCATCAGATAAGGTTGTTTTCCACCTGATTAACCAATATTTTATTCTTTAATTGGACTATGATCAAAGGTATTATTTTAAACTCGTAGAATATGCAAATGAATATATCACTATCGAGTTGGAATGGTACTGCGTACGGTGAAAATGTTACTATTTCTGAATTGTAATTACTTTCTTGTGATTTGTGATAGGAAATGTTCTACTACTGAGAAACAACATGAATTTGAACTTTGAAATGGTTGAGGTGTCAAAGGAAAAAGTTCACTCCCTGGTTGTAGAACACTTAATCGATTAAAATAGTAATGTCAAAGTAATTTCCCTATTTATGGCTTCCTGATGGATTTTATTTTTCGATCATTTTTTTATTTTTATTACTTGTACTGGTTTGGAGTATAAGGATGTAGGCTATGTAGGGAACCATCAACAAAACATAGCCAATGAAATTTATTTTCTTCCATGACTTGCTATTGGGATTGATGTGAATATAAAATTCAAGAGGTAATTGTTCTTTTATACCATTTTTGCAAGACATTAGTAACCATTTTTTGTGTTTTGAATCAATTGGCTTGGCATATACCATGCTTTCAGAATAGATGATCTTTAGTATACACCTAAGTGTTCCATATTCAATCTTTTGGAAACTGATTTGTATCATGGTTGGATAGTTGATCCCCAGGTATGCACTTTTTACTCAGAGACCATTATATTATTTAAGAAAAATTATTTTATGCATTCTCCTAGTTTATAGTTTTTCTTATTTTCTTCTTAAATATTTTTAATATGCTTGTTTTCATGTATATGAAATCATGGGGGAGTCCAGGGGGTGTATGGGTGGATGGTGTCTATTGGGTGTCCAAGAGGGAGGGGGTGTCGTGGGGGGGGGGGGGGGGGTTCCAGGGGGTGCCTCGGTGGGATGGGTGTCCAGGGGGGTGTCTAGGGGGTGTCTCTTCTCCATCTGCAAACCACTACTCTCCCACTTTATCCATTTCTAGGGATCATTATTTCTCTTATAATTTAAAATACCTTATTAACTGCGTGATTAATTATTTTTGAAATTATCTTGTTTTACTCCCATCAGATACGGTAGTTTTCCACCATATTATCCACGATTTTATTCTTGAATTGAACTCTGATCAAATGTATTACTTTAATCTCAATGAATATGATAATGAGTATATCGCTATCGAGTTGGACTAGTCTTCTGTATGGTGAAAATGTTATTGTTTCTACATTTTCAATACTTTCTTTCAATTATTGATAGGCAATGTTATACTACTGAGAAACAACTTTAGTTTTAAATCTGACATGGTGGAGGTGTCACAAGAAAAATTTATCTCCCTAATTGCAGAATGCTTAATCGATTCCAAAAGTAATGTTAAAGTAATTTCACTATTTTTGGCTTCCTGATGGATTTTCCTTTTTGATAATTTGTTTATTTTAGTGAATTGTATTGGTATTCTAGATTGGGATGCATTCTATGTAGAGAACTATCAATTAAACATAGCTGATACAATTGATTTTCTCCCATGACTTGCAATCAGGATTGACATGAATATAAAATTCATGAGGTAACGGTTATTTTATACCATTTTTTGAAAGACATTAGTAACAATTTGTTTTGTTTTTAATCAAATTGACTTTTTATACACCATGCTTGGAGAATTGATGATTTCGAATTTACTCCTAGGTTTGATGTATTCGATATTATGAACATTGATGTATATCAGAGTTGGATAGTTGATCCATAGGTATTCAATTTTGACTCCTATAATTTAATATTTTTAGAAAAAATCATTCACACATTCTATCAGTTTAGACTTTTCCTTTTCCTTTTTTGTTATTTCCTTTTCTTGATATGCATGTTTTCAATTATATGCATGCATGGGGGTGTCTAGGGTTGTTTCTAGGAGGGGGTGGGGGTCCAGGAGGAGTGTCTGGGGGGCGTTGGGGGGGGGGGGATGTCCAGGGGGTCCAGTACGGGGTGTCCGGGGGGGGGGGGAAGGGTGTCTAGGGGTGTCTAGCGGGGGATGGAATGTCCTGGGGGTGTATGGGGGGGGGGGGGGTTCTAAGGGGTGTCTAAGAGGGAGGGGGTGCCCAATGGGAGTCTAGGTGATGTCTAGGGTGTGTACAGGGTGGGTGTCCGAGGGGGGGGGGTGTCTAGGTGTCAAGTGGGTGTCTAGTCGGGGGTGTCCAGTGGGGTGTCCAGGGGGTGTCCAAGGGGGGTGTCAAAGTCGTGTCTAGGGGGGGTGTCTAGGGGGTGTCTAGGGGGGGGTCCAGGGGGTGTCCAAGGGTGTGTCTAGGGGGTGTTTCCAGGGGGTGTCTAGGGATGTTTCTAGGGGGAGGGGTGTCTTGGGGTGTCCAATCGGGGTGTCCAGGGGGGTGTTCGGGGGGGGGGGGGGGGGGGGTGTACTATGGGTGAGACCAAGGGGTTTCAAGGTGTCTTGGGGTTGTACATGGGGTGTCTATGGGGTGTACATGGGGGGGGAGGTTCCAGTGGGTGTATGGTGGTGAAAATTGGGTGTGTCCATGGAGAGAGTGTGGGGTGTGCAAGGGGGGATGTTCTGTGTGTGTGTGGGGGGGTCTATCCTGGGAGGAAGGGTGGAGATACAGGGGGAGTGGGGGGGGGGGTCTTTGAGGGTGTTTTTGTTATGAAATTGGAAGACATATAGCCATAGTTTCATTCCATGGATATAGTACCTTTTTGGATTATGGTTCTTCCACATTTTGAAACTGTGGCTATAGGTCTTTACCTATAGCCACACCAATACCAGCGATAGTCCATGGAACAGTGGCTATAACTTATTGCCACAATTTCAAACTGTGGTTATAGACTTAATTTCTAGTAGTGTTGTGGCACTTTTCGGGTTGGGAGTATATTTTTACCCTTTTTCCATTCAGTTTATTGTACAGTACTTGTATTGTTTAGTGGTTCATGCATGTTCGGTTTCCTTTTTATAGAAGTATTGTCTGTTTTTCCCTTTTCTTCTACACTTTAGCATTGATTTGGTTGTGTGTGTGTGTAAAAGTTATTAGAAAATGGACTCCCTGAGTTTTTGTGCCTTCAGATCTAGTCACCACCCCCTAGCCTATGGATGCAGGCATGGGGATGTTGCGACTCGAGCCCCAACATGGGTCAGGTCATGGGAATATTGATGTTAGTATGATTAATTGTTTCAGTGTTATAGTTTATAGATTGATTAAAATGTAATTTACGTAATTTATACAACTATCACAAATTTATATCATGTAAACTTTATTTTTAAAATTATATAAATTAGAACTTATATTACCTTGTTCTATTGAGCACGTGGTTTCCATAATTAGTGGAATTTACATAAAGATGAATACTACTTCAATATATTTTTCTTGATAAAATGTTTTTAGGTATATGTTATATCAAAGTATTGGTTGATAGAATGGGATGTTCTCAAATTTCCCTAAATCTAGTATTCATCTTCTCCTATATCGAAGGGAGGAGGTATAGATTTTCAAGATATTAGTATAATCCATTATACTTCACTAATGGGATTTCCATTACACTCTATCTACATTTATTTGAATCCCTAAATGGAATTAATATTATGTGTGTTAATTAGAGTCACCACTTAGATTGCATGATTGGCTAATAGTATGTATGTGAAGGTGCATACCCTCCTGGTGTTGAAATAAAATTGTTCAATTAGTATTCATTTGAAAGTATCATATCTTATCATTATTTCCATGTTATTAGTTTTGTATGATAATCTATATATATATATATATATAAACAAGTATACATATTCATTCATACACCTATCTATTCACTGTGTGTCTTGAGACACTATTCATGGTGTCATACTGAGTTTTTATGCTCACACCCTATTTGGAATCATTAGAGAACATGAAATATCAATTGGTGAATTTCACATATAAATGATTATTTTTGTATCTTTTTGATGGATTATTGATTAATAGGGTGCTGATATGGGAATGCGTGTTTATTCTCCAAGTGATTTTGGAGAGGGAGGCTATGTTTAATGGTGGTAGTATCAAGACATTTCATCTTTATAATAAATTTTTGTTTTAGTGTAAATAGTCGATTGAGTCATATGTGTCTATAATTAGATTATTAATATATTGTTTTTGTTTTTTTCCATATATAAATTTTGAAATGTATTTATTTCTCCTCTATTTTATAATTATATTTTTTCATGTATCCCAAGGAAAAAGGTCACTTATTTTGGATAACAAGTTTCATGATTATTTTGGGAACATCCAATATAATGAAAAGTCATGTAATATTTTCAAATTAAACTAATCATGACTTACTCTATTTATTAATGTGAGTAAATAATTTTTTAAAAATAAAATAAGACCTAAAATGCAAGTCCCTAACTCCATGGGATTAGGTAATTCTTCTTTGTTTAGTGATATCTTGTCTTGGGAACCTTTCCAGTATCTATGTCAATTCCATTACAGTTGGTATCAGTGATTTATTATTATACTTAATATTTCTTTATTATCATATAAGATATATGAATATTGAGACTTGAGAAGTAACCAATAAAATGGGTTGATAAATGTATTTATTTTGGAAGCTAATGTTACAATGGGATATAGTCATGATTAGTCTATGAACTATAAGAATTGAGTGAGATTTGTACATAGTATATCAATTATGAAATAGAGGAAACTCTATAAGTGTTTAGGATAATGCCAGTTTACATATTTTACATTGGTTAATGAATTATCTATCTAGTGTCACATTTGGACATGTGAATTGTCTTTATATGATATGACTATAAATGAGAACACCTTTCATTAATTAAAGAAACTGATACAGTAATCCATATATTTTTAATACCTTATTATGTGATTTTTAATTAATAAAGGATATTCGAGAATATGTTTTATTTCTATTTAAGATTCATTCACTATTAAATAATTCCTTTTTGGTGATACTCATCGTTTACTTAGTAATATTTTTCTATTCATGATTCTCTCTTAAGTTTGTTTATTTTCTTCTAAGAACACCCTGTATTGTTTCCTACATGTAAATTTATTGTATAAAATTTTGTGATTTAGGAAATGAAGTATTCAACAAGTTATATTCTATCTATGGTGTTATTGTAAATGTTTCGAAATTCTGATTTTTAGTATGCTACTAGTTTATTCTTTATATGTATTCATGAAATCTATGTAAATATGGTGGAGTGGCTATGTAAGTGGTTTTTGGTATTTTCAAATGTGATAAAAATAATTTACAACCATGTGATTCAAATGTTAATTGTATGGAAAAGTATTAGTTATTCGATAAGTTTGTCTATATTTTTAAGTAAAATTGGGAACCAATGTTCACAATGATTTTTTTTAAAATGAGACGATTTTGTAAATTTTTATTATTTTTCGAATGGATTAGGAATGTGATTTTGATGATAAAATTTCACTTTTAAATAAATTATTTTTATAAGTGAACCTAATTGTAGACTAGAATTCAGTGGCAGGACATGTTTTGCAAAACAATGGATATTTCTTGAATTAGAGAGAACCATGAGGCTAACCTTGTTCAGTTGTCAAAATTTTGGGTAATTTAGTTAGGTTAGCATGAATTTTGTTATTATAATCTTATGGTATTAGTTGTATACTTTATTTTTAGATTCATGAATAAGTTTTATGTTATACCTCTTCATTGATGAAAATTTGTGTGTTTAGTTATTTTTATTGGTTTTGGGAGTCACACATTGAATGTGAGTTACATAATTTGGGACACATTCAAGTGATTTGATTATGAATTGATAATTTATATATGTAGTTAATTTTGGATTAGATATCTATTTGAATTATTTATGAATAAAATAATTATATTTGTGAGGTTATAATAACCTATGTCTATGTGGATTTAATTAATGTTTTATGGGATTCATTTTTTGAACTACATAATGGATGTGTCATATTTTTTGAAATATTAGAATTTCAGTAGGGGTTTTTAATCATTTTTTGGAATAAATCATAAAATTTAGAGAAAGTGAATGAAACTTGGGGTAATATTATATGTTTTTTGAGGACTTTATTATGTTTTGAGGTTAAGTATGTCTACGAGGAGGTTTCACTAGTAGTTTGAAACTCTAAATGTTACCATTTTACCTATGGGGGTCATCGAGTTATTATTTAACAAGGTATAATGAGGGGTGTTTGGGAGTCACCACTTGGTGCCCGATAGACTAATTTTTTTTAAATGGGTACTTCTACGTCATTTCCCCTTAAAACTATTTTACACATTTTTTATAAATTTTAACTCCATTCACCCTAGAACAAAATATACACCATTACTTGGTCCTCATGATTTTCTTAATCATCCCATTCTAAACATATCAATTCATATCTTATAATTATGGATTTATATTTACAATGAATGGAAAATATCATCAAACCCTCTTTTAATCACTCTTCGAACATCCCACCTTTTTTAATTTGATCAGGTGAATGATTTTATAATGAAATACACCATATCATGATGGAATTCAATTAATTCAATGAGTATTATTCTTTTCTTGGTTAGGTACAAATAATAGAGGTTTTCTACTCTTCATTAAATGTTGATTTTATTGTATAAAATGGTGATTTTTTTATTTTAGGAATTTTTCAGTTTCGGGTAATAATTGGAGGATTTCATGGTTAAAATAAATGTGTATTTTCATTACCAAGAATTTCTATTTTCTTGAGATATCTTGATATTTATATCTATAGGTTTTATCCTTCTAGGATTATGGTAATTATGAAAATGGATCTCTTTGGTCGTATTAATTTTATTTTTTGATTTCAGTGGAAAATTATTGGTTATGTAAATTGGAATGTATGTTCCAAGATCATGATAGTTTATTACATTATGTGTTAATGGTGTTGGAGGTTCTAGGAGATGTTTTAGATATAGATGGAGTTGAGTTGGGATAGAAATATTGAAACACCCCATAATGTTAAGGGGTTTAAAGGATAAATGATATGAATCCTGTAAAAATGGTGAAAATTTCTTTTCAAGAGCCTAGCATATTTGAACTCCTCGATTAATCAGGCCCGGCCTGGATTAGTGATTAGGATGGGTGACCTAATTTGATTTTTCTCGTGGTGTTTTTGAGAGAGAAAAAATTACAATAGAAATAAAATGTGTTTCTTTATTGGGATAGTCATTAATTTGTTGATCCATACGAGAATGTGGATATGACCTAGAGAAAGGTTCATGTGTCTATGGGGAAAATAATTGTTCATGGAAATCCAGTACTTGATATCCATTTTAAAGAGTGGTGTGTGTGCTTCCATCAGGGGACATTTATTACACTAGTATCAGAGGTGGGACTCAGCCTTATATGTGGAGTCACTACCAAGGTCGAGATGTAAGGTCCACAATAAGGAAATTTTTCTCTATATGGGGGTGAATTTAATTCCCTATAATTTCAAAGGGTTAATAGGATAAATTATAACAATCATTCCAACAAGGGGAACCATCCTCTTTAGAAGCCTACCTGATTAGAAGTCCACAGTTAAGCATGATTTTCTAAAAGTAATGATTATGATAGGTGACCTATTGGGAAGTTCCCTAGGGTGTGTGTGGGTGAGGAAAATTCACAATGAAAAGAAAATGTCTTGGAATGTGGGGAAAATAATTAGTCTAATGACATGTTAAGGCATGTGGGTGGGCCCTAAAGAGGGGACCACATGTCTGCGGGACAAATGGTGGTTCTGGGCATGACACGACCTAACAACCAGGTTAACGAGGGGTGTATGTACTATAAATGGGGCCCTGTTGTTGGAAACATATTTGAATATATTTTTTATAATGGGGCATGGGGTTTAGCCGTATGGGAATTCACTACGGTGTAGAGCAGCTGTTTGTGCTGATGTGCCTCGAGGTGGCTCTTCCAAACCTAGTAAGGATGTATTATGGTCTCCAGGCAATGGTGTTCGGTACTTGTAGGATGATTTCAAATGTAATACCTTTTAAGGCATAAATATGGAGTAGAGGTAGGTTGTGGAACATGAACATCCTTGGTAGTCATGTGGCTATAACACGGAGGTCCCTACTGTGGTGTAGCAGTTCGAGGGTGTTCTGCCCTTTTTGGGGAACCTATGTAATGGAGGTGAAATACAACATCGCCACCCGCTTGGATTCGGTTTAACTGGTATAGTTGTGTCATGGTCTATAATTTTCTGATGTATTCCATTACATTTCTTCCAATTATATACTGTACTTATGTGGGTTCCACTGCGGTCTTCCAATTATCATTTTTCCAATAAATACCCCAAACCCCTCCAAACACACATTTCTGCCCACTTTCTACTCCCACCATCATCACCTAAGAGTGATTTATGAAGGAAATTAAAGAACCATTCAACATTGATTAATCCACATCTTCCTGAGCTCCATATATGGTTTTCCATGATGAGTTATTCATCTATTTCTTATGGTTACATAAAGGATCAGTTTCATTTCCCCTTTTCACCTCCCCATATTATAGAGTTTGGTATCAATAATTATAGTGTAGTTTCATTTGATATTTTTTTGGCATGGTTGTAGCATGGCATTCTTGGAGGGATGTAGATATCCTCATGGGATACATGATCATATATCTTTATTGGTGTTTCATTCTCATCAAAGAACATTAAATTCTTGAGGTATGTGATTCATGGCGTATCATTTTAATTATGTTCTATCATAAATTTATCATGCTTTATATTTTTTAGTGGAGGTGGAATTAACCCTAATAAACGATAAAAATTGAAATGAAATAATGATTTATGGCTAGTAATTTCCATATGCTCCTCCACTATGTTAACAGTTTTCCTATTTGTTACTAGATGGTGTTCTATCTATGTTGTGCATTGTTTATAATGTTGGTAATTCTTAGGTTAGCATTATAATTTTATGAAATTGGTATGCTAATGTAAAGTTGATAATTCTTTTGTTTGATAATAGAAATTAAAAAGTCATGCTAAAGAAATACATATATTATTTTAATTTGATGGTAATTAAATTGATGCTAAATGCATGTTTTTGTTTTTCTCTTCCATGTGTTAATGTATTTGGATAAATAACATGAAATCGGTATTAATTTTTTGATGATGATAACAAATAATAATTTTATTGTACTTGCAATTCCCTATTTTTTTTTGAAATTTGAATATATGCTCACAATAAATTATTAAAGAACTTATATCTTTTCATATATGATGACTTTGGTTACCCGTAGTACTAAACTGAAATGAACAAATCAGTTAATTCAAGATGGAATAAACTTTTTGGTTTGATAAAATAAGTTTTGGAGGTTGAGTGAATCCATTAAATTATGAAGAATAAATGTCTTGTATTTGGGGAGGATTTATCCAGTGTTCATTTGAATAATAAATTATTAATTTTTAGGGCCCAATTTCTCCCTTGAACTTGTGGGTCATTTTTTTCTTCTATGCTACCATGGTTTTGAAACATTCTATGTGATATGATATGACATAGGGATTGATGACTGTATATGGGTGGGGATGCCCATGTTTGTGGTAGTAGTAGAAAACAATGAAGAAGATAGTCATGATGATATGTATGAATGTGTCTTGGATAGAACCATGGTTTGATGGAATTGTTTAAAGTTGATCTTGGTTTTTTAATGATAAATGCCTTCTTGTTAATAAATTGTTTTAAAGGCTATACGGTCAGGTTTCTTGTTTATCTATATTACTTTCTACACTATATGAGGTAACTATATTTTCTTGGTTATAAATCAATTTGATGGTATATAATGATGTTTCCAAGGGTACATGGAATTATGAAATGGTAAATAAATAATTAATATGTTAACCATTGTAGTTGGTGCTTTCTGAAATGTTAAGATGTTGATAATATTGAGAACTATTGATTGGATTGGATTATTCCTAGAGGGCATGGAATTAAAATTGATAGTTAATGACATATAATTTGGAAGATTTTTAATTAATGTATGATGAATTAAATAATGTAATACTAAATGTTAAAAGGAAATAAGTAATTAACAATGTCTTCTTAAATTCTTATATTCTTATAGGATATCTAGTTATTAGGAGTGATTACATAGTGTCTGAGAGATTGTAGATATATTTTACTCTAATTAATGGTTAATTCCTATAGTGTGGTTGTGTACAATATTATATCATGTATTTTCTATGATTTCGAATGTGGAAAACCCCTTTTCTATATAAAAACTGACACTAAGTGGATTCTGAGATGGTGTTTTCCCCAAAATCTTAGTTGGTGTGGGACAAATAGATGACTACCCCCTATGTACCTGGTCACTTATCCCTATAATATTTTTTTCTAGTATTCCTGGTGGAGAGTTTATAAATATGTTTGTATAGTGGGATATAATGGATTGTTGTTATTTCATACACATTAACTAAAAATATAGTATTCTAATGGTTATTAATGGTATAATATTTATGGGATATGATGACAAGAGGTACATTACTTATTGTATGGGAAGTGATGGCCTGAGGTATTATACTCGATATATGGTACAAGAAATATGGGATGTGGTGGATTCCAGAAAATACATGGTTACTATATGGTGATATGGATTGGATAATGAGATGTTATGATGCATGAGATTAATGTTATGATACATAGTCCTGGTGTTTTCATGCTTTATTCTTTTAGAGATATATGACTCAAGATGTAGAACATTTGATTAGAGAAAAAACCTATGGGGAAGTGGTAGTGTGGTAATCTCGTTTTACTACTATAATATATGATCTCTTGTTTGTAATACTTGGTAAGTGATAGCCATTGTGAGAAAAGGAATCTAGTATACCTATTTAGGTGATGGGTTAGTGTCACTTTTTGTTCATTGGGATTTATTATGATTTCTTAATCTTTTTCATGAGAGGATTTGGTTAGGATCCTACTAATTATAAATGTTATGGTCACCCTACAGTTGTATAAACTATTTTTAGTTCAATAGGATATGGTTGGAGTCGAATATGGATATTTATATATTGCAATTCTTCAAGAGCTCTTTGGCCCCCTTGGTCACTCCCGAGTTTATCATTTGGTTCTTTTTGTTTATATTCTTAGTTGTATTAATTTTTTATGTCATTACATTCCTATAACTAGGATTATTTTACCTTTATCTATGTAGGATTTTATTTGTGTGATTGTCTTATTTCTCTTTCCTCATGTTCTCATAGAGTGTAATGTATCCCATTTATATGTTCGTTATACCCTCTGTTATTGTCACCAACACAAGACCAATTGGAGGTGGGATTCAAGTGGTCATTACCTTTCTTATAACATTACTAGTCTGGGAGGGGTTCCTTGGTTGGATAGGGTCTTGAAGTTTTTGTATCAATGGTTTAGTTTGAAGGATATGATGGAGTTTGGAGTTAGGCATAGGTGAGGACTACATGGGTTGGTAGGGTAATGGTGTTATTTGAACTTAGCATGTGATTTAAAAATGAGATATCAGATGAGACAAAAGTATATAGGACCCTCTATGATTGGATGCATGGAAAATTAAGTTTATTGGGCCTACAAAGAGAAGTGATATTGGTTATAGGGTATATAATTGAGAAAATATAATAAAAAATTCTTCTTTGTGCCTGTATTTGAAATGGTTTGACATTGAGATTAGGTTAAAATATAAATGAATGAATGAATTAATTAATAAATCTTAAATAGTCAATATTCTAGGTTTTTAATTCTCTAACCAGTTTTTTCATTTAAAGGTGTGGCTCCAAGAACATGTTCTCATCAAGTTCATGCTAATGATTTTTTGAAATAAATGATATAAAATCATCATAAATTAGCAGTTGATGATGTTTAATCTTTGAGTAGGACACTCTGAGAGTTTCAAATCCAGATTCTATATAAGTATGAGGGCTTTGTTTTAGACTCAATGATAGAGGAATTTTTATAGTAGTTTGACATAGAGTTATGTTCAATCGATGCTCAAAATGAGAACTAGGTTTTATTGGTGATAGTGATACTATATAGAGAAGTGAGGTAGTAGTGGATATTGATCCTCAAGGGGTTTGAGGAGTCATAGGTATCATGGTAGCAGTTCAAAGACTAGTTATGAGTAGTGTTTATTTCTTCGACTATGAATACAGTTAGTCTTTAGGAGTTTCTTTCCCTTTGACATGGAATCTCTAGTATGTGAGATTTTGAGATCCATTTATAGAACCTTCTCTATTATATATTAGACCTATTGCTATATGAGAAGGATAGGGTGAGGAATTCAAGGAAGCTTTGGGTCTAAGGATCTAGTGCTCGGTCACCCTATGTATATTGAAGACATATTCCAAGCTGTTTACAATAGAATAGGTTATTGGGCATACTATAACCAGATCTCGGTCAACATGGGGGGAGAGTCATCAGGATTCCTCAAAAATTAGATTTTTTTGAGGTTCATGGATTCTTTGATTGAACAGATTTTTAAGTGAAGGGGGTTTGTCCCAACCCTAGTTATCTAATTTATTAAGGGTTGCGACTCATAGGTGTATGAAAAGGGATCAAACTCTTTTTTTTCTTATGGAGGTTGAGTTCATTAGTGGGGAGAGTTACTGGCCTCTCTAAGTAGAAAACGTTCTCTAGGAGTTCCTTTTCATGTTCCTCCATTGAGGCAGTCTCATTTAAGTTTGTAGAACTAGGAAGATCTAGATTAAGATATAGGGAGGGGAGATGGGGCCATTAGAGGATAGCCTTGAGATACAGATCATCCTTAGAGATCAAAGAAAGACCATAGAGGTGGTCATCATTAGGGTTACAGAGGCCATTTAATAGATCATGATTAACTTCTTGCCCTGGATATTCCTACACATGGTGAAATATAAACCATTCAAGTTATCCTTTTCATGTTTTCAAATTCAGTGCATTCCTTGTCAGATTCAGGATTTACACACCTTCATATCATCATCCATAGCCCAGGCATTATTACTGGAGGTGGAGAGAATTCTAGTTACCTTGGTGTTGACTACATTAATTGGAGGTATAACTTATCTATATGATGTATATAAAGACTTTTACCTAATGATAGGGAAGCCTGACTCATGGAGAGAATACTTTTGTTTATAGATATAGCCATACAACATCATCCTCATAACGAATTGTTTGTATTTGGTGTAGGATATCATTGACTACTTTAGGAAAAATATTACATTCAATGATTCCAATGGAGAGTCTTTCATATTTATAGGAAAGGGAGACACTCTAATGGATTGGGGTTGTGTTTCATCCTTATCTACCTTGTAGGTCGAGATGATGTTGTGTTAATCAGAGGTTCAGCTGAAGTTTTTCACATGGTTGTGGTAGTGTACTGTGATTTTTTTTACTAAGAAGGCTGTAGAGTTTCCACCTTAATGAGAGATCTTGTTTGAAATAGAGATATTACCAAGTTTTTCTCCTATCTTGATGTATCTATATAGGATGTCCCCTGATGAGGTTTTATATCTACAAATACAACACAATGATCTATTGTAGTGTAAATTTGTTTAGCCGAGTGTGTCACCATAGGGTGAAACATTTCTATTTGTCAAGAAGGATGATAATGATTCTCATTATTGTATAGATTACAGTTGCTTGAATCAGGTGATAGTGAAGAAATACTATATGATTCTATATATTGATGATTTATTTTATCAACTAAAAAGATCAAGTTAGTTATTTAAGAGAAATATATGATTAGTATATTATCATATACAAGTGAAAGGAGTAGGATGTTCTGAAGACCACTTTATGATTTTATTAAAGGTATTATATGTTTTTTATTCCATTTAGTGTGAAAACTCTATATAAGTGTTCATGGGCTTGAAGAATGTAGTTTTTAGATAATTCATTGAACAATTTATAGTGGATTTCATCAATAACAACATTGTGTACTCTATATATATGGAGGCCCATACAAAGAATCTATTTTCTGTCTCTGAAATTATTCATCATTAGAAGTTGTTCAATAATTTTATAATGTGTGGGTTATGGGCTCATTAATTTCATTTCTTATGGAATTTCATATCCTAGATGGTATAAGTTGTGGGTCCTTCGATGTTTGTTGTGATTTTTTATTATGAAGACTCTAAGATAGTTTTAGAGGTGTGATGTTTCCATGGTCTTTTAAGCTATTATAGGAGGGTTGTAACTTATTTCTATAAATTTGAAACTGTTATAACATACTTTACCAAAAAGAATTAAAAATTCATGTAAAATTATTCGTGTCAGATAACTTTTGAGTTCCTAAAAGAGAAGTTGGTGAGCTCTCTGGTTATTTATCTACTATAAGAGAGAGTTCAGTTTGATATTATTTGTAACTCTTAATGTCCTAGTTTGTTCGGTGTTTTGATGTAGAATAAATTGTTTTTTTATTATGGGTATTGGTATTTAAATCCAAATTAATGTAACTATTACACCCTTGATCTCAAGTTATCATTAGTTATGGTTTTCTTTAATGTTGTGGTGGTATTATATAATCAATGATTGTTTTGTGGTTTTACTTATTATAAGAGCTTGATGTGTCTATGAATTGAACTTCAGAAAATGTATGTATATGTAATTATTACAAAATTAAAACTTTTAGATTTCATATACACTGTGGAAGGTAAATATTGTAGCCAGTGTTCTAAGTAGGAAGTCATATAGTAATTCCATTCAGGAATATAGATATTCTTAAACAGAGATGGAATTTTTTTTTACAATTTATCCTAATATGGAATAGGTTAGAGGTGGAGGTTCTCAATTATAGATGAAATTATAGTCTTATTTGGTAAAGAAGGTGGAGAAGTCCCATTTGGGAGATTTTTAGGTGTATTTTTTCTAGAGAGACCGATATTCCTTTGGTGACGGCCCTAACGTTTTGTATAAGGATGAAAAACATAGGGTGTTGTTGTTGGGGATGATTTTCATCCCATATATGATGTGAGAGATGGCTTTATGTGAGCTCTAAAACTCACCATTTTCAAGAAACCCTAGTGTAAAAATATGTTCCAAGATCTAAGAGGGTAGTTTCAGTGGCTTTGGTGGAAACATGAAGTTGCAGAGTTTTTGTCTCGATATTTGGTCTTTAAGAAGGTGATGGTTGAGCATTGTGTTCTTAGTTATTTTCTACATTAATTACATTTTCCCTAGTGGAATTGGAAGGAAATATCAGTGGAATTTTTTTATCATTTTACATTGGTCTTTTTGAGGATTTGATGTTATATGGGTTATAGTGTATCATTTGATGAAATAAACCCACTTTATAGCAATAAAGGAGTTAATTGCAGTGGATATTTTTTAAGGAAGTGTCTGGAGGAGGTGGTGAGACCCCATTGAGTCTTGAGAATGATCATCTCTAATCATGATATTATTTTTACCTATAGGGTGTGGAGAGGTATCAAGCCTACTTTTGGATCTTACTTATTCCTTAACACTTATTTTCATCCAAAAATAGATAACTAGACATAGAATAATATTTAGACTCAAGATGGCATGTTGTGTTATTGTGTTTGGGATTTTGGTGGTCAGTGGATGAGGCACCTACCCTTGGATGAGTTTTATTATAGTATTAGTTTTCACTCAAGAATTGGAATGAAACTATTTGAATAATTTCATAATATGCCTTTCCATTATCTATTGTGCTTGACTATGGTTAGGGAATCCCCAGTTCTTGGTCGAGTTTTAGTAAAAATAATGATACAGATTGTTCTGGTAATTCATGACTGGATGAAGGAAGCACAATATCATCAAAATTATTATTCCAACCATATGAGTATACCTCATTATATTGACATTAGAGATCATGTGTTCTTCATAGTTACAAATTATCATGGTAAGTGTTGTCTGAGCTGTGTGAATAATCTTTTTCCCTATTTTTTGGGCCTTCTGTTGTTTCTGTCATGTTGGAGTCATGGAATATAAAATAACACTCCCCCCACATATGAGTAGGATACATGACGTCTTACATGTGTTTTAGCTCCATTAATATCATTATAAAAGTTTCCAAATCATTAATTTAAGTGAGATCGATGATGATGATTATTAAACCATCTAATAAAGGCTTGTATAGTTCAAATAAATACCTGAGAAGGTGTTGTGCGCACATACTATTCCCTTGGTTTGTTTCATGAGGTGGAATAGTAAAATGGAAGAGAGTACATATAAATGTGAATCATATTTATGTTTTTAATAAACAATACTATTTAATGTTTATATATTCTCTTAAAATAATACTCATTGTGGTTTTTGAACATTATCGGGTTCATGATATGGTTTCTTATGGATACTTGTTTGTGTCATTGATATTGTTTGAGAGGTATCTCTCGAGGAGAGTGTTTAGGATCTTCTGATTGGTGTTTCATTGTTTTCTACTTTTATACTCTGAATTGGGTAGTTAGGATCCCATGGTGGTGATATTCTTAAGAGGTATCTTCTGGGGTGGTTTTTTTGGACAACGCTTTTTCCTTCTTTGTCTTGGGGTTTTATTTTAAATTATTGAGAATAATAATAGTTTCAGTTGTATCAAATGTAGGGTCTCATATCCCGGAGGCTCATTCTTCTATTTGTTTAAGTTGTTGAAGGTTATGGGATAAGTATTAGTGGTAGATGAAGTATATTTGAGTTGGAAAATCATATATAAGGATTCTATAACATGAATCCTATAGATGAAATATAATAATAGTCAATGTAGTATGGAAGAATTGGATTCAAATTAGTTCCTCGAGGTGGATCTACCAAATCAGATAGGGCTATTGTGTGGTCTCTATGTTGTGGCATAGGGTCTCGAGTATGGATTTTTGAGCTACTATCATTTTATTCATAACTACGGTGTAGAGGAAGGCTATGACATAGACCCTTATTTAGTATCCAGGGGGTTGTGGCATAGAGGCTTCTATTCCAACATAGTGTTTTGAGGGTGTTATTCCTCTTTCAGAGTAGGTATTCCATGGAGGTGAAATATATTATAGCCTCCCTCTTTTGTGAATGATTGATGTGATGTGGTTTCCTTAGTTGCACTGTAGTATTTTCCTAGGTATATAGGATCTGTGGAAGGTACGGTGCAATATTCCCCAAACATGGTTTGACTAGGAATGCCACAGTGTAGTCTCTTTTATCATGTCATAGTCCTTCATTTTTTCATCAAGTTTTATGGTGTGGATGATGGGGTTGTGATTCATAATTTTAATTTTCATTTGGACTATAAATACCCTCAGCCTCTCCAAATACTATTTTCTATCCACTTTCTCTCTCACATAGTAGGCACCCAAGAGTAATTTTTGAAGTCTTTTCAATCCCATATTGATAGGTATTAATCCATACCTTTAAATGTTCGATCTTTGGTGATCTATGGTAATTTCTTCCACAATTCCATATGGTTTCTTCAGGAATCGGTCACATTTCCCCCTCCCTTCTTTCCATGTTATGGAATGTTTCCTTTATCTTTCTAATAGAGATTATATTTATGTTTTTTTCAAGGTCATGAGACATCATTCTTATAGGGATGTAGCTTTCATTGTAGGGGAGATTATCAAATTTCCACTTTGTTATTATATTCTCTTCAAAGAACATTAAATCCTTGAAAAAGGAGACTCATTTCTTCTCCATTTACATATGTACAATAATAAATTTACCATGTTTTATATTTTTTGGTTTTAGTGGAATTAACACTTATAAAGGATTAACTAGATTAATTAAATAATGATTTTTGGCAATGGATCGAATTTGTTCTCCAACTGTTAAAATGGTTTGACTCTTGGATTCACTAGATAGTGTGCTATCTATGCTATGCTTTTTTTATCATGATGGTTATAATTGGTTTATCAGGTTAATTTAATGATTTTTTTTTAAAATGTAATGACCAATTTTTTTTGTGGTTAAAAGGACTAAAGGTGGTTTGTTTGATGAATCTATAGATTCTTGTAATATGATGGTAAAAAAATTGATTCTAAATGTATGTTTATTTATTTTTTTCTTCCTTGTGTAAACGGTGTTGGCTAAAGAACATGAAGCTGGTAATTCTTGTTGATGATAATAATAAATATGCAATTAAATTAATTTTTCTTCCATAATGTTTTTTGAAACTAGAATATACAATTGGAATCATTGTTTAAATAACTTATAGATTTTAATAGAAAAATAATTAGGTAACTCATAGTAGTAACCTGTAATAAGTGATTCAATTAATTCAAGATGGAATAAAATTTGTTCTTTGACAAAGATACATGTGTGGGGATATGTGATCCCATTTTCTAATAAAGGAAAAATGCCTTGTGTTTGGTGTTAAGTTTGCCTTGCTATGTATTGTGATATGAGCCTTGGATGGAAAATGAGATATGGGTGGGGAGCCTAAGTTTCTAGGATCAATTGAGGCATGTGATGGATAGATGCATTGTGATATGTATGAGGGTTACAAGGATAGTAATGTCGTTTGATAAAGAACATTGAATATGGTATTTCCCATAGTTGTGATTAAAGCGAGATATGAGCCTTGGATGGATAAGAAGATATGGGTGGGGAGGCCTGTGTTCTTGGAAATAGATTACACATGTGACAGCTAGATGGATGGTGATATGTATGAGGGTGTAGAGAATAGAACTTGGATTTGAAGAAGTATGTTAAAGCTAATATTTTACACTATTGTGATTAAATCTAGATGCTTTCCTTTAAACACATCTACTTGAATATTTTATGGACGGGTTGGTTGCTTATCTAAACTCATTTTCACACATAATTATGATGTTTTATGAGCTTGGTTATTAATATATTTGATGGTATCTTAGTATTTTTCCCATAGTACCTTGAATAATGGAATGGTAAAATAATAATTAATGTTTTAACTCATGGGTTTGTTTCTTTCAGGGATGTTAAGATGAAAAAATACTGAGAACCCTAGAATTTGTTGGATTAAGCCTGAAGTTAATGGGCTTGACATTGATGGGTAGTGAAATGTAATTTGAAATATTGTTAATTAGTGGATAATGAGTTAATTAATGTTCTTATAAATGTTGAAAGGAAATAATAAATTAATTAATCCTTCCTAACTTATTTTTCACATATACGACATCATTTATTTAGTGGTGGTAGTTTGGTGTCTGAGAGATGATAATTGATGTTGAGTCTAAGACAAGGTTAATGGCCATAGTGTGGTTGTGATATATATATATTATGTCATGTATGGTTTTATGATTTCTTACGATACCCTACTCTTGTTAATAGGTTTACTAATACATAGTGAACTCTGGGAGGGTTTTTCTCCCACATCTAGGTTGGTGAGGAATGAATAGGTGACTACCGCCTCTATCCCCACTCTCTTGTCTATGTAATATTATGTGTTGGTATGCATGGTGGTTTGTTTCCCCATATTTGAGTATAGAGGGATATATTGTATTGTGTTTATTTCATACACATGTATCTCTAGATATAATATATTTATGATAATTATAGGCATGAATTGTAAAGGTTGTGATGTCTTGATGTACATTACACAGTGTGCAGGTTGTGATTGCTCGAGTTAAAATACCTGATGTATGGTAATTGACATAAGGTCTGTGGTGGATCCCAAAAACTACTTGGATACTATATAGAGATGTGGATGGGATAATGAGATTTTGTGAATCTTGAGAAAAATCTTAAGATACATATCTCTAGTGTTTTCAAGATAGCTTTTTTTAGAGAGAAATGACTCAGGACGTACGACATTGGCGAAGAGTGGAAAACTAGTGGGGAAGTTGTAGTGAAGTACCCTTTTTTATTACTATAATATATGATCTATTGTATGTGATACTTGGTAATATATAGACATAGTCAGGATGGAAGGTTAGTATACCTATTTAGGTGATGAGTTAGTTTCACTTTTTATTCACTAGGCTTCAGTATGATATCTTTATCCTTTTCACTAATGGATCTAGAAATGATCCTACTAAAAATACCCATTATTTACACCCTATGTATATATAAATTATATTCTCAATCAACAATATCACATTGGATGATGGGCTGTATATTTTTTTTATACATATATATTCTATAGTTTTTTTTAATATTTAGGGCCACTATCCAATTTTTTATTTGGTACTTGTAGTTTTCTTTTTTAGTTGTATTAGTTATGTTTGAAATTAAATCCATGTACGTTGGAATATTTTAACATTATCAATGTAGGATTTGATTGGTGTAATTTTCATATCTCTCTCTTTTCATGTTCTCTTAGAGGTAAATTCCTCCCACTTGTATGTTCCTTATACCCTCGATACTTGTAACTAACATCTGGCCTATTGGAGGCGGTCTTTGTGTGGTCACTATCCTCCTTTTCTCATTGTAGGCCCAAGAGGGGTGCCTTTTTAAGGAGAGGATAATGACATGAAAATTTTACTGATGAATTAATAGGTAGTATCAAACCATTAGGTGAATTTCTTTTCTATAGTTGGAACATTTCTGCCAATTATTTCCAAAATAATAGAAAAGTTTCGACATCTATTTTGAGAACTACTAATGAATTATTTTCAACGATATTTTGGTATAGAATAATAAATTTATTTGGATGATTTCTCATATGATCCATTGTAATGATTTTATTTTATATTATAATTACCATAAAACTTGTGTTCAATGATTATAAAATGTTATTTTTGTAAAAGTCTTTATTGTATAATATTTTCTAATTATTGTATATAACTTATAGAATGTTTTTAGTCATATTTTATTGATTTTTTATAATACCTTTCATATTATTATGCGGAATTTACAATTTGGTAGTAGATTATTTTTCCTTGAATAATTTTTTATATTATATTTTCCATTTTTTCTTATATAATTCTGATTAATAATTTATTCTTATTTTTGATTTCAATAATCAATAAACTTAAAGTGGATTTATGTAATATCTTTCTTTTTACATGATTTTATTTACAGAATATCATGTCTATAAAATTTTTCCAAATGATATAAGGTTTTCCAGACATATAATATGATGTTTATTGGTTAAAGTTTTCATTACACCACATTCTTTAAATTATATAGGGTAATTGGTATACTCATTGTAATTGATATTCATAACTAAGAAGAAAAAATATATGATTTATTTAATCAATAGAATCAAAAATATTTTCAGTAAATATGATTCCTCTCTTTAATATAAATCTTGAGAAGCGTGACTTTGTTTAATAAATAAATATATATTTTGGTTTTAATCTTGATGCATTAACAAAATCACTTCTGACAACCATAACCAGAATGAATTTTATATTAGTGATCAATATATATCCTTTATAAAGTAACTAAATCATTGATGGGATAATAATTAGATTAATTATGTTGTAGAAATCATTTATTTCTTATAATTATTTGGTTTTAACAACTTTTTTTTTATTTTATACTTGTAGTGATACTTTATAAATTATAAATATGTTTATTTTTAAGGATTTAAATAGGAAATCAGCTTCTTGATAAGGCTTTATGTAGTTAAATAATTAATAGTTAAACTGAAACATATTTTAAATTAATTCATTATCATTTTTTTATAATTCACAAATTCTTACCCAAAATGAATTTACCACTTTTCATATAGAATAAGTTTGATGTGTAAAACCATACTCTATTGAAATATGGGTAACAAAAAAATTCCAATTGTTGTTTGTGGAAACTTTTATTATGGGAATTTTTTTCTTAAATTAAATTTAAAATACTAAAAACTCAATTAGATGAAGAATTATTACCTCTATATTTGTATTCATCAAACTAGAAGATATTTTATTTCTTTTTCCATTTTGGATCATACTTAATATTTCTTGATTATTTCTAATTACATGCATGATTATTCACTGGGTTTACTTCTAGTGTTGACAATTTATTATCTATAAATTATTTATTTCATTGTTTATCTTGAAATTATGGAACCTTACATTTCTTTGTAAGTCAATACAAATGATTTATATGATGTTCCAATTTAATATTATTATGTTATGATTATGATATGGTTTATCCCATGATCAAATTTTGTCTTCATACTTAAATTATTCCATGTTGTCTATCATCCATGTATTATCTGATCAAAAATTTATTTTCTATGTTTATAATTATTTTATATCAGATAAGTCTGTTAAAAAAAATACATAAATGAGAATTTATATTATCTTATTATGTTGGGAATGTGATTACTATAACACGGGATGGTTACTCAAGAACTTATACTTATTTGAGATATTTTGTCTATTAAAAGGTAACCATGTGGACCTTATATCAATGGAAAGTAGGATAGAATTGGATTAGATCACTATAATGAACCATACCATTACAGGTTGTGAAATTTAGAGTATATTATATTTTTATTTCGGGTGAATAATTTATTTTTAGAACTAAAAATTATATCAATATTGTGAGAATATGCACATCCTTAATTTTTTCATAGACTTGGTTTGAGTATTAATGGATACCTTATAATTTTATATATACTTCAGAGAAGTAATAAGATTTTTGGGCTGCTGAAAATTGCAACTCTATGACATTCATGAAGTGGAAGGTTCATTCACATTATTAATGACCATTTTGGGGGTGTTTTAGGCATGAATAAGGATATAATCAAGAGGATTCTACCCAATAAAATTCATTACATGAAACTATAGTTCACAATAATAAAATTACAAGCCAAAGAACATCCTATATTTTAGTAAGGAGACTCATAGTGTCAACTCCCTTTTATGAATTAAACCATTTTGGGTTCCCTATTTTATTGGGGTCCTTTTGTTATTTTTCATTGGGAGTATTTTTTGGGAATCCCATAGGTTCCTGTAATTTTTTCTCATTCGTATAAGAGGTAGCATCCCTCTTTGTACCCACTTACCCCCTTCAATTATACATTCACCCAAATTTTTCAAGGGAGTTTCATCAAGTCAGTTTGAGGTAGGATATACCCCTTCTTCCCCTAGTTCTTCCTCCATCATTTTTTCTTATTTTTGGTTTGGAGGAATAGTTTTTTTGGTGGAATATTTCATTAGAACATGCAGAAATCATCAACCTTTTGGGGATTTCATATGCATCTCATAGAGGATGTCCTGAGAGGATGTCTATTACAACCCCTAAATTACATACAATGTTAATAATTCAGAATTTAAGTATAATTATTACAACATATAACAAAACCATGACATGACTTTGTAGGTATTGTGTCTTTAAAAATTGGGAAACAAAAAAAACTGATTAATAAAGCATCTACGTTGTCTCCTATTTATTTCATCATAACTAGAAATCTATCTTTAAAATCATATTTAATACCCTTCTTCTTAACCTAGGGAAAATGAAGCATTAAAAAGGGAGATCTCAAATTCTCATTAATGGTAAACACGGGAAATACCAATCATATCAAATTTATAAGATCATAACATTTGAAAATTTTATCCGGCATAAAAGATCATAATATCATGTCATGGGGTATATCATAGAACTGCAATGTAATCCCAATAATCATAACATAAGATGAAAAACATTATGAAATACACACATAATAATAGAAAGTCATTTCATGTTAGTCAAGGATCATTTCCAAGAACATCATAGTGGAAAAATTCCATTACTGAACCGAGATCACTCCTCATTCCAGTCTTGTATCACTGAACCAAATTTACATTCTGTTCCAGCCATGTTTATCAAATGAGATATAAATACTTACATCATGAATTAGAGGTAGATATAGGTCTCACCCATCTCAGTCTGGAGTCAATCTTAAATGTTACACAAAATAAAAAAACATTCACCATAGAATAACCCATGAAATAAAATGGGTTTATTTAACATCATTTCATCATAACATAATCCATATAAGATAAATTGATTTCATAAAAATATTTACATCATCAAAAAAAATTAAATAAATTTAACAATATAAATAAAAACATAACCCAATGTCATTTTATATGAAAAATAATTTTGATAAACCAATTGAACGTAGTTCTTGAGGAAAATATCCTTTCTTCTTCAACGACATTTTCTTTTCTCAAAATGCCAGACAATTTTAAAAGAAAATAATTTAGTTGAAAATAAACATTAAAAATTGTAGATTAAAATTCATGGAAATAAGGTGATAAGAATACATAAAAATCTGTTGATGTCGTATAAGTTAAAAAAATTGACCTTGTACTTTTGCCAAAAAAGTAAAAAAAACCTTGTTTGGTAAACAAAAGAAAGATTCCTTCCATACCAATTAGTAAAAGTTAAAAAAATGTTGAAAATTACATTAAAAATACATGTAATAATAGTAAACATTTAATGAAAACATTTTTAGAAAACATGGACATGGATGATAAAAATAACCCCAGTAAATACTTACATTTAAGCAATCTTGGATAAAAATGAGATTGAAAATTTATCTTATACCTTAGGTCTGATATGCTTCATATGTATCCGAACCTCCTGTATTATGATCTAAATAATGTTATGGATTTATTATAGTATTTTTATCATTTTTATTCTAACACTTATGATCATATTTTTATCTATTTTTTAGTAACATTTCATTGTTACTCGTTATTCGGGCATTAACTGCTTTATGTTCTTACATATGTTTTGTCTGATAAGTTCTTGTTCTTATTTTTAGGTTATATTTATATAATTTATAGAATAGTATTAGTATAATATATATCGTATTTACTCATTCAATTCAGTTATATAATCATGGTTTAATAAAGATCATGTAGAACGAATCACATCGCGCCATGGAGATGGTATGTCGTATGTATGCACGAGCGACAATATCGTTACAATAATTATTGATTGGTATCAAATTGGATGGTTTATAGTATCTAATAATTATTATAGTGAAATATTTTTCATATATAGGTTTTATTTACACCATTATACCCATCCAAGTAAGGTGGTCTTGAAAATAGATTACACCACGGCGTGGACAGGGTAAGCCGTACGCATGCAGGCATGTTGATTTTGTTTTTTCATAGGATAGATAGAAGGTGAAATAGGATTGTTTTATTATTTATAAAAACATATCAGTATATGAGTGATTATTAATTTATTGTTTTATAATGAAACAACTAAATAATAGGTAGTATAAGAATAAAGACACTTGAAAGAATCCGTAGAAGATATTACCTATTCCTCGGTGTGCCTCCTTTGAATTTCCACATAGGGAACTATAGTTGGTCTTTTGATAAGACGAGAACCACAAGAATGTTACTAGGTAAGTTGGGGAGTAATGGACAGGGATTTATTGATCTTGAAGGCTAAAAATGGAGTGAATAGGAGAGAGAGATGGTTCCCTTTTATTAGGGAGGAGATGGGCACTTTAGAAAACATAAAACAATATTAATTTATAATAAACTCAAACCCAACCCAAAAACCACAAAGTGTTACTAATTCAAAGATGAAATGATATAGGCTTCTAATATCATCATCCAATAAATGTTGGAAAGCTTATTTTTTCAATTTAAAGCTTATCTTTTTAATTGAACCTTAGTTATTCTATTAATGTTTAATTTTGGTAATAACATTCTAAATATTTAATGGTAATGAATATTTACTTATTCTGTGTTAATTGACCATAAATGTATAATTTATGATATTTGGACCCAATAATTATCACTTTGTAAGTTTTAAATATTTTTTTATTTGTAAATAATTTAATAAATATTTATGTTTATAAAATTTCAATAGTGTCAATTTTGACACCATTCATTTATTTGACATTAATTAACATTCACACTAGATAAATTCGAACCAAAATATTAAATACAATCCCAAAATGTCATATTCACCTAGAAAATTCATGGAGAATATTAATTAGTTCATATGATATTTCTTTTATCATTTTTAAAACCATTTATTTGATATTTCTATTAATAAAATAATTTCTACATCACTATTGTGTCATCATTAATTGTAATGATTTAATTTCTAATAGTTATAAATACTTTTTTTGAAGTGGATAAATAATTTAGATTTCCAGATACTATCTATAATAATGTTTATCTCTTAGTTATCCATATATAAAATTAATACACATATATAAAAAGATATTTCGACACTTTGTCCATTTCATTAGTTTTTATTACATTCATGTCATTTTCATAGGTAAGTGGAAATAAAGTTATTCCATTTCAAACAATAGATGATAAGGGTTGAAGTTAAGCATCCAATAGAATTTTTACAGGTGTTAAGGTAATTTTATCATATTACTTTTACCCTTAATTTCCCAATTCACATTTAACCATGCTAATAAAAATAATTACCAAAGCTACTATTCATAATGCCCAAATATAATAGTATCCTATTAACATAATTTGGAATTAATTATTCAAAATATGTAATCCATTTTTCAAAATTCAAAACACAGAAGTTATAGTAATTAATTTAAAATTAATCAAGTTGTTCAGAAAATGAGTTTTAAAAGTTAAAACATTCCAAAAGATTGAAATGTTTTTACCTTTGAATTCAACAAAAAATTAATGATAATGACATAAATTATATTAAATTGTAAAAATATATTCTATTTTTTCTTTAATAAAATTCAATATTTTATTGTTACAATATAAATTATCTCAATTAAAAAATTTGTTTTTAATTAAAATTTAGTGTATTTTTTATATTCATCAAAATATAAAAGTTATCATAAAAATATAAAAAAATTATCCTATGTAAAATTTTATACCCCGTTTTAAAATAACATGTTTATATTATCATATAAAAATTATTAATGTGTCAAAATCGTAATTTAAAATGGGATCACCATTCAAAGTTGTAAAATTAACCTTTTAAAAAAATACATCAAATAGGGTTTTATTTATAACCTATGACTAAAATATCCATTAAATGAATATAAATAATATTTTACTAATTTCATAACACAGATATATCTTATAAATTTCATTAAAAAAAGAAATTCACTCTAAAATAATAATATCTAATTGATTTGTATTTTTCATAATGCATTTTTATAAGTTAGTTATAATTATTATTGCTAACCTAATGGATTGGCTATAACAACAATTTAATTTTAAGGGAATGTCACAATTTTTTAAACTAATTATTGCATGAAAATCATGCTATTGAAGATTAAAAATTAGTTAAGTATTTCATAAAACATACGGGCATTACATTTTACCACCTTAAATTAAATTTCTCCCGTGAAATGCGTCACCTAAAAAAAAGATAAGGATACCTATCCTTCATCATATCCTAATGTTCCCATGTAGCTTCTTCAAATTAGTGGTTCCTCCAAAAAAAATTAACCAAGAGAGTGGTCTTGTTTTGAAAAACTTTTTCGATATGATCCAGAATCACTTCCGGTTGTTCTTCATAAGAAAGATCTTTCTCCATTGGTATAAATTCTTAGCGTAGCACATGTAAAGGATCTGGTATGTACCTTCTCAGGAGAGATACATTTAACACATCATGAGCTTAAGAGAGATTCTGTGGAAACTCCAATCGGTAGTCTACCTTCCCAACGCGATCCAAAATTTCAAAAGGACGGATATTCCTAGGGATCAACATTCCCTTCTTTCCCAAACCTCATTACTCTCTTCCAGGGAGATATTCGTAAGAACAATTTATCACCCACTTCAAACTCTATGTCTTTTCTTTAGTTGCCATCATAACTTTTTTGTCGACTCTGTGATGCTCTTATGTGTTGTTGAATAGATCTGACCATTTTTTCCATTTCATTAACAAGATAAGGTCCTAATAGCTTCATATCCCTAACTTTATCCCAGTAAGTTAGAGTTATGCACTTCATTCCATAGAGGGATTCGTGAGAATCCATCTTAATACTGGAGTGGAAGCTATTATTGAAATAAAATTCCACCGTTGGTAGGTGGTGATCCCAACCACCTTTGAAATCCATAGAGAAATATCTCAACATTTCTTCCATATTTTTAATTGTCCTCTCAAAATTACTATCTATCTGATGATGATAATATGTACTGAAACATAAATCTGTATCCAGAAAATGCTAAAGACTTTCCGAAAACTTCAGGGTAAACCTTGGATCCCGATCAGATATAATGAAAAATGGTACTCCATTCAATCTTACCACTTTCTTTATATATATATAGGAAATATGATCAAGATAGAAATCATCTCTAATAGAAATGAAGTGTGACAACTTCGTAAGGACATCAACTATAAACCAGATAGCATTATTTCCTTTGGATGCTTTGCGAATTCAGATGACAAATTCCATAGTGATGTTTCCCTGTTTCCATTCTAGTATAGATAATGGTTGTAACATCCCCTTAGACTTCTGTCTCTCAACTTTAACTGTTTGACAAACCAAGAATCGAGATACATATTCATAGATATATCTTTTCAGTCCATCCCACCTGAAGTAATCTTTTAGGTCTCTATACATATTCGTGCTTCCAGGGTGAATAGAGAATGAAGAACTATGAGCCTCATCAAATAATTATATCTTTAATTATTATATGAGAGGATTACAAATCTAGTTCCTGATTCTTATTATTTAATCACAATCAAAGTTGAATTAAGGAACATTTCTCACATTCTTTTGTAACTCTATATCTTCCTTCTAGAAATATTAAATATTCACATGTATAGATGGTTGGACATTCATTTAATAAAGATAATATTTCTCCCCTTTAATTAAAATTTCAATATACATCCTTTCTAAATCCATAAATATTGGATCTTTTGTGATCCTCATTATGGATAAGATAGCATGGTCTTTTCGACTCAAAGCATCTTCCACCTTGTTCTATTTCCCAGTGTGATAATGTATTGAGGAGTCTTAATCTTTAATCAACTCCAACAATCACCTTTGGTGCATATTTATCTCCTTTTGTGTGAAAATATACTTTAAAATTTTATGATCATTATAAATATCACACCCTTCACCATAAATATAATGCCAGAATATTTTTAATGTAATGATTACCACATCTAACTCCAAATCCTGAGTTGGGTAATTTTTCTCATGGATTTTTAATTTTTTTTGTGGAATAAGTTATCACAATATCATTTTGCAAGAGAAAACACCCAACACCCTTATTGGATGCATCAATGTAGATCACAAACCATTCTCCACTACAAGGCAGTTTGATAATTGGTTCATTGGCTAACCTTCTTTTTATCTCTTTGAAATTCTCTTCACATTATTCCACACAAATGAACATAAATTCTATCTAAGTCAACATGGAGAGAGGATTAGATAATTGTAAAAAAAAATTCACAAAATGTTGATAATAATCATCCAAACCAAGAAAACTTTAGATATCAGCTACTATTGTTGGTCTCGACCATCCTTGAATAATCTCTATTTTTGCTGGATCCAAATATATCCCCTCTATTGAGATTATGTGACCCAAAAATTAATCTTTTTGAATCCAAAATTCACACTTCCTAAATTTAGGATAAAGCCTCTCCTTTCTCAGATCCGTCAATACAATTCTCAAGTGAACTTCTTATTTTTCCTTGATCTTTGAATGAACAATAATATTGTCTATAAAGACTACCACAAACCGATAAAGATAGTATCTAAAGACTCTATTCATTAGATCCATGAAGATAGAAGGGGAATTAGTAAGACCAAATGGAATCACTATAAATTCATAGTTTCCATACCTTTTATGGAATGTTGTATTTTGTATATCATCATTTTTTACCCTTAAATTATGTTATCCTAAATGAGGATCGATCTTGTAAAAGTATTGAGCTCCATGTAGTTGGTCAAATAAGTCATAAATGTGTGGGAGAGGATATTTGTTCTGGATATTGATCTTGTAATGTTCTTGATAATCAATCCAGAGTCTCATTGATCAATCTTTCTTATTAAAAAATATAACATGTACTCCCCAAGGTGACACACTAGGGAATATGAATCCCTTATAAATATTATCTTGGAGTTTCTTCTTCAATTACTACAACTCAATTGGGTCCATTCTATATGGTGTATTTGAAATAGGCATAGTACCTAGTATTAGTTCTATTGTAAAATCAACTTCACATTTGGGTGGAAGACCTTGAAATTCCTCTGGAAAGACATCATAAAACTTTCGTACAATGGGTGAATTCTTAATCATGAGTTTCCTTCCATCCATTTTAGATAAATAACCTTCATTTATCGGAATCAAGACCCATATGATGGAAAAAAATTCTACCAGAAGGTTATATTAATTTTTTCATCAATAGATGGTCATAGATTGGTTTAGAATATGAAATGCGACTTCCCTTATTTGTAAATTGATATGAGATCCCTATAAATAAAGCCAATCCATACCAATAATCACACATAATTCCACTATAGGAAGGATCACAATATTTTCAGTTAGCACTTTCCCACAAACTTCAATCGGAGAAGAATTGTAAACTTTTGATGAAACTGTTGTTCCATTAAGAGTTTTTTATAGCTAAATCAACATCTAATTTTTGAGGTAATATGGTGATACACTTTTAAAATTGTTCATAAATAAAAGAGTGGGTGGATCCAGAATCAAATAAAATATTTTCTACTTAAAAGTGGATGGTAAGTGTACCTTTCACCACTTCATTATTGTAATCCACATCACTGATAGTAATTGCATGTGGAATTCATTTGTTTTGTCCTTAATAGTTTGTTGTTTATGATCACCGTTAATAACACTTGGATTTTTTTCATTGACTATCATAATTCCCCTTTTCCTTCCACTTGTAACATTGAAGTGTAGGAGGTGCATTCTGTGTAGCCTTTTCTTTGTTCGCATCATTAGAAATCCTTTCCCACCACATTGGCATTCAATTTCCCGATGACCTTATTTTCCACACATAAAACAATTACATGTACCTTTAATATAGGTCCCCCATTTTTCTTTCCACACATTGAGCATAAGGGAAAAATCATCTTCTTTTCAGTGTGGTCTTTAGATTTTCATTTGAATTCCATTTTCCTCTTCTAATCAAACCCATATGAATAATGGGTTACTCTAATCTCCACCTCACCCTTGATAGTAGATTGAATAATTTCCTCATATCTATTGAAGTACCTTATGGCTAATTCCCATCAAAGACTTTGTTTTAATACACTAAATAATTGATCGATCATACTCTCAGGTTGGATAATAATTCTGGAAGTATACCTTGAAATTCTTGTAAAACTTTCTTCTTAGGTACCAACGGATTCATCATCCTTTTGATTTAGTTCAAGAAATTCCTTCTCCATCATTTTTTGAAGAATAAAAGGGACATACTTATTGAAAAATAAGTTATTGAAATTTTCCCATTCCATGGACCCAATTTCATCTCTTATCCTTCTATTCTTGATAAGATTTCCCCATTCATAGGCTTCACCTTTCAAACGATATACTGCCAAGATGAGTTTACCATGTTTGGAACATTTCAGGACTAAAAATATATTTTCAGTGGTACTGATCCATTGTTCATCCACTAATGGATCAGAAGACCCACTGAATGAAGGTGAATGTTTCCCCATGAAGGATACAACATAGTGTTTCTCCCTACATTCCTCATTTGGATGTTCGGTATGATTCATAGCATGATAAAGAAGTGGGAGAATGGATACATGATTTTACATTCCAACTCCCATAACATTTGGTTGATCAGGGGGTCAATCATTGCATTTCCCATCACATTCATCATTAACACGTTTCCATTGGGTTACATCCATTGTTTAAAACCAAGAATCATAGTGTGAGAAACACTAATTATAATAGAAAAAACATATAATCAAGTATTAAATTTCAAATTAAGATACTTTAGGTTTTATCCTAGATTATTCATGTCATTTCTAAAACACTAGGATTGTATCTCATACTTAGACATATCTTTAGGGTTCTTACTAAGGCTTTCAATTCCTAGTTTCCAAAGGTTAACTATACATTTCATCTAATACCAACTATAACAACCCATAATTTACATACATTTTTATTACATCTGAATTGAAGTATGTTTATTACACCATATAACAAAACCATGATATGACCGTATAGGTATAGTGCCTTTAGAAACTGGGAAACATAAACAACTAGTTCATAGAGTATCTATGTTGTCTCCTATTTATTTCATCATAACTAGACTCCTTTTTGATATATCATATTTATTACCCTTGTTCCTGACCTAGGGAAAATAATAATAAAAAAGGGTGATCTCAAATTCTCATTAATGGTAAACAAAGGAAATATCAATCATATCATATTCATAAGATCATAAAATTTGAAAATCTTATCCTGCATAAGATATCATAAAATCTGGTCATGGGATAAATCATATAAGTGAAATGTAATCCCAATAATCATAAAATAAGGCATGAAAAATTGTCACATTCCCACATAAGAATAGAAAATCATTTCATATAAGTCAAGGGTCATTGCTAAGACCATTATAGCGGACAAAGTCCACAACTAAACTGAGTTCACTCCTTGTTCCAGTCATGTCTCACTGAACCGGATTCACTTTATGTACTATCCATGTCTATATCATGAGATATAAAACTTTACCCAATTCATTTTAGGGAGATAAAGGTCTCTCCCATCTCATATTGAAACAATTCCAAATTTTCCACAAAACATAAAAACATTCACCATAGCATAACCCATGAAATAAAATGGATTTTTTAACATTATTTTATAGTAAAATAATCCATATAAGATAAATGGATTTCATAAAAATAATTCCATCATAAAAGCAATAAAATTAATGTAATAATAGAGATAGGAACATAACCCCATGTCATCTTATATGGAAAATAATTTTGACAAACCAATTGAACTTAGTTCTTGAGGAAAATATCATTTCTTCTTCAAAAACATTTTATTTTCTCAAAATGCCGATCAATATTAAAATAAAATAATTTATTTTAAAATAAACATGAAATAGTGTATAAAAATATTCATTTAAATAAGGAATTAAGAATATGTAAAAATCAGTTGATGCTTTATAAGTTAAAAAAACATTCTCAATGCACTTTTTCCTGAAAACACAGAAAAATACCTCGTATGGTAAACAAAAAAAAGATTCATTCCATTACAAGTAGTAAAAGTAAAAAAAATTTAAAAATGACTTTAAACATACATGAAAAAATATTAAACATTTTATGAAAACATTTTTAGAAAATATGGACATGAATGATAAATATAACCACAGTAAATACTTATGTATAAGCAATCTTGGATAAAATTGAGATTGCAAAATTATCTCTTACCTTAGGTCTGATATGATTTGCATGTATCAAAACCTCATGTATAATGATTTAAATAATGTTTTGGATTTAATATATATTCATAATCATTTTTATGAAAAACATTGTGATCATATTTTTATCTTTTTGTTAGTAACATTTCATTGTTACTCGTTCTTCGCTTATTAACAACTTTATGTTCTTACATATGTTTTGTCAGATAAGTTATTGTTCATCTTTTTAGGTTATATTTATATCATTTATAGCATGGTATTGTTATATTATATATAATACTTAGTCATTCAATTAATTTATATAATCATGGTGTAATGAAGATCGTGTAGAACGAATCACATCGCACCGTGGAGACGGTAAGACATACCTACACATGAGAAAAGATATCATTCCCATAATTATTGAATGGTATTGAAGTGTATGGTGTATAATATCTCAGAATTAGTATAATATTATATTATTCATATATTGGTATTATTTACACCATTATACCTATCCATGTAAGCTGGTGGTGAAAAACAGATTACACCACAACGTGGAGACGGTAAGCCGTACGTACACACGCGCAATGATTTTGTTTTTTCATAGGATGGATAGAATGTGAAATAGGGTTGTCTCATATTTATAATAAAATATAATTATATTAGTGATAATGATGTTATTATTTTCTAATTAAACAACTAAATAAGAGGAAGTAGAAGAAGAAATAAACTTGAAAGAATAGTTAGAAGAGATTACCTCTTCCTCAAAGTGCCTCCTTTGAATTTCCACATAGGGCACTAGAGTTAGCATTTTGAGAAGACCAGAAACTCCAAAATGTTACTATGTAAGTTTAGAAGAGTAATTTTCAGGTTTTGGAAAATCTTGATGGCTGAAATTGGATTGAAGAGGAGTGTGAGGAGGTTCCCTTTTATAAGAGAGGAGGGATGCACTTTAGGAAACTCTCAAAATTAATAAATTATAATAAAATCAAACCCCACAAAAAAACCACCAAAATGTCCCTAATTCAAATATGAGATGATATTGGGTTGTAATATCACATCTAATAAATTTTTGACAACTTCTTTTTTCAATTTAAACGTTATCATTTTAATTGACCCTTAGTTATTCTATTAAAGTTTAATTTTGGTAATAAATTTATAAATATTTATTGGTAATGAATATTAACATATGTGGTGTTAATTGATGATAAACGAACACTTTATGGTATTTTAGACCCTATAATTATCACTTTTAAATTTTTATCTTTTTTTGTGATTTTTAAATAATTTATTAAATTGTTATGTTTATAAAATATCAATAGAGTTAATTTTGACATTATTCATTTATAGGACTTTATATAAAATTCGCACAGAAGATAAATTCAAACCAAAATATTAAATTCATTAAACAAATTTCACAGTCACATAGAAAATTCATGGATAAGATTAATTAGTTAATATGATAATTCTTTTAACATTTTTAACACCAATTAATGGATATTTCTATTAATAAAATAATTTCTACATCACTATTGTGTCATCATAAATGGTAATTATTTAATCTATAAAAATTATAAATAAATTTTTATAATGTGGTTAATTATTTTATATTTCCATAAATTATATATAGACTATTTTATATCCTAATTATCCACATATTAAAATTAATACACTTATATAAAAAGAGATTGTGACACTTTCTCCATTTCATTATTTTTTATTAAATTCATGTCATTTTCATAGGTAAGTAGAAATAAAGTGATTCCATGTCTAAAAATATATTATAATCATCTAATTAAATCATATAATAGGATTTTTACAAGATTTAAGGTAATTTTATAATATTTTTTTTACCCTTAATTACCCGATTCACCTTTAATCATGGTAATAAAAATAATTACCAATGTTACTATTCATAATGCCCAAAAATAAAAGTATACTATTAACATAATTTAGACCTAATTATTGAAGATATGGAATCCATTTTTCAAAATTTGAAACACATAAGTTGCAGTAATTAATTTAAAATTAATCTCCCTGTTTAGATAATAGGTTTTAAAAGTTAAAACATTGCAAAAGATTGAAATGTTTTTAACTATGAGATCAAAGTAAAATGAATGATAATGGCCTAAATTATATTTAATGGAAAAAATATATTCTATTTATACTTTAAAACCATTAAATATTTTAATTTATTTATATGAATTTTCTCAATGAAAAACATTGTTATTAAATAAAATTTATTATATTTATACTATTCATCAAAATGTGAAAGTTATCAGAAAAATATATAAAAATTATCCAATGTAAATTTTTATACCCCAATTCAAAATAACATGTTTATGTTTTCATATAAAAATTATTAATGTATCACAATATTAATTTAAAATGGGTTCACCATTCAAAGGTGTAAAATTAACCTTTTAAAAAAATACATCAAATAGTGTTTTATTAATAACCTATGACTAAAATATAAATTGAATGAATATAAAAAATATTTTATTATGTATATAACACATATATATCTTAGTAATTTCATTACCAAAATTAATTCACTCTAAAATACAAATATCTAATTGATTTATATATTTCATAATGTATTTTCCTAAGTTAGTTATAATTATTCCCATTAACCTAATGACTAGGCTATAATAGGAATTTTATATTATGGGAATATCACAGTTTTTTTAAAATCACGATTGTGTGAAAAGAAAGCTACGAATTAATAAAAATTATTTAAATATTTCATCAAACATACCGGTGTTACAATGTCTTTAGGGAGCAGTTTATTGTTTTATATAAGGTATATTTCCAAATGATATTATTTATGGAATTTGGAAATCCTCGATGAAATTGGACATCAAATTAGAATTAGAATTTATAGAATTTATTTAGCTCCAATTTGGGTACCTTTTGAGAGGGGATCATGTCATTTTTCTGCTGGATTTGACATGATAAACCTTCTGTATGTGTTTGGGGTCAGATATTAATTTTTTGGAAATTAATTTTAATTTTTAATAAATTAATATGATGATGTATATATAATGAATTGGAAACCAGGAGTTGATACTATTCTTAAATGAAACCAGGTAGTGATGATCATGCTGTGAAATAAAGGAAGTGGCTTTGGTTAAGGTAGGTGGCCTTTACATTTAGGTGTCTAAAAATGTTTTTGTGTGATAATTATTATTATCTTTATACATTTTACAAAAATTTTGTGAGTTTCCCATAGGTTTTGGAAGATTTGGCATTAGACTAATAGTAAACATGAACTGTATAAATTTTATAACAGTTTGATGGTGGAACCTTGGCAAAATGGGCATCATTGGACCCCTTTTTCGATTGTGTGGAGGGTTATGTTGGTTTTTGATAAGAAATACATATTCAATTTTTAAAATTTATTTAAAATGGTGTTTTTGGTAAATTTACTTTACAAGGGAATTAGGTGATTTAGAATAATTTTTTCAGTGGAATTTGAAAATGAAAGTGCAGTCTTTCAAAGAGTGTTTTGGATTGGTTTTAGCTATGGGACTGGAATAGGTAAATGAACACATGGTTCCATTTATAGTTGATTTAACTCCGATTTTGAGTAGTTTTTAAAAGGAAAAAAATCCAATGTGCCTTCATTGAGATGGTTTTGTTTCATTTGACCTTATAAGGATGCTGCCTTATTTTACATAACATATATGGTTGATTTTCTTCCATGTTATTCTTTCATATTGTTTTCCATGATGCATGACGATGTGTGTCATGTGTGTAGCTCAATAAGAACTCTTTTTGATATTAAAGTGATTATTTGATATAATTAGACATGATAAGACCCTTATATGGTTGATATGAGTGTTGAGAGGGGTTGGGACATGAATCTAGGTATCTAGTGATTAGTTCCCTATTGGTGAGATGGTGAGCTGTGAGATGGAAGGCATGCACTATTTATTATTACCTATATAGGATGACTAGATGGTTTTGATATATAATAGATGCTAGTGTATCGGAGGATCCTTAGGCCTAACCTCTCTAAGAGTGATATGTTGTTAGAATTATCACCATATGAGATATGGGATTATAGTGTGCATGATGTTATGCCATGCTCTGAGTGACAGGGTAGTGGTTCTAGAAGGTTCCCTTCTATGAGTAATATGGACTTCATGACCATTACCTGAGTGAGATAACATGGGTTGATAAAAAGATGTTGGTTTATTCAGAAGTGATATGAATGGAATGGGGTGCAAGGTTTGATGTAGTATTTATAATATTGAGATCGAGTATGTATTTTGATGTGTTTTAGGTTCTAGATCGATTGATCTATGTTGAGTGAAATGGTAGTGCCTGGTTGGTGATGTGGCCACCCTTGAGTGATATGTGACAACTGGATTCTTGGTACATGGTCAAATGTGTCATGGTATCCTATACCATGACATCACACATGGTTTAAGGACATGGATAGACACACATCCCAACATCATTGGGTATGGGTTGGATTGTGGTACATGTGATAGTGTTTTTTCCTATATAGAGCTCAAGAAGGAAGGGTTAGGTGTCATGGTGGCCTAGTTATCACATGAAACCCTAACTTGTAATATTGTATATGAATTCTGTGTTATGCATCTATGTGTGGGTGTGTTTCATAGACATGAATGAACATATTTATATGTATTTCATCCACATACACTTGAAAAAAACAACACTCATTATTTTTGAGGGATTGGGGATTCCAATTGTTTCATTAGACTCGCCCCCTATCCACTTACACAACCTGGGTATCCATATATATAACAACTCTTCTATTTATTACACACATAAACATAAATTTTTATATAAAACCTTCAATTAATATGACATAAGAGATTGATAGGTCTAGTGTCTTTGGGGATTAAGACCAATACATAACAACTTAAAACATAAAATGTAATTTCTTATTGAAAACTACTTTTACATTACCACATCATTCCTTTGTACATAGCATTGCATGGGATAACCTGAGGACATACATAATAAAATGGTGACCTATAAAGCCCCATAAGGTAGTAAAAAGGAATAACATGAGGAAAACAATACTTTTAAGGCAATATGCATATCAATTGAGTGTAAGGGAAACAAGGACATAAAGGCATGATGTAGCATGATTAACATAACATGGAAATTTGGAAACAACACTTAACATGGTATTATCATGATCCTAGGCTCATTGAACATTGATCATTAGTAAACCCTCATTTCACTTGACATATGATGATACTAATCATTACCCAACACATTGGAGAGATATCATGGTGCACCCTTTTTAATCATCTCATTTCATGCATAAGTGTGCCACATGGATCATACGACATGGATTCATTACAAATCATCATTTACTACACAATAAAGGGATTTTGAATAAATAAATGAAACTCTATAATCAATAATTATATGTGCATAAATGTGAATACCCTTGATATAGATATGGGCATGGTATTTACTACACAATTACTTTTGATTGGAAAATCTTATTGCAATTTCGACAACATAACAACGTGACATAAGAATTAATAAATATGGTTGATGAGAGAGAAATGGGTGTCTCATCATATGTAAAGGAATTGGACAATAATGGGGTCATATATATTCATTTCCCAACATAATTAATGAAATTTATACTCATAATAGAAAATAATTGCTTGAATGTAAATAAGAAGAATGAAATTACATACAGAATTTTGGAATGGTAACGAGTGTACATGGGAAAAATTAATGGGAGATAAAGGGGTATATCATCATTAAAAAATAAGGAGGGAAGTATGGGATAGGTGTTCAATTATACCCCAACATTATTAATCGAAAATAAAAGGGAATAACAACTTAATTAAATTTGGATAATAAATGAGAAATGAAGAAATCCCTTACTTAGAAGTGTGATCCCAAAGGCATGGGAGAGGCTTGAAAGAGGCTTATTGGGAGCTTAGGGCACCATGAGATGATTATAAAGAGAGTATTTCAGGGGTTGGTCGAGATCCAAATGCTTTTAGTGAATATTAAGTGGGATCTTGGGTGGGTTTATATAGTAAAAGGGAGAGAATTCTTTATTATTTAGGTTTTGGACCCAACACATTAAAATAATCAAAACCACAAAACATCGCACAGTTTTGCCCATGTTTTTTTCAAAAGGGTATAGGAAAAAAATATTTTATTAGTCCAATGGCAGAGATTCCTAAAATATTGGGACTTCTTATTTAGAGGTGAGTCACACTCTGAAGGAAATCATTTTAGAAAGATAAAATGTCTTATAAGTCTTGGAGGGTCCACTGAGGTTTCGTAAAATAAATAAAATAAAATCTAAAATTACATTATTTTAATGTTAAAACATATATTTGCGGAAAAATCATTTATATTATTTTATTACATCATTATTGGGACGTTATGATGTCATGAAACACATTATATAATTAAAAAATATTTAATTTTTACCCAAAAATTCTATTGTCTCAGAAAATCCTAAAAAATTCATCGTTGCATAATTTTGATATCCTCATTCCTAAAATAATGTTCATTTAATCTAAATAATTTACTAAATACTTTAATTTTTAATTTTAATATAAAAACTGACATTTATAAAAAATTCAGGGTTTTTGACAAAAACGACTTCCAAACAATAATAAAAATTACAATTGTATTCATAAAAATTATACGATTATTTATATTTAATAAAAAGTTATTTGCTAATAATATTTTATTAAAATATTATTTAATTCCAAAAGAATCCATTCTTTCAACAAAATAGATTTCTTAATTGAATATTATCTAAAAATAATATTTGTGCTTCAAAAACTATTTAAAAGTAACAATAATAAAATGATTGTATATTCTCTATAGAAAAAAAAATATGGCACATAATCATAGTGCTAGGGTCTTGTTACATAACCCCTTAAAATACACGCATAAGACCTAAGGTTCAGGTGTGCGGTGGTGACAGACTCTTGGGGTGGCTCGGATAACATTGCTCGAGTGGTAATCTTTATCAACATCCACTTCTCCCGTAGGTGGTTTCGTTCGATCTTAACCTGTTGAAGCTTGGATTGTGCTTGGTCAAGAGCAAAGATCAGTGATTCCTCCTCCTTTTGGAGCTATGTCAAATGGGCTTCATATGGGGAAAATCTACTCGATGAGTCCAATGCTTCATTATTCTGTGAAAATTGGATTTGTTAAGGCACAATATTTATACTAATCATGTGATCACTATTTAACGACTATATAAGCATTGGTCAAAATTCATAAAGTTATTAAAATCCAAAAAAACATAAAACCAAAGAATTGCATATGTTATATAACCATTTTACATAATAAGACCTCTTAATTAAATCTAGAGGAATTTTTATTAACAAAAGTTTGGGCCGTTAAAATATTCCCCCTTACGAAATTTGTCCCTTGAAATTTCCTTTTCCCACACTAAAATATATATGGTTAACTCTTCATCCTTACCTCCTACAGTTTCCACATTTCATTTTCAAATATGTGGTTTTTCCATAACACATTGACGTTGGGAATTGTGTACATGGGATGGTTCAGGTATGTACTACCTCAAGAGTTATACATGGAATAAATCAAGTACTTGAGATAGGTACGGTGGGAGTGCTAGTCTAAATACCACTACTCTAATGCGATCAAGGATCTCAAAGGGGCTGATGTACCTTGGACAATGATTTCCCATCTTCCCAAATCTCATAACACTATTCACAGTGATATGTGGAGGAATACCATGTGTTCGATATCCAACTCTAGGTCTCGTCGATGATTATCAACATAGCTCTTTTGTTGACTCTAATTAGCTTTAATGTGCTGCTGGATGATCATAACCATCTCCACTATTTCTTCAACCATTTCTAGACCTAAGAGTTTCTGCTCCTTAACTTCATCCCAACATGCTGGTGTTCTACATGTCTTCTTATATAGGTCTTTATAAGAAGATATTTGGTTGCTTGAGTCGAAACTATTGTTTTTAGAGAACTAAACTAGAGGAAGATGTTGATCCCATCCTCCTTTTAAGATCATTAAGAATTCTCCCAACATGTCCTCAAGTGTTTGGATAGTCTGATCGTATTGGCCATTAGTTTGAGGATGATAAGTCGTACTGAAGTTTCGCTCGGTATTCAGAGCATGTTAAAGAATCTTCCAAAACATAGAGGTGAATCTTTAATCTCTATTGGATACAATAGATAGTGGTAATCCATGCAACCCTACCACATATCTGATATATATATGTGCCTATTGATCCAATGAGAAATCCTCTAAAATATCAATGAAGTGTGTGGTCATAGTAAGATGATCCAGAAAAACCTAGATAGCATTGTTTAGTTTGGATGTCTTTGAAATTCCAATGAAAAAGTCCATGGTGATGTTCTCCCATTTCCATACTGGTATGGGAAATGGTTTCATCATCCCCTTAGACTTCTGTCACTCATCCTTCACTTGCTGAAATATCAAGAACATTGATGTATACCCAGTAATCTCCTTCTTATTGTTATCCCACTAATAAATATCTCAAAGATCTTGGTACATCTTTGTGTTTCCTAAGTTAATGGAGAAATTCAAACTATGTTAATCATCCAAATGTTTTTTCTTTAACTTTGGATATGATATAACCCATAGTATTGTCCAAAATATCACAATTCCGTCTTCATTAACACTAAACTATGAGGATTTCCCTTTTTCTATAGTTTCCACTTTCTTTTTAATTCCCATATCATCCTTTTGAGAATCATTTTACCTTTCCAAAAGAGATAGTTGAGCAATAATTTGTGAAAGGATTGATGATGTTCCATTATTTATGATTCCCATGTCCATTTTCATCAAATCTAAGAAGATTCGATCCTTTTAAATTCTCATCAACGATATAATTGTAGGGTTATTTCTACTTATAGCATCTTCCACCATTTTCGCTTTCTTATGGTGGTAATGGATTGACCAGTCACAGTATTTAATCAGCTCTAACCATCTTCATTGGTGCATGTTCAACTCTTTCTACGTGAATATATACTTGTTGCTTTTGTGATTCATATATATTTCACACCTCTCCCGAAAGAGGCAATGCCACCAAATTTTTAAAAATAAGATCACTTCAACCAACCAGAGATCATTTGTTGGGTAGTTCTTCTCATGAACTTTCAATTGCCTTGAATCATAGGAAATTACTTTGTCATTGTGCATCAACACACATCCCATTCCCTTCTTCGAAGCATCACTAAATACCACAAAAAAGTTCTCCACTTGTGGGTAGTGTGAGCATGGGCATAGTGATAAGACTCATTTTCAACTCCTTAAATCTTTATTTGTATTCATCACTATAATAAAGCTTGACTCCATTCCATGTTATATTGGTAAGAGGGTTTGAAAATCGTGAGAAATTTCTCCCAAATCGGTGATAATATCTAGCTAACTTAAAAAAGATACGGATATCCATTATCGATGTTGGCCTCAACCATCCCTCTATTGTAGCTATCATTGAGGGATCCATAGACATCCTATTTCCTGTGATGATATGACACAATAATGGTACCTCCTTCAACTTGAACTCACACTTTCTGTACCTTACAATGAGCTTCTTCTTTCACAAGGTCTCTAGTACAGTTCATAGATTCTACTCATTCTCCAACATTGTTTTGGAGTTTATTATAATATCTTCTATAAAGACTACCATAAATTTATCAAGGTAATCTCTAAATACTCTATTAATTATGCCCATGAATATTTCTAGAGCATTATTGTGTCCGAAAGGAATTACTGTTAATTCGTAGTGCTCAAACCTTGTATGAAAAGCAATCTTGTGGTATCCTCCATCTTCACCCTTAATTGGTAATATAAAAACTGTAGATCCACCTTGGAGAATTATTTTGCTCCACGTACCTGATGGAACAAGTAATCAATTCGTGGCTGAGGATACATGTTCTTTATCATGATTTTATTGAGCTCATGATAATCAATGAAAAGGTGCATTGACCCATCCTTCTTTTTTACAAATTGGAATGGTGCACCCCATAGTGAAGAACTCTAGAATATAAACCCTTTATCCATTTTCTCCTATAGTGTATTTCATAAAATTCTCAATGTTCAAAAAATAAATTATATAAAGAGTTTTGGATATTGGAAACGCCCCGGGTATAAGATCAATTGAGAATTAAAAATCTCTTCAAGGAGGAAGACCAGGATATTCCTTGGGAAACACATTAGAGAACTCTCCAACAATAGGCATGTCTTAAAGGATGGTTTCTTCCTTAGACTCAATAATCCGAGTAGGATACGCATGCTCATAGGGCATTAATATCCACTCTAGAGATGCTGGTGCAAAAGAAGATTCATCTTCCTCCATTCACTTGTATAGAATTGGGGGTCGATTCTCCATATTGAGAGTAATTTCCCACTCACGGAAATTTATGATGGCTCTATATAAGGAATGACAATTTGTGCCAAGAATTGCATCAAATTTCACCAAAGGTAGTATGAAGAGGTTCTCCGAGAAGATCAATACACAAATTATGACTGGGGAGGAGTTATATTCAGGGGATACAATTATTTCCCCATTTTCCTTACTCACTGACATCTTTACTTCCATGATTTGTGGTGGTGTTGGGACTGTTCTACTAAAATTTTGGGATATAAAAGAATGAATAAAACTAGAATAATAAATTATGTTCTCTCTTCTTGAATGAATAACTGGCATACTTTTGAGCACTTTGTTTTCAGGGTTCACTTCGACAGTAGTGATAGAAAAAGATTTCCCTTTCTTCCTTGGAGGGTTTTTTTGCCTTTGAAAACCCTTGTCTTAGGTCACTGGTTTGCAAAGTGCCCTGTTTCCTTTCAGTTGAAGCAATGAACAACATTTTGAGGTTCAAATGGATCATTCCTCTCCTCTTTCATAGTCACGGGTTTCTCTTGTAATTAGTTAATAGCCAGTTTCCCTTCTCTTCTACACCTAAAAAATTTCCTCGTCCCCTTCAAGCAATTTCAAGGGTGCTTCTTTCCGCACCTTTGGAAAGTGGGGTGCTGGATTTTTTTAGCACTATTGGATTTATCCATTACACCTCTTGAATTAAATTCCACCAGACGCTTTTTATACCTACGATAATCTTGAGATTCACTGATCTCCATTTTGACTCCAAGGGAACATCGAACAATTTCCTCATAGCTTTTGAAGTCACATATCGCTAGGGATTTCCATAGGCAAGGTTTTTTCCCACCAACGTAGTGGTCAAACCTAAATTTTGGGGAAACAACAAATCTAAAGTCATATACGACAAGACTTGTGAAGTTTTCCTCATATGATCCAATGGTTTCATACTCTTTTTTCTTGAGGGAAAGGAAGTCCCTTTCCATCTTAAGTCGGAGGGTGCACAAAATTTTTTTATTGAAAAACAACTTCTAGAAATCCATCCATTACAATGCCTCAATCTACTCCTCAGGCAATGTATTTTTGATCAATGTCCACCATTTATTATCTTAACCCTTCATATGATAAGTATCCAGGAGAATCATCTCTTTTTCAGATCATTGAAGGGTGGAGAAGATCTTTTCAATGGAGTTGATCCATTGTTCGACAATTGAGGGATCAGATGATCCATTAAAACTAGGTGGGATTTGTATCATGAAGATCTTTATTGCGACTTGTTCTTTCTCATGGGGTTGAACATTCCTCTTAACCCTTTATTCTATTCAAAACATGATTTAACTGCGAGAGTATCGTGAAAATGTTCTTTATTCCCACTCCCATAGGATTGGGCATCTTATTAAAATAGTTGTCACATTGATCTTCACATCAGTTGTTAGCCTGATTCCTCATATTACAGGACATTGTCTTGAATAAAAGTTTTGTTCAGGGTAAAACATAAAGGTTAATCCAAATACATAATAGATGACTTATAAATTACTATTATTTTTTTAACTTATAGATTTACAGGATTCAACCAATGTTATCAAAGATCTTCTTCCCAACATATATTCTTAGCGGAATTTTTTTAATTACCTTAATATCAGTTCATACTAAGATTATGAATATACCAAATAATATACCCCAATAGTGTCATAGCCAATATTGAAATATGACATGTTTTCATGCACTCGTTCTCATTTGAGTCTTGCTCAAAGCGGTGTTTTCGGGTTTAACCACTCGATACATTTGTGCCAAAGCCACCTCTACAATCTCGTATCCAGAATGGGTATATTTTCAAGATAAAACACTTATTTAATACTCACCAAAATTTAGGGATGTTTTTATTATACTCTGATTTATCCCTAAGGATTTTACTAGGGTTTTTAAATCCTAATCCCAAAAATTACTAAATATATCCTCTGATACTAACTATAAAAACCATATTCCTTATTAAACACTTAAACATAATTCATTACATAAAACCTTCAGTTGATACAACATATAATATCAATAGGTATAGTGTATTTTGGCCTTAAAAAAATTACATAACAACTTAAGACATAAAACAAAACATCTTATTTAAAACATCTTTTACATTACCTCATAATTCTTTCATACTAAGCATTGCATGGGATAAATTGAGGACATAAATAATAAAAGGTTGAGATATAAAGCATTGTAATGGATTAAAAAGTCATAACATTAATAATACAATACATGTTTGGCAATAGGCATATCAACTGAGCATAAGAGAAACATGAACATAAAGGCATGATATGACATGATTAACATAACATTGAAATGTGGAAATAACACTTAACATGGTATTAGTAGGACCCAAGGCTCATTGTACATGGAGAATGAGTAAAACATAATTGAAAATGAATTTGAATGAGTAAATCCTCATTTAAGTTGATGTATCATGCTACTAATCATTACCCAATGCATTGGAGTGCTATTAGGGTGCACGCTTCTTAATCATTGCATTTCGTGCATTAGTGTACCACATGGATGAAACAAAATTGATTCATTAAACATCATAATTTATTCCATGATAAATGGATGAAGAATTAATACTTGGAACACTGTATTCAATAAGTAAATGTGCATAAATTTGAATACCCTAGATAGAGAAATGGGCACGGTATTCACTACACAATTACTTCGGCTTGTAAAAATCACGGTGCAATTTCGGATGAATAATGGTGTGACATAAGAATTAATAAAAATGATTGATTAAAGTGAAAGGGGTGTCTCATAATATGTACATGAAATGGAATTTATGGGGTTCATATAGATTCATGTCCCAACATAATTAATTGAATTTAGAATCAAAATACAAAAAAATCTTAAATGTAAAAATGAGAAGAGAGAAATTCCTTACAGAATTTCGACATGGTAACGGGTGTACATGGGAGGAATTAATGAGTGATAAAGGGGTATCTCATAATTCAAAAATAATAAGGAATTTTTTGGGGAGGCTTGAAATCATACCCCAACATTTTGAATTAAAAATAAATTGGTATAACAGCATAATAAAATTTGGACAAAAATGAGAAAAGAAAAAATCCCGTACTTGGATGTGTGATCCTATAGGCTTGGTAGAGGCTTGATAGAGGCATCTTGGGAGCTTGGGGCACCATGTGAGGATTATATAGAGATGATGGAAGGGCTTTATCAATCTCCAAAGGCTACGAGTGAAGAGGAATTGGGAGCTTGGGTGGGTTTATATAGGAAATGGGAGGGAATTCTTTGTTTTCTAGGTTTTGGACCCTACACATTAAACTAATCAAAACCACAAACCATCCCACGTTTTTTTCCAAAGTGGAGTGTAAGAAAAATATTTAATAAGGCCAATATCTGAAATTCTTACAACATTAGGCTTGATTATGTGGAGGTGACTCACACTCTCAAGAAAAACATTTTGAGAAGATAAAATGTTTTATAAGACATATAGGGTCCACTAAGGCTTTGTAATATAAATTAAATAAATCTAAAATCACATTATTTTAATGATAAAACACAATTTTCCGAATATATCATTTAGAGTATTTTATTACCACATTATTGGGTCATTATGATGTCATAAAACACATTATATAATTAAATGGTATTTAATTTTTACCCAAAAATTCGACTGTCCTTGAAAATTATGAAAAATTCACCATTGGAGAATTTTGACATCCTGATTAAAAAAATAATATTCATTTTATCTAATTTTTTTTCTAAATATGTGAATTTTTACTTTTATAAGAAAAACTGACATTTATAAAAAAATTCACAGGTTTTGACAAAAACGGATTCCGAATCATAAAAAAATTACAATAGTATTCATAAAAATTATACCATTATTAATATTTAATAAAAAATATATTTTTTATAATATTTTATTAAAATATTAATTAATTCCAAAAAAATCCATTAATTCATCTAAATATATTTCTTAATTGAATATTTACCCAAAATACTATTTGTGATTTAAAAATTGTTTAAAAAGTAACAATAATATAATGAATATGTATTCTCTATACAAAAAAATGCACATAATCATAGTGATAGGGTGTTGTTACATAACCCCTTAAAACACCCACATAATAACTAAGGGTAAGGTGTGCGATGGTGATAAAGTCTTTGGATAGATCAGATAACATCGCTTGGGTGGTAATCTCTATCAACTTCTACATATCCTGTAGGTGGTTCCTTTAAATCTTAACATGTGGAAGCTCGGCTTGGAGTTGGTCAAGAGAGAATCCCAATGACTCTACCTCCTTTCTGATCACTGACAAATGGGATTCGTATCATTAAATTCTACTTGATGAGGCCATCACATCCTTTTTCTGATTAAATTGTATTTTTTAAAGCCTCATATTTATACTAATCATGTGATCACTGTTTAATAGCTATTTTAGAAATGGTCACAATTCTTAATGGTATTAAAATCCGAAAAAACATAAAACCAAGGAAGTGAATATGTTATACAACCAATTTACCCAATAATAACTTTAATTAGATCAAGTAAATTTATTTTTACAAAATTTTGTGTCGTTACAATATATGTGGGTACACCATACCATTTTCTATTAGGATATATGTATCACATGGAGAAAAACACGTGGTTTAATTAGTAGGTTATGAAGGTCTAGGATTCAAAGAAATGATTATAAGATTTTGTATGAAGGATATGTATTTTTATTTTCAGTTATGGTTTATTTTTTATTGGACAATGTTATTTTTATTTATAATTGATTCCATGTTTATCTAATGGTGATATATTTTTTGATTGATTATATAGACTGTTTTTACTGCTATATATTCTGAATTGTGGGGACCCCTTTAGATCCTTAATTTATGAATAATTGTTTAGGGATTCCATCCATATAGATGGGAAATTCATAATTTTAAATAGACTAAAACATGACCAATGTGGATTATTTTAGAATTAATAGTCTCCCCATGATTTTTCTAATACCTCTCAATTAGTTTCTAGCCTCTAGTGTTTGAGGATATGTGCTTGACTTCATGTAGCGGTCAATGCATGGGTAGAATTCAGGCAATCTAAGATGAGAGTTACAAAATCCTTTCATATAATTTCTTATAATGGGGATGTGTTAGTTATACTTGGAGTTAAGTTTTTATAACTTTAGTGGTAGATCAAGAACATCAAACATGTTTTTGAGATGGTTAAATTAGATATTTTTTACATGAATTTTAGCAGTCTAAAGTAATCCCTGGGTTTTCTCTCAAAGGATCCTTTGATCGTTAAATAAATAAATATTTTTGATTATGTTTTTATCAAATAGATATTTTAATGAAGTGTTTAGAAGATTTTTTAATATATAAATTGAAACTATAGTAATAAGCGGGAGAAATTAGTAGGAGAAATCCGGATATACCTAGGTGAGTATGTGTTGATTCTCATATGTCATTAATCTCAATAGAAGTGGAAAAAAATAATTTATTTCTTGATTTATAAACACTGACACTAGTTTTTTATGTGAGTTATTACTAGTTTGACACCTATGATTTTATCTATCAATGATATTGATTATCGTTAATGGCTAAAAATCAAAAAACAAATTACATCTATAATAGAATCACACTCAATAAAGGAATCATATCAACAACATGATGAGATTATTATATTTGTGTCAATGATATAATTTGAAAAAATATAATAACATGAATGTTTATGGGTACAATATTTTGGAAATTATCAACCATCATAATCCATCTTTACACTCATAAAAGGGAAGGGCTCAGAAAAGAGAGGACATGCTCAAATAATAAAACGTTTTGGGTTATGCATGATAGAAAGAGGACTCTGGTTATATTGATATGTATTTTTTCATACTATAAAAACACATAATAAAAAAGGTTGAAATAAAGAATAATAGACAAAAAAACTGTAGTTTTATTTACCTTTCAAATATTACCAGTTTGGAAATAAAGATTACAACAAAGAACACCCCACAAATTGATCACAAAAAGGTTTACAAGGGAGTGATGTATAAGAGGATGAAGATGTATTTATAAATTTATAAAATTCAACTAAATCTTAACCATATTAATTCCATCCTTTACAAAGATCCATGGAGTTCTTTTATTGAGAATTGTTTCATGTTGGATCCAAAAAAAGATGATGACCTATGAGTGTAAGTGAGCTCTTCAAGAATGGTTTAAAAAAAGTTTGTTTGGATGATTATCTAACAAAAACATGTTAAAATATCTTGAAATTAGATGGTGATGTGACATATAAATTTTTCTATCCAATGGAGATTGAATCAGCCTAATTGGAGGTATAAAGGTAGAGTTATCTTCCAAATACTGATGGGTGGTCCAATCATCCTCAACCATAATTGCTTCACATTGTGGGCTTACTATGGGCCTTCAAAGGGAGGAATTGGGATTCAAGGTTTTCTATATAAATCTATCCCACATAGTTATACATTATGACACCATGTTTTATCCTAATTTAATGCACAGATTAAGCATATTAAATTTTTAAGTTGAAATGTATGCTTGGGTTCTTAGGCATTTTGGGACCGTTTATTCTTGAATTCCTTCATGGGCTCTCCAAATCACCTCAACATACAATGGAATCATAAAAACATGTGAAAGTAACATTTTAAAAGTTAAAAATTAAAATTATTGAATAAAAAATGAAGTGAAATTTTTTATTTTTTATTTTAATTTTCAATAAAAAACCAGTTTCATACAGCACTGTAGGGGTGGAACTAAATAGTGATTCTCTACGTGATCACACCCCTACACATAAAAATTATAACTACTAAGAAAAATCACATGTCCAAAAAATTATTCATGGTGATATTCAAAACCCCATTATGATTTAACATTCAATGTTATGTGAGTTAATTATAGAAACGTGATCAAATAAAAATCCACACTAAGGAGTTATTCCTAGTGATAATAAAAAATGTTTTTAACAAATTATATCAGAACAAAATTCAAGGATATATTTGATAACAATACAAGAATGTAATTAAAAATTAACAATTTCCACAAACACTTCACATGTGTGTGTGAAAACCATTTCATTCTATTCTTTATACATTCTATATTGTAAATATAGGTTATTTGAAAAATTTTATTCTTACCTGATCCTTTATATCAAACCTTTCTTATGTCCTTTAAAATTAAATTTCAAGACCCACTCACTTAAGAATTCCCAAAATTCAAAACATAATGTCCTAAACTATATATCTCCATATGATGTATATTTCATCACACCCCTCATTATTTATTATTATTATCGAGGGGTTTGATTTGTTTTTCTTTAAGGGCGTGCAAGAGTCAGATAACATGCACACACACCTAGGTCAATCTGGTAAAATAACAATACAGATCAAAAAAAGGATTAATTCTTTGAAGAATAATTTTAGATAGATGACAAATATTATCCTATCTTTTATTTACTAGGTATAAAATAAGAAATATTATAACTTCATGGTTGGGTGTAATGATGCGTGGAGGCACTAAGAGACATAATTTTCCCAAATCTACTCACACAGAGGGTGTCAATAAACCCAAATATTTCAATGAGATAAAACCCTTAATATCATCTAAAAACAACCAATTAACTAAAAAACACACCCCAATGTAAAATTCAAGCTAAAATTCACATTCCATAACTAATAAAAATTTTTAATAAATGTTAAAACAACATTAAATCATGAATTCGAACATTAATATTTAGTAATTTAAATTATTTGGTCATCCTAATAGGGGGTATGTAAAAATTCTCTATATAAAGTGGAAAATGATTGGAAAGAACAAAGATGATGAAAATCCCAATGAACTAAGAAATGCGAGAAAAAGAAAAAACACTATGCAGTAAGTGAAAAAGGAAGAAATAAGAAAGACCATGAAAATACTAAAAAACACAATAATATACCCCACCATACACACATAGAGTGTTTTGTATCCTTATTTTAATAAAAGTAAATGTGGGAAGGATGTAGGGTGGGTTTCTTCTAGTTTGTATCTTCTTGATGGTGGATTTCATACTCCCGATTCTTTTTAATGTACTTTTAAATGTGTTTTATTCTCTTCCCATTAATGGTATTACTTTAGCCACTCTTCTCATTGAAACCTATATTTGAAAAAAGGGTAAACATTAGAGTGTAAGTATTGAGCAATTAATAATGAAGCTTAACTCGGTTGATCTTTAGCCTGAAATTATATATGAGTACCTTCTCACCAATATGAAACTTTTAATGATGAATCATATAATTATGGATAGGATTTTTATTCTCTTTATATATTTGAGGGTTCTCATATTCATCACACAAAAATTCTTAAAACTCCAACATCTACAGCATCATATTCTCTCCTACATCAAAATTTTTCATATTACATTCTTTAACAGCCCAATATACATGGTTCTATTCCTCATCTTGGAGGTGAAAAGCCTTTCCCAACACAATCATATATGGTGACATTCCTATTGGTGTTTTAAAAGATTTATAGTATGCCCATTTTGCATCATCCAAGCACAAATTCCAATATTTCTTATTATGTTGTACTATTTTTTCAAGATTCTAATTATTTACCAATTTAAAATCGGTTATTTTACATTAGTTTGGTGGTGATATGATGTTTAGACTTTTTAAACAATAAAATACTTACTAGTAATGTTTTTCATATTATGGTTTTTAAAAGGTGAACCTCGATCACTAATAATAAATCTTCAAAAACCAAACCTACTGAAAATTTGAGAACTAACAAAATCAACATCCACTCAAGAGTCAATGGTCATGCAAGCCTTCAATTCCATCCATTTAGAGACATATTCAAAATCCAGTAGCATGTACATAAGGACAATTGAATTTGGAAAAGTCCCCCTAAGGTTAATGCCCCTTGCATTTGACATCTCACAAAATAACATGGGTTTCTAGGATAAATCATTCCACATGAATACATTACTTGTGAATTCACATCTAATGGATGATTTACTAACCTTATGGGAATCTCTATAGAATATTAGACAATAAATTCTTGAGTTAAGGACCTTTTGAGTTGTAAATTGAGAGGAAAAGTTTCCCCCATAATCCAAATTGTAATAGAGGCACAAAATAATGGTTATCTCATTGCTAGGGGCACACCGACAAACAACCTGGTCACAATAAATTTACCACAAGTAATGTTCATCCAAAATGTACCATCAATAATCAGGCTTAAGTCTCTCATATTGTGAATTTATAAAATCAGTGGGGAACCTGGATACTTCTAGAAAATTCACAATGTCCTTACACTATGGGGTATTATCCACAACATCATGATGGTTCTCATGAAGAGATAATTCTCTAATAGGGAGGGATGAGTCAACATGTTAGGGAAATCCTAATAATGTGGCAAGCTAAAACATTTTACACTCTTCTCATAAATCAAATCTCATGGTCAAACTCTTAGAGGAGGGGAATCCAGAATATGATGCATGTCTTAGATTCCGCTTTCTTAAGGAGAAATCTAAGGGTAACATGGTCATAAACACAGTGAATATTGACCCAATAACATATGAATGAAATTATTACAAAGAAAGAACAATATAAAGAAGTTATTTTTAGTGGTTGTGTAGTTTTCTTGGGTAATATCAAGGGTATGTGAGGAATACACAATGACATGGGGAGCCCTCTCAACCCTTTTTGATAAAACTAACATAACTAAATATTTACAGGAATCATATATATGTTCTAAGGGGAGATCCGACCTTGGTGGAGGGATAATGGGAGGATATGTGAGACTCATATTTAGTGAATTAAATGAATCCTGAGCTTCTTATCAAAAATAAAAATAGAATATTTTTGTAAAAATGGAGACCAGGTAATTATTATATTACTAAATTCTTTAATGAATCTGTGGTAAAAACCAGCATGAACCAAGAATGATCACACCGTACAAACACATTTTGTGTATTGAGGGATGAAATTAATTAAATTTATTATCTATCAACTTGAATTTCCTTATCCATAATAGTAGATCCAATAACTATCCCCCTCTAAATTTTTAAATGGGATTTATTATAATTATATATGATATCTTTTTCAATGAAGAGGTGGAGGCTAGAACCTATGTGTTCCAAACAGTCATTAGAGAAAGAGTCATAAATTTTGAAATCATCCATAAAAATTTCTATATAGTTCTCATGGTACTTAGAAAAAATACTCAACATACAAGGTTCAAAAAGTACTAGTATAATTATAAAGATTGAATGAAATCCTCCCATATTCAAATATGTTGAATGGCTTGGTAAATGTTGTTTTTTCTTGATACCCATAGGCTATATATACTTTAAAATAACCTAAATAACCATCAAGGAAACAATAATCAGACTTACCAGCCAATATTTATAACATTTAGTCTACTAAAGGTAGAGTAAAGTGGTCATTTTGTGTGGTTTTATTTAGTATATGGTAGTCAATGTAGACTCAAGAAATATTTTTCACACATATTTGAAACAATTCATTCCATTCATTTGACAAAAAAGTTGTTCTAGTTTTTAGGCACAATTTTCATTGGATTGGACCATTTAATTTTAGATATAGGATAGATGACCCCAATAATAAGTAATTTAATGACTTCTAATTTTACCAATTCAACGAGAGTGGGATTCAACAGGTGTTGAGATTTCCTTATGGGTTTAGCCTCATCATCTAAAATAACGTGGTGCATTAAAATAGATGTTATAATCCTGAGAATATCATTCAATGTCCATCCTATCACCTTATTAATCTCTCTAAAAAGTTCAAGTAGTTAATATTTCTACTGTGGAGGGTTGTTTTTGGAAATAATGATGGGAAATTTGTCAATAACCTCAAGATAGGCATACTTTAAATTATATGGAAGTTATTTAATTCCAATACTAAGAGTTTTTAGATTTATGGAGGGGATTTATGGGGAGTGAGTTACATGAAACTATATATATTATCATGTTTATTTTATAAGGAAATATAATAAATGTTAATGATATTTTCAAATTCATTTATGGTTATGGGTACCTCAAAATTAGCATGATTGTCAATTAAATCAAGAAATTTACACTTTTATGAACTTATAAAACCCTCAAAACATAAATCACAACTTAAATCATCCAATATTTAAGGAGAGTAAAATGAATCACATTATGGGTCAAGAATGGAATATTTTGTGTGCCTTTCATTAGAGATAACTTCCATCAAATAGATAGAAAGAGTGAAGTTATCTTCATTGTTATGTTTCATTGCATCAAAGATATTGAGACTTACCATTTCTCCAATGAACTTGATGAATATCATAACATTTAGAACTTTGATGATCATCTTTTCTATTTTATGTAATGGCCTTCCATGTATGATATGATCATTTCCTTAGGTTCAGTTATATTTAATCTAAAGAATTTATATGTATGGAGGGAAGATTGTATTCTCAAATTTTATGAGGATATCCTCAATCACTTCGGATAGGAGTGTTGTAATTTGGTTGGAATGTTTCATGAAAATTACTATTTTATAAAGCATCCCAACCTTCTAATAAATTATACACTGAGTGGGGAATTTCATTATTTAAATCACATAAATCAATCATTACTAAAGAATATAATGTCTCCCTTATGGTGCAAGGAATCATAAAAGTTTACAGATCCTTGTATTTGGATGGGATCACTAGTTATATTAAGGCCTAGATATTCTTCCAAGTTTGACTCTCTCATTTCCCTTCAGTCATCATATGTTGGTGAAAAGTTCATTAATAAATTTGGTATGACTAGGAATTTTCATAACATCATCTTAGAGAATAATGTTAACATGTGCCTTTTTAAATGTATCAATGATCAATTTTTTCAATTTCATTTCCATTTTTTTATTTATAGATTTTTTTAAAGGGACGAAAAATTGATTATTTAGGAAATACTCAATGATAAATTGTTTACCCTTTTTGTTTTGTTTTTATTAAATATATACATTTGATGATACATAAATAGAGTTCTCAAGAGGGGACATACCTATAGGGTAAAATCATTGGAAGAAGAAACTCTTTTACCACTATGAAGATTTATTTCATATTCATTACCCTTTTCCTTAGGATTATAAATATGTTGGGATTTCATTTTTCCAGAACCGTGCATCTTTATCTCACTGATGGTGTTTTCCAATTGTCCCACTTGATTTTGTAGGTATTTTACATCTGATTGAATAGTATATTAGAACTTGAGATTATGGTATTCCATTTGTTTTACCCTATTTTAGAGGCTTGGTTCTGATTTTGGAAGATGATTATTATTCCGAGATGGTGAAGGATAATATTTTTTCATACCTTTTCATTGTTTATAAAAATTTTAATTGGGGCAACATGAGTTTCCTCCTTATCGATATTGTGGGTTCACTTGCCACTCGTGCTTTGGATTAGATCTCAATGGTTCTCTATTTAAGAATGTTAATTTTTGGAATGGATCCCTGTGAAATAATACTACACAAGAATCATATGAATCTTGAAGTTGTGGACACTGGAATGAAAAACGAGTGTTATTAGAAAAAACACCACAATGCAATGGAATGGGTGGAGAGTGTGAATTATCATGATTTAGATCTAATTGTATTATAAGATTATACATCTAACAATGTTAATTATATTCCTTTTTTCTAGGGATAAAAGTATTACATCATTAACTCCTTAGGTTTGTTCAATTTCTCATGTACCAAATTGTTGTGCATTTTGAGTTGTGTTGGTTATTAAGTCATGAGCAACAAGATGAGTTTTATCAAGAAGGTAACAGCAAAATACAGAATTTAATTTGTTGAAATCCATGGGGAAAATTACCTCATAGATGTATTGAATTAGAAATTGTCTGTAATATGGTGGTGGTGGAAACATGAACAATATCTTCTGAAATTTCCCAATATTCATAATGGGGCTTTCTTGACATTTTATAATGACACAAATTAATTTTAAAATTTATGTAGTCTAGGAGGAAAGGAAAAAATTACATAATAATATTCATTTTAGGACGTTCTATTCATAAATATTTGTAAGCATGTAGTATGTGTAACACCCCAATATTTCATAGTACATTATCTCTTCAAAGAAATTCAATAAATTGCGCTACACGCAACACCGAGTTCGTGCGAAGAAAGACTTACCAAAATAGCCGTTAAAAAGCGGTTATGAATAGTATTAACTGAATTTTGAATTTTATATACTCTATATGAATTTAGAAACCATTTTATGTGTTTATTGGACATAATATAAGAACAAATTCATATTTTATATAAAAAAGTATTTTTTGAAAAATGTAATTTTACTACCTTTTAATAGAGAGTTTTTTTAAAATCAAATTTGACACTTATATATTAAATTTAATGAAATTAAATTATTCTTTATAAGTGGGACATAAAAATTTAGTTTGGATAAATTTTTGGTACTTTTCTAATAACATTCATATTTTGATGAATAGTGGAAAATACTAAATTTTAATTAAAAACGGATTTTTAATCAAAATAATTTATAGTGTTAAATTATAAATTTGAGTGGTTTTAAAGTATAATTATATTATATTTTTATCATTTAATATAATTTAGGTCATTGGATGTAATTTCCCTTTTAAACTGAATATAAACAATTGTCAATCTTTTGAAAGTTATTATGTCTTTAAAACACACTTTTTGTTTTGATAATGGAAATTAATTTTAAATTAATTTATGCCACTTATGTGTTTTGAATTTGGAAAAATGGATTCCGTATTTGTAATAAAGAGGTCCAAATTATGTAAATATGTAACTTTTATATTTAAACATTAGGAATATTTACTTCATTAAATATTTTATTTACCATGGTTACAGAGTAAATCTGGTAAATAAGTGTAAAAAAATATTATAATAATAATATTAAATTACCCTAACATGTGTCTTATTCCTATTGGTTGATACATGTCAGACCATAGTCATCCTTGGATCGATTTTAGGACCCAGTGAAGCCACATGAGAGTGATAATAACACTTTATATTAATTAATTTAAAGTAAAGACAAAAATGACAAAAACATATATCTTTTAGTAAAAGAATTTTTACATAGAGTTATATAAGTTATCGCTTTGACTAGAAATATTCATTTGAAATGTATAATGTTTCCTACATCAAGGTGTTTTTTTATAATTTTCATACATCAAATAAATAAAAAATTTTGTTACACGATAAGGATGAAATGTTTACCTCCTTAATAAATGATTTAAATAAATAAGAATATAAAAATTAAAACAATATTGAAAAGTTTTACAACTCTTATTGGATTATTTTATTTCGAACATGAGTAAAATTATCTTCGACTTTAATTAGTTTTGGACCTCTTGAAACCGAAAATCATTATATAATAAAATAAAATTTTCAAAATTTCTTAAAGTGCCCCTCCCCCTTTATAAAAAGACATCACCTCTGACCCATTTCATACACCTCTCAACTGCCTTGTCTCATCCAACCTATGCACAATTAATCTAAATACATCCTTTTATTCCACTTTTAATCCTTACCTTAGGCATAAGGCACTTCAAGGAAGCCTTTTGGTTCAAACCAAAGGGAGTTACCCGATTTAAAGGTAATATCTCATCTTAAGTTCTTTTCATTTATTATACTTCTACAACCACATAAACTCTCTTTATTACTTTATTTTATAATAAAACCAGTATACTAAGTGTACTATATTTTGTTTATAATAATTATTTGAACAAAACATACACACACCTCTATCTAATGGGTATAGAACATAATGTTTCTTTGGACGGTGAACTACTGCCTCACGAAACGATGATTGTTCAATCTTCTACTACAACCTCTTATGGTGGCCATTATGATGGAAATGTAATTAAATATGAGATTTATGAGATTTGTGATATATATTTTATCTACAATATTATGTAATACCATTTTATATCATACCTTTATTCTTTTCATGTGGTATAAATACGAGAATTTCATTTGAGGAAGTGCAGAGTACCCCACCCCCTATCAAAGTGATATGACTCATTCATATCTTACATGGAACGTATAAAGAATAGTGTTTGTGAACTTACATAAAATATATAAAATATTATATTATACAAGAATAATAATATATCTATGTATCATTTGGTTTTCTTTCCTTTTAATATAAAAGAAATGAAATAGAAGGAGCGTTCGTGCGTACGTATGGATTACCCTCTCCACGAACGCGATTAGATTCATTCTCTATCGTAACTATTCAAGAATAATTTTCATTTGATTATTAAAAATAATTTTTAAGAACTTAATATCATTCTTGATTTAAATCAAATACATCCTATACATAACAACACTACTACAAAAAATGACCTATATCAGTGCTCAAAACGGGCTTTAACGGTGCTAAAACGTGTTGTAAAGCTCAGCGCTGATATAGGGGGGGGGTCCCTTTTATCAGTACTATGAAAAGTGCTGATAAAGGACCCCTTTATCAGTGCTTTTAAAAAGAACTGATAAAGGTCAAAAAAAATTAAAAAAAATTAAAAAAATTAAATAATGTGGGAGTGCTTTTATCAGCGCTTGACACCCCCTTTATCAGTGCTAGGAGGTCTCCCGCATGCTGCCCATCCCGTTCATCCTCTAACGCGCGCACCCCCATCGCATCCACCCAAACATGAACCTGCAACCTCCCCCCTTTCGCGGCTGCACCTTTACCACTAAGCCATTCCGTTTTGTTCTCTATTCAATGATATATATATAGTTATATTTATTCGTGTATTGATACATATTCATATTATTATAAATATATTTATTCATATATTCGTATATATATATTCACTGGTATATTAATATATTTATATATATATTTTTAGTTATAATTTTTTATACGTATATTTATTTGTATATTAATATATACTTATAAGATTATTTTTAAATACATTTATGAAAAAATATGTTTTTTATGTGAGTTTATAAATAAATAAATACACACATACCTATATATAAATATACAACACATAGACACAGACACACACATACACATATGTATTTATGAAAAAATACATATACATATATATATATATATATATATATTTGAAAAGCTATATAATGTTAAAACGAGCATAACTTATATTATTAGTTTTAAATACATTTATGAAAAAAATATGTTTTTTATGTGTGTTTATAAGTAAATATATAAATAAATACATATATACATATATACAACACAGAGACACCCACATAGACACACACACACACAGACACATATATATTTACGAATAAATACAAATATACGTGTATTTGAAAATCCATAGAATGTTAAAACGACCATAACTAATAAACCAGAAGCCTGTTTCAACTCCACAACTAGTCATATTAAAGAAAATAAAACAATCTTCGATATGATATGTGGTACAGGCCAAACGGGCATCTGGATCAGAAGTAATACTTGATTTAATGTTAACAAATCGGGTTATCCCGACTAAAAACTCAGTTTTGGAGGCATTCTGGACCTTTTTTGGCCTCGAAAAATGTGACAAAGGCTTCTCATGGATCCCCAACGTTTAGAGCTCATTGCAGGAATTGATTTTATATGTTGTAGAGCTCAAACGGACACATGGATCAGAAGTTATGACCGTTTGAAGTTTTAGATACACTTTTAACTTATTTGAGATCTTTTATTAATTGTTTTGATTTTTTGTGTCCTAAAATTGTTATTAAATGATTTTTAATCGATAATAATTAGAAAATTATTAATGAATTATATTTTCTTTAAATATTTTAAATCCATTTTCACTAAATTTGTATACATTAAATGTAATAGTGTATATATACTTATATTTAAATAATATATATTATATTTATATCAATATAAATATACATATATAACAATATATTATCTTTCTTGAATTGTTTTTGAATCATAAAATTTATCAGTGCTAGAGAAAAGCGCTGATAAATCCCCCCTTTATCAGCGCTACTAAAAGAAGCGTTGACAAAAGGGGTCCCCTTTTATAGTGATAAAAAAAAGCACTGATAAAGGGAGGCCTTTATCAGCGCTAAAAAAGTGCTGATAAAAGCGTAACGTTTACCTTTTCTATTTTTTTGTAGTGCAAGCATGGCTTACATAACAAAACTTATAAAGAAAAATGAATCAATTAACACTCGAACCAAGGATACTTGTAAAATATTATTAACAATGAAATATTAGAAGATCATATATGATATCATATTTATGTATGTGGTTCTTGTATAATTTAATAAAAACTATTTAACTATTATATAGTAGTTTAACATACCCTTGACCAAGGAAAACTACATGGTAAGTTTTAATTTCATAATATCTTTATTATGTGAGGTTGTTTTTACATAAGTTTCTATTGGGACCGCTTTATCATCCACATCCATGTTTCTTAAAAATGTATTTTAAAACATTTTTACTATTTTCTAGAATATAGTTTAAATTCATTTATACCCTTGTTTGGAATTTTATAAAATGTTTTGAAAGAATCTTTCCATCGTTTTCGAAACAAGGTACTTCATGACCATTTCGACAAATTAATGTAAGAATGTTTTTTTAACTTATATGACATGTTTGGTTATTCTCCGTCGTTAGAAAACCATTGAAACTTCTATTACAATATTAATAGAGTATTTTCAAAATAATTGTTTTCTTTTATAATTATATGAGTTTTAAATGATTTCAAAATAGAAAGAGATATTTCTCTCAAATAGTTTTGATTTCATCTATGTCAATATCCTTTAATGGATTTTATACTAGTTTGGAGTCGACTTGTTATGATAAAAATCATCCATATTCTATTGAAGGTTTTGTGATATTTTTGACTGTGGATGTGTTATTTTTATACCATTCATGGTTTTTGGTTAATATTTTAATATTTCGTATGCTAGTTTTAATATAAATGTTTATGATATGTTTTAACCTTTTCATATGAGGAATGGATTGGACTTAGTAAGAGATGGCTGGAGCCTTCTATAGCTCCTCGATGCATTGGTATGTCTCATAATACAAACTAGTGTCTTGGCACAAGGCCTTGAAAAAATCGTATTTGTAGTCTTGGCATGAGGGCTTGACTTTGTGGTTATGAGGTCTGGAATTATGCATTCCATCATTATAAAATTGGCTATTGATATTTCTTGTGATTATTATTCAACTAGAATATACGTGTGAATAAATAAATGGAATTATGTGATTTATATTTTCCATATTATGTTGAAGTTTATGTTTAAAAGTCTTATGTTTTAGTTTTATACATTGCCTTAAATATTTATGCTTATTTATGAAAGATTTCGCTATATTGTTGTCCTTATTGAGCATCTGATCTCACCAGTTTCTAGGTTTTATTTTTCCCATGATGTGAATAAGTATATTATGACTGACCTATAGGGATAGTCTAAGGGAAATAAATGTTTTAAGAGGAGAAAATGTTGTTGTTGGTTTTCATTTTATAATTTAATGTAAAACTTATATATGTATCTAGTACATCTGAGGCTACTAAACTGATCGATCTTTCGGGATTTGATCCCTTGTGATCATGCAAATGTAAATTAATAATGCACCGACTATAGGTAACTAGGGTCAGGGAAATACAGTTGGTATAAGAAGAAGTTTAGAAATAACCTTTGGAACTTGATTTAGAAAAACTCTTATTAGAGAACATTACCCTAAGATAGACTTTGAGGATTAGTATAGAATAACTTCCTAGAATTTTGGTAATGTAGATATTTTGTGTATTTTTGAAGAAATAAATCCTTGTCTGGATTTGAGAAGGTAGAGGAGGCTCTGGCATAGATGTACCAAGGAGTGAAAACTCCAACAAGGAGTTTTGGGCTTAACCCAGGGTATCCTGGTACACGACTATGGGCCTTACTGCACTCTTGGTTACGACGCTCCCAGGGGATATGCTTAAGATAATTTACATTTTCTTTTCATGCCCTTATAAAGGATTTAGGAGTAAATACTTCCGCAAAGAAATTATTTTTATGATTATAGATTATATGCATAATCTTTTCAATTTACATTAGGTATTTTACAAATTTGGAATTATGCATTGTGATTTGTATACAAACCTAGTGTATGCCATTATTTTGAAAAGGCGCCCAGTAGATGGAATGGGTACTCTAGCAATACGCATGATCCAAAGAGTAAGAAGGATCATATCTTTCACGGTATTAAGCCAACATTTAGAAAATAAATAGTCCCCCTTATATTATCATCATATGAAGAAATATTATCACATGTTAATAAGATAATTAAAGAATTCTTTGAGTTCTATGGCTTTGAAGGGAAGTAGGAAAAGAAAAGGATGGTTGCGAGAAAGACGGATAAAGGGAAGAGGGGAAGAAGTATTTTTTCATATGTGATAACAGTGGAAAGAATCACCTTGGTAAATTATTGAAGGGAATTGAAGTTGGTAATAAGTGTAGAGAAAAGGGAAAACATGTACGTGATTGAAAGGGTATGAAAAACGTTTCAAATGTATAATGCTTCATCTGCAAGGAGTTGGGACACTACGCAAATCAATGTCCAAATCATCAGAGTATGCTCTAAATGATTCAATTAGATAATAATCAAGTTATTATACTACCACAAATTAAGAGGAATGATTAGTGTTCTTATGTTGTTATTAAATAATTATTTTAGTGTTGTATCAATGATGTACTAGTTATATGAATTATGGAAATAAATAAAGATTATACTGCAATACTATTTCATTGAGGATTTGAGATTATACTATTCTACGAAAGGTGACTCAATAGTAAGTTAAATTTTTGAGAAAATACATGGTTGAAGGAATGATTAACCTTAATATGGTTCTGATACCGAGGTAGTAATTTTTGAATAAGATGTGATTGATATGGATAAATTATATTGGATATTTATGAGTTCTTTGAAAACAATTAATTGTTTGTTTATTCCATTATTGTTGGAGATTAAATTTTTTTGGATATATGAAGTATATCCAGTATAATATAGAGAATAATGTAGAATTAATGTAACCAATAACGTTTTATGATAATTTAGGGTGTTACCATGTTTCAAAGGAATACACGATGAAGGTTTTCACACGTTATTACGTGGAAAAAAATATCTTCATTTTGTCTACCTTCCTTATAAATTTTGGACTCTGAGTTTGGATATAAGTATTTTGGATAATTATAATGGTTGGAATGTATTAAGTTTAAAATTGGATACTATTGTTATGGTTAAATAATTTCTTAAGATTACATTTGGATTGTTATAAAAAGTACAACATAGAGATCGAGTGACAACCCGTCGCGTCAGGAAAGGCCACGTGACTTGAACCCAAAACAAAGGGTGACAAGGGTACATAACCTATCACTGGACTACATGATGTCGAAGTTTATATAATTTTTCTTTTTTTTGATAATTAAATTATAAATTTATTATCTTTAGAACCTTATAGGATTATGATAAATATTATATTTTTGAATTCTATTATCTTTTGGAGTGAAGGATGATTTTGGGGTAGGAATTAGTTGATGGATGAATCTCTAATTGTCAAGTATATTTTATCCACTTATTATTTGAATAAATTAATTCTTAAACATTAGTAAGGGATCTTAAAACCAAAAACATGTTATCATAATACCTTATGTTTTGTTGAACCGACGATATTTTAAATCATCATAGATTGATGGCTTTGAGGCCTTCAATTTTCCACTTGTTTATGATTGATGACATCAATCACTCCCTATAAATATTTACGTTCTCCCTCCAATTATGTGTCTCAAATTACCACCAATGTTCTCCTAATAGAGATCATAATTTTTTTGTGAAATTTTCATTTCTCTTTCCCTCTTATTAAGACTAAATTTCATTAACCCAATTTCTGATGTGTGTTTTCCACAAAGGTAATTTTCTATTTTTATCCTTTTATTTTAAAAGAAAATTTTCAAATCACAAGGATGCAATTTTTTGAAGTAGGGGAGAATATAAAACACCATGATTTGATAGTACATTATCTCTTCAAAGAAATTCAATATCTTGTGTTACACGCAACACCGAGTTCAAGCTCACCACGACTTACCAAACTAGCCATTCAAAAAGCGGTTATGAATAGTACGAACTGAATATTGAATTGTATATACTCCATATAATTTTAGAATCCATATTATGTGTCTCTTAGATATAATTTTAGAACACAATCATTTTTTAGATAAAAGATGTATTTTTCAAAAAGTGCAATTTTACCTTCTTTTAATGGAGAACTATTTTTAAAAAAAAATATATGAAAGTTTTATATATTCAATTTAATTAAACTAAATTATTATTTATAATAGGGGCATAAAAATTTTGTTTGGATAAATTTTTGGTACTTTTCTAATAACATTAATATTTTGATGAATAGTAAAAAAATACTAAATTTTAATGAAAAACATCTTTTTTAATAAATTGTGTTAAATTATAAATTTGGGTGATTTTAAAGTATTAGTAGATTTTATTTTTATCATTTAATATAATTTACATCATTTTCTGTAATTTCAAATTTAAATTGGACATAAAAAAGTGTCAATATTTTGATAGTTATTATTTTTTAAAAACAAGTTTTTTGTTTTGACAACATGAATAAATTTTAAATGAATTTCTACAACTTATCTGTTTTGATTTTGGAAAAATGGATTCCATATTTCTAATTAGGAGTTAAAAATTGTGTAAATAGGTTACTTTTATTTTTAAACAATTTGGATATTTACTTCAGTAAATATTTTATTTACCATGGTTAAAGGGTAAATCAACTAAATAAGGGTAAACATAAATTATTATAATAATATTAAATTACCATAACATGTGTTGTATTCCTATTGGTTGATACATGTCTGACTATAGGCCTTCTTGGTTTGATTTTGGGACCCCATAAAGACACTTGAGAGTGATAATGACACTTTGTATTAATTAATTTAATGAAAAAAAATTGACATAAACATATATCATTTAGTAAAACAATTTTTACATGGGGTAATATAAGTTATCTCTTCAACTATAAATATTCATTTGAAATTTAATAATATTTCCTACATCATGGTATTTTTTAAATAATTTTTAGACAAAAAGTAAATAAAATTATTTAGGACAGGATAATGATGCAGTGTTTACCTCATTAAAAAGGTATTTAAATAAATAAGATTATAAATATTAAAACAATATCTAAAACCTGTACAATTCTTATCGAATGATTTTATTTCGAACATTATTCATCTTATCTTCGACTTTAATGAGTTTTGGACCTTTAGAAACCTAATATCATTATATAATAAAATAATAATCTCAAAATTTCCTATAGAGCTCCTCCTCCCCCTTATAAAAAGACCTCAACTCTATCCCATTTCTCACACATCTCAATCCCTTTGGATCAAAAAAACTCTTCTCCATTAAGCTCCATACATCCCTATATTCCTCTTAGAAGACTTCCCTTAGGCAGAAGGCATTCAAGGAAGCCTTTTGGTTCGAACCAAACAATGCTACCCAATTTCAAGGCAACATCTTTTGTTAAGTTCTTTTCTTTTCTTTTACTTCTCCAACCCCCTAAAATTTCATTATTCCTTTATTTAATAAAAACAACATTATAAAATATATACTAGGTTTTTTATGAGAATTATTTTAACTACACTTACACACACCTCCATCTAATGGGTATAGAACATAATGTTTCTGTCGATGTAAAACTATTGTCTCACGAAACAATGATTGTTCAATCTTCTACTACCACCTCTTATGGTAGACATTAAGATGACACTATAATTATATATGATATTTATGATATTTATTTTATCTATAATATTCTTTATTTATCTTTTATATCAAACCTATATTATTTTTTATTTTTTATATATACGATAATTTCATTTGAGAAAGTGCGGACTATCGCCCCACTCAAAGTGATAGGACTCGTTCATACCATTCATGGAACGTATAAAAGATGGTGTAAATGAACATACATAAAGAATATAAAATATTATATTATACTGTAATAATAATATATCTATGTATCATTTGGTTTTCATTCCATTTAAAATAAAAGAAATGAAATGGAAGTAACGTTCATACGTACATACGGATTATCGTCTCTACGAACGTGATGAGATTCATTCCCCATTGTAACCATTCAAGAATAATTTTCATTTGATTATTAAATTTTTTTTTAGTAAATTAATATAATTCCTGATATTAATAAAATAAATCCTATCCATAAAAAACATGGCTTATGTGTAACACCCTGAGCTTCCACGATACGCCTCTCTTTCAATAATGCAATAGCTTGCATTGTACGCAAGTTCAAGTTCTAAAACACCGCGACTAATCAAAGTAGCCGTTATGAATAGTAATACCTAATTTTTAAAATTTTATAAATTTTATTTTTCCAAATGGACTTCGTTTTTGTATTTGTAATATCAAAATTATCCTAAGTTGAATTGTTTGTAACTTTCTGAGAACTTCCAATTTTTTATGAATAGTGAAAAATACTTAAAACAACTTTTTTAATCAAAATAATTTATTGTGATAAATTATACTATTTAGTGGTTTTAAAGTATAATTAGAATATATTTTTACCATTTTATCCAATGGTGGTCATTAGAATTAATTTGACATTGAAATTGGGCATTAACAATTGTCAATCTTTTGATATAAATTGTTTCTTAAAAACACGCTATTTGTTGTGACAACGGGAATTAATTATAAAATAATTAATGCAACTTAAATTTTTGGAATTTTTTAAAATAGAAATCATTTTTGAAATTGGAATATGAAATATAGCTTAGGGTAAATTTTTGGGATTTTTCTGAAAAACTTCAATTTTTGATGAGTAGTGAAACCACTAAGTGGTACTTATAAAAACTGAATTTTCGTTTAAATGAAATTTTACCACTTATATCAATGTGTTGTATTGATATCTTGTGATTGAAATGTGTAAATTTTATGTTTCCTTTATACATGTTTTATGTGATACAATTATGTTATGGTTTATGATATGTTTAAACCTATTCATATGAGGAATGCATTGGACTTAATAAGTGACGGGTGGAGCCCGCTATAGCTCCTCGATGCATCGGTATGTCTCATGAGGCAAACTAGTGTCTTAGCACGAGGCCTTGACAAAATCTTATTTGTGGTCTTAGCACAAGGCCTTGGCTACGTGGTTATGATAGTCTGGCATTATGCATTCCATCATTATGAAAGTGGTTATTTATATTTCATGTGATTATTCAACTAGTAGAATATCCATGTGAGTATGTAAATGGCATTATTTCAGTTTACGTTTGCCATATTATGCTAAAGTTCAAGTTCAAAAGGCTTTTGTTTTAGTTATACATTGCCTTAAATGTTAATGTTTATTTATGAAAGCTTCCGCTATATTGTTATCCTTACTAAGCATCTGAGCTCACCCCTTTCAATGTTTTAATATTTTCCAAAATGTGAAGAAGTATTTTATGAATGACCTGCAGGGATAGTCAGAAGAGGATATGAGTGTGGACTATGGAGACTTTGTTATTGTAGTTTTTCACCTTATGATGTAATGTAACATTTATGAATTTATCTACTGTTTCCAAGGCTACTAAACTAATCGGCCTTTTGAGACTTGATCTTTTGTGATCAGGCCTATGTTACGCACTATTGCACCGACTCTGGGTAGCTGGGGTCGGGGCGTTACAGTTGGTATCAGAGGCAGTTTAGTACTAACCTTGGAAGCTATATTTAGATAAACTCTGATTAGAGCACATAGCCCAAAGATAGACTTTGAGGATTAGTATAGAAGAACTTCCTAGAATTTTGGTATTGTAGAGATGTTGTGAGTTTTCCGAGAAATACATCCCTGTCTGGATACGAGCAGGTAGAGGCGGCTTTGGCACAGATTTACCTAGGGGTAAAACCCGAAAACACAGCTTTGAGATAGACTCGAACGGGAACTGGTGCATGACAACGGGCCTTGCTGCACTCTTGGTTACGACACTCCCGGGGGATATGCTTAGGATAATACTCATTTTATTTACAAACCACTATGAAGGTTAGGAGTATATAATTCCTCAAAGAAAACATTTTTATGGATTATATCCATAAATAGTTCAATTTATGTTATGTATTTTACAAGTATGGAATTATGTATTTTGATTCATAAACTAATCTAGTTTATGCCATTGTTTAGAAATAGCGCCTAGTGGAAGGAATGGAAACTGTATCAATGCACGCACTCAGTATAGGGATTGCCCTCCTGCTCAAGATAATTATTGTGGATCTAGAGATTCAACTAGTGCTGATCAACTTATTACCATACTGGAACAACTCACTCAGTTTATGAATAATAACCTTACTCGTATGGAGCACCCTGATCCGCAACGTGGAGGATCAATGTTAGACCGCTTCATGAGGCAAAAACCACCAACATTTAATGGGGGTAAAAATCCATTAGTAGCTGAGAAATGGATAAACTCCTTAGAGAAAATATTCTACGCCTTGGGGTGTAGTGATAGGGAGAAGGTTATCATGGCAGTTTACCGACTCACTGGAGATGCCGATCAATGGTGTTCATTGATTCAAAATACAATGGAAAATGAAGAAGTATCAAGTATGGAATGGAGAGAGTTCAAAGATCTTTTCTTAGAAAAATGCTTTCCACATGACCATCGAGAAGATATGGAAAGACAATTTCTGAGTTTGAGGCAGGAGGATGAGAATGTCGCAAAGTATGAGGATAAATATACAAGGTTAGTGAGGCATGCTGCAGATTATATAAGTAACCCAAGAAGTAAGATTGATCGTTTCTTTTATGGGTTAAAACCATTTCTCTGTCGAGCATTAGTCTCACAAACCTTCTCGTCATACGAAGATATTGTCTCGTGTGCTATCAATATGGAAAAGGAATTCTCTAAGTCTTATGACAACAAAGTAAAGCAAGAGAAGAAGAGAACGGTGGAACAAGAGACAGATAAAGGGAAAAAGGGGAAGAATGATTTGCCATTATGCGATAATTGTGGGAAGAATCACCCATGTACTTGCCTAAAAGGAATGGGAGTTTGTTATAAATGTGGGGAAAAAGGTCACTAGGCATGTGATTTCATGGGAAAGAAAGAGGCTATCAATGTTGAATGATACAATTGTAGGGAAATGGGGTATTATGAAAATGAATGTCCTAAGCGTCAGGGAAACTTACCTCAGAAAAGGCCAAGGGATCAAGGACAATCTTATGCTGTTACTACAGTTGAAGCAGAATAATTAATGTATTGGTGCTTTTGGACTGATGGATTATATTCTGGTTATTAGAATAATTTGATATACATATATAAGGATTGTACTATAGTACTTGTTGATTTCATTAAGGTTTTAATATGATTAAGGTAATCATATTTTTGTATGTGAAAATAAGAGAAACTTTACCTTGTTTGAGGAATCTGATGATACGATTGATTTTGGAATTTAGAGACCTTTTTCAGAAAGTCTGGACAGAGGTATTTTGGATAACTATAAAGGTTGGAATTGATTAATTTGAACTTTGGATAGTATTGTTTAAGGTTAAAACATTTATGAAGATTATTTTTGGAATATTATAATACTATAGTTTTAGGAAAAGGACAACCTGCAGGGTGGGGCATAAACCGTCACGTCGGACAAAGCTGCAAGAATCGAACCCACAACCTTAGTGCGACAGGCCTTTATTACCTACCATTAGCCTACAGGAAGTCCCTGGTTATTACAATATAGTTTTACTAATCTAAATGGTATGTGTTAATATTTGGAACCTTATACAATTAGGATAAATAGAATATTTTTGAGTTGTATTACCTTTTAGAGTGAAAGATGGGTTTCTAGTAAAAATTTATTAAAGAATGAAAGTCTACATGACAAGTATGTATATTCCCATACATTCTTAGAAAATATCTTAAATAAATTCCTCAACTTTATAAAAGGTAACTCAAAACAAAAATGTTGTCGGTTAACTTTTCCAACTGGGGAATCAATGATCGTTTAACCAATCACAAGTTTGTGATTTTCTTATAGTTAACTTTCTCCTAATCATGTTTTCTACAACTCTCCATCAGACCTTGATGGTTTTTTTCTCCTCCATATCCATATTTTCATAGAATCATAGAATGGGCTATCTCGGGTGACCTTTGCACTTATCTTACTTTCTTTTAATGTTATATTTTTATTAACCTTATTTCTGATGTGGGTTTTCCACAAAGGTATTTTCTATTTTCAACCTTTTGTTTTCAAAGAAAAATTTCAAATTGCAAGGATGCAATTTATTGAAGGATGGGAGAATGTAACACCCCAAGCTTCCACGATACGCCTCTCTTTCAATAATGCAATAGCTTGCATTGTATGCAAGTTCGAGTTCTAAAACACCGCGACTAATCAAAGTAGCCGTTATGAATAGTAATACCTAATTTTTGAAATTTTATAAATTTTATTTTTCCAAATGGACTTTGTTTTTGTATTCTTAATATCAAAATTATCCTATGTTGAAATTTTTTTAACATTCTGTGAACTTCCAATTTTTTATGAATAGTGAAAAATACTTAAAACAAATTTTTTAATAAAAATAATTTATTGTGATAAATTATAATATTTAGTGGTTTTAAAGTATAATTAGAATATATTTTTACCATTTTATCCAATGGTGGTCATTAGAATTAATTTAACATTGAAATTGGGCATGAACAATTGTCAATCTTTTAATATAAATTGTTTCTTAAAAACACGCTATTTGTTGTGACAGCGGGAATTAATTATAAAATTAATTAATGCAACTTATATATTTGTAATTTTTTAAAATATACATCATTTTTTAAATCGGAATATCAAATATAGCTTAGGGTGAATTTTTGGGATTTTTCTGAAAAACTTCAATTTTTGATGAATAGTGAAACCACTAAGTGTTACTTATAAAAACTGATTTTTCATTTAAATGAAATTTTTCCACTTCTATGTTTTGAATTTCAAAAATCCGACATAAATGGTTGTCATTAAGATGTAAAATTTGTTTCAATGAGATTAAAATAATTTTCGTTGAATAGTAACCTTTATGTTCTTAATCACGATTAGAGGTAATTAGTGTAGTTTAAGGTAAAAATAATGTTTTAATAGTATGAGATGAGCTTTACACATGTCCTACCCTCATAGGATGTGCCATGTCCGACCAAGACAATCCATGGGTAAACTTTGGGACCCCATGGAGCCATTTTAGTTGGAAAATGACATAAATACCTTTTATTTAATGTTAAAGTAAAAAATGACACAAACATGAAATGTTTTACTAAAAAAATTTTTACATGGGGTTATACAAGTCATATTTTTGACTATAAATAGTCATTGGAAATATAGAAATATTTCCTACATCATAGTATTTTTTTATAATTTTTATACATTAAATAAATTAAATTATTTATGACACCATGATGATGAAGCGATTACCTGATTAATTAACGATTTAAATAAAATGAAAAGATAATGTAAAATCCAAGGCTTAAACTTTTAAAAAACCTATTGGATGAGTATATTTATAACCCTTATCACCTTATCCTCGAATTATACAAGTGTGGGACCTTTATAATCCGAAAAGCATTGTATAATAAAATAACATTTCATTACTTTCCAAAAGTGCCCCTCCTCTCCACTTATAAAAGGCCCCCACCACTCCCACCTTATTCACACTTTCAAGCCATTTGGCTCGGCCAACCTCTGCCCAAATACTCTCAGAACTTCCCTCCCTTAATCCTATAAGTCTCACTTTGGGCAGAATTCTTCCCAAGGAAGCATTTGGCTCAAATCAAAAGAGTTACCCGATTTTAAGGTAATGTCTTCTCTTATGTTATTTTGTTTTATTTTGCTTCTCCAACCAAATAAAATATTTTTATTCATTTATTTTGTAACAACACCAGTATCCTCAATACACTAGGATGTTGTTATAAGAAGGATTAGAGATACCCTTACACACACCTACATTTAATGGTTAAAAATCATACTATTTCTGTGGATGGCGAATTTCTGCCTCACGAAACGATGATTGTTCAACACTCATATATCCCCTTAAAAGGAGGCCATTAAGATGTAACTATATTTATATATGATATATAATATGTTTATGTTTTCCTTATGCTTCTGTATTTCTCATTTATGGCATACTATATGATTTCCATTATGGGTAAACGCGATAATTTCATTTTAGGAAGTGCGGACTACCGCCCCCTCAAAGTGATGTGAATCGTTAATGCCATATGTGGGATGTATAAAGGATGGAGTAAATGATATTATATATGATATTATATGGGAACTATATTATACCTTTATATAATTATGATTTCATTCCATTAAATACGAAATAGAAAAGTAGCGTTCATGCGTACGTACAGCTTACCGTCTCCATGAACGGTGCATTTCATTTCTTACCACTAAATGTTACGTAATATTATGAAAGAATGTATACACTGCATATATATGATATATATGACATCTAAATCATTAATATAATTCTGTAGATAATGGATATTCTACCACATAAACAACTTGTAATTATAAGAAGTTTATTGTTGACTCAAGTACCAAAGATCGACAAAACGACCGTTATTAACTTAAATAATTACATAATGTTCATAACATTGTAATAAGTGATATAAAAAGGATAATGAAATTGAAAATGGTAGATATTAACTCTAGTTTATTATTCATGAGGTTAATGAATGGTTGAATCAAGTCGGACATAAGGTAAGAGAACTTCTTAACCCAATTTCAATTCTTTGGGTTAATCTCCTACTTTCAAATTATGTCATGATATCATTATGTCCTATCTTGTATTTTTACTTTATTTATGTGTACTTATAGTAAATACATATGATAGATGTACTTTATTTTAAAAAAATGAGCTTTTTAAGGACTTCGTCTCAATCTCCTTTCATTGAGGCATATTTGGTTTTATACATAACTTTCTTTTATACGGTGTATAAACCCCTTTAACATTTACATTTATTCAAAAGGAATCTTTTTTATACGAAGCATTTAACTAAACGACAAAAAGGGAATGTTTTACTTTCTGTACTTATGCGGTGACAATGACTTCTCCACCATCGTGACCATTATTTGAGTTTCGGCTTCCTCTACAAGCCATCACTTTTTTTTATGAAAAATAAATACAAAGTTTTAACTTTCTTTTATTTTGGTATTGAAAATGGTTTTGAAAGGGTTTTTATTATATCAATGTGTTGTATTGATATCTTGTGATTGAAATGTGTAAATTTTATGTTTCCTTTATACATGTTTTATGTGATTCGATTATGTTATGGTTTATGATATTTTTAAACCTATTCATATGAGAATGAATTGGACTTAATAAGTGACGGGTGGAGCCCGCTATAGCTCCTTGATGCATCAGTAGGTCTCATGAGACAAACTAGTGTCTTTCCACGAGGCCTTGACAAAATCTTATTTGTGGTCATGGCACGAGGCCTTGGCTACGTGGTTATGATAGTCTGGCATTATGCATTCCATCATTATGAAAGTGGTTATTGATATTTCATGTGATTATTCGACTAGTAGAATATCCTTGTGAGTATGTAAATGGAATTATTTCAGTTTACCTTTTCCATATTATGCTAAAGTTCAAGTTCAAAAGGCTTTTGTTTTAGTTATACATTGCCTTAAATGTTAATGTTTATTTATGAAAGCTTCCGCTATATTGTTATCCTTACTGAGCATCTGAGCTCACCCCTTTCAATGTTTTAATATTTTCTAGGATGTGAAGAAGTATTTTATGAATGACCTGCACAGATAGTCAGAAAAGGATATGAGTGTGGACTATGGAGACTTTGTTATTGTAGTTTTTCACCTTATGATGTAATGTAACATTTATGAATGTATCTACTGTTTACAAGGCTACTAAACTAATCGGTCTTTCGAGACTTGATATTTTGTGATCAGGCCAATGTTACGAAGTAATGCACCGACTCTGGGTAGCTGGGGTCGGGGCGTTACATTATGTATCAAAACATATAAAGGAAAATGATTCAGTTAACAGACGAAATAATGATACAACGAAAATATTATTAACAAAACAATATTAGAAGATCATATATGATATCATATTTATTTTTGTGGTTCTTATATAATTTAATAACAATTATTTAACTATTATACATGAGGTTAACATACCCTCGACCAAGGAAAAGTACAAGGTAAACGTTAATTTTACAATCTCTTTATTATCCGAGGTTATTTTTACGTAAGTGTCTACTAGGACCACATTATCATCCACATCTGTGTTTCTTAAAAATGTATTTAAATATTTTTTAGTATTTACTAGACTATGGGTTAAATTCATTTATACCCTTGTTTGAATTTTTATAAAAGGGTTTGAAAGGAATATTTCTGTCGATTTGTGTATAAGGTACTTTATGGCCTTTTCGAAAAATTAAGCTAAGAATGTTTTTTAAGTTATACAATTGGTACAGTTATTCTCCACTCTTTAAACACCTTTTAAACTTCCCTTACAATCTTATAAGAATATTTTCCAATTTTTTTTTATAATTACATGACTTTTAAGTGATTTACAAATAAAAAGAGATATTTCTCTCAAATATTTTTGATTACATCTATGTCAACATCCATTAATGAATTTTATACTTTTTTAAAGTTGATTTATTATGATAAAAATATTCCATGTTGTATTGAAGGTTTTGTGATATGTTTGACTATGGATTTTTTATTTTTATATCATTCAAGGTTTATGGTTAATGTATTAATATTTCATATGCTAGTTTTAATAAGAATGTTTAAGTTATGTTTTAACCTTTTCATATGAGGATTGAATTGGACTTAGTAAGTGATGGGTGGAGCCCACTATAGCTCCACGAAGCATCGATTGGTATCATGAGACAAACTAGTGTCCTGGAAGAAGGCCTTGAGAAAATCTTATCTGTAGTCTTGGCACGATGCCTTGACTATGTGGTTGTGATGTCCGACATTATAAATTCCATCATTATAAAATTGTCTATTGATATTGCATGTGATTATTCAACTAGTAAAATATTAATGTGAATAAGTAAATGGAATTATTTTACTTATATTTTCCATATTATGAAAAAATTTATGATTAAGAGGCTTATGTTTTAGTTTTATACCTTGCCTTAAATGTTTATATTTATTTGTGAAAGTTTCCGCTATATTGTTATCCTTACTGAGCATCTGAGTTCACCCCTTTCTATGTTTTATTTTACCCAGGATGTAAAAAAGAATATTATGACTGGCCTAAAGAGATAGTCTAAGGGAAATGAATGTTGTCAAAGTATACAATGTTGTTTTTTTCATTTTATAATGTAATGTAAAACTTATGTATGTATCTAGTACTTCCAAGGAAACTGAACTAATTTGTATTTCAGGATTTCACCCCTTGAGATCATTCCAATATTATGTAATAATGCATCAACTCTGGGTAACTGGGGTTGGGGCATTACGGTTTGGTTAGTATTTGGCTACACCATCAGGGTGGAAGGGGAAGGCCCAAAAATTTTATGAGGTCCTTAGTCCCATTTTGGTGTTTAATGGTGGAGAAAACTAGGTGAAATTTTTTGAGATGTTTGTAAGGGTCCTCAACAGGATGAGCATAAAATTTATGAAGAAGGTCTATGAGGCCAGACCTCAGCTCATTTTTGGCTACTTCCTTTGGTCATTTTATATATTTTGGTTGGTACTTCACATCTTGGGTGGTCAATTATTTTAATGTCCATTTATTTGTAGCCATGTTTTCTGCGGTTTAATTTTGTTCACTCTTATATTTTTTAATGAAAAATTGAAGTTCTATAATGGGTTCTTTAGTGTTACTCGATTTTCCTTCAATGTATGACCTAATTTATGAGTGAATCATCTTTTAGATTTTTGGGTCAATTTGAAGCGATATTTCCTTGTCATATCTTATCAACAAACATATTTTTGAATTTTTTTTATTTTGTTAATAGATGACGAATAAAATAAAAACACAAAATTATAATTAAATGATTGAGGAAAAGAGAATGTTATACTATATAATTATAGACAGGGGATAGAAGAAAGAGAGGGAGAGAGAAGAATAAGATGAAACAAAAAAATACCGTCAAAAGGGATGAGAGAAAGATTGAAATTGGTAATAAATAAAAAGTAAAAAATAAATAAACGGAAATATTATATTTCTATTTAGAAATGGTGCCAAAATTTGATCACGGATTCATATATGTAAAAATAGAAATTTTTTTTCTATAATTTATACATTATAACAGGATACCTAGGTCATCTCTCGATAGAGCCTTAGATCATTAAATTTAAAAAGGGATCATATTATTATTTTATGAAATAGAAAATGGGATAAATATTTTGGTGGTTTTATGATTTTAAAACATAAATTGAAACTATATTACAAAGTAAGATAAATAAGTTGGAGAAATCAAGATCAACATAGGTGAGTGTCCCTTGGTGCACATCCATCATCTCTCTTAGGGGAAGTGGGAAAGATCATTGATTCTTTCATTTATACATAATAAAACGGGTATGGTATGTGAGTTATCACTAATTTAACACCTATTATTTGATCAATAAATTATATTAATTACTAAATACTCCTAAAAATTAGAAAAATTATATTAATGTATGATCCAAAACTATTCAACGAATCACACCAACAAAGTGATGATATGGCTAGATTTTTGTAAATGATAAAATTTTACACAATACAAGAACAAGTGTATTCATGGTTTCACGATTTTGTATTTTTTTCAACTGTTATAATCCATCCACACACTCACGAATGGGATGTGTTTAGAAAAAATATGAACACCCTCAAATCATCACAATATTCAGGTTATATATAAAAGCATAGATATTATTTTCCCTTTTATTTTTTACTTGATCACAACCGAATAAACATTGAATCAGAAGAATTAAATGAATAATAATATAAAAAACCTATAATTTCAATTTACTTCCATACATTATAATCATGTATATAGATACTATAAGAAATAACATCCCCAAATTGATTACTAAGAGGTGAGAAGTACATGATGTAAAAGAGGATTAAAATGGATGAATAAAGAACTCAAATTCGAGTACAGTATACCAATTGTCATTCCAACATTTACAATGAGACATGGAGTGCCTTTAACGAGATATTAATCATATTGGATCCCGTAAAAATCAATGATATATGGGTGTAGGTGAGCTCTTCACAATAGATTTTTCCACCATGTCTATTTGGATAGTCGAATAAACAAAACACATTCAATTTTGTTGATTTTTTTGGGGATGTGGGAATTAGAGTTATTTTTCACACAGAGATATAATAAACTAGTATTATATCTATGGTTTGAGTTTTTTCCAAAATATGGAAGGGCGATCTAATATGCCTTATCCAAAATTTCTTCCCATTATGGGATACTTTTTTCCCTCCAAATAGATGGATTGGGCACCATGCTATTCTAGATAAATGTAGTACACGTAGTTTTAAATTCTTAAACTAGTTTTTTTTTTACAAATATAATGCATGGATTATCCATAGTAAATATTTATGTCCGCATGTATGTTTGGTCTCTAGCACAGTTTGTGCCTGTTTTGCTAAAATTCTATCATGGGATCTCCAAATCACCTCCACCTATAATGAAATAAACAAAAAATTTAAATTAAACATTGTCTAAGTGATAAAAAATAAGATTTTAAATAAAAAATGAAGTGAAATTTGTTATAATACTTTAAATTTTCATTATAAAACAAGTTTAGTATAGTGGTGTAAGTGTTGAAATTAATAGTGAATCACTAGGGGATCCCCCATGCCTTTCCAACATGACATCGATTGAAACCAATATTTTTATGGTATGCCTAGTCTAAGACTAGTCACTTTAGGATGAGTCAAGTGTTAGATATGACTAAAATTCCAATATGGAATGGTTGGGACTTGGGATCAATCATAGAGATTAACTGAGATTAAGTTACTTAAGAATCATAATGGTGGAATTCTATGGTGATGATACATGTTCCAATGGTTGGTGTTTATTTACATGATACCTCTTTAGATCCCAATGTTAATTTAATAAAATTATAAAAAATCAATTTTTTCATAGTAATATAATAATATTGATATAAGGGTCTTGTTTGATTAATTATGACATGTCATTTTGGCCACCATAGGGAAATAGTTTTGGGATAAGTTATCATTTGAGAAAGTTCCACTGTTGAAAATAAAACAAGTGTGGTTGAATAGGGTTGGAGTAAATTTATTTTATAAGTTGATTTCACTCAAAATGTATTATGGAGTTGGGTATTTTCAAATGTCCTGTAATTGACAAATTTGAAAAAAAAAATTAGAAAAATGGCTATTGTTATTGGATCTCAAAATTGTTGTTGAAATGATATCAATTTTTGAAAAAAATTGAATGACTATGATGGGGATTTAAGAGAATTTGATTTTATGTGAAAACCCAAGGATACAATGGGGTTTTCTAAAAATTTAGTTGAGTTTCATTTTGGGTAAAGGTGATATATATTTGGTTTTAAAATAAGTAAACAATTACTAATGTAAATCTTGTGATCTTGGATTTTGTGTTTTGGTTGGGAGTGACCTGGAAGCTCTAATTTCATTCCTTGTTTTTGTTATCTTTTTTAAGAACCCCCATGTGCGGTTAGTAGGCATGGAACTATTTTACTCAGGTGATGGGAAAATAAGCTTCTTCATTTTTAGACTACGTTTTCTGGATTTTTGATGATGGTCTAGGATGATCCTTGGTATTATATTGTGTGTTTAGTGTGGTATACTATGTTTTTTGATAGTCTCTTATGAGAGGATTATGTGATGGATATTTTTTGTTATTCGTATCAAGTAAAAATATTTTATTTTAATGTGTTTAGGGGCAGGTGCCCTTGTTTTTATTTGATGATTTTTGGGATTGAACCACTTGGTGATTGAATTCATTAGTTGATTCCTATGGTGGGAAGAACCATTAGGTAGAATGGGATATTAGATGTAGAGTCTTATGGTGGGGAGAACCATAATTATTAAGATGAATTTATTGTTGGAAATTTAGTGTTTGGGACTCATGGGTGTTACTGAAAATCATCTTAGTGATTCGAGATTGGTGTTTGTATTTGGCACTTAGTTGAGTATGGAGTTCTCAAGTGTACTCATTACATATGTTAACATAGGATAAGTGGGTGGTAGAGATAGATGTCTCAATTTATTGAGGTGTTAAAAATGATACACTTATTGTGGGGGAAACTTATTGATTACATTTTTACGACCCTTGATTCAAAAGGTTTAAGCGTGTAGTATAACCAATCATTGGATGGTCATGGTGGAATCAAAATTCTGGTTTGGATGTGGTGTTAGTTGGAGTTAGTGCATTGGAATCAGGATTAAGGTGGAGTTATATTTATCTTAATTTGATTTAGGTCACCGATGGATTTATTCTCATGTGTGGAACATGATAGATGAATGGTCTGGTTGAGGATAATATTTGGGAGTTGAACTGAATGTCAATTTAGTACATTAGTGTGGATTATTTAGTGGTTCACTAATGCATCCTGGTATTAAGGTATAATGAACTGGTGGTGTAGTTAAGTGGAAGATCATTGGTGATGGTGGATGAGTGTTTTTAGAAAAAGTATCCCATTAGAGGACTGATTAGTTATTGCACATTGAATTTTATGAAAAGTTGTGGGAACTACATTGGTAGAATCCTTTAGAATGTTACATAGGGGTTTTGATGGTTGAATTGTGATTTTAGGAGGAATAAAAATGTGTCTAGGCATTGTGTTTAGAGTTTTACAATAGAAGCTTGTCCAACACTTTTGGATGAGACGCAGTGAGTTTGTGGTGAATTGATGAATGAGGTTGGTTAGGATTTATAGTAATACGACAATGATAGGTTCTCAAGGATGAGAATAATTATGATGGGGAATTTTCAACTTGTGTTGTTAATGGTTGTTCAATTTAGATATTGTTTATTTTTTTGATTGTTGAGGGTTTAATTTTTAAAAATAACATAAATCAAGATTATGATCACCAATTTATCTTTAAATGGTGGATTTAAGTGTGGTTTTAGGATTTTATCATGGCTATGTTGTTTGATATGATTTCATAAATGTGACAGGGTGGTTGAGTTTCTCAAGTCTATAGCTGCAAGACATTCAAGACATGCGATGATCAATATCACCTTGAATAACCCTTCATGCATTGTTTTATATTTGTGAATGGGGCTAGGCATGGGAGTTATTTTCCACCAGATCATTCATAGAACGACCTTATAGTACATACCATGAATGTATAGATATCATGGGGATCACATCTTCCTAGATGGAAATTCAAATTTTGATCCCCCTATTCATGTTATAAAACTTGTAAGGCACCCTAGTTTTTTATTGGAATTTTTTTATTTTTCATTGGGGTCTTTTTGGGGAACACCTCAGGTTTCCCTTGGGGTTTTTCATTCAAATAACAGGGTGGATCTATCTTTGTATCCTCTTATTCCACCATCCATTCATCTTTTACCCATCCTATTAAAGGATTTTTTTTGTCCCACAGATTCAAGGAAGGATCCCCTATTTCATCTTCATTGTTCTTCCTTCTTAAATATTCATTATTTTTTCATCTCTAAAGGGTTTTAAGAAGATGAACTCATGTAATAATTGTTATATCATTTCTATTTATGGAAATTTCATGTTTTAATCTTTGAAGATTTCCTAAGAGGGCATATTAAATATACAATTCACAGTTTTCCATAGTGTATGTTTCTGGGTGAGTTTGTTTAGAGATTTTGGTGATTTTAGATTAAATTGGATATTGAAAAGTAATTTTAATTTTGGCATTCTGTGTGTCTTAGGTTTGGGTGATTTTTAGGAGGGGATCACAATGTTTTGCTCATGGGATTAATTTCATAGGATTCTTGGTGAGTTTGGCACTAGATATTCCCTTTTGGGAAATTGGATTTAATTTTTTTAATTAATTATTTTGGTTATTCTTATGAATGATATTGGGTCACAAAAGATTATTCGCTACTTGCATGATCCTAGGAAATGATGTATGGGATATGATTTAATGAAAATTGCTTTTATATAGTAAGGTCCCCCTATATTTCTATATATCTTTTTCTTTTCTTGATTTTTATGCTTGTGTGTAAGCATTAGTATTATCTTCCTACTTTTTTCATAATTCTTTTGAGTTTCTCATATGGATCGTATGGTCTCACACAGACCTAATAGTCTACATGGATTATATATATTGCTAAACGAATTGATGGTGGAACCTTGGTTAAATGTATGTTGGTGGCCCCCATTACAGATTATTTAGATCTGGTTGTTGATATAAAAAAAGTAATATTGATTCCCAAATTAAATTTTTAAAATTATTTTTGGATAAATGGAATTTCAAATGGAAATAAAATATTTTGGAACATTTTTTGAAATAAAAATTCAAAATAAAAGTTTAGTTTTCTAAAGATAATTTTTGTGCGGGTATTATGCAAGGTCATAACATTGGAAAATTATATGTGGCTGTGTTTCTAAATGATTGAAAATGGATTTTAATATGGATTTAAATGTAAAATATTGAGTGGATTGGTTGAGATTCTTTTAGCCTCTTTTACATTTTGGTGGTGATACGCTATTTTAAATTGATTTAGTGATTGATGTGCTTCCTGTTTTTTCTTTTCAGGTTTGTTCCTCATTATATGTTGTTGTGTGTTTCATGTGTATCGTTGTGATAACTTTTATAAGTATCAAAGTGGTGGTTTGATATTTTAAGATCTAACAAAACCCTTATAGGGTTTTGATGTGTGTTGAAGATGGTGGATATGTGACTCTTGGTCCAATGTGACTGGCAGTAATCATGGGAGATGGTGAGTTATGAGACAGGTTTCATGCCTTATTTTTTATTTCCAATATTTGATGGACTGATGTTATGATAGGAGATTGATATCAATCTGGGAGAGAATCCAAAGGCCTGACCTCACCATGAGTGAGATATCATTGGCAGGATCATAATGGGAGATATTAGATCCAAATATGTATAATTTTGAACCATATCCTATGTGATAGGGTATAAGTTATAGAAGGGTACTTTTCATGAATGATATGACCAAGTTTACAATGCATTGAGTGAGAAGACATGGGTTGACAGATGTATGTTGGGTTAGTCATGATTGAGATGAATGGACTGGGATTTGAGATTAGATGTGGGTCTCAATGAGTGATTTGGGTTAAGAGTTATGATGTGTTGTGGGTTTTGAATGTATTACCGTACCTTTAGTGAAATGTAGTGTCCAGTTGGTGACGTAGCCTATGTTGAGTGAGAAGGTACGGTTAAACACTTGAATGAGATGGTCACTAAGTGTAATAAATGGAGTCGCCACTTGGATTCATAGCATTCATCGATGTAGGTATGTGTAGTTGTATACTATTAGTGTATAGAGAGTTATTTTTATAATTAGTAATCATTTTTAATATTCTTATATTCTAATTTACTAATTTTTTTCATGAACTAAACCTTTGAGGTTCGACCAATGACTATCCCAATCCCACCGCCAGTAGGCCAAGGGCTGGTGACTAGAACTGAGTAGCCATATCCCACAAATGGGATGAATTATCTTAATGTAATTGTACACATGAACACATATTCAATCCCACACATAGATAAAATTAAAAACAACTAAAACAATGGATGCATACATCTAATATCTCACAATAGAGTACGGAAATAAAAGTAATGAATGTGAAAAAAGGGGCCAAATACAAGCCCAACAAAAAACCATAAAAGTCCAACATGATCTAGGGGTAAGGACTAAATTAATAGAATGATCTAGATAAAAAAATGTATACTGTCATTCTCTAACTATGCTCTACCGACTCCCTGTTCTCCAAAGATACTATCAAAATGGTCTTCATTTGAATAATACATGACATGTGTGGGTAGATCCCATGCATGGGTCAGTATAAAAATATTCAGCAGGAAACCTCAAAAATACGAATCATGAAGCACAATGTGTAGTCATCTTAATACTAGATATAATAATTAATTTGTAACATAAACACTCACATATACTCTAGAAAGGTACCACACCATTTGGAGGACATAACCAACTAACAACCACAAGATTATACTCAAATAATGATCATTATGGGAGAATTCACTCCCATATCCATGCTAACATCGAAGACACTAGATGTAGAGTTCTATATCATTGGGACCCCATCAAATAAATATCACATGTCTAAGAAGAACTTGATATGCAGATAGGGGGCCCTGGCCAGAGCTGTTGGGGGACACCACAAACACAATATGGATCAACCCACTATGATGGGGATCACATGTCAACGATTCCACAAACCCTACTAATATGACATATTAAATAAAGGATCAACACCCTCCTCCAAGAGGTCACACTGTTTCCACAAACTCTAACTTGGGAACAAAGGACTCTAGAGGACCACCCAATAGTCTCACGAAGGGACATCACCAACTATATATGAGACTCAACCTTTAGAGGGGACCAAATTATAGTGATATGGATGTACTTCTACACTATAACCTTGTTGAAAAGGACCAAGGGAACATACTCACCCTATACAGGTCCAAACAAATAAAATGAAGATCCAAAACACTCTTTATGGGTGCATGTGGCATGTACGAGGGGGTACACATCATGTTATTCTATCCCCATGTATTCATCTTTTTAAGAGCCTCACACAACATGTAGTCTCCAAATACAAGATGTGTAGAAGAAGTAAATGAAATGTAGAGACACATGGAATCCAAACCATGTCACCTAGCCACTTCTATCTTTGGGTGGATATGTCCATGTAGTAGTACACAGCTTGTGGGTACCCGTGTACTCTACTCGCGGTCCATTACATGGGTAATCCTTTCTATACCTATCCATGCTATGTCTGTGTGTGAGTAGATAGCATGCCATCTGGCCGTGTACCTCAACCCACGTCAATTTAACCATACGGGTACATGCCTAGTAATGTTTGGAGGGCCACATTATAAGTAATAGGGATGAAATGTAATGTGATCATTAATTTTGGCTGGAACCCAAGCACCACAGCTCGGGGGGACCACACAACATGTAATGATGAATTATACGCTGTGTTACTCATAATTTATGAGATTCTCTCCACATAATCCCTTTCCCTACCATAGCCTCCTCCCATGATAGAACCAACATATTAGTGTTCATCCCGGCCTTTCCAACAACAATCTATGGAAAACTGGGCTTGAATCTGCTAAGAAAATGGATCTACAAATCATTCTTCATTGGGCACTAAAGAACATCAATGAATATGAAAACGGGTATCCAAAACCATTTGATTCACCAACTTATTCCATCATCAAACCATCATTATATCATGGTGATGCCATATCTATTATATTGGATAGTTTTACCATGAAATAGGTGTGTAATAATCAATTGATCGAGATATGTCTAACCCGGATCCAAATGAAGAGTGCCCGCAGTGAATGAAGAACTGAGTGATTGAATCATGATAACAAATGAGTGGAATGTACCTCGATCAATATTTTTGTTGATCTGGATTCATTTACATGATAATAATAATTAATAAATAAATAATCCAAAGTAATTTTCTCAAAATCACCCTGCAATGAACCCATCCCGCAAAAATACACAATCCATAGATCAATCCATTGGTCGATTGATCTATGGTTGTCATAAGAAATCAAGAATGGGAAAAGGAAAAAATTCAAAAAACCAATAAACTGCGATATGGATCCATTAATATTGAAGACCAATGTGGTGTTGTTGTCATTGGGGAGATCCTTTGATTCCATTTTGTGTTGATCATTGATCTATGAGGCAGTTGGCATTCTTCTAAGAGGAATCCTCTGAATCTTCTTCCAATATCACTCTAATGGTTTTGAGGATATCCAGATGGCCCTAGGATTCATCTATAATATTCTATTTTAAGAATAATAAATTTCTAGGTTATTAATTAAAAATAAATTTATTTATTTAATTATTTTATTTATTTTCACACCCTCTATGAATTTTCATTAAACACGTCATACCAACCAATTTTATGTAACGTGTAGGGTAAACCTTTTATTCTAAACTCAATGGTCCCCTCAGATTTATTATTCAGGTCTCCATTTGGGATTTATTCTACTTTTTATGGAAAATTGAATAAGTGTTCTATTTAATATATTTCATACATTTATTCTGGGTACATCGAGCCTTAGCATCACATACCGTCTCAATTATTAGTCTATAAAATTATCTATAAAATTTTCAAAAATAATAAAAGTAAAATGTGAGTTGTTAAATTCACCCTACCTTTGGGATTTACACCCCAAAATTCCAAAACAAGGGCTACAAAAAAACATGTTGGTAACAAAAACGAATTTGAGCCTTTCACTTGCATGTTCTCTCCTGAGGAATCCCATGTTTCCACTGGATAGACCCAAGGGGAATCAAATTCCATTCAAGGATACACTCCCTCTAATACTCATTCTCCACAAGATTTTCTAAAATGGTAGATCCATCTTTTATGTCCCACTTGCCTCAGTCAATTATGTGTGGAGGGCCAACCATGTACCTCCTTAACTATGAAAAGTGGAAGACATCATGCACTAAGTCGAACTGTAGTGATAGATCTAAGTGTTAAACCACCTCACCAAATATACGTAGTATCTATAAGGGACAAAGGAATCTCTAATATAACATGTTTTTATGGTAAAATATCCTCAATACATGTCTAGGAGACACTCTCAGTAACCCATTGTATCCCTCCTCATACTCCAGAGGTCTTCTTAGCTAGTCCACATCAGACTTCTGATGGCTCTATGCAATCCTCATCCACATCTGGATGATCTTCACATTCTCTATAGTAGGTCACAACAACTCTAGGCCCATGAGTGTTGACTCACTTGAGTTAGTCCAACAAAGTGTTGACCTATAGAGTCACCTGTATGAATCCTCTAATGTTTCAATAGAAATGGTGTAATTGTACCTTTTGTTTTATTAAAAATATACCAAGGGTAGTTTATCCTCCCAACTATGGAAAAATTACAACATTCATTCCCACTACATGTTCTCTCTGACCTCGGTTATCCACTCTCTCTGGCCATCAATCTTGGGATGAAATGTCATTCTCAACCATAACTAAGTCCCAAAATCTTCTTTTAATCCCCTTTGTAACCAAGATGTGAAGTGAGCATCATGGTAAGAGAATATCATTTAAGGAACTCCATCGAGTTGGACAATATCTTCTATGTAGAGGCATCCCAAGAACAGTACAAACTATACTCAATGATATCTAATATGTTATCTGACTTAGTGTGTCAGAATAATATCTCCCTGATGGTATATTGTCCTCTGAATGTATTTGGTAAGATCATCATGATGTTCATGGAAACCCCATCCCACTTCTACTCTAAAACCATGAGGGGTTGTGTTAAAGCCATTGAAACATTGTTCTCATCCTTCACATGTTGACAAGTTATGCCTCTTGAGATAAACTTAGCAACTCCCTTCTTTATACCAGAAAAATCTGACATTCGAAGTCCCCAAACAACTTCTACACACCTAGATATACCACCATAGGGGATGTATAAAACTCCTACAAAACATCCTCTCGCAACCCCAAATTTATCATTATCCATCCTCTAAAAAGGAAAAATTTCTACCCACTTTCATTATATCAATCAGGAGAATGTCCAGTGGATATCTATTCATGTAAGGTCTCAAAGTTGGTATCACAATGCTGATCATCCCTGGAATTTTGCAAAAAAGAAAGGGGCTACAACCATCGGATGAAGATATGAAGCACTATCCTTGTCCATTAAGGAAAACTACTATGAGGATAACATCATTGACTCCTTGGACAATAATTGAGAATAATATATCCTATTCATAGCATCTCCCACCATGATCCCTTTATAAAATAATAAACAATATTGATTTCATAATCTAGGTGGAACTTTATCTATCACCTCTATCTCATGTTATGATCCTCATGTGAAAAAATATACTTGAGAATCTTCTGGTTACTGTAAATGATATATTAGTCATCCATCAGGTAGTATTTCCACATCTTCAAAGAGAAGACTATCACTGCTAACTCAAGATTGGGGGCCACATAGTTCTTCCCATGTGATCTCAACTAGAATGGATCATAAGAAATAGCCACCTACCTCTACATCAATCCACAACCAATTATAGTTCTTAGTTCATTGCAGAACACTACTTACTCGATACCCTATTTTTGAAATCTCAATATGGGAGCACTTTTTAACCTTTTTCTCAACTCTTAAAAAGAACTGATGAAACCTTTTCATCCTAAAGAAAGTCTATCCCTTCATATCCACAGTTTTAAGGGTGATAAAACACTATATATTCCACTTAGATACATTTTTTAGTACCCTTACAACCTAAGGAATCTTCATACCTCAGTAACAATCTATGGTGGTTCCTAAGCAATCCCTGCCTCAAAATTTTTTGGATCCACTACAAATACAGCCTATGAGACGATGTGTCAAAAATTAGACCTCTCAAATACAAAATCGGCACTTTGATAGCTTCCTATAAATTTGGTGCTCTCATATTGTGTCTAATACAATCCTTAAGTGTCTCATATGATCCTCCTCATACACCTAATACACTAGGATACCATTGATTAAGAACACCACAAACCATTCTAAGAGAGGCTGAAAGATCTGATTCATGAGTCCTATGAACACTAATGGGTTGTTCATCACCTTGAATGAAATCATGAAGTAATCATAGTTACTGTAGATACATATGAATGCCGCCATCAGTATATCCACATCCCATACTCACATCTCGTGATAGAAAGACCTGGGGTCAATATTTGAGAACAGCCTCAACCGAATCAACAGATCAAAGAGATCCTTGATCCTCATTAGTGGATACTTACTCATCATAGTCACCTGATTTATGTGCGGGTAATCCACACATAACATCAATATATCATATACCTTCATAGAAATCAACATTGGGGATACCCATTGGAAATTATGGGTCTTAGAAATCACATACCTTTCAAGTCCTCTAACCACATTTTTGGTTGTTGAAGATCTACAAGAGCCTTCCAATATGCTGGTGTAGATATCGATGTTGTATTAGGATGCAATTAGATGAAGAATTACGCCTCTCAGTTGGTAGGTTAACATGTTATGTCATCAAGGAATACATCTGGATACTCCTCCACAAGTTCATGAATTGATATCCCAATGAATCCACAGATCTAAGAGTCATGCCATTCAACAGATGAGTAATCGGTTGCACTATTATATTTCTAATCTTGTCCTAATCTTCCATGTTATCCTTTTCACCTACAAAGGAAAAAATCATTTGATTAATATAGGGAAACCACATCCTATTCCTAAAGATGTCAATCTAGGAATTAAATCTGGATTACAAATCCATACCTAAGATGATTTCGTAAGGCCTCATTAATACAACAGAGATATCCCATAAAAAACTATTGCCTCCCAGCATTTGATCTCACTATCGACATATGTTCTCAATAAATGAGACACAACCTGTTAGAGTCTCCAAATGCAGAGGTTGAGTCAAAGGATAAACTAGAAAATCTATGTATTAAACATGGGATGTTGAAATTAAGGAATGGATAGTAAATATGTTAATCAACATTATAGATATTGTATAAAAGGCATAGATTTTAGCTCATATCATCCATGGAGCCTTAGTTTCATAGTCCTCCATATCCTATAGCTTGCCTCATCCTTACGCACAAGCTCTCTAAGCCTCGCGTGGACTACCTGGGAGTGGTGGTGGTAATAGGTCAAAACTCCCACCAGCTAATACTTCCCTGTCAGCCCCTCTTCCCTGTTCATCACCCTATGGACCACCCAGCTCCTACCTCTGTCTCAACTTTAGTGGGCTATCCTCCATCTAATGATCACTAATTAAATGGTTTGGGAAGTCATGATCCAAATTTCCTTGACCATCACTAGTGAAACACCATCTATTCCTTTGCTTATTCAATCCAATATGACATCCCTGCACCAGAGGCCCCGAGTCCTATGTTCACTTACTAAAGCCCCTAAGACACATTAATCCCGGTGACTGCCATAGGCTGCCTACTGCCAACGTCTCTACCACTGGGTTCCCACTTCTAGCTCCCACTATCAGTGTATACTTAGTAAGAAATCCCTCCACCAACAAGGATCTCTCAAGGAATCCAACATATACATAAATGCAAAGTGATACCACTGAATACCTTATTTCCCAGTGCATGCCCCACTCAATGGTCTGAGATCTAAATAACTGGTCCAACACCATATCCATGGATTTATAGAAGAGATCAGTAAATCTTGATGTGCACTCTTACACAGTCATACGACTATGTTATAGATGTATAAGATCCAAAATTCACACTGATCATAACATGGCTGGATAAAACTACACTATGAAGGGAAACACAAATTCTATCTAGGAGAGATTTATCTCGTCATAATGATGATTCACCAAGATCCACATTCTCATAGAAGATCTCTGATGATGACTCTTCTTGAGTACTACCATCTAGTTTTCTAACATCCTCACTAGGAGGAAAACATGTGTGAATAGTTTTAGCCATTCCTCAGCCACTTGGAGGATGGCTCACCCAGAAACATGGGAGGTCACTTTTTTTGGAACTCATGCAACCCACTTAACTAGAATAAATCCTCAACAATTACTACTAACTATAGCTACATCTCAATGGGTGGTCGTATAGCTAGTAAACTAGTTGGTGGTTCTATATCTGGTATATTTCCTAATACTGATGCCTCTTAACTAGGTGGATCATCCTCGTGATCATATAATGGAATCCTTTATGTCAATCTACAAGGTGGATTCCTCAAATTTAAACATGATGTACCATGTTCAAAAAGGTATATCTTGGGAGTTTACTTAAGAAGGACAAGGAAAACCCAATCATACCTATATGATACATGTACACAAATGTTTTCCCAACAACCAATGTTTTTAGACACCAAGTCAAAAGGGAGATGATCAGAGTCCAGGTGTATGGATATGTTGTCCACCACCCCAAAACTGGATTCCCTAACCTAGAAAACAAACTAAAAACAATAAACACTATGTACATTAACTAAAATCACTAACTCCAGTCTTATGGTTGAACCACCGCATATGATACCGCTTTCTTATCCTGTCCCACTAAGGTTCAAACCATGACTACCCCAAGCCCACATCCAATAGGAAAGGGTTTGGAGACCATATCTATGATTTATATTCAATAAATTTGAGGCATTATCCCAAATTAATTCCACACACACACACACGAATATCTAATCCCACACAATGGTGCAATGTAAACCAACTGAAACAATGCATGCATACATCTAATATCTAAAAATAGAGTACGACAGTGGAAGTACAAAAAGTAGAAAAGGGGCCAAATACAAGCCCAATAAAAAAATTTAAATAAAAATACTACTCTAAGGGTGAAGACTAAGTCCATAAAAAGATCCTAGTAAAAACACCTTGATCTATCAAGCTCCAACTACACTCCTCCAACTCCTTTTCCTCCCAGGACACCGTCAAAAGGATCATCTTCTGCATAGGAAATGACATGTTAAGGTAGATCCCATGCATAAGTGTGTATAAATATACTTAGTAAGACACCTATAAAACACTAAATATGTATAAAACATTATAGTAATCTCAATATAATATTTAAAAATAAATATATAGTAAAAACAACCATATATACTTAAGAAAATTACCACATCCCTAGGAGGTAATAATAAACTACTAGCCACAAGATTTTTCTCAATGAAATGATTATTCTAGTAGAATCCACTCCACGATCCATGTTTACATTGGAGACACATAAATAAGAGGTTATGTTCATTGGAACCCACCCAATAAAGCTCACTTGTCAATAAAGACTGTGATACATAGATAGGTGGTCACATCCAAAATCGTTGGGGGACATCGCAAACCTAATATGCATCAACCTGCTATGTAGGGGATAAAATGTCAACTATACCACAAACCCTACACTTAAGACCTTATAGATGGAGGATTAACTCCCAGAATAGGTAGGTCACGCTGATTCTAAAAACTCCAATTATGGAACAAATGATGACAGAGGATCATACTTTAGTTTCATAGAGGGAAACCACCAAATATATATAAGACTCAACCTATAGAGGGGATCACAATCTAGTGATATAGATGTAATTACACATTATACCCTCTTGGAAAAGGACCAAGGGAACATACTTAATCTATACTATTACAAACTAAGAAAAATAAGATCCATAAGAACAGTTAAAGGGGTAACACAGTGTGTACTACGGTGTACATGGTGTGTCCAATTATCCCCAGGCCTTGTTGGTTGGAAGAGCCTTACATGGAATGTAGTCTCCAAATATATAGTGTGTATAAGAAGTACACGACCTGTAGAGACAAATCGCATCACAATCGTGTTTCCTAACCATGTTCATGATTGGGTGAACGTTTCCATGTAGTAGTACACAACATGAAACCACCCATGTCATCTACATGTGTGTTGTTACATGGGTAAGACCATGTACACCTGGCCAGGTCATATCCATGTGGGAGTATACAGTGTTCCATCAGGACTTGTACATCCACCCATTACTATGTACCCATCTGGTTGCATAATGAGTCAATCGGGGAGGGCCACACCCCATGTGATAGGTGTCACACGTCATGCCAAACTTAATTTCATCCATAACCGTAGTTCTGTAACCAAAGATCCAACATGGTTTGTAAGACTAGATTACACTCTGTGTTGATTGTAATTTCCCAGATTCGCTCCGTGTTGTCCCGCTCCTCATCGGAGCCAGAACCTTCTGATTGGGGTTCATTAGGACTTTGAAAAAACTAATATGTGAGAAACTAGGCTTATATATACTCAAAAAATGGATCTACATATTTTTCATTCCTGCATGATGAATAACATTGAAGAACAGAAAATAGGCTATCTAATAATGTCTGCTTTACCACTGCTTCTTGTGTTGCACCATAGTCATGTCATACTGATCCCATATCTTCAATATAGGATTTTTTTCTAATAAATGGGTGTTAAATTATCGCTTTATGAGATTTGTCAAACCCCAGGAGAAATGAAGAACACTTGTGGTGAGAGAACAACTAGGGGAGAAAACCACAAAAACAAATAAGTGGAATGGTCGATGATTGATGATTGTGTCCATATTGATTCGTTTCCATGAAAATTACAGTGAAAAAATCAATAATCCAAAGTAATTATTGAAAAATCACCCCAAAATAAATCCATCCAACAAATACAGATGATCCATGAATCAATTCATAGGTTGATTGATCAGTTTTCATCATAGAAAACAAGAATTGGGAAAGGAAACAATTCAAATAACCACCATAAAAATATTTGTATCAATCAGTGATGATGAACGATAATATTTCATAATAATTGGTGAGGTCCTTTGATTCTGTTATGTTTTCATTGGTGATAGTTGTCATTAATCTAAGAGTAATCCTCAGAAGCTCTCTCCAATGGCTTCCCAATGGTTCCAAGGTTATTTGGTTATCCTTAGGATTTATCAATAATAGTACATTTAAATAAAAATAAATTTTTTCATCATAAATTTGAAATAAATTATATTTTTTAATTATTTTATTCATTTTTGTGCCCTTGATGAATTTTCTATAAATGCCTCATTCCGGAAAAGATTAAGTCACACATAGTGTAAACATTATGTTATGAACTCAATGGTGCCACCATATTTCTTATCCAAGAATCCATTTCAGATATTATTATACTTTTTTCAGAAAACTTCATGTATGTACTATTTAATATATTTAATATATTTTAAACACTTATTCAAGGAACATCGAACCTCAGAATCACATGTCATATCAGTGCATTGTCTCTAAAATAATTCATATAATATCCAAAAATATTACATAGAAAATCCATGATTTTAAAAATGTTTTGATTGTTTTATGTTAAACTATTATATATATATATAAATGAGTTTAAATGATCATTTATGAACTTTTCTATTAACCATGTGTGTTGACCCTATTGGTGGTGACTTATTGAGTATTTATTCCCATAACTTTCAAAGTCACCTCAGTGGACATGTATTTTTTCTTACTGCATTTTAGTTTTTAATAGGTTCTTTTGTAGTTATCAAATTAATTGTTGATTTCCAGGGTGTCATCACCTGTTTGTGTGTTAAATATCTTTGTGGTTTTGTAGTGAGATACCATGTTCTGGGACAATGGTTTCATTACAAAACCACTTCCATTTAAAAAATTGTTTTACATTTCATAGTCTATTGTGCTGTTTGTGGCTATGATTAGAGTGCATAAATCTAGTTAGTCTCTATGTTTTTATAACACATATATAGAGATATAGTTATTCTTTATTTATGGAATGATTTAGTTTTTCGGGAATATTTGTTTTATAAGTTACTTCATATGATGAAATAGTTGCATGATTATATTTCAGAACATCCAACATATGGATTATTTTTGGTAGTTATTTAAAATAAACCAATCTTGAATTTGTTTTGTTAGTTAAATATAGTACATCTTACACAATGATAATCCAATTCCCATTATGCTAGTAAACATCCTCTTAGTGTCAAGGAACACTCCTAGAGTGTAACATCCCGTCCTAGTAACCACCAAACCGGTTCTCCGAGCCAGTTTTCCCCAATATCTCAAGTGCACCTCCTCGCATGCTATAAGATTACAACGAGGGGTGGGGTTCAAATAGTGGAAATGTGATCAGAATATATCCACATATTATAGTGTACATCCAGATGTAAATTACCAAACACCATATTCAATAGAGAATGCAGAAGAATAAATAAACTAAAAGAAAACATAATGTAATAAAATGAAAATACTATAAATTTTCAACAACTATGTTATAAAAACACAAATGATCACACACTAGGTTGATCACATATAAAAATAAAAAACTAAAAATATAATAAAATGGGCCCTATTTCCAACTTTTGTCCATAACACATACTCGATCTCTGGTACCCTGTCAAGCTTCTCTAGACCGAACCGAAGACTCCATGCGAGTATCTCACTCAACCATACAATCCAAGGCCTAAGCCTAATCAACCATGAATCCATGCTAAAATTGAAAGTATACATAAATAATATACACACATTGAGGTTCACATTTAGATGGTGTGAAAAAAATATCAATCAGCAAACCCTAATTGTGAACCTTCAAATTTCTTGCATAAGAGGATTCTCATAAAGTAAGCTCAGCATAGTTGATATCTAATAGAAAAAATAAAATAAAAATAAAACACCTATCAATACATAGGTCTGAGAACTCAATTGAACATAACTACTTCGTCCAAACCCATAGTGTATTTGAAAACATTCCAATGGTTGTGCATCCCAAATAACCTATGGGCTCCTTATCCCTGGTAGCTATAACAGATCCTGAAAATAATGAGACCCATTCAATAAATTCCCTATTATCCATGGTACTAATATAAGTCAATTCCTACTATGTCCTTAGGACCCAAATATTGTCTTCAACTTTGAACCATGTGAAGTATATCTATCATAGTGCATGGAAAAAGTGAATTTATATTTCTCATGCATCATAGTTCCTTACTAGGGTCGTCCCACTTGAGGAGTATCATAGTCAAATAAATCAATAATTCTAATTCAACTAATCATATTCTTTTTGTTTCTTTATTTATTTTTCAAATCAATTCAATTTTTGTGTGTTTGGAAAATATGAAATATAAAAGAAATCTAGAACTAAACTATATTAAATGTGGTTGAATATGCAGAAAAATGCTTATTAGAAATAAATTTCTGCGTCCTAGGATTGGATAACACGGGTTCATTCATTTTATATTTCTTTTTTAAATTCAATTTGATAATTTATTCAGTGAAACCTAATTAATGAATTAATTTTCATTGATATATTGACTCTTTGATTTTAGCATGCCTCTAGAACACCAAACCACACCTCATCCAATTTCTAAATAGGATAAAAACTTAACTAATAATGTTATCACTAAAAGATCTGGCTCCACTATATGTCGTTTCATCTCTTTGGGAAACCCCAGATCCACCGTATAAATGTTTTAACCAATATAATGGAGGGAAAAATAATTAATAAATGAAAATAAATTTAATTAAAAATAATTCTGTGGTGGATGACTGACAAACCCATTCAATAATCCCAAATCCACCACAAATATATTTTAACATGTTAAATTAAATCACAAAAACAAAGAACACTGTGAATCCTCCCCCAAGGCCAAGCCTCAGGTAGTCAAATTCCATTTAAAAGTGAAAAGAGTTCACAATGTAAGATGAAAGAGATAAATTGTGAGATTAATATTGGAAGAAAAATAGCTATAGAAGAAGAAAATGAAATCACTTTAATGAAAATATGAATGTATTGCATGGGAAAATAAAACAAAAAATAAAAAAAGAAATAAAAATGAAGAAGAAGAAGAAAAGTGGGAGATTTTTTGGCAGTCTACCTTGATGGAGATCTCCTTATTGGTGCCTCGGATGGAATGGGATGGAATGTAATGGAGGGGTTCACCTCATTTTATAGGCGATGATGGAGATTTTTTCTTACAAAATATGTCCTCCTAAATATTTCATGTCATTGACAAAACAAATTCTCTATTCAAACATGTAACCCTTCTTAAAACATGTTTGAAAATATCTTTCATCTATCCCCTCCAAATTACAATTATTTAAACATATATATTGAGAGTAATGAACAATTTACTCTGAGAATTAATTTTTTCTATTCAGACAATCTGAATTTCAAACCACCGGATTATCAAGCCTTAATGAAAATGAAGACGACCTATTCACGTGTAGGATTATTCATTAAAGATGTTACCCAATGTCTTTATAACACCTATATAAAATTTAAGATCATTTGAGAGGCCCATTTAAAAGTTATTTTCCCCACATAAAAAAATATTAGGATTTGTTAATAGTTTTCATGACCCTACTTATTAGTGGGTTTTGTTATTCCAAATGAAAAATTTATCTTTGGGTCTAGAAGAATGAAACAAAACATAAGATGTATATAACCCTAAAAAATATAAAATTTAAATAATTACAGAAAATTTTATAGCCAAAATTCATAAAATTTGTAAAACAGTTAAAATCCAAATTTTTCCATTTTTCTGATTAAGCTCAAAATACCATCAAAATCATAAAATATGGAAATTTCTCTTAAAATAACATTTATTTGGATAATAAAATTATAAATTAAATGTAAAATTATGAAAAATAGTTTTTCATTCAATTCCCACACACATAAACCATTCTTGTCCTTAAGCATAAAATCTCAAATGATACAATTCATGTAGAGTTATACTCATATCATGAGAACATGCTCCTTATCCATAAGCTTATAGAAGATAAATTAATTGACCATTATGTTTTCAAACAATAATTTTTTTTCAATTTAGGGAACAAATACTCACAGGTTTAATAGAATGAAATAGATTATACTGAGGAGGAATTCCCATGAATGGGTGATTCTCTTATGGTAATGTTAAAATAGATGCAAGGAGGCCAATAGACATGGATTTGACCACAAGTTTTGATGAGCATGATAGATGAACTCCATATTGACATCTAAAGATTCAGGGAAAAGAAAGAGGTGCCACTGGTCCTTTCTGATTTCACTAAAGTCATCCATGTAGTTGATTCCAAACTTGAGATAGAGGATCCTGACTACCTATATGAATATATTTATAATCAACTCTAACAGGGACTTTCCATTAAAGAATATATTCAAGCCAGACCAACTCAGGGAGATGATAAATTATTTAACTAAAACTCATTTAACTTTATTGAAACTAATTTGAGTATTATTCCAACTCTTTGCATTTTTATAATTCATTGAATATTACTATACCCAGTAGGATAATGAGGAAAAATAAATTACACCTATTGAGGAACACCTAGATCTCCAAGAGGACATTTAATATTCACTAGAGAGAGTATAAAAAGAAAAAGAATCTGTTGAACAAGAAGAAAATAAGGAGGAGATGGTTCCAAACATCATCACACCCCCACCATGTGATATGTACCTAATTATGAAGGGGGATGATCTTGTGTACTCTATCCATGGAGTTCTCTGTAATAGAGAAGAACAAGTCTATGATGGAAGGAACCACATGTCATGGTTCAATTCAAAGAAGACCAAAAAACCATTGGACTTTGGATAACAGCTAATACTGCCCATTAGGCCTCTCATTTCGATCTCAAAAACACAATGGTAGTTCTTGTAACATCCATCCAGTAACTATCTATACCTTACATTAGTGGTGCAAAAAACATCGGTTTGGACTAGCCTAAGGAGAAGGAACGTTAGTACAATCCTAATCCATTTGGTATGCCATCATCACCCAGAGCCTTAGTCTGAAAAACTAAGCATGAAGTTTACTATCAGTTATCAGAGACTCATTATAACACCATATTAGAAGTATAACCCCTATTTCTAGAACCTCATGTCTAGAACCATACCACATACATGTCATGTCATAATAAATATACACAATAGTATAAAACAATGGGCACGAAACTTCATTCCATCACCTAAACCATGGATGAAGAGCATCAATAAACTATACATCTAGCTGGTATACCATTAATTCATAGAACCTCAGAATTTAACATAACCAAAAAAATTATACTATCTACATCTAGCACCTTGGTCTGACTTATTAACTATATACTACTAACCATACATAGAGCCTCATGTTCAAAAAACTCATTCACAGATAATTAGAACGATACCTATGGATTATCTGTCCCACTCCCTCAGATATCAAAACTCATAACATTAATCCAGGTTCCATTATGTGGCAAACCAACCATATAAAATCACCTTGTGGGTATAGTCTAACTCTCAACCTCAATGAACTAAAACATAGCAAGAGTTATCTATAAATCCATATCAGCGAACAACATCTGAGTCCCATCGACTTATACATCAACCTGGGACCCAAGGAAACACCCAAAACCAACTAATAAGGCGCATAAATCAATTCCAGTTCATCCTTTCAATTGGACCTAGACAATTCCCTCTAGAACCTCACATTAACATAGGCATCCCTCATTGGATCCTTGGAACTATAACTCAAGAAAAGTCATCCCATCCCAAATTATGTTAACAAACAAACCCTTAGGCTAAGCCCCCTCACAAGTAACATCCTCAATAAAATCATAGTTTCCTCTAACTAATCATCAATCAACAACATGCCAAACAATCATCCAGAAGGAAACCCATGCCTCACAGACATTATCAACAGAAAACCACGACATCCAAGGATCACTTAATCAGAAACCAAACCATTATGGGCATCCATTAGTGCCCCTCAAAATAATATCAACAACTCAATGGAACCAGACTATAAAAACCAACATATTATGTCAACCAATCCCAAATGATCCAATCATCTTGATCATAAAACATAGGATCTAAACATCAACTGCTCTAACCTTAAACAACTGTCCATAATAGGCAGAGAAAAACCAAAACCTCCCTTGAGATACTACTCAAATACCACAATCTAGGATCCATTCAAGGAACTTCATGAATCTATTCATGGAACATTCATTCAAAATAATGAGCTCATAATTCTCACCAGGCATCGTATGCCTAAACCCAACACACTAGAAGACTTTGACTGTAAACCACAAGGAAGCCCTCATAGTAAACTAATATGGTCTAAAAAACTATTCAGATGACCTCTATATGCCAAAAGGATTCAACCATTTTGATATATACAAATAAAATACTCATAATGGACTTATCACAAGTCCAATTTGGAATTCTATGCCATAAAACAACGAAAACCCCTAAAGGGTAACCAAGGAGAATCACACGATTTGTATGCTCGAGCCACTACTACAAAAACGGGCAAGGGAAGCGCTACCCCTTTATCAGACCTTTTTGTAGTAGCTTTGATAAAAGGGGGATTTATCAGCACTTTTTCTAACCGGTGATAAATTTTATGTTTAAAAAAAATCATGAAAAATAAATTATTGTTATAATTATATTTATATTGATATAAATATAATATATATATTTTTTAAATATGTTTTAGATATGTATAAATAGACTATTAAATTTAATATATAATAAATTTAATGAAAATGGATTTAAAATAATTAAAAAAATATTAATAATTAATAATTTTCTAATTATTATAGATTAAAAATTAATTAATAACAATTTGAAGATATAAAAAATCAAAACAATTAATAAAAGATCTAAAATAAGTTGAAAATGTAACTCAAACTTCAAATGGCCATAACATTTGATCCGAGTGTCTGTTTGAGCTCTACAACATATCAAATCGAAGCCTGACATGAGCTCTACACGCAAGTGATTGAGGAAAATCCTCTGTCATAATTTTCAAGGCCAAAAGGCCCATAAGGCCTCCGAAACTGAGTTTTTAGTCGGGATACCTCGATTTTTACCATTCAAATAGGTATAACATCTTATCCAGATGTCTATTAGGCATGTAACAGATATCATATCGAATAATGTTTCATTTTCTTCAATTTGACTATTTGTTTAGTTGAAACGGGCTTTTGGATTATATGTTATGATCGTTTTAACATTCTATGGCTTTTCAAATACACATATATATGTGTTTATTCGTAAATATATATGTCTCTATGTGTGTGTGTTGTATATATGTACGTATGTATTTATTTATTTAATTATAAAGACAAATAAAAAAATTCATAAATTTATTTAAAACTAGACTTATAAGTATATATTAATATACAAATAAATATATGGATAAAAAATTATAACTAAATATATATATACATATATAAATAAATAAATATATATATATTTTAATATATGAATGAATATAAATATACTAATATATGAATAAATATATTTATATTAATACGAATCTATATCAATATACGAATAAATATAACAATATATATATAAATAAATAGATATATCATTAAATAGAGAAAAAAATGAAATATCTTAGTTGTAAAAGGGCAGTCGTGAAAGGGGTAGGTTGGGGGTTCGAGTTCAAGTGGGAGAAAAGGGGTTCATGTGTGAGGATGTGTGGGAAGGGCAGTGCATGGGAGTCCTCCTAGAGCTGATAAAGGGGGGGTCAAGCACTGTTAAAATATCTCCCCATATATTTAAATCTTTTTTATTTTTTTAAATTTTTTTGAACTTTATCTGCGCTTTTTAAAAGTGCTGATAAAAAGGACCCCCCCTTATATTAGCACTGAGATTTACAACACTTTTTTAGTGCTATTAAATCCCATTTTGAGCACTGATATAGGCCGTTTTTGTAGTATTGAGCACACGATGCATGATCCCATAACACCACATGAACCTATAATCCATTCACACGTGGTGTATAAAACCTAAGTACATGAAATGTATGTCAGGTACATAGTGTGTAACTTACATGGGGCACCTACCAGTGTACCTCACATGGCCTATCCAGCTGTCCTAATCTTGTTGTGTACTCAAACATAGTGTGCCACATAGATGGGGTTTGGTCGTGTACCCTACACATCCATTTCCCCCTAACACGGGTCATCTGGCCATGTTCATGACCACATGTCGAGAAATGATACATGGTGTTTTCTCTAGACTACACAAAATGTAGTCACATTATTATCTTCTTCACTAAGCGGAAAGAACAAACAACTTGTGTTGTTTAAACCACATGTCGTGTAATCAGGGGCTTCCAAATGGGAAAACCCCTTCAACCTCTTAAAACCCCCATTTCTTCCAAAATAAGCATTCATAGACCCCAAATGGGTCCCTATAAGTCATAATAGGGCATTAAATATTAAAACAACTTTGGGTATTTGGGAACAAAACTCAAAAAGTGTTCTACCTCGTTGCACAATCTTGGATGATTTGGGATCAAATTTTCCCATAGAAGTTGATGCACCTCGATTTGGTCCTGATCTTTACCAAGTATGAATTACAAAATCATCTCCCTCTTCTCCCATTCCTGGTCTAGCTATCATGTCATAGGTAGGCTTCCCCCTCTCCTACAATATTTAATAACCCTAAATGGGGGACATGTACATTTTATTAATTTTAATAAATTTATTAATTACAAATTTAACAATTTTCCCATGTCTTGGAACCAAAAGAGTGGTTAACCTCACCTAAGAAACAAACCATATTCTAAAATAAATTGAGACATCATAATCTCAAACTGATGATACATTCATAAGATACAACCATCCAAAACTTCACAACACCTTTAATATTTAATCAATTAAATAGTAAATATTCAGCCAAAAATTAAACTACATGATATCCCACCAAACTCCTATAAAATGGTAAAAAAAATATTATGAGACCAAAATAGTTGTCAAAAAATTTATCAAAGACCACATTATAGTATAAAATTACAATTTTACCCCTCAAGAGAACTAGGGAACAAAAATTTAAATTTATTCTCAAATTTCAAATTCTAGATAACTCAGGCCATTACAACAACCCACTATAAAACTTCTCATCCTCAAAAATCCTCAACGGTATTCAACCACACACCCTGACCACCAAATTCATAAACTCAAACTTAAATCATTTCATTCTATAGGGTGATTCCAACTGAGTTTTTTGAAATAACTCCAATGATATGGAATACTACTTGTCAAAGTCCAAGTAACTTCTTTCCACCATAAAAAACCACTAGGACAATTCCAAATCTGAATCCATCCAACTAAATATGACACATAATCAATTAAAACTCATCATAAAACCCATAGAGCTACCCACCAATGGAATATCCTTACTATTGCCTCATAACCAAACATCTTTTCCCTTGGACCATGCCCCAATAATAGCCAAACCCTAAATCTAGGCATTACCATCTCATTACACTCGAATGACATCAAAGCATCCACAATCACATGTTCCCCACATCCAAGAACAACATACAAGGTATTCATTGATATATAATCCACTAAAGGGACCTAACCTATATAAAACTAATGGTGTGATACCCACAATAAAACATAACACACACTACTCCATGAGTACAACCTCTTAGGCGGCCCCTTACCACCAAATGAAACATTTCTATAGCATGGAATAAATCTAGTTCCCTCTTAGAGTACTCAATACAATGTTAACATATTGGTCATGATCATATAAATCTATGAACATACTAGGATATTTTCGATTAATACCACCATAACCTCATATATTCTATAACATCAAAATTCTAGGCATGGAATCAAATCACAATTCGTAAAATCCTCTCATAACACCTTAAAAAATTATCAACCTACTCATGGTTTTCTTACAAACTCAAGAACATCAGATGTACACTCTTGTAATGTCCGATCCACAAACCAACGATAAAACACATCAATAGTGCAAGAACCTCCATGATTATTCTATCACATAACAATTACACTCCCTTGTATAACCCATCCACAAAACCTACTCTAACTCCAATGAGTCACTTCACACAAAAATATCGTCTGACCTGCCCTCACAAAAATATCATAAAATGTACACTCTTGTAACGTCCAATCCCTTATATTTCCATTTTTTCACATGTTTTCATCCAAATAAGAGTGGGTTTTAATTTTTTATAATTCCAAGGGCTGAACTAATTAAAATAATAAACTTGATTATGTGGAGATGAGTCATACAGTTAAGAAAATGATTTTAAAACCTTAAAATATATTGCATGTTTTGCATGATTCATAATGTTTTTAATAAAATTATTCAAATAAACATAAAATAATATTTTTTTAAATATAAAAACATATATTTGGTCTTGGATACATTTCATAGTATTTATTACATAACTTTGTGTTATTATGTTGTCATAATACACATTGTATATCTATGCAGTATTTACAGTTTACCTGAAAATTCAACACTCTCAATTTTTTTTTGAAAAATTCATCTTTGGATAATCTCTATGTTCTAGATCCAAAAAATTATTTATTTTTTCTAAATAGTTATTAAAATATGTGAACTATTACTTTTAAAATAAATTCAACATTTATTAATAAATGACTTGTTTTTGAAAATAAATGTTTTCAACCCCTTATAAAAATTAAATTTGACTTCATAAAAAATATATAATCATTTATATTTAAAAAAAATTAAAATTTAATTTATTTCAAAAAATATATAAATTCAACAAATAAAACTTATTAATTTAAAATTGGATATTAATCTGAAATACAATTTGTGTTTTATCATGTATTGTTTTTTATAAAACATGTTACAAAATGATTTATAATGTTAAAAGATAAGGAATAAATATAATCATAATTTTAATTAAATTTAAATATACATATTTTTAATAATAGAGTTACTTTGTTTCTAGTCTTTGTTAACTTATTTTTACCCGTAATTGACCTCTTTTCCATTAAATTGGTAATTGATATTTACTACAGTTACTATTAATATTTTTGAAAAATTAAGCTATCATTATTAATTAATATTATTTAATATGATTACAAATATGGAAACCATTTTAAAAAAAATCAATTATTATATTTGGAAGAATGTAATTTAAAATAAAACCTACAGGAAAGATGGAAGTTAGATCTCAAAAAAGTCAATTTTCAAGGAAAAGATGATTTCACTTTAACTATATAACTATTAATATTAATTTTATGGATTAAAATATATATATATATATATGTAATAAAAAATATAATATAAATAATTTTATATCATGTATTACTATAGTTAATTATAATCGATAGACATTTTTCATTTTGAAATAGTTTTCAAGACAAAAAACCATTTACAAAAATCGGGAATAAAGATGATTTAAAATTTAATTAATTGAATAAAATAAATTTATAATTATGTTACCTTGAAATAAAATTATAAGGGTAATTATTCTTTTAAATTAATTAATTTATCAATATAAAAGGCAATTTTATATGAAAACTGTATTTTTCACAATTCACTTTAAAAGCTATATTTTCAAAAAGATTCCAAAATTTTACCCTTAGATAATTATTATATGATGATATAAAAAATAGAGTTCATTTTAACAAATAATTTTTCTAAATGTAAGAGAATATAATTAAAAAATATTTTTCATATAGAGAAATAAAAAAATTTGAACAAAACATACAAAAAGACATTACCATAAATGGATTGATTATTTTATAATAATTTATAAATATATTTAGGAAATATATATTTCATAAATTCATTAACCCTACACATATAGATAAATATAATAGAAACATAAAAAAAATTATATTTAAATAATCAATGTTTGTTTGGGTTTGGTGTTGTGTATCGTTTATCCCATCAAACAATGTTTTCTCTTTTGAAAACTCAGGGTGTTACATTTCACAATCCCCTTTTAATAAATTTCTTCCTCAAAATATTAACATGAAATATGGATTTGTTTTCCACTTTTAAATATCATTATTTATATCCAACATCATGAAATGGGTTGATAAAACATCCTCTTGAAAAGATAGAAATTATAGTACAAAGGTCATCACATAACTAGGTTTCTATATAGGAGAAGATTAGTGGGATGTAAAAACATAAATATGGAAGAGAAGGATGAAACCAAAGAACTAAATGAGTGTGATATAAAACAAGGTTAAGATAAATTCAATAACCACACAACCATAATACTTTGTTGGATAAAATGGCCATAAATTCATTAGAATATGAAAACATTTTTCAATCAAGGTTATTTTTTTGAGACCCAATTCTTTCCTAATAAGAATTTGAAATATTTCTAAGAATATTTTTAGAGTTGTGTGGAGAGATGAAATGAAATTTTGAGGCACAGTGTGCCCGAAATTGTTTTTATAAAAATGTTAAATGTTTTTATATTACACACTCACGTTTAACTAAAGAAAATGGGATATATACTAAATAGTTGATCAGATCAGAAATTAGAGACCACTGTTGGGTCTGAAATGTGGTGTTTCCCCTAGGAGAAACATAAAATAAGTCAGCGCGGGATGTTTATACACATCTCTCATTTAAGGTGTGTTATATGGATAAATTAAATTATTTATTTATTCATTTAATTTCATAAATCTGAATAACTTAGGGATGATGGCTCGAATGAAAAATCTGAGACGACCGATGGGCTCAGAATGTAGGCTTTACCCTAGGAAGAGTATAAACTTCGTCAGCAATGTGTGTTGGACTTATGATCCATGGTGGGAAAATAATTAAATAATTAATTGATTATTTGTTTAATTTTTTGATTATGAACTCTTTTAACCTAATGGGAGGTTATTAATTCTTTGTTTAGAGGGGGTTGGCCTCATTATTCAGTTTGTCCAATGACAGAAAACCCTTCTTTCCTCTTCTCTCTTCCTCTTACCATTAACGAACAACGAAATTCAAAGAACAACGAAGCCTTAGATCCATGCAAATTGAAGCGTGATGAACACAACATATTCTTACAATTGTTTCGCAAGTGTGATCTTCATCAACGACAACAGATCCAATCTAGGTAGGGTTTTTTTAATTACTTACCACAGTTGAATTATCATGACGAACACAAATTAAATGAATTAATTCATGGATCAAAAAACAATGGGTTGAATCAATTTTTCTTCTCATTTATCTTGTGATTGAAAATCATGAAGTGTGATAAATATCTATTTTTCAATTCCTCATATTCATCATTCTCAATGATGATGGCCAATAAACATGACCATAGATCAACACATATACCATGATATTTTCTATTTCATTCTCTGTGCATTCTTCGAGACTCGAAATAATTATGTGTGCCAAAAACTAAATGTTTCATTGATCATGGAATACAGATGCAGAGATCTCGAACTAAGGACCGTATATCTGAAATTATTACAATTTTTGGTCTTGGAACGAAGATGTGGCAGCTCACAAAAGGGGCGACGTGGTAGTGTGATTTCCCATGTGTGTTCGGGGTGCGACTCCGAGCGAGGTAGACGATATGATGTGTGGAGATAGAGGACATCTACAAGGTAGTGTCCAGGTGGTGTGACAATCTGGAGGTGTTATGGCTCTGTAGTTGGAGGTGGTAGAAAAGATCTAGTCGCGTGGAAGAAGGAAAATCATGAATGAATAAGGGGATAATGGAGAGAGAAAAACTAAAATACAATAATGTTAAAATAATAAAAATAAAAGAAGTAATTGATGGTGTTTGTTTTGGGAGCGTAAAAAGGAGCTCCAATTGTGGATTGATTTTGGAGTTAAGGATAAGTAAATAAAAAAATAACTAATAAGATTGATATAATATTGTTATTATTACATTTGATGATAAAACACCTATTTGTCAGAAACTTTGCTGTGCGACCTTAGTTTGATGAAAAATCTGCGGCAGTGCAACCCTGACTTCGATATGGACATTTCGAGTCCAATATTGGATGTCTTTTTTTTGGGTTTTTGGATCAGGTACCTGAAGCGCTTGGGAAATAATAGATTTGATATTATTATTAAATCATCAACCTGCCCTAACTCTTTCATGCAACATTTGATTGACTTGCCATCATTGGTGACATGATCCTGTCATTATGATGGTTGATTCAAGTCTAATGTTGATTATTTAATTATAGTCTGTGACTCGTGTTCACGAAACGCCCCATAATAATTCTATTATTATTGTTGTGGAATCTTGCGTATCACGTAACTCATTCATACATAATTATATTGGAAAACTGCAAGCGGTGTTATGATCTTCAAATTCATACGGACATTTCAACACCAATATTGGGTATCTAAGTCGAGGTCGAGGTATGGGCCCCATGAGGCCCGGTTCGCGCGTGTTGTGGTGAAATGAAACTTCTTCACCGTGATTCCGTTTGGGAAAAATGGGAAGTCTGTATAGTGTGTTTTTTCGTGTGGATCATAACTGGGTGACCCGCTTGGTTATTTGGTGGTGTTTGAAGTACAACTGGGTTGGAACAAACACGAATCCAACTAGGCCCTACACTAAAATGCCAATAACATCCAGACCGGTCATCTGATTGGCCTTCCGTCTGTCATGTTGGAACCCTTAGGACACAGCGATCCTTTTGAGATATTTCATGAGATTTTTGGATATTATTGGTGTATGACTAGGTTGTATTGACTCTGAATCCAACTGGGCATTGGGCACTAAAATTACAATAACATAGAGACCAGGAATATGATTGACGTACCTTCTATTGCGTTGGGAACCTTTTTACATGAAAGATATCCAGGTTACATATTCGGGGGACTTCTTGCTGGTTGAAATATTACTAATGGCTTGAGGAGAGGTTCTCCAAAAATCAAGCGTGCCGTGGGTGGGAATCCAATGGCCGATAGTGAGGCAGAGGTTGGAGACAGGTCATACGGAGGTTAGTAACGAGCGATCCTATGTGGGTTAGTGTATACTGATCCTATATGGGTCAGATCCTGTGTGGGTTTGTGCCTAGTGATCATGTGTGGGTTAGCGCATACCGATCCTATGTGGGTCAGATCCTATGTGGGTCAGTGAGGGTTAGTACCTATCGATCCTTTGTGGGTCAGACTCTGTATGGTCACCAGCAGTGCCTCTTGATAGAATATGATGATATAGCTTCACGACTAATCATCTGTACTTCTATTATTTACATAAACTTGGTTTGAGTTGATTCTTTTTCTTTGTGATTCATGATTTAGATCATGCTTGTGATATTACATAGCAGGGTAGAAGTTAGTGATCCCTTGGCGGACTGAGGTTTAGGAATCTTCTAACTAGAGCGACTGATATATCGTTGGTTAGACTGGAAAAGTGTTCCCTTAACTAAACAAAGTGTCTAGGAGTGGACCTCTTCACTTTATTTCCCATGGTCTTGCCTCTGGCGCAATACCATGTCAGCGAGACCTCTAGTGTCGTTCTCTAGAGGTAGTTCTTGCATAATGTTCCTAATGTAGCATGTCCTCTCCGACGTACCATTAGGAATGGTTGAGTTGTACATGATGGAGTACATCTCTCAGATGGGTTCCATCTAGGATGGCCAGCTCATAGAGCGTGTACTCCTGATCCATGAAATATGCTTGATCCTTCTTTGGAAATCCTCATAATGGCTTCAGATCGGAGCCTTATGTTTCTTTGTGGCTATGACTAGTATATTTTGATGCCCTGGGTATATTTTTGGGAATATACCATTTGTGATCTGTGAGATGGAGATCCCCTAACTTTATCGTTTGGGTTTCCTTGAGCGATCATATCTACTTGAGGGTGGAGCTATACTCTTTCCGTTCACTCTTATTGTACCTTGTTCTCTCTTACTTCAACCCTCTTCAGTACCAATCTTGCTAATCCATCGACCCTTCAGGGAATCCTATTGAGTATTCTTATACTTACCCATGCTTGGGATTTTCCCACATTTGGTGTGCCATTGCAGACGACAAATAGGTTGATCGGATATCATAGGAGCTTAGGGATATACGGTTCTTGGACCGTGTACGGTGGTCGTAGCTTGGGATTTAGGAGTGGGACTCTTCCATCTATTTTTTTCACATGATTTCGGGTTGTGGAACTTTTCTAGTTGGATGTTTATTTCATCCCCCTTCCCTTTTAGATTTACTTTTCTTGTACATGTATTGTTTATAGGTCGATGCGTTTATGTTGGTTCCTTTTTTATAGCAGTGTGGTACCTTGCTTCATTTTATTCTTCCCTTTTTCATTGAGTTGGATACGTTTGTGTGTGTATAGGTTCTTAAGAAAAGTAATCCCCAAGTTTTTTGTGCCTTTGGTGCCAGTTTCTATCCCCTGGCTTATAGAGGTGGGCTTGGGGTAGTTGCAGCTCAAGCCCCAGTACATGTCGGGTCGTGATGAAGTGGTATCAAAGGCAGTTCAATCCTTGGGACGTTGTTCATAAATTTCCCTAAAACGTTCTTCATTAGGTTTAGGGAAAAAGTGTCGATGTGTCTTGAGAGAGGCTCTCAGGCCAGGGGTCCAATGATGGTACAGGCGGCCAACGTATTCATTCATTTGGACCATGATTACCCACTTTTCGACTCGGCGCCCTGAGACACCTGTTGTAGGGAACAATGGAACATGCATCATATAGGATTGAGTCTTGGACTTTCCTTTTTGAGTTGGTGCCCCATCGTGGATGATATATATATATATGCTCATCAAGCCTTGGTACTCCATGATAACATTCAGGATGTCTCCGCAATGACAGCCATCCAAAATACTATCTCTGGTTTGTAATGACGATTCTATGAGCAAGGAGTCCTTAGTTCGTGACCCATCATGCGAGGCCATTTCTCCAGGTGGATAAGTAGAAGCACCCCTACCTGTGGAGTAGTAGACATCCCCAGCAAATTGGGTTGAGGATATGTGTAGGCTGAGCACACTTATCGAGTTCTAGCACTAGAGACCATTGATGTTCCACAATGAACTAGACCCTCAGACAGTAGAGGTTTGGCTAGAGTTGGTGGTCCACCGGTTTAGGCTTTTACATACACCAACAAATCAAATGGTGGATTTGGAAGCTGTCTTTTTTCCCAGAGCAGCTAGATGTTGGTGGAGCTCAGTTACTCATATACACAATGCGTTGGAACTATTGTGGGATGACCTCCAACAGCTATTTAGTGAGGAGATCTACCCCTCTTACTTTTGCTCCAGTTGACTTCAAGAGCTCTTGCAACGACTGTAGGGAGGGATGAAGGTGAATGTGTATTCAACTAGTATCACATACCATGAACACGACTCTCTGGAAAAGGTATATAACGGTTACTTCTGAGCACAAAATTTTGAGCAGTGACTCCACAGAGAGATTTGTACTATCATTGTACCATTCGGCATCCCCACCTATGCCTTACTGTTGGAGTAGGCATTGGTGGTAGAGATCTTATTTTCATGCAATAAAGGAGGTTGGGACTGTGAGCACAACAAAGTTGAGATGCCTACTGCAGCTAGAAGATTCTAGATGATGAGATCTTAATGTGCGATATATTTTCGTGATCGGTCTCAGGCATGTGGTTATATGGAGCCCAGACAGCGCAGTTGAAGTGTGATGGAATAATGCCTCTGACTTGTGCACTCAAGGTGAGATTGTATAGATGATTCCCTTAGCAAGAAGTGCTGGAATTCCAAGAATCACCTACTGTGGGGAGTTTCAGAGTAGTTAACTTCCATACAGTTGACCCTGGTGGAATAAGAGGGTACAAATTTTCTTCAATCGATAGTGTTGACTCCTTCGCTTCTCGAGCATGTAAGGGAGTCTTGGTTGTGATGCACTGACTGTGAAATCCCACGTGACCAGATATCATTGGGTGGTTCACCATATGAATATTTTTGAGGAGGGAATCACAATACCTTGTTCAAGTGACAAATTGCGATTCCAGTTGTGACATGGAATGTAGAGGTTCGACCGGGGAGACAAACTATCCCTCGAGTTCTATCAGTCCATTCAAGAAAGTAAAAGGAGATGGAGAGGATACATACCACCTTGCATTAATCCAAATAGTTGGAGTGGGTTCACAAAGTCTTACACGTGTCACAATTGAGGAGATACATGTGTGTTCATATGCACAACATCATCTGAATAAAGACTTATGAGGGTGGACCATCCATTTGATCCACATTCTTTGGCTGCACCAGAAACGTCTATTTTTCCGTGGGAGCGAGAGAGCTATGTGCGGGCGCAGTATCTGAGTTCCTTCCCATGTTTTTCTTTTGGAGTAAAAAAATCATGAAAGAGGGAAAAATGTAGAGACCTGATTTTTTCCTAATAAGACTTTGAAGTATTTCTATGAATATTCCTAGAGTTGGGCGCTAATATGACATGCAATTCCAAGGCCCTGTGTGCCAGAAATTAATTTTATAAAAATTGTAATTGTTTTTATATTATGCTTGTGGGGTTAAAGAAAATGGGACATCTCTTAAACAGTTGATCAAATCAAAAATTTGAGACCACTGTTGTGTCCATAATTCATTGTTTCCCCTAGGCGCGACAAAAAATGAGTTGGCGCGAGATGTTTGGACCCCTCTCTTGTTGGCGGTGTGTTAAATGTATAGATTAAATTATACATTTATTCATTTAAAATCCTAAACCCGAATAACTCATGGATAAAGGATCAGATGAGATATTTGAGAGTACCGATGAACTCATAATGTAGGCTTTACCATAGACATAGTATAACCTTTATCAGTGATGGGTGCTCGACTTATGCACCATTTTGGGGAAATAATAAAATAATTAAATGATTATTTATTTAATTATTTGATTAAAACTCTTTTGACCTAATGAGTTGTTATAAATTCTTTGTATAGAGGGGGTTGGCCTCATAATTCAGTTTGTCCTACGATGGAAAACCTTCCCTTTTTCTCCTCTCTTCCTCTTCCCGTTGACTAACAACAAATGACGAAGAACAACGATGCCTTGGATCTAGGAGAATCAAAGCATGATGAACAAAAAAACTTCTTACGATTGTTGCGCAAGTGTGACCTTCATCATCAAAAATGGATCCAATCCTGGTAGGATTTATTTATATGAATTCCTTACCCCATTTGAATTTTCATGATGAATGCGAATTAAATGAATTAATTTGTGAATCGAAAAAAATGGGTTAAATCAAATTTTCTTCTCATTTATCTTGAGATTGAAAATATTTAAGTGTGATTAATATTTATTTCTCAATTCCTCATGTTCTTGATTCTCAACTACGATGGCCAAAAAAACATTTCCATCAATCCACACATATACCATGATCTTTTATATTTCATTCTCCGCACGTTCTTCGAGATTCCAAATAATTAAGTGCACCAAAAACTCAATATTTCATCAAGAATGGAATACGGATGTGGAGACCACAACCCGAGGAGTGAAGATATACAATTGTAAAATTTTTTGGTCTTAGAACGAAGATGTGGAGGCCCTTGATATGGGAGATTTGGCAGTCTGATTTCTTGTGTGTGTTCAGAGCGTGGCTCTGGGAAAGACAGACGGTGCGAAGTGTGGCAGTGGAGGATAACCAGAAGGCAGCATCCAGGTGGTATAGAATTTTAGAGGCGTCCTGGATCTCTTAGCTGGGGGTGGTGGTGGCAGTCTAGCCGTGTGGAAGAAGGAAAATTTTTACTGAAGAATGGGAGATTGGAGAGAGAAAAACTAAAATACAATAATGTTAAAATAATAAAAAGAAAAGGAGTAGTTGATGATGTTTGTTTCCGGTGCCCAACAAGGAGCTCTAAGCGTGGATTTATTTTGGAGTTGAGGAAAGGTAAATAAATAAGTAATTAATAATAATTATAACATATTGTTATTATTACTTTTGAGGATAAAACACCTTTTTGTCCCCAAATTCTCAGTGCAACCTCAGTCTGATGAACCGTCTGCTGCAGTGCAACCCTGACTCCATGACGGACATTCACAATATAATATTTGATGACTTTTCTAGGTTTTCATATTGGGTACTCAAAGAACCCAAGAAATAATTGATTTAATATTATTTTTAAATCTTCGACACGCCACAACTCTTGCATGCAACGCCCGATTGAATTGTTGTCAGTGGCCACATGATCCTGTCATTAAGACTGTAGATTCAAGTCTAATGTTGAATATTAAATTCTAGTCTGTGACTCGGGTTCACAAAACCCCAGATAATAATGTTATTACTATCGTTGTGGAAACTTGATTATGTCGTAACTCATTCATACGACATTATATTGGAAAATCGTAAGTGGTGTTGTGATCATGAAATTAAGATGAATATTTCAAGACCAATTTTGGTTATTTAAGTCGAGGTCGAGGCACGAGCCCTATGAGGCCCGGTTCGCACGTGTTGAGGTGAAATGAAAATTTTTCACCGGGTATCCATTTTGGAAAAACGGGTAGTCCACCTCATGTGTTTTTGTGTGTGGATTATAATGGTGTGACCCGTTTGTTTATCTGGTGCCATTTTAAGTACGACTGGGTTGGATTGAAGATGAATCCAACTGATCCCTCGACACTAATGTGCCTTTAACTTATAGTCGGTTCGTCTGATTGACGCACCATATGTCGTGTTGGAACACTTAGGAAGAGAAATTCCTTTTGAGATACTTCACTGGAGTTTTTTAGAAATTTGGAGTACGACTAGGTTGGATCGACTCTGAATCCAATCGGGCACTCAACACTAAAATGCTAATAACTTACAGACTAGACGTCTGGTTGAACTTTCATCTATTGAGTTGGGACCCTTATGACGTGAAGGATCATTGAGTTACTTTTTCATGGGACTTCATGCTAGTTGAAATATGAGCGATGGATTGAGGAGCAGTTCTCCCAGAATCAAGCATGCTATGAGTGGTAATCTAGTGGCAGATAGTGGGGAAGAGGTTGGGGACAAATCATATAGAGGTTAGTACCAAGAAATCATGTGTGGGTCAACACTTATCGATCATGTGTGGGTCAGATCCTTTGTGGTTCAGTGCTCAACGATCATGTGTGGGTCAAAGCTTACCGATCCTGTATGGTTCAGATCCCATGTGGGTCAATGCTCTGCGATCCTCTTTGGGTCAACGCATAATGGTGCTATGTGGGTCAGATCCTATGTGGGTCAGTGGCGGTTAGTACCTATCAATCCTTGGTGGTTTAGACTCCATATGGTCAGCAGTAGTGCCTCTTGATATAATAAGATAATCTATCTTCATGACTAATCATCTATTCTTCTATACATCACATAAACATGGTTTGAGATGAGTATTTTTCTTTCTGCTTCATGATTTAGATCATGCTTGTGATATTACATACAAAAGTAGAAGTTAGTGCTCCCTCGACAGACTGAGGTGCGGGAATGTTCTTAATGGGATGAATGAGATATCATGGGTTAGACTGGAGTTGTGTTCCCCCAACAAAACGTATTGTCAAGGAGTGGACCTATTCACTTTCTTTCCCTTGGTGTTTCCTCGGGTGCAATGTTGTGTCATCTAGACCTCTAGTGTTGGGCATTAGAGGTAGTTAAAGAAGAAATTCCCCGATGGAGAACATCCTATCGAATGTACCATTAAGAATGGTTGGATTGTACATAATGGAGTACATTTATTAGGAGAGTTCCATCTAGGGTGGCCATATCATAGAGCGTGTACTCATGATCCTTGAGTTACGCTTGAGCCTTCATTAGAAATCCTGGTAATGGTTTGAGATCTGATCTTTATGTTTATTTGTGGCTACGAATAGTATATTTGGATGCCCTGGATATATGTATGTGCATATACTTGGTGTGATCTATGAGATGGAGATACCCTAACTCTATCGTTCTGGATTCATTGGGAGAGCATATCTACTATAGGGTGGAGCTGTACTCTTTCTATTCACTCTTGTTGTACGTTGTTTTCTTTTACTTCTCCACTCTTTAGTACCTCTCTTATTGCTCCCTCGAGCCTTCGGGGTATCCTATTGAGTATTCTTATACTCACCCCTGCTTGGGATTTTCCCACATTTGGTGTGCCCTTGCAGACGATGAACATGCTGATTGTGATATCATAGGACCTTAGGGATACTGGGTGCTTGGACCGCCTGAAGTGGTCATTTCCTGGGATTCATGAGTGGGAATCTTCCTGCTGTTTTACTTTTTCACATGTTGTTGGGTTGTGGTACTTTTCTAGTTGGGTGTGTATTTTTCCCCTTTCCTTTTCAGATGTACTTATCTTGTACTTGTACTATTTAGAGGTCTATGAATTTATGTTGGTTCCGTTTTTATAGCAGTGTGGTACCTTGATTTCATTTCCCTTGCACTTTTGCATTGAGTTGGCTCCGTGTGTGTACAAGTTCTCAGGAAAAGGCCTCCCCGAGTTTATTGTTCCTTCGACGCTAGTCACCAGCCCATGGCCTATGAAGGTGGGCATGGGGTAGTTACAGCTCGAGCCCTAGTACAGTTTGGGTCGTCACTTATTTATCAAGAGTTAAGCAATTCCTTTATCCTCTAAACTAAGAACATAAGTAAATATTATTTATTGGAAAGTAAAATTAATTTCCACTGCAATCTCATCCTTATCTCTAAACAAAGAGAACTCAAGTTTATTTTTTTAATACCTGAATCCCTTGAATAAACATCTAACGAGTCACATAATACATAAATGAATAATAATCTATCCATCATTTCATTAACAAATCCCAAAATGGTTGGCATAAAGTGTGATAAAACCTTAACACATTAGTATCCCAAATTATAGAAAAAAATCCCAAATGTTTAACAAAGATTTTTCCATAAATAGATCCCCATATATAACACTAATAAACTCTAAACTAAAATTTTATTTAAACTCAAAGTATATTTCATAACAATCATCTTACACCTCAAAAAATGTAAGATCATTCATCTCAGATAATCCTAGAGGTTAAATATTTCTCAACCCAAATAAAAAATCTCAAAAAATATGATTAATCACCCAAAGATAAGAATATTTTTTCATGTAATATGTTTCCCAAAATATCATACTAAACATTCATCAGATAAATATTCAAACGATTTTTCAGGGTTTTTAAACATAATTTTTTACTAAAAAATATTATCCTAATAATATTTAGGTTTTTCCCATAATCAATCACTTATTAAGGTTTCTCAATCCATCTGTAATGTGAATTCTAAAATATCAAATTATCACTAAAACACATGTATAGGTTATTGGTTCAATTCAAAATAAATTTCAAGTCCTTATTAAACAAACTAATGAAAAATCCTTAAATTTTTATTCATTCTTATATCGATAATATTATTTATGTTCAAATTTTACAACATAAATCTAAAATACCAATTTATAAACACATTAATCTTTACAAGACAAAAATTTCTACAATAAATGTCCTTCCTTAGTCCCAAACATTTGAGATAGATAAAATTTCTTGTAGTGCAATAATATCCACTCTAGAAAATATTCATTATAATCATTGTACTTTTATAAATTCTGTAGAGACCCGAAGATTAACGTACATGGACATTACATTACTTTTGCAGAATACTTAGTACATAACAAAAACACACACAAAAGGACCGTAATAGTTTAGTGTCTTTGGAAACTCGGAATATAATCTTCTAATCGTAGTGAAATATCTTCAACATCTACCATAAAGATCTTTCTTTTTTTATACCTAAAACCTTTCTTTATATCCTAGGGAAAAGAAAACATAAAAGGGTGATCTCAAATGCTTAGTAAGGGTAAAAAAAGAAATATCAATCACATCATATTCATAAGAACATAACTTTTGGAAATCTTAACCTGCAAAAGAGATCATAATTTCATAACATGGGATAAATCATAGTAGTGAAATGTAATAACAATAATCATAACTTAAAACATGAAGCTTTGTGTAATACACACATAATCATGGAGAATCATTTCTTATTAGTCAAGACTCATTGCCAAGACTATCTTAGTGGACAAAGTCCATTTCTGAACCAAGTTCATTCCTCGTTTCAGTGCTGTTTCACTGAACCAGTTTAACCTGCCATTCCGGCCATGTATATCTCATGAGATATAAAATCATTACCCAATGCATTGGAGGTAGATATAGGTCCCAACCATCTCATAATGATACCATTCTTATGTGTGCCAAAAAATCATAAATCACACATCATTGCATAACCCATGTAATAAAAATGGGAATCTTAAACATCGTGACATCATAAAACAATTCATATAAGATAAAGGAATTAATAAAAATATTTCCATCACAACATAAACAAATAAATGTAATAATAGGGATAGAGACAGAACCCTTTATTATATTAGATGGAAAATAATTTTGATAATACTATTTAACTCCATTCTTGAGGAAAATATCCTTTTTACTTCAAAAACATTTTTCCTTTCTTAACATGTCATACAATTTTAAACTAAAAGATGTTGATTAAAAATAAACATGAAAACTTTTAGAGTAAGCTTCTTGGAAATAATGTTTTAAAAATCCATTCATGCCATATAATTTAAAAAAACATTCTTCTCGTACTTTGGTCAGAAAATTCAAAAATTACCTCATAAGAAAAACGACAAAAGATTCCTTTAATATCATTTACTAAAAACTCACTGAAGGGTAAAATTGGATTTAAACAATTGTAGGTGGATGGAAATAATATTACATATCGAGGAAACATGGATGTGGATGATAAAATACACCCCAGTAAATACCAAAGTATAAAAAATCTCGGATAAAATGAGATTGGGATATTTTCCCTTACCTTAGGTCCGATTTTCTTCGTAAGTGTCCGAACCTCATTACCTCTTCTTTGAAGCGCCTCTTTGAGTCCTCCTCTTAGGGAACTAAAATTGGTATTTGAATAAGACCAGGACCTCTAGGATGTTTCTAGGGAAGTGGAGAAGTGAATTTGGCAGGGGTTGTCCAAGCATGAAGGCTCAATGTGGTGTGAGGAAGAGAGGGAGGAGGTGCCCTTTTATAAGGGAGGAGAGGGGCCCCTTTGGAATAACTAAAAATATTATATTATTATAAAGCCAAATTCGGTTTTAAATAGCACCAAATTGATCTATTTAGATTCTAAGGTGGGGATGGGTCGAATTCCTCTCATCGAATAGAATTTAGACAAGTTTAGGATCCTATTTTATCCTTATCATTAAATTTAACATTAACTTAGATAATTTTGCTTTTACCATGTCTTTTTGTGTTCTTACACTATAAGGTTAATAAACTTACAATAACAAGCCAAAAGAACCCCAAGTTGTTTATTATTAATATATATAACCTTATCTAACTCATTTGGCCGAACCATATATTTTTAGGAATAAAATAACAATTAATAATATCATATTTGTTTTAAAAACTATTTTATGTCAATTTTGACACTATTTAGTAATTGATTTTTGTGGAAATCATAACAAAATGATTAATTCGAAAAAAGTTAATTAAATCAATACTAACATGTCATATTAACCTATAAAATTATTTGAATTCATAAAAAGTCTCAAATTACATTTATTTGGGTATTTATAACATCAATTATGTCAATATTTCATTAATAAGATAATTACTGCATCATTGTTGTGTCATAAATAAATGAAATAATTTAATGTCTAAAAATTACAAATAAAATACCATTATGTAGGAAACCTTTTTCTCTTTTTAATAAATATTTATAGTCGAATTTATCTTATGTATAACCCTATATTAAAAATGATGTAGTTATTAAACTTTGATTTTAACTATTTTAACCCTTCTTTAAATAAATTAATAATAAATGTCCTAATCTAATCCAAGTGGGCCTAAATGGTCATATTTTATTCCTATGGTTGCTTTTGGTCTAATTACACTTATCCAATAGAATTCTGACATTTGTTTGGGTAATAATAATATCATTTTTACCCTTAATTACCCTATTTACTTTTAACCGTGGTAAAAACAAGTAAAACATTACTATTCACCAAAAATCATTTTCATCTCATTGAACCATATTTTAGTCCTTGATATTAACCGAGTCTCTCGGATTTTCAAAATTCTACTCACAGAAGCGGTAAAATTAATTTTTATGAAAAATTCGGTTTTTTAACTACCACTTTGTGGTTTCACTATTCATCAAAAAATGAAAGTTTCCAAAAAAATACCCAAAATTAGGCCTAAGATAAATTTGATATTATGAATTCAAAAATGATGTCTATTTTACCAAATTCAAAAAATATCATTTACATTAACTAGTTTTAAAATTAATTCCCGTCGTCATAACAAATAGCATGTTTTTAAGAGATAATAACTATCAAAAGATTGACACTTGTTTATGTTTGGTTTAAATGTGAAATTACATCCAATGACAAACATTGTATTAAATTATAAATATACTTTAAAACCACTAAAATTAATAGTTTATCACTATTAATTATTTCGATTAAAAAATTTGTTTTTAATTAAGATTTAGTAATTTTCACTATTCATCAAGATTATGAAAGTTATCTGAAAAGTACCAAAATTTCACCCTAAGCCAATTTCGATATTCCGAATCCAAAAATGAAGTCCATTTTAAAAGATAAAATTTATAAAATTTCAAAAATTGGGTATTACTATTCATAACTGTCAGTTCATAATAATATTATAATAATAACTCTTTTAGTGAAACTTGGTATTGCGTACTACACACGCTATCGAGGAAGGTCGCAATTGCATCTAATGCAAGGAAAGTCAAGGATGAATGTTGTGCAAGCTCTTTTTGGTGTAGCTTACAACACAAGACATTAATGAAATTAAAAGAATATTTTTCATAAAACCTCGGGGTGTTACAAATTCAAACAATGATTTTTGGAAAAGATGACGAATTCCTTACCCCAATAACTTATATTTGATTTGTAAGATGAGAACCATTCCGTAACATGAATAAAACCAAATTACCCAAAAGGATGACTGATAATAGTTTCAATAGGAACATTCCCACTAACATAAAAAAGGTATACATATCCATCCTTTAAGATTTCAAATAATTTAGGGTTTTTAATCGATATTATTATATATCATACAAGAATGATATTAGGGAATAAATTGAAATACCACATGAAATAAAAAAAAATCTGTGGTAAAGGTTACATGTACATCAGTCATTATGGTCCATCACATTATACATTTTTTCCTTGGAAATTGGATACCTTATTCCCCATCATCCCACAACTAAAACATTTCATAGTCCCTTTAGGAAATTTACCATGGTGCCTCTCTCCATACGTGTTGCACAATGGAATTTGGGTTCATTTTCCCCTTATCACCTTTATCATAAAAACTTTCATGAGATGTTTTCTTTCTATTTATTGATGTCATTGGGAATTCAAAAAAGCTACAGTTGTTAATTGTGAATTTTAATAGCTAGTTTGGACTAATCAAAATATTTTCTACTTGATCTCCCATATAATTTGGAATATCATTTGGGTAATCATGATTTTATCCTCAACATTGTTTGTTTACTTGGTTAATCCTATTTCCAAACATTGGCTAGAATAAAAGGAAAACAACTAAAGCTGAAAATTCTTACACACATAAACAATAATCCAATGACATTAAATTGATAACATATAAATAAAATATATTTCCTTAACTTATAAATTTCTGGGATTCAATATATGTTATCCATGATATATTTTCTAACATTGAATCTTATGGGAATTTTTTATCGCTTAATAATGGATCATAATGAGATTGTGAATTTACCAAAGCATAACCCCTGGGGGTGTGAAATGAGGTGCATAGTAGGTCCTATTTTTGGGTACCTGGTTACCCTAAGTTAGGCTTGGGACACCTTTTCGAGGTTGTTCCCCAAGGGTACATTTATTCTCGAACCATGTCTACTTGTAGTATCTAGACATGAATGTATTTTTTTTGATATACCAATTATTCAATACATTCCAAAATTTGGGTTTGTTTTCTTAGACATAGAATTGTACATCAGACATTCCCTAAATTTTTCTAATTCTAATCCCGAAAAATGAAAAAACTTTTATTGTGATAACAACTATAACAACCCTACTATTTATTTCACAAAAACACATGAATTATTACATAAAATTACACCTAATACAACCCAAAATATCAGGAAGATTGGTGTATTTTGGAATTAGGTACATTACATGACATCTTGAACATTGGACGCAACAACATTTTTAATAACATCCATAACATGATCCTAAAATTCCATGGATTTTTAAAATAACATGGGAAAACCTGGAGACCTACATATGAAATGGGTGACATATAAAGTGAAATAAGGGATTAAATAAGCCATAAGTTGAAGTGAATAATAAATGTAACACAATAGAAATATAAATTAGGTATAAAACTAACATAAATAATATTGAATGATAAATCATGATAATCATGACCTATGAAATGGGGAAAAACATAAAACACAGAATCTTAAACATAAGTTAAGCCGAAACCCACCATGACATCATAGTGGAAAAAGTCCCATAAAGAAAATAGGTTCACTCACTGTCCCAAAGTTATTTATCATGATAATAAACATTAACCAATGCATTTGAACTCTATTTGGGTGCACCCATCATATTAGTTCATTCTCATGATTAAGTGTTCTACCAAGATCCTACATTATGGATTTATTCAACATCAAAATTTATTCCATGATCAAGGAATATGGAATAGATACACGTAAGTTCCGAATAAATAGGTATATGTTCATGATTTTTAATACCATAGATATAAAAATGGGTATGGTATTAACTAAAAAATTATTTTGGCATATATGATCGTGGAGAAATTTTGGCAGCATAATGATGTCACTTAAAAATGCATAAAAAAGTTTTATGAGAGAGAAAGGGGTATCATGTAATTTTTCTATTAAATGGGATATAATAGGGACCCATAAATAACATTAAGAACTTTAGGAAGTGGAAATATAATTCATAAGTTCATAAGGAAACATGAAATAAAAAAGATAAGGTGAGGATACCTTATGGAATTTCTGCCTACTAATGGCTTAGGTAAGCATCCAAATGAAGGGCGATAAATGATCCTCCTTAAAATAACATAAATATGACAATAGCAGAATAATTATAAATGAATGAAAATATAACCAATTGAAATTAAATTGAGCTAATTTGAAATATGGTGCTTGAATTTGAAAGGATGAGAGGAAGTTGAGGAACCCTTATGAAATTTCAGCATAGTAACGGTTGATGTAAGGGTCCAAATAAGGGGGATAAATGACACATAATTCAAATAACATAAATTATACTCTAACAGAATGATTATAAATTAATTACAATATAACCAATTGAAATTAAAATTACTAATTTCCTAGAAGGTGCTTGAATATGAAAGCAGGAGAGGAAAGTGAGGATCCCTTACTAGAGTGTGTGACTCCAAATGATTGGTAAGGGATTATTTAGAGCTAGTGGGAATCTTTGTAAGACTCTATAGAGTGTATGGAAGTATATATACATTCTCAAATTAGTTTGAGTGAATAGAAATGGGAGCTTGGGTGGGATTAAATTGGAAAATTGGGGAATTTCTTTTATTATTTAGGCTTCATATTCCACATAAGAAAATATTAAAAAATAGAAACCATCCCATATTTTTCCCATGGTTTATACCTAATGGTAGTGGTTTTTATTATTTTATAAGTCCAAGGGATGAAAATATTGAAATAATAAGTTTTTTGATGTGGTGGTGTGTCATAATCCTAAGTAAATGATATTAAAACAATAAAATATCTTATTTATTTTGGAGGATTGAAAATGGAATTTATAAAATTAATCTAATAAATATAAAATCAAATTATTTTTGTGGTAAAACTTATATTTGGTTGTGGATACGTTTTATATTATTTATTAAATCACTTTTGGGTCATTATGAAGTCCTAATCCACAAAGTATATTTACGTGGTATTTAATATTTACCAGAAAATTCGATTGTCTCATAAAATTATAAAAAATAAAATTTTTATAATTCTGATGATATGATTAAAAAAATAATATTCAATTTATCTAAATAATTTTATTAACATGTGAATTTTCACTTTCAAAATACATTCGTCATTTCTTAAGAAATGATTTATTTTTGACAATATCATTTTTCGAACCCTTATTAAAATTACATTTGACTTAAGAAAAATATGATAATTTATATTTAATAATAATAACATTATTAAAATATTTTTTATTTCAAAAAATAAATTAATTCAAAAAATTAAATTTCATAATTAGAATTTTATATTAATTATAAATATAATTTATGTTTCATCATATAATTTTTTTAATCAAAATTGATACAAAATAATTTATATTGTAAAAACACTAAGGAATAAATATATTAAAAAAATTAATTAAATAGAAATATAGATATTTATACTATCAGAGTTACTTTGTTTCTGGTCTTTGTTAAACTATTTTTACCCCTAATGGACATATTTTTCTTTTTACCATGGTAATTAATATTTACTTTAATTATTATTCATATTGATAAAAAATAAAATTTATTTTATTAAATAATATTAAATAATATTATTAAAAACATGTAATTCATTTTATGAAATTCAAATCACATAGGTTGAAGAATTTAATTAAAAATAAAACCCACAAGCATGGTGGAAGGTAGTTTTATGAAAAAAAAAATCCATTTTTCAAGAAAAAAGTTATTTCTCTTTATCAATATAAATAATAATATATATTATATGTATTTGAATTAATATATATAGATATTTAATCTAAAAATTTAATTTAAATCATTTCTTTATAGGTGTTATTTTAATTAATTATAATCGAGAGACATTTGTGATTTTAAAACTGTGTAAAAAAAATAAATATTTACTAAAATCATGTTTTGAGATGATTTAAAATGTTATTAATTTAATATAGTTAAAAAATAATTAATTTAAATTGAAATAAAATTACTAGGAAAATTATATTTTTAAATTAATTAATTTATCTCCATAAAAGACAATTTTACACAAAACCTGTTTTTTTCGCTATTCACTAAAAAAGCTATATTTTCCAAAAAATTCCAAAATTTCACAATATTTTAATTATTATATAAAGATATAAAAATAGAGTTCACATTATCCTTTAAATTTTCTAATTGTTATAGAAAATAATTGAATATATTTTTCATAAAAACAAATAAAAATCATTTTTGAATAAAATATATCAAAAGACATTACCAAAAATTGATTGATTATTATCTTATAATTTATCAATATATTTAGGGAATATATAGTTCATAGATTATTTAATCCTAATCATATATATAAATATAATAGAATGGTGAAAATAGTCGTATTTAAGCTATAATTGTTAAATTTGGTTCAGTGTTGCATATCACACAGGCTATCAAACAAAGTTTTCGCTTTTGAAAACTGAGGGAGTTACATTCCCCCAAACCCATTAATAAATTGCATCATCAAAATATAAACATGAAATCATTATCAAAAGATTTAAAATTTGAAAATTTATTTATTAAAAACCCACATCATAAAAGGGATAGATAAAACATAGTATTGAAATGAGAGGAAGGGAAGTACGAAGGTCATCACATAAATAGGGTTCCATGTAGTAGAAGATTATTAGTAAGTGAAAACATATACATTGAAGAGAAATATAAAACAAAATAACTAATTGAGTGTGATAGAGAACACGATCAAGATAAATTCAATGACTAAAAATCCATAATAATCTGTGATAGAAAAAATGACCATCAATTCATTAGAATATGAAATTATTTTCGATTCAAGATTATATCTAAAATGTTAATAAATTTCATTATGATATAATGTAAGAACATATGTAAGTATTTTTTTTGAAATTTACAATTATTTTCCAATGTAATCTCATTTTTTTCATAAGATGAGAACACATGATGAATTTTTCAATACCTGAATCCCTAATCCCTATACTAAACTTATAATGGGGAACATAATAAACCAAAGAATAATAAGCCCTCCATCCTGTCTTTATTAAATCCAAAATGGATAGCATAATGTGAGATAATACCTTAACACACCAGTCTCAAAAATCCTACTAAAAAACAAAGGTTTAACATAATAATTCTTTAAATAAATACCCATATATAAAAATATAACATCAAACTTAAAATTTTTATTTAACCTAAAAAGATAATTCACACCATTATCCTTACACCTCCCAAAATTTAAGATAATTCATCTCATAAAATCAATGAGTTTATATATTCCTCAACCCAAATAAAATGTCTCCCAAAATATAATTATTTTCCTAAAAATATGATGACTTTTTTCCAGTAACATGTTTCCCAAAATATCATAAAAACATTAAATCACATAAATCCTAAAAAATTTTATCAATATTTTTAAACACAAGTTTAGGCTTGAAAATATCACCCCAAGAATATTTAGGTTTAACACATAATCAATAACCTATAAAATATTATTAATTCTTAGATAATTTGTTTTTTAAAATATCACATTATAACTAAGTCCCATTTAAAGGTTATCGGTTCAATTCTAAATAAATTTCAAGTACTTGAAGATTATACACTTTGGAAAAAATCATTATATGTTTCTTTATTCTTATATCTAGAATATTTTTTATATTCAAGTTTTATTACATAAATCTAAAATACCCACGCATAAACACATTAATCTTTACACTACAATAATTTCCATAATATAGGTCCTTAGTCCCAAAAGGTTGAGATAGATATGCTTTCTTGTAGATGAATAATATCCATTCTATAAAATATTCATCCTCCTCCTTGTAGTTTTATATAATTTGAGGGTGATTCATGGAGAAGATGGTGAATTCCATCTCCCAGTAACATATATTGGATTTATAAGAGGACAAACATTTCGTAACTTAACACCAAATGACACTAAAGGATTATTGATAATATTTTCAAGAACATTATCACTAAACTCAAACTATTTTACATAGTCATTTTTATGATATTAAATAATTTTGTTTAGTGACTCGATATTATTAGAAAAATACAATAATTCTTATTGGGAAATAATTTAAGTACAATAATAAATACAATTCTCTCGAGTAAAGGTTATATGTACATTCGTCATCATGATCAATCGCAGCGTTGAACTTTCCTTGTTCTATTATTCCTAGATATTATTAATACTCATCATGATTCCCATCCATTTGAATATACCATTAGTATTGATAATTCCCAACATCTCCACATTAATGGAATAGAATTGTATAAGTAACATTAGATTGATTTCTATTTTCATCTATCATATTATTCATTTTTCTATAGAAATTGGATACCTTATTCCCCTTCTTCCCACACATAATACATCTCTTAGTCCCTTTATGAAATTTACCTTGGTGCCTCTCTCCATACATGTTGCACAGTGGAATTTCGGTCCTTTTCCCCTTATCACCTTTATCAGATGAACTTCAATGAGATTTTCCTTCATATTTATTGACTACTTTGCACATTTAACAATGTTCCAGTTGTTAATTGTTATTTTTGATAGTTATTTTGGCATAATTAAAATATTTTTCAATTGATCTCCCACCCAATTTGGAATCTCATTTGGGTAATCATGAAATATTCCATCACATTGATTGTTTACTCGGTTACTATTATTTCTAGCCATTGGATTGAATAAATGTAAAGAAATTAAAGATCGGTATTTTGAAACACATATATATGAACCCTGTTACATTAAAGTGATAACTTATAAATGAAATATATTTTCTTAGCTTATTAATTTTTAGTATTCAATCTATGTTATCCATGATCTATTTTATGACATTGACACTTTTTGGTATTTTTATCTTGTAATAATGGATCATAATGAAATTCTGAATTTACCAAAGTATATCACCCGAGAGTGTCAATCTAGGTGCATAGTAAGGTCCATTTTTAGGTACCAGGTAACCCTGAGATAGGCCGAGGACACCTTGTCAGTGTTGTTAGCCCTAGGTGCATCTGTTCCAAGAAACATGTTCACTGGTAGTATCCATGTAGAGATGTATTTATTTGATAAACTAATTTCTCTATATGTACAAAAATTAGTGTTTGTTTACATATACTTAGTCTTATCCCTATGTATTTCCATATATTTTTATAATAATAATCCCAAAAATAACTAAAATTTTCCTCTGATACCAACTATAACAACCCTGATATTTATTAAAAATAAATACATGATTTAATACCTAAAATTACATTTAACACTACCCAAATGATCGAGAAGCCTAGTGTCTCTGAAAATTAGGTAAATAAAATAACATATTGAACATTGGATATAAAAAATATTATAAAAAACATCTATAACATGCTCGTAAAATTCTTATGGATTTTTAAAACAACATGGGATAACTTTAGGACATACATAAGAAAGGGGAACACTATAAATCATTGTTAGGGAATAAAAAATTCATGCGATAAAGATAATAATAAATGTTACAGAATAGGAATATCAATGAGGAATAAAAGGAACGTGAATAACAAGGAATGATAAAGCATGATAATCATAACATGGGAAATGTTTAAACAACTTAAACAATGAACCATAAATAAAGGTCAAGGGTAAACCCACCATGATATGATGGTTGAAAATTTTCCATAAAATAATCAGGTTCACTCCATGTCCCAATAAGATATATCTTGATACTAAACATTACCCAGTGAATTGAAGAGCTATCTGTGTGCACCCATCATAATTTTTTATCCACTTGCTTATGTATTCCACAAAGATCAAAAAACATTGATTCATTCATCCTCATAATTTATTTCATGATCAAGGAATGTAGAATAAGTAAATAAATGTCCCCAATAAATACGTATATGTGCATAATGGGGAAAACCCTTAATAAAAAATTGGGTATGGTATTCACTGACCAATTGTTTTGGAATATAAAATCGTGGTGAAATTTTGGCAGCATAATGATGTTAAATAAAAATTCCTAAAAATTGTGAATGAGAGGGAAATGAGTCTCTTGTAATTTTTATATTAAATGGTCAGTAATAGGGACATGAAAATACATTTTCAAACATTTGGAAATGGAAATAGAATACGTACGTTCAAAAATAATCTTGAAATAAAGAAGAGAATGTAAGGGTACCTTATTGAATTCTAGCATAGTAATGACATAGGTAAGGGTTCAAATGATGGTGGATTGTAATGGACTAGAACCCTATGGTCCATTAATTTTCCAAAATATAGTTTTTTGGGTGTTCTGGGTGGAAAAGATATCTCATTTCAAGATTTTTCCAAACTTCATGTTTTTCCAACAGTAGTTCGTGGGTTTCGGTAGGTCACAACATCAGTAGGTTGAGGGTAATGGTTTGTTATGAAGTAGATAGGTTGAGGGAGTTGGTGGGTTGCAGCATCGGTAGGTGGAGGCATTAGTGGGTCGAGGCATCGGTGAGTCAGGCATCAGTTAGTCACATTGGTGGCCCAACATCAGTGACTTAGCAACGATGACTCGCTATCGAGGGATTTTTGTTGGTGACTCACCCATTTGTAACTTATTTTTAGTGGCTTTCAATCAGTGACACACCCGTTAGTGAATCATTTCCAGTTTTTTTGTTTCTCCCCTCTTACATTTTATTTGACATAAACAAAGTTTAAAAGAATGTTTGGGAATTTCTAAAGGTATTTAAAAGGATATTAATTATAGCTTTAATATACTAACTATAAATGGGACATTGAGATATTCAAAATGTGTGATATTTTCCACAATAGGAATTTAATGGACATGGAACCATTTCATTCCATTGATATAGGATATATCCTTTTCTAAAGTCAAGTGCTAACACTATCTTCTCTCTTGGTGTGTGAAGAACTTTTCTTTTCCAGAAGAGCCATGCTTTTGTGTTGTATCTCCCCCACCCCCTCTTTGTGTTCCTTAGAATCTTCTACTCACGTGAACCCTTTGTTTTGGTGCAAGGAGGAGTTTTGGTCACATATTTTTCAAGGTAGGGAACCTATTGTCAATCTTTAAGTGTGTATTATGCAGAGTGGTCGTATTATGGTTCTTTCATGAAAAAATACTGAATCAAAATTTTAAAAAACATAAGTGATAAAGATGAAATATAAACTTGATAATGGGTTGGGAGTTGATTGATGTGGATTTCTTATTTAATTTTTTTTGGCATTTTTGATGATGTGATCTGTTTTGGTTGTGTGACTTCAAAAAATCATTGTCGTTGGTGGTCTTTGCCTATGCATGGGTGATGCTTTAAAACTATTGTTGTTTCGTTGTGAATAATTTCTTTAAATATAAATCTGATTTATCAAGGACACTTTTTTAATAAAATGGATTTCACAGGATGAAAAAACATGTGTGATCAACCTACTTACTAAGTGTAATTTATAGAACAATGTTGGCAAAATTTGAATTTACACTATTTGATAGGTGTGGTTGTGTGATGTGTTCTTTTTGGGTTTTATGCATTGTGTGTGTTTTGGTAGTGTGGTTCTATGGAAGTGGGTGTGAATGTGTGTGTGGGGTGGTATGAGTGGTGTAATGGTTTCTAAGGATGAAAGATTGATTTATTGTGGAATGGATGGACTTGTTATGCAGTGGGAGAGCATCAGGGATATGTTTGGGTATAAGGGCTGAAATATCAAGTTATGTCATGATTTCATGTTTATGGTTGTGATGGGTGTGTTGTTGTTGTGAAGTGGGGATTCTGGGTTTAGTTGTGAGAGGATGGTTGAGGAGGATAACTTTAAATAATGACTGTTGGCAGTGGTTTAACGAGTGTCTTAGAAAGGGGGTGTGTAGTGGGACTTCATGTTGGTTATTTTCTATTTCTTTTTTTGGATGGGTGTTAAAATGGATTGATTTTCCTTGGTTACACTTTCTTTGTTTGAATTTGGTTTTGGTTGGCATTATTTCTACACCTTAGGGAGTTGTTAGTGTTTTTTAGTTTCCAAGGTAGGTATGGAAATACATAAATTAATGAAATTATAATGGAGCTGGAAAATTTCTTAAATTAAATGGGTGGGTTGATATTTTTGTTGTGGCTATTGTGTGGTTATACATGTAGGGTTAATAGTAAGAGTTGTTTTATGTGTGGGTTGGTTTTTTGTTTGGAAACTCACAGTTTGGGCTAAGTGTTAGTTTACCTATATTTATAAACCGTTAGTTCCTTATATTTTATATATGCACCCCACCGTTGTTGAGAACTATGTGCCGAACAAACCGATTCTTATAGTGGAGGGTGTCTTTACCAACATCCCAGTCGGAGTATGGATGGATAGTTAATGACTTTACCCTTTTCCCTCTTCATGGAATTTATCACCCAGGTTCTTTGGGGAAGGCTGTAATGGGTTGAGGTTTATTACTAGATTTATGGTATTGGTTGTGTGAGAGCTGTTTTGTTTCCCAGGTCTCTTCAAGATGAGGAATAAGTGTTTTCTGAAAGTGTGTGGTATTTGTGGGGACTATGTGTCTGTGAATAGGAATGTGGTGTGGTTTGTGGCAGCAGTGTGTGTAGGAAGGCTGTGATAGTGAGGCTTGAGGAAGAGAATGTCAGCATGTCGATGTTCACCATTAGGGGTGAGAAATTAACCAGTGGAATGTTGTGTGGAGTACCCAAATATCGATGTGAATATTATATTGTATTTCTTTATTTGTGTTACTTGGTGAGTGTGTCTCGGTGAGGATGGGTGGTTAGTATTTCTTGATATGTGCTGTCAGTTTCTACTTTTTTCTCACAGGGGCATTAGTACACTCCTCCCACTTGTGCATGAGTGACCTTGTAATTTCCAACTAAGTATACTTATATGCTCACCCTATGTATATAAAACTATCATTATGTTTCCATGGAGATTACGTGGATCGTGATGGACCTTACTGGCTCAGATGTTGGAGATGGTTGTTGTGTCGCTGCTTAGTTTTATTTTGGTAGTTACCTTGGAGTTTCCTATGTATGACTAGAAGTTTCATTTAAAAATGAATGTGGGATGCATTTTGGTATCTTTATATATGTCTATCTTCTAGTTATTTTAGGTTGATAAATAGTATCTCCTTATATTGGTTACAATAAATAGGGTAATTCCTATTTTTGTGAGATTTTCGAACCCTTGGTGTTGGTCCCCATCCCGGGGCCTATTGGAGGTGGGACTTGGGGGGTCATTATCCTTCCTTCATCTTGAAGAAACGTCTCATCATATTTTTATCCCTTCCCTCATTATGAAGAAGGCGGGTCGTGACAAAATGGTATCAAAGGTGATGTTCGAGTGGTAGTATGGAGTTTGGAGTTAGGAATATTGAGCATAACATGGGTTGGTAGCAAAACAATGTTAGTGGAACATGGTCCATGACATAGGCCAGGGAATACTGGCTAAGACACGTGATTTTAAGGCACTCCATGGTATGATGCAAGGACTCTGATCTTACTGAATTTCCATGTAAGGCTACACCTACTATGGGGTAGAGACCCTAGGAAATGTAATGCGAGATAATGACTTATGTTCCTGTTTGTTTTGGGAATTTTTGTGAAATTACATTAAATAATGAGTTAAAATGAATCCTAAATAAATTCCATTTTACCTAGGATAAGGAGTTCATTGTTTTCATTTCATATAAGGCTCTCAGACATTTCCCGTGTGTGGTATGAGCAGTGGAGGGTCTGCAGGAAGACATGGTTGAGCAACAGACTGTCAATCCAGTAGAGGAGGATGATCAGTGGTAGAAAGAGCTTGTTTCTTTCTAGTGGTGGACACTGGGAAAGTATGAGGGAAGTGTCACAGACATGTAGAAAAAGTGTTGGCTCAACGAGATGGTGATAACTTTTTGCTTGATCGGGATTCCCACAGGGTACTGGGTTCTTCTAGCATTGATCCAGATTAGGATAGCAGTGCCTTAGTGGTGGATGCTTTAACTTGGGGAGAGGAATGAGATTAATGTTTCATGGGATGACTTGGAGGAGGATTTCTAGGTGGAATTAATTTCTTCCACAATGAAAGATGAGAAGAGGCCGGAGCTACACTCCCTTCATCAGGGAGTTTATCGGTGACAGAATTTGGCATGAAGTTCCTGAATCTACAAAGTCTTTCTCTAGATCTCTTTCTAGATGAGGATTTTTGGGAGAGGCTCTTAGAGGAGGCACTCCTTCCTTCTCTTCGGTATGTGGTTACTCCCTTAACCTTACCAACATACATAGAGGAACATAATAAGGATGAGGTAGTAAAAATGATGCACTCGCAAGGAGTTATTCCATGAGAAGGAAGTCAGCTAAGTTCTTCAAAGGGGAAGTCCATCAGTAGAATGTCTCTGGTGTCAAGGACTTCCAGGTTTTGGCCAACAAGGATCCAACCCCATCAGTTTCAGTTCCAACACTCTGGTACTCATCGTTTTACCATGGGGCTAAGGATGAGGTGTTTTTCATGCAGAATTCGTGGAAACCTCTTGGAAAAATTTCCAAATCAAACTCAGTATGGTGGTGGTGGGAATGCTCAGTGCCCACCTCATCAATAATATGTATCTAGTCCTTTCTAGCAGATCTGACAGGAGGCCCCAGCTCCACTAAGGGTTGGTGGTGTAGGAGGAGGCTGACCTCATGATTCTCCTTAGGGACCTTAACCAGGGCCTAGTCGATGTGGTAGCTGATAGATGAGGGGTTGAGGTGTCAGGTGCGAGCAGTTACATGCCATATAGGAATCAGTTCTAGTGGGGTCTGTGATCATTCGAGGCACGATCAGTTTGTTTAATATTCTTGCTTACACCTAGCTTGATTTTGGAGCTTCACACTTCTTCATTACACCCATTCTAGCACATGCCTTGGGGACAGACATAGAGAGACTTTCAGTGGAAATTTTTTTGAGCACATTAGTCAAAGGTCATAGCATGTTGTTTGATGTTTTTCAGGGATGTAGACTGATGTTGGGGCCTCATCAGTATAGAGGTGATCTATTTCTGCAATAGATGAAATCATATGATTTCATACATGAAATTTACTTGTTGTTTTCTATACATTCTATTATCGAATAATTTCGGATAAGAGTCGTGTTTTAAATGTGAAAGGATAGAATTTAGCTTTCATTGGTGAGTGAAGTTGTCAGGTGGGCAGCCAACATATTGAGACACTTCTTTATTTATTATCCAAGATGTTTTTGAGATCTATTGATACTAATATGGTGGAGTTTCTAGGAGTTTATGTAGAGTTTATGGATGTTTTCCGCGGGTAGGTTGTGACTCTACCTCCTAGACATGACGTTGAGTTTGGGATAAACTTACAACCTGGTGTTAGTCTAATTTTGATTTCTCTTCATATGATGGAAACTTATAAGTTATAAGAGTTATAGATTCAGATTGAAGATGTGATGAGGAAGGTTTCATCTGACCAAGTGTGTCACCGTGTGGTTCTTTGGTCTTGCTTGCGAAGAAGGAAGACAGTGGTCAGAGGCTCTACATAGACTACCAGATACAGAATCAGGTAATGGTAAAGAACTTTTACTCTCCCCTGAGGATAGATGATCATTTCAACTATCTGAGGGAAGTGATTTGGTTTTCCTAGATCGATCTTTAGTCTGGATATCACTTGTTGAGGGTGAAGGAGGGAGACATCACGATGGATAATTTCAAGTGTAGATATGGGAACTTCGAGTTTGTAGTTATGTTGCTCTGTGTTATGAATCCACTAACCATGTTCATGAGGATTATGAAATACTTATTTTATTAGATTTTAGACTAGGTCATCATCATATTCATTGATGCCATCTTGATCAACTCAATGTCATATAATGAGCACATTGAGCATCTCAGTTCTATCTTAGAGATCCTTTAGCACCACCATCTCTATGAAATTCTACCCATGAGCATGTTGTGGACATGGGAGGACTATTTCCTTGGGAATGTGGTGTCTTAGTAGGTTTTAGCAGTGAACCCATTAAAGGATGAGGTAGTTGTTTCTTGTGAAGCAACAACATATGTGGAAGAGATTCATAGTTTTCTTAGTCTGCTATGCTACTATGAGAGATTCATACCTGTTTTCTACCGATTAACAGCTCTGTTGAAAACTCTAACAAGAAAAGGCCGAGATTTTGTGTGGGGATAGTATTTCTATGTAGAATTTATTCTCTCTAAAGGGGAATTTGGTCACTGCTCCAGTGCTCAAGATTCCATAGTGATGGGTTATGTTCGAGGTGTTTTGTAATGCTTCCCATCTAGGCATGGGGTGTGTACTGATGCAACAACAGGGGGGGATCTACTATAGGTCTAGGAATTTATGTCCCCATAAATGTTACTTTTCCACCCATGATCTATAACTATCATTTTTCATGTTAGAACAATATTTTTGGAGATATTACCTCATTGGGGAGCACTTTGTGGTCTTCAAATATCACAAAAGCATGAGGTACATATTTTCCCAGAAAGACCTGAACATGAGGTAGCATAGGTGGATGGAGTTTCTCCTAGATTACCATTTTGAGATCTATTAAAAATTATGTAAGGGAAATGTTGTGGATTACTATTTGAGTAAGAAGTCACAGAAGGAAATGGTTTGGAAATCTGTAGACACTTGGAGGGTGATGGAGGAGTTGGCTACCATGCACTTGGGTGTAATAATGAATGGTAGTATAGGATGCCTATTTCAGAGTACCGTGAAGTATTTTCTGATGTGGCTAGTGGAGGAGTCTCAGTGGGGAGACTCATAGGGGGAGGTGTTTCATGATCACTTTGACTAGGGAGATGCTCTAGAGGGATGGTCAGAGGATGGTTATAATTGGATGTTGTTTAGTGTAAATTTATTTTTTTTAGTGGAAGGGAACAAGGAATTCCTCTGTGAGTTTCATAGATCACCCCTATAGGTACACCCAAGAGTTTACAAGGTATAATAGGGTTTAAGTGAATAGTTCTGGGGTCCCGGGATTCTACAGGAAATGGAAGAGTTTGTGGAAAACTACTTAGTGGGCCAGCATGTGAAGGCTAAGAACCATGTTCTCTGTGGTTTGTTGCATCTCCCAGATGTCCATAAGTGGGAGTGGGATTACATATCGATGTGTTTCTTCACATTATTACCCAAGGATCATGGAGCATGCGATGTAATTTGGGTGGTAGAGGAACAGTTGATGAAATTGGATCACTTATAAGCCATCAAGGAGTCGAGCACAGTGGATGCCTTAACACAGAGATATGTGTTTGAGGTGGTTTGGCTACATGGAGTCCCAAAATACATTGTCTTAGATCTAGATACAAAATTTATGTCTTGAGTGTGTAGGGGATTACAACTTGCCTTTGGCACCCAGTTATTCCTTTACACTGCCGTCCACCCTCAGATAGATTTGAAAATAAAGTGAACCATCCATGCATTGGAGTACATGCTATGAGAATGTGTCTTGGATTTCAGTGGGACTTGGGTGGGGAATTTTCCCTTGGTATATTTTATATACAATAATATCAACAAAACTTCCATTATCATGGCTCCTTTCGATGCCTTGTGTTGAAGATCGCATCGTTCAACCTTATGATAGATGGAAGTTGGGGAGACATCTGTTTTTGGACCAAACGTGGTGCGTAGTACAATAGATAAGTTGTATCTTGTCCGTAAGATGATGAAGGCATCACAAGACCAGTAGAAGTTGTATTCTAATCAAAGAATAAGGAATTTGGTTTTTGAGGATGTGGAAAATATATTTTTGAAGGATTCCCCTCAACGTGGGCAGCAGATGTTCGGTATAAGAAGTAAGCTTTATTGCAGGATCATCAGACCTTTTGAGGTGTTGGGATGAGTTGGTGAGGTGGAATATTAGATGGAATTGACATTGAAGTTGGGGAGGGTCCATGATGTCTTTATTGTCTCCCAGCTTCGCCGGTATCATCACGATGACTCCCATGTCATAGATTGTGGAGAGTTTTATATCGAGGAAGACACAACATTAGTGGTTCCACTAGTGGAGGTCCATGATCGTTGGGAGAAGGTGTTGTGTTGATGGATCATTCCCTTGGTTCACGTGTTGTGCGAGCATAGTTTCATGGTGGAAAGTTCCTAGGAGTGAGAGATGTAGATGTGTGCCTAGTACCTGGAGTTGTTTTGAGTTTTTCTCATGTGTTTAGATTTGTGATGAAATTCTTGAACCTAGTTTTCTATGAGATGAGTAGTTTCCTAGTTATGTGATGTTTGATAAATTCCTAACATATGAGGAGGGGTTCCTAATCCCTAATCAAGATTCATTAAAGAAGATGCGATTAAACCCATGTGGGCGTGTCAGTGATACCCAAAGCAGATAATATCTTAACACAGGGGAAGGAATTCCATAGTTCATATGTTCAGGTTGTGTGACAGTTTTTGCTTGTGTGGGGTATCTAGTGAATGTTTGTGTTTGAAGATGTGGTATAATGTGTTCTTGGATGTAGAGGTTTCACTCTAGTAACACAAGGTGTTTTTATTCTTGAGAGGTATCTTAAAAGGTGGTTTTTCTAACAGCTATTTCTTCTGGGTTTGGTATTAAATTCTTGAGGGAGAAAATAGTTTGTGAGGTATCTGATGTTATGTCTCAGACCTCCATGGTCCATTATTTTCATAAAATTTAGTGGTTGTGGTGTGTTGGGAGGGAATGATATCTTATTACAAGAGTTTTACAAATTTCCAGTTCTTCCCATTGTAGGTTGAGGGAGTCAGTCGGTCAAAAAATCGGTAGGTCGAGGGTGATGGTAGGTCACAACGTTGCTAGATCGAGGGCATCAGTAGGTCGTGGCTTAGGTATGTTGAGGTGTCATTGAATCCAGGTGTTGGTGAGTCAAGGTGTTAGTGAGTAAGGGCATCGGAGAGTCCGGGAATCCTTGAGTCTGGGTGTCGGTGAGTTTTTTTGATGGTGAGTCAGGATGTTGATGAGTCAGGGAATTAGTGAGTTAAGGGTTTGGTGATTCAGGTAATTGGTGAGTTAGGGAATTAGGGTGTCAGGCCTTGATAGGTCGCGTCAATGGCTCAGCGTTATTGGCAGAATGTTGGTATCTCATCATCGGTGATGCAGTGTCAGTGACTCGCTGTCGGTGGATTTCTTTCAATGACTCACCAATCAATAACATGATGTAGGGGGCTAGCTGTCAGTGACTCATCGATCGGTGACTCATTTCTAGTTTTTCTAGTTTCTCCCCTCTTTTGTTTTATTTAACATAAACCATGTTTAAATCCTTGATTGAGCATTTCTAAAGGATTTTCAAATAATATTAATTATATCTTTAATATCCTAACACTAGGGGGACTTTGAGACAATCAAAATGCTTGATCCTTCCGACGATCCATCTTTAATGTCTATTGAACTGTTTCATTATCACTACTACAAATAGGGCTTATAATAGCGCAAAAAACCACCTTTAATAGCGCTAAAAAAGAGCTGCTAATCTCGGAGAATATAAAGGGGGGGGGGGTCCCCATTATCAGCTCTATGTTTAGCGCTGATAAAGGGGGATCTTTATCAGAGCTAAAAAAAGAGCTGATAAAGGTGGGCCTTTATCAGCACTTACATAGCACTGATAAAGGTAGTATTTATCAGCTCTATTTTCAGCACTGATAAATGGATAATATATCAGTGCTGAAAATAGCACTGATAAATACTACCTTTATCAGTGCTATTTTGACCACTGATATATTATCCATTTATGAGTGCTTAATTTGCGCTTATGAAGTCCAAATTGCATGTGAAAACCCAGAACCATCACAACACCTGGACACATAAGATAGCACCGACACACAGTAGAAACAACACCCACACACAAAGCACAGAAGAACAAAAATTCTATATACATATACTTGAAATCATGAATACAAAACTACAAACTTCTATATACATTTCAAACAATGTTTTATTTGGTTACAATTACAATTATCCAACAAACATTAAAAAAACATTGATGTTTCACCCTTTTTTCATCCATTATCTGCTATAAAAAATCATTGTCCTTGGTATTAGTTGTCGAACAAAGCATTCAAACACAGGAAAAATCATTCACCTATATAATAAACCAAATATTATGTTATTAATACAATAATGAAACAAATTATACATTAATATGAAAGAATACATTGATAAAATGTAAATTATTACATGTTACAACCTTTACATGCCCATATTTCCTTAGATAGTACCCCCTCCCTCCCCTGGATGGCACCCCCGCCCCTTCCCCTTGTAGCCCTCCCTTTCCCTGGACAACCCCCTCCCACCTCTTGGGCAGCCCCCTACTAGACACCCCCTCCTTCTTGGATAACCCCCTCCATCCCCTCTCCAAGATATACCCCTAGACATCCCCCTCTCTACCACTAGACTACCCCCTCCTCTTACAGCTTCCTACATGTCAATATTTACTTAGACAACACCCCCCCATCCCCTGGATGACACCCCCTCCCTCCCCTTGAAGCCCTCCCTTTCCCTGGACAGCCCCCTTCCCAGCTCTTGGACAGCCCCCTCCTCTCCTGGATAGCCCCCCTCCCCTACTGGACACCCCCTCCTTCCTGGACAACCCCCTCTCTCCCCTCCACAAGAAATCCCCCTGAGACAGCCCCCTCTCTACCCCTATACATCCCCCTCCCCTCCCATTACGCCCCCCTATATGTCCATATTTCTTTGGACATCACCCCCTGCCTCCCCTGGACAGCACCCCCCTCCCCTTGCAGCCCTCCCTTTCCCTGGAGATCCCCCTTCCTACCTCTTGGATATCCCCCCTCCTATCCTGGACAACCCCCCTCCTCTAATTCACACCCCCTCCTTCATGGACATCCCCCTCCCACCACTCCACCTGCAACCCCCTCCCTCCTCTTGGACAACCCCCCCTCCCTCCCCTTGCAGCACCCTCCCTCTCCCTAGACAACCCCCTCCCACCCTGGATATCCCCTCCCCTCCTGGATAGACTCACCTCCCCTCTTGGACACCCCCACCTACCCTCCCACCTGGACACCCCCTCCCTCCTAGACACCCCCTCCTTCCTAGTTCTTTAGTGTATACCCATTAATAACCTTCTTCAACCATCTATGTTTTCATCATATATTTGATAATGGGATAAATATTAATCATACACCATCATTCAATAATATGAATTATAAAATCATATATATTTTGAAGATATAAAGTTCAACAAATCAAATAAAGACATCAAAAAAATATATTTGATGAATAGGAACGAAATTTCACATAAATCTAATGTGAGAATGGTAAATGATGCATATTTTGGGTCTTTATGACATCAAATAAGATATATTGGGCCTCAAATTGAACTGGAATATAATTCTTGGGCCTTTACATGGGCTTGGAATTGGTTTGGTTGGTTGGAACTTTTGATTCCTCACTACGAACCCACTTCAGGATACTCCATAAGTGATCTACCCATTGTATATTACCAGTATTGAATGGAATTGAATAGATCTCTGTCTGGAAACCCCTCCCTCTTGTACAAACCCCCTCCCTCCCATCCTGGACACCCCACTCATGGACACCCCCCCAATCACACCCCCTCCCTCCCCTCCAGGACACCCTCACACCTAGACACCCCTCCCTCTCAGACACACCCACACCTTGACACCCACCCCCACTCCTGGACACCCCCTCCCTCTTGGACACCCCCACACACATATAAGAGAAACTAAAATTAAAAAAGCGAAAATCCAAGATATTGGTTCCCATTAAGCTTTTAAGATGCTCGTGAGTGGACTGAATTACTATGCATTGTTCGAATTCCACACTATCGACCGGTGCAGTCCAATAAGTTATGCTTTACTAGAAAGAAATCATTTCTAAAACCATTCTTCATAACCTAAGGATATAAAACATAATAAAGGGTGATCATATATTCTCAAGAAGTGTAAAAAATGGAGATATCAATGATCATATATGGATAACATTAGTAGGAATTCACCATCATCCTATTTGTGTACAATCTTCAATCAGGTATGTTGCCCATTCATTTCTAAACACATCTATATCATCTTCTAAATATGAGTTTTTTCGACAGTCATGGTAGTACTGAACAAATATAAATACAAAAATGATTAATAAATATTTTAAATGAAGTCATAATTATTTTCAAAAATACCTCATCAGGGATGCTATTTTCTTGATGAAATATGATGTCTTTTATATATTTACAAACATAATAACCACAATATTTTTTGTTTGTTGTTTTTGGACACTGTAGAAACATCGAAAACAATAAGTAATTTGTTTTGATATGTGTTAGGATAGTGCATTATTATTATATATGCTAGGATACTTTTCCAGTTGTTGATCTTGTAGGTGATCTGATTCTTAGTCCCTGGATTCATTCAAGGCATTAGAAGATATTGATTCACCACCCTATCATAATAGAATCCTCAATAATAGATAACACAAATTATATAACTAGATGTTTAGTTTTAAAATGTAGGATCTAGTGTATTAAAAATTAACAAACACCATCATGTGTGGTCGGTTTGTTGGATATCCATGCATTGAATCCAAAAAATAAATCTTTGGAGTATCCAAATTGACTGCATTTAGCATCCAATGTTTCCTAAAAATACAACAAGGAATAAGTAAAGAATGAAATAAAAATATTGTTGATATGAATAAATTGTAGAGTTTTACACCTGCATCATTGGTATTAAAAAGAGTATGTCATCCATAATTTTGTTTTCAAACAATTTGAGCAAGGATGACATTATTTCAGCCTCTTTATCAGAATCTATTTCTACTTTAGTAGAGGTGGTGTGAGGTCTAACGAGTCCAAATTTTTGTTCATGGGGAAATCCCTTCAATTGTTTTCATATATACACCTGCGAAAAATATAAAATGTACTTAGTCATAATTGTCATAGTATATCAGCTTATGTAAAATCAAATCATTAAAACATACCTCATGCATACCTTTATAACTGAGGCACATATCTAGTCATACTTGAGGATTTCATTTACATTTTCAACACTAATGAAATATGATGTTTCCTCTCTGTACATATTTTTTTCAAAATCAACTGTGTGGGAATTTCCATCTATCAACGTTGTATCCACATGAGCCTGTAATGATATTTACTATGGATATAGAATGGGCGGGGTGAAGGTGCTCTCAGTAGATTGTTTCAATCAGTTGGTTGATCCTTGAGATAGTTTAGAGCTAATATTTCATTTCACTCCCTTCTCATTATTGTTCTGTAATAACATTCATCGGTTCAGAACTTTTTTCATTAAATGTTAAAGGTATAGCTTGACAAATAAATTCGAAATGGATACCTCCTTGTCGAAATGTTTTTTTTATCGGAATTGTGAGAAATGCGATGAATGTTCCAACAACTTGTTCAACTGTATGAATGTTTTCATCATCATTCGGAATAGGTATCTTGGAACTCGACTCATTAGCTACGTTAATTGGCACTCTGAGATGACATGTAGGAAGCTCTCTGTTGTGTAGCATGTTGTTCTACGTATTGAACACTGTAGCTCTCGCTACAAGCCAATAGGTGGGAGTTGATAGGTATAAGTCACAATCATTTTCACCCTATATAATATTAGTACAGGAAAGGTATTAGTGTATATGTGAATAAAATTTCACAGAAACAATTATTAAATCATCGATTACCTCAACTAAGTCAGGGTTTTTAGGGGAATGGCTCACCTTAAAGCTGGTGGGGGTGGGGTGGGATCATCACACATGGGTTGTTGTTGAGTTGTTTCTTATCTTTGTCTCTCCCCCATCAATGTTGCTGTCATATCTCTCTGGTATTGTAATTATTCTTGAAAATAGCTAATTTTTCTTGAATCTTTTCAATTTTTTAATTTTGATCCACCACTTGTTTTTGTTTTTGAAAATATGTTTGGGGTGTCAACCCGAAACCCACACCTCTGACGCGGCCATACTATTCTAGCTGCTTCGAGGCTGCTGAATGTATGTCTACATCTGTTGCAGTTGTTGTTGATTCCTATGACTATGTCAGATAGAAAATATTGAAAAATAAGTAGTCATTGCAATGTAATAGAGATTTAAAGAAAATAAAATTTATATTATGTCATTCTTACACATGTTTCCCACACTTTTTGTGTGTTTTCATCTATCAGTATCCCCTCTTTATTTATACGATCCTCCTTTTATAGTATATGGCATAGGATGGATATAGCTTTCGATTTCGATTCATCAATTTGTATATAAACTGAGAATCATTGTTAGTGTGTTTTTTATGTCCCATACAAGTTTTATGGTAGATTTAAAAGATGTACCAATTTTTTCTCAAGTGAACCATACCCCATCTTTGCTTTATGGTACGGGTATGCAGGTTCTGTTGTGCGTTTTTTATTTTCAGCACATAGTTGTTGTTTCATAAATAAAAATATGTCAATCAAAATGTTGAAGACATGAAATTTCAAACAATGTATTACTCTACACAATGTACCTAAAAAGTCTGCTCCCCACAACAGTTGCTAAATGCATCCCATGCTCCTTGGGATATCAAGTGTGCATAAAGAGAAGGTGGGTGCGGCTTGATTTTCCCTTCAGCATCTTTAAGATGATATTTCGTTAAAATTGTGCAGAAACCTCAATGAATCCTTCCTGAAACTCTTAATACAAATTCTTTATGTGAGGAATCTACTATAAATGCACTCTGCAATGGATGATGAAGAGTAAGTCAATTTTTTGATATTTTATTTAATAAATTAAAAAAATGATATCATAATGTTACCATAATATCATCCCACATTAGTGTCTTCAGCCCGATGACAACATGGTTCTACGGCTTTTCATCAATCGACACGCATTGTCAAGTGACGAATCCAATGTAGCTACTAAATATGGATCTGTTGGGGTTAACATGTTGGCCTCTCTTATTCCATCCCACCACAAATTTGATTCCTTTGGATTTTTCCTTAAGTATTTTGACTAACACTGTCAAACTACGACAATATTGTTTTTTTGCACTTTCAGGGTTTCATTTCCTACCATTTCTTCATAAGTATCATCAATATGTTCCTCTAGAGCACTAGGATCGACACTAGGACTAGCAGCAATAGGTTGATAAACCTGTTGTACCTCATCACTAGGACCAGCAACAACAGGTTGAGAAACCAATTGTTGCTCTGCACTAGGACCGCCAGCAGCTGGTTGAGAAACCTGTTTTTTCTCTACACTAGGACCACCAGCAAATGGTTGAGAGACCTATTGTTGCTCTGCACTGGGACCACCAGCAGCTGGTTGAGAGACCTGTTGTTGCTCTGCACTGGGACCACCAAAAGCTGGTTGAGAGACCTTTTGTGCCTCAGGATTGGGCGCATTAGTAGGTGAAGAATTCATTATCTGAATAAGTGGTTTAACCTTTAATTTATAATAAATAAAAATAGCAACAGACAAATAATAAAATAACGTAACCCAATGTATATTACAATAAAAAAATAACCTGATTATTGTACACTATTTTTTTTCTTTAATGTATGAAGAGATTTGACTCCTCTATCGACTATGTAAATCCCTTAATTGTGGTCTCCTATGACATACAAAACATTGTCTACATTGGGACCGCTGTGAAATGATTTTGAAGACCCTATAAAAGGGTCATCCTCTGTTGAACATTCATCTTCCCCTTCAGTTGTTTCGGTTGATAACAGAAAAAATGACCAATTTTGATTTTCGGGGTCTAGAATATAAAATACTTGTACTTCCTGTGATTCCATTATAAATGGTTCGTATTTCTCCCATTCCTTACTAAAATAAACATTCATGAATGCTAATTCATCTATTTTAACAGCACTCTTGTTTTCCACCCACTTTCATCGATAAATCAGCACTTTGAATTTTGTATAATCCAACTCCCATATTCCCATCTCAACCATGTTCAATATAGCCTTAATTCCATCCTTTGTTTTTCCAGGTTCATTTAGCAACGTGCCAATGACATTATCACATACATTTTTTTCAACATGCATAACATCAAGAAAATGTCTTACATACAGACAATTCTAGTATGGTAATTCAAAAAAAAACTGATCTCTTTTTCCAACCAGTTTTCGAAAGGTTTTTTGAAAACGGTTTACCAAAAGTAGTGTCCAAATATTTTACTTTCTCAAACAATTGATCACCTGTTAGTGGAGATGTTGTTTTACATTCTTCTGAACTTTCGTCGAATGATATCATCCATGATCGGTACATATGTCGTCGGGGTAGAAATCTGTGATGTCCTAGAAACATGGTTTTCGATGAATGTTTCAACCTAATTGACTATGTACCTTGTTCGCAAACGGGACACCCTTGAGTTCCTTTAATTCTATATCCTAAAAAATTTCCATAAGCAGGAAAGTCATTTATCGCCCCGTACAACATGGCTTTCAAAGTGAAATCTTCATTTTTGTATGCATCATACAATGTAACACCTGAATCCCACAATATTTTCAATTCCTTGATCAATGGTGCCAAATAAACATCAATATCATTACCCAGTTTTTTTGGTCCTGATATAATCATAGATAACATGATGTATTTTCGTTTCATGCATTACCATGGGGGTATGTTATAATTTACCAAATAACAGACCTTGTACGGTGACTGCTACTTTGAAAACCAAAAGGATTCACCCCATCTGTAGATAATGCCAGACGAAGGATTCTCGGCTCGTTTCCAAATTCAGGATACTCATGATCAATTATCATCCACTTAGGAGAGTCTGTTGGGTGACGTAGTTTATCATCTTTAATTCTTGTATCTACATGCCATGTCAATTTTTCTACAGTCTCCTCACTTCTATATAGGGACCTTAACCTTTGAATGATTAGAATGTACCATACAAATTTCATAGGAATAGAATCACCTATCTTTTATTGAGAATCACCACACTTTGGGCATTCATTGAGTGATTTGTGGTCCTTGAAAAAATATATATAGTCATTCGGGTAGGTGTGTATTCTTTCAGAGATCATACCAATCAGTCGAAACATTTGTTTGGCATTGTATGTCCGGATTGGGAGTTCATTATCTTTTGGGAGCACGTCATTCATGAGAGAAAGTAGTTCCGTAAAACTTGCGTCACTCCACCTGTTTCCTACTTTTAAATTTTACAGCTTCAGTATGGCTGATAGTGCTGTATATTTAGTGCAACCAGCATACAATGGAGTTTTTGCACAACTATTTAACTTGTTAAACAATTTTGGGCAATCACGAAGTTCATCTTCAACTGTCCTTGTCATTTCCTCAATACGATCTTCATCATCATTCACATCTTTAATCACACCCTCCATATGATCTTCTTCACTGTTCACGCTTGTAATCATATCAGATGATGCATAAAACATAGTTTTATTCGAGCCATTACCTATATTCATTTTTCCCCATGTTCATTCCAACATGTATAACTTCAATCTATTCCATGAAAGATCAGGTGTTCTTCCATCTCCTCTAGACTGATTTGTCTTGAATAACAACAGCGTAAACACAAACAAAGGATTTGAGAAGGGTCACATGCATGATCTTCTGCAAACTTGATAAAATATTTCACGCCATCTTCATACTCGTTTGTCAACCGATTGGCATTCATCCATTCTTTATTCATATTCATCATCTTTATGGGATCGATATTGCACTTGCCTAATGTTATGTTTTAATTAATCAAGTAGAATTATTTGGATTTTATAAAAAGAAATCATGGTACAAATGCCTCTATAATGAAAGAGAGGAACCTACACCCAAACATGTGAAAGTACATGAACTCTATCTATATATGGGGGATTGTGGCCTATCTGTTGTATATCTCCATGGATTACCGAAAAATGATACATGGAGGACTCTTCACTAAACATGGGGGAGTACCATACTCCATATTTTCACCAAACATTTCACTTATCACTTGTCAAATCTCAAGCAGAGTGAAGATAATTATAATATCCAAACCACATCATGTGAAATTTCCAATGAATGAGGAAATCATACTATTGTGATCTACATGAGAAGATATATATAATGGGATACTCATACATGGAATACCATCATCTAAGTGAAAAATAAATAATAATAATGAAAATAACATAGAACACAATTTGTTTAATGGATACAAAATGTGGAGGGTTCTCAGTCAAGGTCTGTTGTATACTACCATTTCGAAACTCATGTGAATTCCATATACATGATGTGTCTAGTAGGGTGAACATCGTGTATGGATAAGATCCCTGATTTAATCTGACATATATCAAAATAATTCCATGTTAGTCTTATAAGGACTGCACGATCCCTTTTAAAATACATGACATATAGTACAACTTGAGCTAAAGGAATGTACTTTAGATACATGTTGAGTCACCTCACTGAGTATGCATCACATTTTTGTGGAATACACGGTGTGTAGTCCTTACATGACCACTAGGGGTGTATAGTATATACACATCATGTTTCTATGGTATCTATACATGGTGTGAGTGATGTAAAACACATATCATATGGTTCTACCATTATTTCATGGCATGCACATGGTTTCATGTTGATGTATATGTCTTGGAGATACATTTTGTGTGACCTAGGTTCACATGACATATAACATTTACAATGAAACTTATTCCATGTTTGAGTTAGAAGATAAGTCATGTGGTGTAAATTTTGGAGATAAATGTTGTGTGGCATTATAATCTATATGAAATCCATATATTGTGAAGAACTACAACATGGAAAACAAATGGCATATCAATCATGCTGACTACTGCAACACTATACAAAAATACAATCTTGCTCACAATCGCAACACCATACAAACCAAACAACCATAATTTTAGATTTTACAAAGCATCCCTTATTCAATTTTATTTGTTAGTTCAGGGGTTATCACAGAAGTTTTATCATCCTGGGGAATTCATTCATAATTCAAGTATACGTAAATTACCAATTTTTATATTAAAATGTTCAACAAGAACCAACCAACAAGCAATTCATTTAGTGCGCAAACAAGGACCACCAACGACCATGATTTTTAGCGGGGCGTTTAGCCCATACATTTCACATTATAACCATTAATATCAAACAGTAATAACATGAGAACAGGAGGAAACCAATGAGTAATAAGAGAAAACTCAATGTGAAGGTATCGTTAAGAACACGGAAGAGGAGAGTTCGTGGCAGAGGAGAGGTGCACAACAGAAGATATTTCCAACTGAAAAGAAAACATAAAATAGGAAAAACCCATGAGAAAATAATAATCTAAAACTGAGTACACCATTTACCACATCCCACAAACCCCAAGAACCCAATAAAACCAAAATTAACCCACAGCATGGTTAAACACACCTTAAGATAATAAGAAATTATAGAACCCACCTCCGATAGAACGAGTTCATCAAACTTTTTAAAATATAAAATATGAACATACAATGGGTAAGCCCTGAAGAATAGGTCCTCCTTACTAGGTTTAATCCCCATGTTTATTCTAGATAGTATATCCCTAATGAGTAAGCCCAGATCAATCCTCTATTATCACACCTTTCACGACACAAACATCCTAATCACATGACTTTAAAATTTATGGTACAATCTTTTCAAACAACCTTTAACTATTTCCCCTAAACTATGTGGACTTTGAATCCTATTTCGATAAGAAATGTAATATTCCATCTTGAGTTCTAAACTTATATTCATATTTCATACCCATCCTCATGAATCCATCTTCCTCATGAGATCATCTACATCCTTCCCTTTCCTAACTTACGAATGTCTAAGATATTAGGTGTTTCTAGTTATATAAATAAACCCATTGCAAATTGCCTGAAAAAGAATCATAACCTGATACAAATATTGTGCTACCATACTCAGTCCCCCTCAACACCAAGAATCACGCTATGTTGTTTTGATTTGTTACAAAAATGATGAAACTAACATGAAATTATTCAATAACTAAATAAATTAGGTTCCCCACAAGTCATGACATTTTTTTTGCATGTCACATACAAAAAAATAGTGAACCCAATTTGAATTATTCAATGAGAATATAATGGTGTTCCTAGGATGTCATGCTATTTTGTTTCAAGTTTCCCACATAATTTTTTTTAATATAACATAAATCCTTTACTTGTTAAAATGATTAATAGAATATACTTATTTGTAATAATTCACTAATCAGTATTCTTTTTTTGGAATTTTTTGTATACAAGTACCCCTTATGAGCTCCATTCAATCGAAAGTGAAGGTATCTTCATCCACTAGATGTTCCCATGCTTCAATTTCTGCCAAATATATGACCCCCATGATCCAAATGAATACATCACCTATTAGGAGACCTCAAAAATAGGTGGATGACATGATGGTAAGGGGGAACTACTAGTCGAGTACCGTCCCTACTCTTAAAGTTTCATATGAGGGTCTTCACGTGTTGAAGCCTCACAACCCACCCCATTATAGGGAAACTATAATGAAGCAAGTGACACCTACCACCAGCATTAATTAATTAAAAATTATATCCCTAGAGAATGATAATCATTATATTCCTTATCTTAAGAAGGTGGATCAAGAGGTCATCCATGACCTCAACTCAGTTCAGGGGTCACCCAGTAGGGCTCCTAACAATCAACACTCTCGCTAACATCATGTGACCACTAACCCTTAGAAGTCTGTTGAGGGCACTAAAATACAGACCCCTTCCCTAATCTCTTAGAACCAATATGCTATGAGGTCTCTCTAAGAATTAAGATATATTGATCATAGGGAGAAGTTTCATATCCCAACTTCCCTATAATAAGTTTTCCATCACAACACATGGTATCTAGTGAGTAGGATCATATCCCTATTCAATCTCAATGAGTCTACCCGTACATGTTGACAAAAATTTGGGAGAACGCACATATTTCCACAACCATGCATAAATTCCACCAGTTTATTATGGAAGTGGATGAGGTGAAAGAGTAGGTATATATCCCCACTCCTACAAACAAACAGGCTCATAATCCTATTGAAATTATATAATCCCATCAATACAACTTGGAAGAAATATAAAAACAAACCCATATCCCCACCCATGTCTTAAATATTTGTCAACATATATTGGAAGCATTAGTAGAAATTGGTAATCAAAATATCTCAAATATCACATAGGGGTAAGCCCATATTCATGCTTCCATAAATGTTGAGCAAGGTAACATCATATCACAATTTCTATATGATACTAGGCCTATATCCGCACACCCCTTCAAGAGGAATGTTTGTATATCCCAACAAAAAACATAGGATTGGATTCATATTCTCACACATGTCTTGAAGGATAACTAGTGTATCCTAATTGAATCTTTGAATTAATCACACATTCCTACTCCCCTCCAACCTAAATAAAGATGAAGATATTACTCAAAAACTACTAAAATGTAGGAACATAATCCATTTTAGTTTGAAGGGATCCATTAGCAATTTTTAGTAAAACATAAGGTACAAGCCCATATTCATATCCCTTGCTATGAATCCCATCAGTTAGCTCTATCAATGGCGTGTGATTCATCCAAGAACTCTCTCCTTAGGTAGGGTCACCAATATTCCCCAAGGATAGAACATAAAGCAAGGCCTCTATAAAGTAATATAACAACCCAAGAGAAGGAAAATACTCCTACACTGACCATCGACGGTGGAGGTAGTGGTGGTCGCAACATAGGAGGAAAACCCAGCGGCAGCAGAGGAGGAGGAGGAGGGTGAGGATGAGGATGAGGAGGTGGAGGAGTAGGAGGATGAGGATAAGTATGATGATGAGGAGGAGGAGGAGAGGTCACCGTGGAAGAGGGGCTTGGTTTAGATTCCAGAAATCATGACCACATCGAGAGAGGAGGGCCTTTTAGGGTTAATAAATAAAAACTGGTGGAACCTTTATCAGCTCTCGATGAAAGCACCGATAAAGGTATGTTTTATCAGCGCTAAAATAAAAGTGTTGATAAAACATACATTTATCAGTGCTTTTTTATTGCGGATAAAGAGCAATAATGTGTATATTTTTATTTTAGAGCTGATAAAACATACCTTTATCTGCTCTTTCAATGAGCGCTGATAAAGGATATGATGGTTTTTATTTAATAATTTATTTATATTCATATATATTTACTTAAAATTTCATATAAGATAAATATATATCTAATTATTAATAATTATAACAATAAAGAGTATATTTTTATAAATATTGTTATATGATTATTAATCTATACAAAAAACATTAATTTTTTGTCATAAATATTATAATTTTATTTAAATTAAGAATGAAAACCTTTATCAGTGCTAAAATAAGTGCTGATAAATGTTACCTTTTATCAGCACTAAAAAATTCAGTAATAAAGGGTATAGCTTTATCAGCGCTTATTTTAGCGGTGACAAAGGTTAGATTTATCAACGCTTTTAAGTAGCGCTGATAACGGCATATCCCTTTATCATCGCTTTCTATTTAGCGCTGATAAAGGGCAGTGCTTCCCTTGCCCTATTTTGTGGTAGTGTATTTTGATATAGGATATGGAATTTTCCAAATATGAGGACATCCCTTCTCTTCTCAAATGTTTCACAATGATATTTTCTTCCCCAGATGAAAGATTTGTCTATGCTATAGCCCCCCTCCCATCTTTGCTTTTCCTTGGAATCTTCTACTCTGAAGACCAATCTGTTTTGGTTCAATGAGTTTTTAGGCCACCTTTTGTTCTATGTAGGGATCCCACTATCTCTCTTTAATTATGTATCATGCGGGGTGGGCATAGTAAAGTTATTTCATGAAAAACTATTGAATCCATCTCTTAACAAAGATAAATTCTAGTTATGAAATACAGACTTGATAACAGGTTGGGAGTGGATTGACATTGATCACCTATTTTATTTTTTATCTTTGTTGATTATGTGAACTTTTTTGGCCTTGTGGCTTCTGAAAACTGTGGTCATTCATGGTCTTTTCTTGCACTTGGGTGATGATTTATAACTATTGTTGTTTCCTTGTGAATAATTGCTATAAATATCATTCTGATTAATCATCTAAACATGGTTAAATAAATGGATTACTCAGGATGAAAACCTTCATTTGATCACCCTACTAATCATGTGTAATTTAAAAAAATGGATTGGATAGATCTGAATAAACACTGCTTCATATGTGTGGTTGGGTGCTGTGTTTTTTTTGGTTTTGTGCCTTGTGTGGGGTTTGTTAGTGTGGTGATATAAATGGGGGAGTGACTACGTGTGTGGGGAGGTACAAGCAGTGTGGTGGTATCTCAAGTAGATATTTTCAAGACCCATCCCTTGGGGTCCATGCCGTGACCACCCCAAGCCTGCCTTCCATAAGCCATGGGCTAGTGACTAGCACCGAAAGGTGTATTCCCTAAAACCGGGAAGGCATTGCCTTTATAACCTGTAAAAACACGCAACCAAGCACACATCGAGATACTAACATAAGTAAACTGAACAGTAAAAAGTGTGGGTATAGTAAGAAAAAGGGGCCAGAATACAAGCCCAACTTGAATGTACAAGAAAACTAAAAAAGTACAAGTAAACTAAAATAACTCCCGTGAACACCCACCAAGGATCCTACCTGAAGGGTATATACAACTCTCGAACAACCATCTATGTGGTATGTATCATCTAATTTCCACCTCTGAGCTACCTCTAGTCCTCGTACTCTCGTCCTTATTTAGCGTTGTCTATCATCTACACCAAACACAACAAGGGGCAGGTGTAGCCCGTGCAGGGGTGAGTATAATGATACTCTGCAGGGATCCAGAGACCCTCAAAGGTCTCACGAAATCCAAAAAAGAAAAAACACAAAGCATGTAAACATTTTGCAACCCTACTTAGGAATATTCCCATACATATACCCAAGTTATCAAGTATACCTGTCTCATTCAGGAGGAAACACAAGGTCTAACTCAAAATCCCAAAGCTCAACTGTTCTACAATTGAATGAATACCACGAAGGTAACAACAAAAAGGTGATTACCACAAAGGTAAAACCACATAAAATAATACCAAAAAAGTTTCACCATGAAGGAAATTATCAGATAGGTACGCCACACAGAAGAATACCACAAATCTATCACCACAAAGGTAAGTACCACACAGGTACGCCACACAGAAGAATACCACCAAGGTATCACCATGAAGGAAAAAACCACACATGTACGACCCAAAGAAGAATACCACAAAGGTATCACCATAAAGGAATGTTCCACATAGGTAGGCCACACAGAAGCATACCACAAAGGTATCACCACAAAGGTAAGTACCACGCAGGTACGCCACACAGAAGAATACCACCAAGGTTTCACCATGAAGGAACGTACCACACAGGTACGCCACATAGAAGAATACCGCAAACAGATCACCACAAATGTAAGGACTCAACTCACCCCAGGTATAACTTATGCATGGTAGTAAAGATTATTATATGTAACTACTAAATCATCTTACTCTGTTAAGAGGCAGACCCACATAAGATCCTAAATCATGAGACCCACGTAGGATCCTAGAGTAATCCCACGTGGATTTGTAGAGCGGATCCAAGTGAGACTCTCGAACACAAACCCATATAGGATCCTGAAGAATAGACCCACATAGGATCCTAAAGCACAGACCCACACAGGTTCCCAAAGCACAGACCCATGTAGGATCTCAAAGCACCGAGCCACATAGGATCATTTTCTCATGTTATAGCCAGCTACCAGGTTCCCACACTAAGCTTGCATGATTCAAGGAGAATCCACTCCTCAATCTAGAGGTCTAATACTGCAACTACCATGAAGCCCCATGAAGAAGTATCCCAAAGGACCGCCATGTAAAAGGGGTCTCAATGCAACAAACGATGTGTCAATTGGACACTCGGTCTCTATGTTATTAGCCTTTTAGTCCAAAGGGCCCAATTTGATTCATGTTCGATCGAACCCGGTTGTACCCCAACATTATTGAAAACCCATGTGGGGTATACCAAAAGGAATATCTCGATTCAAGGTTTCCGGTTCCGTAGACGGTTCATCATTTCGACACCATATGAGGGAGATATTTCGAATACAAGATCCCATAATAATAATAATATTATTATTGCATGTTTCGTGAACCCAAGACATGAACCAGAATATAATATTCAATATTAGACATAAATTGATCATCTTAATGATAGGGTCACATCGCCACAAATGGTAATTTAATCGGACATGACATGCAAGAGTTATGGAGGGTTAAAGATTTAATAATAATAATATATTATTATTATTTGAGCGCTTTAGGTAAACGATCAAAAAACCCAAAAAAGACATCTAATATTGGACTCATAATTTCCGTCTTGAAGTCAGGGTCATACTTCCGTTGACAGTTCATGAAACTGAGGTCGCATGGGTATTGTACAGATGAATTATGGGTTTTCTACAAAAAATAATAATATTATTATTTATATTATTATTATTTTAAACTTTTTTCCCTTATAACCCATCTCAATTGAGATTTCACGCACAAGGGTTGGGCCTCTCCCTTATTCCAACAATTTACTCTTTAATTTATTTAGATTTTTAATTCATTTCTTTTGAACTATTCCTCTCTCTAATTAACTCTTCTTTCCCCACAATTGTCACACACTATTCCAGAAAGCAATCAATCCCACGACTTGTCCTACAACTCTAACCGCGTGCTTCCTCCGCACTTTTAGAACCGCTGTCACACTGCCAATCTCGCCTGAAGCTACGCCCCATAGACACACTATAATTACACCTCCAAATTTCCCCTTCCACGGCCCGCTTCATCTTCATTCTAAACCAAAAAAATAAAATGATTTCATATTCGAAATCCTCAGGTCGAGGGCTCCGCGTCCATATGTCGCGCTCAACAAAATATTGTGTTTCCAACGCCAATAAATATTTGGCCGCCTCCTTCCGTGAGCCATTGCAGTTTCATTCTAAGCCCAAGAAATTTGAATGATTGAATATTTTCATTCCTTACATCGACGGCTTCATATCCATATATCACACTCATCAAAACTCAGTGTTTCCAATGCCAATAAATATTAGGTGTTGAAGAACGCACAAAGGACGTGCAAAGAATAAAAATAGAGAGGAGTTTGGTTTATGTGTGGGATGATTGACATGTTCACTTGGCCATCATCATCATGAATTTAGGATATGAATAATCAATAAATCAAATTCAAATATATATAATAAACCCTACCTCGATTGTTCATTGGTGGTGGCGCGAGGATGAAGACGAAGTCGATGAGATGGCGACGTCGGTGTTCATTCCCCCCCCCCCCAAGATGTTTCTGATCTGGTCTCAAGCGTTGTCTTCGTTATCTTGTTCTGGAGGATGCCCTTTGTTTTATAGTGTTCTTTGTTAGAGAAGATGATCATCCAAAAGCTCTCCTCAATTCTCCCATTGCCAATGCTTTCCCCAAACTCAAGAAAAAGAGGAGCCAACTTATTAAATTAATTTTATTAATTTAACAAGTTATGTTGGCTCATTATGTAAATTGAGGTTGGCACATTAACTAGGTGAATACCAAGGGTTTCCCCCACATTAATTGGCAGTTCGGGTGGTTCCCACCACCAAGCATTCAAAATGGTTCTTTCAAATAAAATAAATAAAATGAAATTTATTTTATTTTCATTATTCTCATAAGAAAATCTGAAAAATTAACTTCCACCCTTGACCCACTGAGGTCAAGGTGAAGGTCTCCATAAGGGAATACCAGCATTGTGAGTTTAACGGTGTCCATAGATTTCAATTCTGAGTACTGGTTCAAAAGTTACAAAATGCCGCTCACACGTTTACTGAACATACTCGAAAATAAGTTCGAAAAATTATTAACAGTCACCCTCGACCTGCACTGATCGAGATTAGGCTCTGCCCAAGTGAATCACGCCCCAAAGAACCCAATGTTACTATCAGATATCCAATCCATGTTACCATTTAAAAGTTATGGATTTAACAATAAAATAATTGTTACATAATTATTTTATTTACAGCCAAAAACTAACTTTCACTAGTGGCCCACGTCGTCCAATGTTAGTATCTTCCTAAATAAAACATGCCCTCAAGAGTTAAGCGATGGTCATAGATTTTCAATCCGAGCTATCGTTTTTGAGTTATAAGCATTTGAAAAATAAAATAATTTATTAAATTATTTTATTTACTATTATGCCTTTTTGGGTTTTCTCACAGGGGTATGTGGCGACTAAAATTTAGATTCACCTAGGGTTAACCTGACATCCTGAATACAACAGTTCCCTCATATTTCTGATCTGAGTTACCATTAAAGATTTTTTATACTTTTTTAGGAAAACAGCTTATGCGCGCCAATTAAAACTCAACAAAACTTTGACGGATCATTCTGGGGACTCCAGGACATGGAATCGCGCGCCGTTAGATTTAACGATCTCAAAATAATTCCATATAATATAAAAATATATATAGAGTTTTCAAGACATTACGTTCTCCCCACCTTATGGCGTTACATCATCGAAAGCCACAACAAAGGAAAAACAACCAAAAGAGGGTACTGAGCATGAATCTGAGCCTCCCTCTCCCATGTGCTCTCTGGGAGGTTCTTGTGCTTCCAACGTACATGCAACAAAAGTATCGATCGCCCACAGAGGACTTTCTCCTATTGATCCTCAATCTCCAATGGAACCTCCATAATCAATACCCCCTCTTCTAAGTCATGCTTGATGTGTTCGATGGTGTGAGATGGTTGGTGCACGTATCCCCTCAGCTGGGATATGTGGAAGATGACGCAAACCATCTCTAATTAGAGTGGAAGATCCAAGTGGTATGGAACCTCGCATACCCTCCGAAGGATCAGAAAAAGGACCAATATACCTTGGTGATAACTTGCCCCCTCAGCCAAATCTCCGCAAACCTTGTTGAAGTGATACTGATAGGAAGACATGATCTCCCTCCTCCTATCGAAATAAGAATTCTTCCAAATCTTAGTAGTTTTCATTTTCTAACAAGTGTGCCATCGTGATACGAAATCCTTCACTACTTTCATCATACCTAGCCACCGGTACTGATGCTGAAGGTCCTCATACTTTTTCACCACACCAGGATGTACTGCCAGAGGGGACGTATATAACTCCCTCAACACCTCCTTCTGTAGCGCTACTGGTACCATGGTATGTCCTCTGAAGAGGAAGACGTGCTCCGTGCCTTTAGAAAATCCATCAGGTGCCTGCCCTAAGGATATATGAGCACGTCGAGCCTCATAGTCAGCATCCCCCTGCTGCGCTTCCCTAACTCGCTAAAGAAGTGTGGGAGTGACTATAAAAGACTGAACAAAAGCTACTCCATCTTGATCCACAAAGGATATCTGCAAAGTTTCTAGCTGCTCTATCACCTCACTCAACAGATATAGGACTGACCACCTACTGAATGTGTCTGCTCCCATGTTCCCCTTCCCGAGAGTATATACATTCTCAAAGTCATTGTCCTGGAGGAACTCTAGCCACACCTGTTGGGAACTGAAAAATTAAAACTTCTGCTACCATGAGGGTGAGGCTGGCAGACTCATGAGTGATCAATCACACCCTCCTATTCAGATTTTATCCTCTGTTTCCTAGGATTCCTTTTTCACTGAATAAGGGAAACCTCATCCCAATGTTATAGATAAAACATAACCTTTTTGCCTAATACGGTCAATCTATGTATGAATTTTGGATGTCCAATCATACCCAAACTAATTTCGTAAGGCCTCGACACTACCACCAAGAGGTCCCAGCTGAAACTCTTTCCTCAATGGTCAGATCACACCTTTGGCGTAAATGTGATTATCAAGTCTCCTCCCAAAGGTATCTCTAGATGTGAGTGTCAAGTCTACTCTTTAACTGGAAACTCTAGATCTTGGACATGATTCTTGGAAGGAATAATGATTGGTACCTATTTCTATTGATACAGGATCTAGTAGTAGACACAGACAGTACCTTGAATCATTCCTAGAGACTTTGAATCGCACTCCTTGACCGCATGTAGCTACTCTCTTCCCCTGTCCTCCAACTCCCTGAGCCTGGGAGGGACCACAATGGGGGTGGTTGTAACTTGTTGAAATACACACCACCTCATTCTGCTCCCCTAGCTCTGCTTCCACATCTGCAGCCCTGCAGATTCATCTATCCCTAAAACTTCTTTTTCTCGAAATATTTTTACACGCCCAAGTCTCTAGGATTAGCACCAGTTTCCAGCTTTCCCACTACTAACATTCACTCGATGCATCTGTCCAGCCAAAGAATATTTAGCCAAAAAGGTTCTCTCTAGCACCCTAATATAAGTAAAAATGCATAGAAGAATAGTCCTAGATTGGATGTCCCTAAAGACACCTTAGTCAAAGGTCCAAGATCTGAATCACTGATCGTATCATATTTATCGAGTACCAGGATTGATTGGTACGCCTCTATTAATACTCAGCTAACGACATGTCATCCGGCTGAAGCTACAGAAGCTCTAGATAACTCTCAACCACCTCCTCAAGCAAGTTCTCAGCTTTCTATGAGTCGGGCTCACCTCAGAACCGGAGTGGTATCTGATGATGAATCACGTGTAAGGCACTACTCCCATATGTTTCCTTTACTAGTACTGCTGGTTATAACTTCTGAAAAATGTGTAGTGATATAGCTCACAGAATACTCAAAGGTACTATCTTGGGTAATGGTCCATGTACTGACGCCTCATCACAATGCGGATCATCCTCATGGCCACTCACTAAAAAAATTCTAGTAGCTAATATCATCATCTGTTCAACTGGTGTCTCAAATAGGATGAAAACTTTAGCAACCGCCTCCAGCTAGCCCTCTGCTACGTGGGAATCGGTCTCACATCGAAACCTCAGAGGCCTCTACCTCTGAAACTCGTGAAATGAACTCAGTTAGCATGTACCATCTATTAGTGTGGCTGGTGGTAACTTTTTTCCAACAGGTGGTGGTGTTGCTGGTACACCACCCGAAGGTGCCAACATAGTAAGAGGGCCCTGAACTAGATTATTGTCACTTAGTGGGCTGTCATCGTGTACTATCTCGGGAATCTTAGCTGGCTTTCCACGCAGTGACATCCTGATAAGGAACAGGTGCACCACAGTCATTAAGTTATACCTGGTGAGAAGACTCAAAGAAAACACAAGAATGCTTTTCAAAACACACACACAATTATTGTTTTCATGCACTGAGTCAGAAATCAGAAGTTAGGGTCCTGGTGTATATATACGTCATCCTCCACACCAACACTGGATTCACTAAACTGATAACCACACTCACTACACTTAACACTATCTCTATTAAAAATATTAGAGTCTTATGTTATCCGGTAGAACCGAATCCCCTGATACTAATTTGTCACGACCTATCCCCTGGGACTCGTGTTGTGACCACCCCAAGCCCACCTTCCATAGGCCAGGGGATGGCGACTAGCACCAAAAGGTGTATTCCCTAAAACTGGGAAGGCATTGCCTTTATAACCTGCAAGCACGTGGAACCAAGCACACAACGAGATATGAACTCCTGTAAACTTCATAGTTAAAAGATTGTGTACAGTAAGAAAAAGGGGAAAGAATACAACCCCAACTAGAAAGAACAAGAAAACTGAAAAGTACAAGTAAACTGAAACAGCTTTAGTGAACACCCGCCAAGGATCCTACATGGATGGTAGGTACAACTCTCAAAAGGTTGTCTCTATCATAAACCTCATCTAATGTCCACCACTAAACTACCACCAGTCCTTGTACTCTCGTCCTCAATTAGTGATGTTTGTCATTTGCACCAAACACAACAAGTGTGGGCGTAGCACGTGGAGGGGTGAGTATAACGATACTCAGTAGGGACCTTTAGACCCTTAAATGTCTCACAAAATCTGAAATGGATAAACCACAAAGCATGTAAACATCTGACATCCCTACTTAGGTATATGCCTATACATTTACCCAAATTATTAAGTATACCCATCTCATTCTTGGAGGAAACACAAGGTCCAACTCAAAATCCCAAAGCTCAAATATTCCACAAAGGAAGGAATACCACGACGGTAACACCACAATGGTGAGTAACTCAAAGGTAACACCACACAAAAGAATACCACAAAGGTATCACCATGAAGGTAAGTACCACACAGGTACATCACATAGAAGAATACCACCAAGGTATCCCCATGAAGGAAAGTACCACATATGTATGCCACACAGAAGAATACCACAAATGTTTCACCATGAAGGAAAGTACCACACAGATATGCCACACATAAGAATACCAAAAAGGTATCAACATAAAGTTATGTACCACATAGGTACACCACACTGAAGAATACCACCAAGGTATCACCATGAAAGAATGTACCATATAGGTACGCCAAACAGAAGAATACATAGGATCCTTTTCTCATGTTACAACCAGCTACAAGGTTCCCGCACTAAGCTTGCTTGATTTTGGGAGGATCCTCTCCTCAAGGAAAAGGTCAAATACTCCAACATCCATGAAGTACCATGAAGAAGTATCCCAAAGGGCCGTCACATAAAAGGGGTCATAGCGCAATAGACGGTGGGTTAATCAGATGCTTGGTCTGTAAGTTATTAGCCTTTTAGTCCGAAGGGCCCAGTTGGAATCGTGTTTGATCCATTCTAACCATATGTCAACTTAATCGAAGACCCATGTGGGGTATATCAAAAGGACCATCTTGATCCAAGGATTCTGGTGCCACAGAAGGTTCGTCATTTCGACACCGTATGAGAGAGATATGTCGAATACAAAATCCCGTAATATTTATGATATTATTATTGGCTGTTTCATGAACCCAAACCACGAACTAGAAATTAATATTCAACATTAGACCTAAATCGACCATCTTAATGACCGTATCACAATTCCATATACGGTAAGTCAATCGGACATCACATGATGGAGTTATGGAGGGTCGAAGATTTCATAATAATAATAGTTTTTTTTATTTCAACATTTTGGGTACCTGGTCCAAAAATGCGAAAAAAGACATCAAATATTGGACTCATAATTTCTACCTTGAAGTCAAGGGTGTACTGCCACTAATGGTTTGTGAAACTGAGGTCACACAGATTAGTTACGGACGAATTATGGGTTTTCAACCAAAAATAATAATAACATTATTTATATTATTATTATTTTATTCTTTTATTCCTTATAATCCATCTCAATTGAGATTTCACGCACAAGGTTTGTTCCTCCCCCATATTCCAATAATTTCCTCTTTAATTTATTTAGATTTTAAATTCATTTCTTTTTAACTATTCCTCTCTCCAATTAACTTTTATTTCCCCACAATTATCTCTCACTGTTCCAGCAATAAATCAATCCCGTGACTTCTCCTGCAACTCTAACCATAGGCTTCCTCCATATGTCTAGAACCGTCGTTGAACTGCCTATCTCGCCCGGAGCTACACCACAAAGACACACCAGAATTGCACCTCCCCATTGACCCTTCCACAGCCCACAGAATCTTTATTCTAAACGCGAAAAATAAAATGATCTCATATTCGCGATCCTCAGGTCGAGGGCTCTGCGTCCATATGTCGCGCTCAACAGAATATTGTGTTTCCAGCGCCAATAAATATTTGGCTTCCTCCTTCCACGAGCTATTGTCACTTCGTTCCAAGCCCAAAAATTAAACAATCTCATATATATGATCCTTGTGTCGAGGGCTTTGCGTCCATATATCGCCCTCAGCAAAACTCCGTGTTTCCAGCAACAATAAATATTAGGTGTCGAAGAATTCATGAGGAACGCGTGAATAATAAAAGGAAAGAGGAGCATGGTTTATGTACGGGATGATGGCCATGTTCATTTGGACATCGTTATCATGAATTTAGGATATAATGAATTAATAAAACAAATTCAAACATATATAAAAACCCCTACCTAGATGGTCCGTTGGAGGTGGTGTGAGGAAGAAGACAAAGTAGATGAGATGGTGATGTCGGCGTTCATTGCTCCTGCAAGGTGTTTCCGATCCAGGCACATGCGTCGTCCCAATTCTCCAATTCTGGAGGATACTATTCATTGGAAAAGTTGATCCTCCAAATTCTCTCCCCAATTCTCCCTTTTTCAATGCTTTCCACAAACACAAGAAAAGGAGGAGCCAACTTAATAAATTAAGTTTTTTAATTCAACAAGTTATGTTTGCTCATTAAGTAAAATGAGGTTGGAACATTAACTAGGGGAATTCCATGGGTTTACCCTACATTAATTGGGAGTTCAGGTGGTCCCCACCACCAAGCATTCCCAATGGAGGTTTCAAATTAAATAAATAAAAAGTTATTTTTTTATTTTTTTCTTCTCCCACTAAAATCCAAAAAACTCACTTCCACCCTTGACCCACTACCATCAAGGTGAAGGTCTCCTTTCACGAATATTGGCACTACGAGTTCAACGGTGTCCTCATATTTCAATTCTGAGTACCGGTTCAAAAGTTACAAAATGCCACTCACGCGTTTACTGAACGTACCCGAAAACATGTTCAGAAAATTATTAACAGTCACCCTCAACCCATGCCGGTCGAGGTTAGGCTTTGCCCAAGTCAAACACACCCCAAAAAACAAAATGGTAATCTCCAATTTCAAATCCGAGTAACCATTTAATAGTTAGGGATTTTACAATAAAATAATTGTCACTTAATTATTTTATTTACAGCCAAAATTTAACATTCATTAGTGGAATGTGCCAGCCAAAGTTAGTATCTGCAAAAATAAAGCATGCCCTCACAAGTTCAGTTGTGGTCTCCGATTTTCAATCTGAGATACCTTTTGTGAGTTATAAGAATATGAAAAATAAAATAATTTATATAATTGTTTTATTTAGGGTTATTCCATTTGGGGGTTTTTTCACAGGAGGCCCACACCGACTAAAGTTAATTTGCGCCTAGGGTAAACCCACCATCCTAAATGCAATGGTGACCTCCGATTGTTTACCTGAGTTACCATTTTAGAGTTATTTTACTTTTTTAAGAAAACTTCTTACGTGCACCAATTAAAACTCAACCAAACTTCGACGGATCATTCCGGGCACTCTGGGACTTGGAATTGTGCACCGTCAGATTTAGACATCTCAAAATAATTCTATATAAATAAAAAAATTATACGGAATTTTCGGGACATTACAGAGATATTTATTGATTTTTGAATGGAAGGACATGTTATGCAGAAGGACTGCATCTAGGTAATGGTTGGGAAGGGTGGTTTCAGCACTAGGTTGTGTCATGATTTCATGTTTATCTATGTGTTGGGTGTGGTGTTTTTGTGTAGTGGGGCTACCTAGTTTAGTTGTGAGAGGATGATTGAGTAGGATAACTTTGAAGAATGATAGTTGGAAGTGGTTGAATGGGTGTTCTCAAAAGGGGTGTGCAGTGGAACTACAAGATGGCTGTTTTATATTTATTTTTATAAATTAGTGTTAAAATGGATTCCTTTAGCTTGGACCCTCTTACCTTGTTGGGATTTGGTAGTGGTTGGTGTGGTTTTTTCACCTTATGACATTTTTAGTGTTTTATAGTTTCCCTAGTAGTGATTGGAATATATAAATAAAAGTATTTATAATGCAGAATGAAAACTGGTAAAATGAAATGGTCGGGTTGATTTTTTTATTGAGGATGTTTTGTGGATTTTCATATTGGGTTCCCAGCAAGAACATTTTTTATGTGTGTGTTGGTTGTTAGTTTGGAAACCCATAGGTTATGCTGAATGTTTGTTTACCTATATGTATAAACTTTGAGCTCCTTATGATTTATATAAGAACCCCACCTATGTTGAGAACTGTGTGCCAAACATGCCTATTTTTATGGTGGAGGGTGGCTTTCCCAACATCTTAGTTGGAGGATGGACGGCTGGTTACATACCTTACCCTTCTCCCTCTTCTAATAATTTATCAACCATATGTTTTTGCGTAGGCTATAATGGCATGAGGTTTATTACCAGAATTATGGTATTGGCTATGTATGAGTTTGTTTGTTTCCCAAGTGTCTTTGGGATGAGGTCTAGGTGTTTCTGGGAAGGTTGGGGTATGTGTGTGGCCTATGTGTCTACAGGAAGTAATGTGGTGTTGATTATGGCCCACGTGTGTACAGGTAGGTTGTGAAAATGGTTTTTGTGGAAGATCTTAGTAGTATAAGGACGTTCGTCCTTAGGGATGAGGATTTAACAAGTGGGAAGTGGTGTGGGGTACCCAAAAATCGATGTTCTTATTATATTACATTACAAGGTTTTCATTACAAGGTGAGTGTTCCTGGGTGAGGTTGGGGTTCATAGTATTCATTGATAGGTGATGTTGGTTTCTGCTTTTTTCTCGCAGGGGAATTAGTATGCTCCTCCCACTTGTGCATGGGTGACTTTAAATTTTTCTACTGAGTATACCTGTATCCTCACCTTACATATATAAAACAATTTTCAGGTTTCAACTAAGATTATATGGACTGTGCCAAAACATACGAGCTTGGATGTTGGGGATGGTTTCTAGGCCGCTACTTGGTTTTATTTTGGCACTTAACTTGGATTTTTCATTGTATTACTAGTATATTTATTTAAACATGATGGTGGGATGGATTTTGGTTTCTTTATGTATGTTTGTCTTGGAGTTGTTTGATATGGATACATCTTATTTATCGATGTTGGTTTCTGTAAATCGGGTAATGCCTACCATTTTTGTGAAATCTACATACACTTGGTGATGGTCAACAACTCAGGGCCCATTGGAGGCAGGACATAGGGGTCATTATCTCTCCTTCATATTGAGGAAGGAAGGTCTCGACATCTTGTTATCCCTTCCTCATCATGAAGAAGGCGGGTTGTGACAATGATAAATGATTCTTCATTAAAATAATCTAAATTAGAAAAAAATGGTATCTTTATAAATGAATGAAAATATAACCAATTTGAATTAAAATAACTAATTTCAAATAAGCTTCTTGAATTTGAAAGGAGGATTGGAAGGCGAGGATCCCTTACAAAATTTTAGCAAAGTAACAACTTAGGAAAGGGTACAAATGAGGGGGGGGGGTAAATGATACCCAATTCAAATAAAATGAATGTTACAGTAAGTTAATTGTTATAAATAAATTACAATATAACCAATTTAAATTAAAATAACTAATTTCAAAGAGGTACATTATATTTGAATTGAGGATAGGAAGGTGAGGATACCTTACTTGAGTGTGTGGCTCCAAATGCTTGGGAGGGGTTTATTGAGAGCTTGGGAGAATCTTGGTAGTACTATATATAGTGTTTGGAAGATTATGGACATTCTAAAATTAGTTTTATTGAATACAAATGGGATCATGGGTGGGTTTATATTCCAAAAAATAGGAAATTCTTTAATTATTTAGGTTTTGGACTCCACAAAAAAAATATTCAAAACCAAAAACCATACCTTGTTTCATTCTCATGGTTTCTATAAAATGATAGTGGTTTTTTATTTTATAAGTCCAAGGGATTATCTTATTAGAATAATAAACATATTTATATGGAGGTGAGTCATACTCTTAAAGAAATAATATTAAAACCATAAAATATATTATATGTTTTGGAGGATTCATTTTGACATTTATAAAATTAATCAAATAATAAAATAATCATATTATTTTAAAGGGAATACATATATTCTTTCATAGATACCTTTTATTCTATTTATTAAATCACTTTTGATTCATTATGTTGCCATAATGTACATTTTATATTTATGTGGTATTTAATTTTTACCAGAAAATTTTACTTTCATAGAAAAATATAAAAAAAATATAGTTGGATAATTTAGTAGATATGATTATAGAGATAATATTAATTTTATCTAAATAATTTTATTAATATTTTTTAATTTCACTTTTAAATTAAATTCCACATTTATTGAGAAATGATGTGTTTTGAGAATAACAGTTTTCGAACACCTATAAAATTTATATTTTACTTCCTAACAAATATATGATAATTTATATTTAATAAAAATAATAATATTAAAATTTAATTTAGTTTGTAAAATAAATTAATTCATCAAATGAAATGGCTTAATTGAAATTGCATATTATTTAAAAATATAATTTGTATTTTATCATATAATTTTTTTATCAAACTTTTGTTGAAATCAATTACCAAGTAAAAAAACTAAGGGATAAATATAATGAAAATTTTGATGAAATTTATATAAAAATATTTATACCCTTATATTTACTTTGTATCTAGTCTTTGATAAATTATTTTCACCCATAATTGACATATTTTCCTTTTACCATGGTCATTAATAGTTACTAAAATTATTATTAATTTTGTTAAAAACATAAGTTGAAATTATTATAAAATATTAATTAATATTATTACAAATATGGAAACCATATTATGATATTAAATTCACATATATGAAATAATCTAATTTAATAGTAAACCCGAAAGCACAGTGGAAAGGTGTTTTCTGAAAAAAAAAATCTATTTTCAAAGAAAAGATGATTTCTATTTAACTATATAACAAGTAATATTAATTATATGGATTAAAATTTAAAAATATATATATGTAATCTAAATATTTAATATAAATCATTTCGTATCAGGGGTTATTTTAATTAATTATAATTGAGAGACATTTCTGATTTTAAAGTTGTTTTAAAATCAAATACACTTATACTAAAATCAAGTATAAAGATGATTTAAAATGTAATTAATTGAATATAGTTAGATAATTATTATTTTACCTTTAAATAAAATTAATAGGATAATTATACTTATATGGTAATTAATTGATCTATATAAAAGATAAATTTACATAAAAACTATATTTTTCACTATTCACTAAAAATCTATATTTTCCAAAAAATTCCAAAATATCACCATAATTTAATTATAATATGATGATTCAAAAATATTTTTTATTTTCCCAAATAAATTTTCTTAATGTTATAGATAATAATTATAATTAATTTTTCATAAAAATACACAAAAATCATTTTTGAAGGAGGCATTACAAAAGACATTAAAAAAATTATTAATTATTTTCGGATCATTATTTATTATATTTATGAAATAAAAATTTCAAAAATTATTTAATCCTACTCAAATACATAAATATAGAAGAATGGTGAGAATTTACAAATTTAAATAATCATTGTTTGTTTGGGTTCAGTGTTGCGTATCACATAAGCTATCGAACAATGTTTTCTCTTTTGAAAACATGGCGCGTTACATTCCCCCTACCTCTTTAATAAATTTCATCAATGAAATTTATACATGAAATCGAAAAAAAAGTTTGAAAATAGTAAATTTATTTATTGATAAACCTTATCATAAAGGGGTTGATAAAACATCATCTCAGAAAGAGAGAAAGGAAAGTATGAAGGTTATCACATAATTGGGTTTCCATGTAAGATAAGATATGTGGGAAGTGAAAAAATAGATATGGAAGAGAAATATAAAACTAAAGATCGAATGGAATGTGATATATAACATAATAAAGATAAATTCAATGACCACGAAACCATAAATCTGTGATGGATAAAATGACCATCAATTGATTAGAATATGAAAAAAATTATTTAAGATTATTTGTCAAGAGTTAAGGAATTCCATTATCATCCAAACTAATGTAAGGACCAAGAACTTCCATGCAATTTTTTAATTATATGGGAATTTTATGAGTCTGAGAAAATTGACGACGCGTGATTCTGAGGCCCGATGTTCCCGGAATGAATTTCTGAACTTTTTTTTGGTATGTTCAGTAAATGTGTGAGAGAGTTTTTGTAACTTTTAAACTAGTGCTCGAAATTGAAATTCAAGGGAACCGTTGAACTCACAGCACCGATATTCTCTTAAGCAGACCTTCACCTTGACCATAGTTGGGTAAGGGTGAAAGAAATTTTTTAACTTTTTTTGTGGAAAAGTGAAAATAAATAAAAATTTCTTAAAATTTTTATTTTTATTTGAAACTCATATTTGAAGGTTATGGGGGTCGGGACTACCGAGCTTAAAACCTCCCAAATTGAATTCTAGTGGTGGGGACCACCCGAGCCCTCTTTAATGTAAGAAAACCTCTCAACTTTCCTAAATCAATTATTCCAACTCTCCATTTAATTGTTAGAGACAAATAATAATTAACGTGATGTGTCCGCATTTTTAATTGTGCCAACAGAATTTATAAACATAATTAAAATTATGTTGGATTTTCATTTTAGGTGGAATTTGGGAAAAGGGATGGCAAAAGAAAATTGGGAGAGAACCTTGAATGGATTATTCATCCTCCAATGAATGAACACAATATAGAATTGAAGAATGAGGATGATGTTCGAGCCGACATCGGAAGTGTCTTGTGGAAGCGACGAACGTCGATGCCATTATCCCCAACCTCTTCATCTCCTTCCTCGCGACCTCTATCAACAAACCTCTGAGGTAGGGGTTTAATTAAGTGTCATTATTGATTCCCATTTTCTTCCCTTCTAAACAAAGAATGCGGATCAACTATTTAACTAGTTGATCCGTAGATTATTTCTTTTTGCAGGTTGGGGAATAATCATTTCTGGAGGTTGTAGGGTTTGGCATTGATCATACAAGTTTTATTAATCTGCTTGCTACCGCCCTAACACGTAGGGGGTGGGAAAAACAGACATGGCTCGACCTATCCAAAATTTCTTTAGTTTTGTTGTGTTCCTCATATTGGAAGAAGGCGGCGACTGATGTCGTCGAATTGCACCGGTGGGACTCAGATACGGCGGTCGACACACTGTCATTTGTGATGAAGGAGAAAGCGTAACTGCGGCTGCCCCGCTACACCGCGACCCGTGCACCAAAAAGCGGCCCCTGCGCGGCCCCCAGGCTGCCCCACGACCTCCTATCTCCCCCACAGCCCTCGCACCATACCGTAGCCCCTGCGCCACCCCGCGGCTTCCCCACCGCCCCTGGCAAAGCTGCTTAGGCCCGGCCGCCCAGCTCAGGTTGGGCCGCCCAGTGCGGACCGACACCCCCAGCATGGGCCAAGCCCCCCAGCGTGGTCAGGTCCGGACCAAGTGATCCGGGCAGACACAGGGGGTGGATCTATAACCAATGGGCCTGGTTGACCTGAACCGGGTCAGGTCGGCCACAGCCTGGTCAGGCAGGGTCCCTCTGACCGGGTTGGACCAGACCCAGGCCAAATTCAATCCATTTTCTCTCTATTGGTCAAAACTTTTGAACCAAGCGCCCATTTGACGAACAATCAATGGCGTAGGAAACCTTGGAGTGGGACAGTCACTTTGGAATACCCCACTTGAGTTTTGGATAATTTTGGGATATGGTCAAGTTGGATTGATCATGAATCCAACCATGCCCTTGGGACTAAAAGGCTAATAACATACAAACCGTGCGTCCGATTGACGAACCGTCTATTGCATTGAGACCCCTATAATGTGGTGGTCCTTTAGGATACTTCTTTTTTTTTATAATTTGTGGTGGTCCATGGAGTATTGATCAGTGGCTTGAGTAGTGAACCCTCCTTGAGATGGCCATGCTTATTGTGGGAACCCTGTTGCTGGTTGTGGCGTTGTACTATGATCCTGTGTGGGTGTGACGACGTACTAGTGACGTACTAGGATCTTGTGTGGGTATGACGATATACTGGTGATTTACTAGGACCCTGTGTGGGTCTGACGACATACTGGCGATGTACTAGGATCTTGTGTGGGTCTGACAACGTACTTGCAAGATACTAGGATCCTGTGTGGGTATGAAGATTTACTGGCGATTTACTAAGATCCTATGTGGGTTTGACGATGTACTGGCGATGTAAAGGGATCTTGTGTGGGTCTAACGACGCACTGGAGATGTACTAGGATCATGTGTGGGTCTGACGATGTACTAGTGATGTATTTGGATCATGTGTGGGTATGACGACGTACATGCGATGTACTAGGACCCTGTGTGGGCCTGACGACGTACTAATGATGTACTAGGATCCCATGTAAGTCTGACGACGTACTGACAATGTACTAGGATCCCATGTGGGTTTCATTATGTACTAGGATCCTGTGTTGTTCTGACGAGGTACTAGGATCCTGTGTGGGTCTAAAGATGTACTACGATCCTCTGTGGGTCTGATGATGATTTATGATCCTTCATGGGTCTTTATCTTAATAGAGAAAGATGATTCAGTAGTTACATCTAATCATCTCTACTACTGTGCCTAAGATATACCTGGCGTGAGCTGTGTTTGTACCTGTGTGGTACTTTTCCTTTGTGGTAATATCTTTGTGGTATTCTCCTATGTGGTGTACCTATGTGGTACTTACCTTCTGGATTTTCCTTCGTTGGTGGAACAGTTGAGCTTTGGGATTTTGAGTTGGACCTTGTGTTTCCTCATGATTGAGATGAGTTTAGTTTATAACTTAGGTATATGTATGGGCATATACCTAAGTAGGGTTGTCAGTTTTTTTCATGCTGTGTGGCTTATCCATGGTGGATTTTGTGGAACCTTGAGGGTCTCAGGGTCCCTACTGAGTATCGTTATACTCATCCCTGCATGGGTTATGCCCGCACCTTGTTGTGTTTGTTGCAGACAATAGACATCGCTGACTAAGGGTGAGAGTACCAGGACTGGATGTAGCTCAGAGGTGGACCTTAGAAGAGGCGTACTGTAGAGATGACTGTTCAGGAGCTATACCTACCATTCAGGTAGGAACCTTGGTGGGATATCACAGGAGCTGTTCCAGTTTACTTGTACTTTCATTTTCTTGTACATTCTAGTTGGGCTTGTATTCTGGACCCCTTTTTCTTACTGTACTAACTTTATTTTACTATTTAGTTGTTTTTGTTTGTATCATGCTATGTGCTTGGTTGTTTGAGTTTATAGGTTATAAAGGCAATGCCTTCCAAGTTTCAGGGAATACACCTTCGGTGCTAGTCGCCATCCCCTAGCCTATAGAAGGAAGGCTTGGGCTAGTCACAACATAGGCCCTGGGGGACGGGTCATGACAAATTGGTATCATAGGATTCGTTTCTACCGTAGAACATAGGACTTTGATCTTTCATTTAATGGAAAAAGTGTTAAGCCTCGTGAGTGTGGTTATCAGTTTAGAGAATCCAGTGTTAGTGTAGTGGCCGACGTATCCCTACACCAGGACACTGACTTCTGATTTCTGATTCATTGTATGAAAACACTGATTGCGTGTGTGTTTTGAATAGTTTTCTTTGTGATCACCTTGAGTTAGCTTACTAGGAATGAATTTTTGACTATGGCGCAGCTATTTCTTTTTAGGATGCCTCCACACAGACAACCAACTAGGGTTCCGTGTATAGTACACACTGATAGACCACCAAGTGACGAGGCCTCGATGCAGGGCCCTCTTCCCATAGGTGTACTAGTGGGGGAACCAGCGGTACCATTACCCATTGGAAAACTGATGCCACCAGCCACAACAGCAGAGGGTGTATGCCGCTTGAGAGTGTTGCACGAGTTCCAGCACCAGAGGTCACCCAGGTTCATGGGAGAGATGGACCCATAGGCAGCTGACGATTTGCTAGTGGTCATGGTGAGAGTCTTCTGACTGGTATGGACACCAGCTGATCTCATGGTGATCCTTCCCACCAGTCTTCTTCTGGAAGCAGTAGTCAGATGCTGGAGCTTCATGCTCCAGGTTCATGATGAGGTGATGCTTCTTTGGGGAGACTTTGAGAGCATGATTCGGGTAGAGTTTGTCCCAGAAACTCTTCGCGCAGTGCGCATATAGGAGCTTCTTCATCTGCAGCAGGGTAGCATGACTGTGGTTCATTACTCAGCAAGGTTCACTGAACTCCCACACTAATCCACTGATATGGTTCGGGACGCATTCTTTAGGGCCTGGACCTCCAAGCAGGGCTCAGGAGAGAGATCAGGGCTTCAATGATTTCTCTCAGCATCCTGACACGGGCGGGGTGTTAGAGCGGGCCCTCGTTGTGAAGAGTTTTCATGCTGAGCAATCGCCAACAGTGATACCCACCACCGGACGTCACATAGCAAGAGTCTTTTGCAGCTAGCAGCAGATTGATGTCATAGAGGTCCAAGAGGACCATACCTACAGGTGGATGACCGCATGATTCTGGGTCGGTTGTGCGGGGCACCCCAGACAGAGCCAGTCATGCGAGGAGCGGGAAATGTTATGCATCCGGCGGGCAGGGTCACATGGCTCGTGTCTATCTGAATTGTCATATGGAAGATCAGTGGATGGTCAAGGGACTTACCAGGTAGAGACAGAGGTTCGACTGAGGTTGTCCGCAGGGAGTAGGCGGATGTGGTAGAGGAGTTTACCGTGCAGCTGGCGGTGGGCGACGATTCGAGGTGTTACCCCCACCACTACCAAGTGGTCGACCTTGACCACATGGGAGCAGGTGGATAGGGGAGAGATGAGCTCTAGGCATCTATGGCCTACGAAAAAGGTGCTTCGGAGATGATACAAGGTATGATCTATGTCTATTCCACCATAGCTACAGAACTTATATTCAAAGTCACCAGTCATACATTTATTGCCACTACCCTCATTTAAAGCTCATAGATTCCAACAGAGCCGTTGGATCGATCCTTACGGCTAGAGACTTCTACTGGATCAGATTCGATGATTACGCATTGGTTCCGACAGTGTGAGATTACGCTAGGAGGTGAGAGCTTTGGTTGGGATCTCCTAGTAGCAGCATCGAGGCCTTACGACGTCATCTTCGATATGGACTGTTTACCTAGAGTCCATGATCAGATTGACTGTATTAGGCACAAGGTGCGGTGTGTCCACACAGATGGGACCATGTTTACCTTCACCGATGAGAAGGGATCCTTTACAGCACATGATGGACTTACTCGGAGGAGAGTGCAGCCGATCAATAATCATTTGGATAGACGTGCCCTTGGATCCGTTGATGTGGAGAGTCTGAGCTATCCTGTAGTGGTGGACCAGTACGTCGATGTCTTCCGTAATGATGTTCCAGGTCGAAATCCTCAAAGAGAGGTGTACATTTACATTGACTTGTACCTTGGGATGACACCAATATCCACACCAACATATCGGATGGCTCCAACGGAGCTTCGTGAGTTGCAGGTACAGCTGGAGGACTTACAGGGGAAAGGGTTCATCCGGCCCAATGTTTCCCCTTGGGAAGCCCCAATTTTTTTGTCCAAGAAGATTGATGAGTGCTTGAGACTTTGTGTTGACTACCAGAGCCCGAACCAGGTGATAATGAAGAACAAGTACCCACTCTTGAGGATTGAAAACCTCTTTGATCAGCGGAAGGGAGCACGATGGTTCTTGAAGATAGTCCTCGGGTCAAGCTATCCCCAGCTCAGAGTGCGAGATGAGGATGTGAAGAAAATGGATTTCAGATGTCTGTACGACCATTACAAGTTCTTTGTTATTCTATTCGGCCTAACCAACTCTCCAGCAGTGTTCATGGGACTCAAGAACAAGAACTTTCAACCATACCTTGATCACTTTGTGGTGGTCTTCATTAACGACATTTTGGTCTACTCAGCTACCGAGGAGGAGCATGACTATCATTTCCATGTAGTACCAGATACACTCTAAGAGAACCAGCTTTATGGTAATCTCTCGAAGTTCCAGTTCTGGATCCGAGAGGTTTATTTTCGGGGACATTTCATCTCAGAGGCTGGAGTTTTAGTGGATCCAATGAATATTGAGTCGTTACTTTCTTGGGTGTTACCTAGGAGTGTGATGGAGGTACAAAGTTTCCTTGGTTTGGCTGGATACTACCGGAGGTCAGTTATAGATTTCTCCAGAGTTGCAGCACCTCTATCAGCAATGACGAAGAAGGGGAAATCCTTTGTTTGGTCAGAGAAATGACTGCGGAGTATTTAGAAGTTGAGGCAAAGGCTGACTAGTGCCCCATATTGAGTCTATCAGAGGAGGGCGTTTGGTACGTTGTCTAGTGCGATGCATCAGGGACCAGGCTCGGATGTGTCCTGATGAAGGAGCAAGCTATGATCACATATGGTTCTCTACAGGAGAGACAGCATGAGCAGAACTAAGCTACACATGACCGAGAGTTAGCAGCAGTGGTCTTCACCTTGAAGATGTGGTGACATTATTTTATGTGCGAGCATTTTACAGTCTTCTCGGATCACAAGAGTCTAATGTATATCTTCCCTCCGAAGGAACTGAACCTGAGACAATGACATTGTCTTGAGTTCCTCTAGGACTATGACTTTAATATTTTCTATACTCCTGGGAAGGGGAACGTAGTAGCAGATGCATTCAGCAAGAGATCTGGTATACAACTGCTAGATGAGGCGATGGAGCAGCTGGCTTCTTTGGAGATATTCTTTGTGTATTGTGATGGAGAATGTTTTCTTTCGTCACTTACATTCACTCCCCCACTTCTTCAGTGAGTCAGGGAGGCATAGCATGGGGGACATAGACTGCGAGGCTTGACATGCTTAGATATCCACAGGACATGCACTTGATGGATTTTCTGATGTTGGGGAGTACTTCATCCTCTTTAGAGGATGTACCATGGTACTTGTGTCACTTTAAGAGGAAGTGTTGAGGGAGTTCCACACATCCCCACTAGCAGTACATCCAAGAGTGGGCAAGATGTACCAGGATCTTTGATGACAGCATTGGTGGCCGGGAATAAAGAAAGTAGTAGCTGAGTTTATCACTCGGTGCCTCACTTGTCAGTAAGTGAAGGTAGAGAATCATGTACCAGCAGACTTGGTTAATCCTTTTGAGGTCCCACAGTGGAAGTGGGATGGGATATCCAAGGACTTTGTGACATGACGTCCATGTACATCTAGAGGTCATGATTCTATCTAGGTGATTGTTGACCGACTCACAATGTCGGCCCACTTCCTACCGACTAGAGAGTATGGTTTAGTAGAGGGCTTGGGACGTCTCTATGTGCAGGAGATTATGCGGTTACATGGAGTACCCTCGATGATTGTCTCTAACCGTGATGCATGTTTCACTTACGAGCTATGGAAGGGATTGGAGGAGGATTTCATGACACAAATTCGTTTGATCACCGACTTCCATCCTTAGAAGGATGGCCAGACTGAGCGGACCATTCAGTCCCTCGAGGAAATGCTACGTGCTTGCGTCCTCAACTTCAATTAGACCAGAGAGGATAACTTTCCCTTGGTGGAGTTATCATACAACAATAGTTATCACTCCACCATTGGGATGAAACCTTTTGAGGTGTTGTACAGATGAACTTGAAGATCACCTTTCTGCTGGACTGACCCAGGGGAGTCTGCACTCGTGGGACCAAAAATGGTACGAGCTACCACAAAGAAAGTACAGATAATCTAGGAGTGGATGAAGACTACACAGAGTATATAGAAGTCTTATGCCGACATGAGACAGAGACCTCTAGAGATCGAGGATGGTGACCACATCTTTCTACGGGTCTCACCCCAATGAGGTTTATGGAGATTTGGCTGAGGTGGCAAGTTATCGATAAGGTTCATCGGGCCCTTTTAGGTCGTCAGTAGAGTTGGTGAGGTGGCTTACTGCCTAGCACTTCCCCCTCAGTTTCACTATGTGCACGACTTCTTCCATCTATCCCAAATGAAGAAATACGTGCACGACCCTTCTCACATCATCGACCTTGGAGAGCTGGACATTGGGGATGATGTGAAGTTTATGGTGGTTTTAATAGAGATTAAGGATCGATCGGAGTATGTCCTTAGTGGATGGTGAATACCTCTGGTACGCATTCGCTGGCAGCACGGGAACCTCTAGGAGAGAACATGGGAGCAGGAGGCTCAGATACGTGCTCAATACCCAACTTGTTTTCCTAGTTTTGTGTTGTGGGTTTCGGGGACGTAAAGCCCTGAGGTGGGGAGAATGTAAAGACTAGGAATTTCCATGTATTTTTTAATTATATTTTATTTTTACGAGTCCACGAAAATTGACGGCGCGTGATACCGAGGCCCGGTGTTCCCTGAATGAATTTCTAAACTTATTTTTGTGTAAGTTCAGTAAATGTGCAAGCGGGTTTTTGTAAATTTTAAACCGGTGCTTGAAATTGAAATATGGGGGCACTGTTGGACTCGCAACACCGATATTAACTTAAGGAGACATTCACCCCAACCGCTGTAGGTCGAGGGTGAAAGGTGATTTTTCACTTTTTGTGGAAAAAGAAAAAAATATATTTTTTAAATATTTTTATTTTTATTTGAAACTCCCATGTGAAGGTTATGGGGGTGGGGACCACAAAGCTGAAAACATCCCAAATTGAATTCTAGTTGTGGGGACCACCCAAACCCCCTTTAATTCTTAAAGACCTCTCAACTTTCGTAATCGATTATGTCAACACCCCATTTAATTATTGGATCCAAATAACCATTAATGTGACGTGTCAGCATTTTTAATTGTGCCAACATAATTGATCTACTTTATTTAAAATTATGTTGGATTTTCATTTTTGAGGAATTGGGGAAAAGGGTTGGAAAAGGAAAATTTGGAGAGAACCTTGGGGGGATTCTTCATCCTCCAATGAAGAACGCAATCCGGAATTGAAGAATGAGGACGACGTTCGAGCCGACTTCAGAAGCATCTTTAGGAAGCGAAAAACACCGACGCCATTATCCACAATGAATTCGTCTCCTTCCTTGTGACCTCTGTCAAAAAACCTCCGAGGTAGGGGTTTAATTATGTGTGGTTATTGATTCCAATGTTCTTCTCTTCTAGCAATGAATGCAGATAAAATCCCTAACTAGTTCATCTATATATGATTTTATTTTGCAGGTTTGGGAATAGTCATTACCAGAGGTTGTAGGGTTTGGAATTCATTATACAAGTTTTATTAAGCCTATTTATACCAACCTAACATGGAGGCTTCATGCCAAATGAACCTGGCCTAACCTCTCTGAAATTTCTTGAGTTTTTTTTGTTCCTTGCATTGGAAGATGGCGGCAACTGGTGCCGGCAAATGGCACCTGTGGGACTCAGATACGACAACTGGAAAACTGCCAACCACGATAAAGGCGACGAAAGCACCGTGGCCCATGCACCACCCCATGGCCCCCATGCCACTCCACGACCTTTGTGCCACCCCACTTCCCTCATGACGCCTGATGGCCCCCGCGCCGACACGCGGCCACCGCGCCGTCTCGCGGCCCATGCGCTGCCCCATGGCCCCCACACCACCCCACATCCCATGCATTACTACACGACGCACATGTCGCCCTGGGGCCCATGCGCTGCCCCATGCCGCAACGCATTTGCCCCACCACCCCTGGCCGGACCACCTACCTCCAGACGGGCCGCCCAGCGTGGGTCGGGCCGCTCGTCATGGGCATGGCCGGACCCAGGGAGATGGGCCAGACACAGTGGGCCGGGCTAAACCCAGTGGGTTGGGTCGACCCGAACTAGGGCGGGTCATCCCAGGATGGGGCAGGTTGGGTCGGTCTGACCGTGTCGGACTAGACCCATGCCAGCTTCGACCCATTTTCTCTTTATTGTTCACAACTTTGGAAACACGCATCATTTGATGAACCGTCAGCGGCGATGGAAACCTTGGAGAGAGATAGTCACTTTGTTATACCGCACTTGAATTTTGGATAATGTTGGGATACGGTAGGGTTGGATCGAGCCCGAATCCAACCGGACCCTTGGGATTAAAAGGCTAATAACTTACAAATTGGGTGTCTGATTGTCACACCGTATGTTGCGTTGAGACCCCTATGACGTGGTGGCCCATTGGGATACTTATTTGCAGAATTCGTGGCAGTTTGAGTATCGACCAGTGGCTTGAGGAGTAGACCCTATCAGAGATTGGAAATCTTTGTGCGGGAACCCTATAGCTGGTTGTGGCGATGTACTAAGATCGTGCATGGATCTGACGACGTACTGGAGATGTACTGGGATCCTGTGTGGGTCTGACGACACACTGGGATTGTACTAGGATGATGTGTGGGTCTGACGACGTACTGGCGATGTACTGGGATCATGTGTGGGTATGACGATGTATTGGTGATGTACTTGGATCCTTTGTGGGTCTGACAACGTACTGGTGATGTACTAGGATCATGTGTGTGCATGACGATGTACTGGCGATGTACTAGGATCCTGTGTGGGTCTGACGATGTATTAGCAATGTACTAGGATATTGTGTGGGTCTAAAGACATACTAGAGATGTACTAGGACCCTATGTGGGTTTGACGATGTACTGGCAATGTAATAGGATCCTGTGTGGGTCTGACGACGTACTGAAGATGTACTAGGATCCAATGTGGGTGTCACGATGTACAGGCGATGTACAAGGATTCAGTGTGGATCTAACAACGTACTGGAATCTTGTGTGGGTATGAGGAGGTACTTGGGTCCTATACGGGTCTAACGATGTACTACAATCCTCTGTGGGTCTGATAATGATTTAAGATCCTTCTGGGGTCTTCCTCTTAATAGAGTAAAATGATTCAATAGTTACATCTAATATTCTCTACTACTGTGCCTAAGATATACCTGGTGTGATCTCAGTTTGTACCTGTGTGGTACTTTTCCTTCATGGTAATACCTTGGTGGTATTCTCCTATGTGGCGTACCTGTGTGGTACTTATCTTCGTGATTTTCCTTCCTTTGTGGAACAATTGAGCTTTGTGATTTTGAGTTGGACCTTTTGTTTCCTCGTGATTGAGATGGGTTTACTTGATAACTTAGGTATATGTATGGGCATATAACTAATAGGTATGTCAGTTATTTTAATGTTGTGTGGTTTATCCCTGGTGGATTTTTTGTGACCTTGAGGGTGTTGGGGTCCCCACTGAGTATCATTATACTCACCCATGCACGGGCTATGCCCGCATCTTACTGTGTTTGGTGTAGAAGACAGAAAACGCTGAATGAGGATGAGATTACTAGGACTGGAGGTAGCTCATAGCTACACCATAGACGAGGTGTACCGTAGAGACAACCGTTCAATGGTTGTACCTACCCTTCTGGTAGGATCCTTGGCAGGATATCACAAGATCTATTCCAGTTTAATTGTATTTTTAGTTTCTTGTACTTTCTAGTTGGGCTTGTATTCTGGCCCAACTTTGGTTAATGTTCTCACTCTCTTTTACTATACAGTTGTTTGAGTTCGTATCTTACTATGTGCTTGGTTGAGTGGGTTTACAAGTTATAAAGGCAATGTCTTTCGTGTTTTAGGGAATACAACTTTGGTGCTAGTCACCATCCCCTGGCCTATGGAAGATGGGCATGGGGTAGTCATGGCATGGGCCCCGGGAGATGGGTTGTGACAACTAAAAACCCAAGGAAATATTATTTATTGAAATGTTCAATTAATTTATACTACAATCTCATCTTTTTCTCGAAACTATAAGAACCCAAGATGTACTTTTAATAAATGAATCCCTAGAATAAACTTCAAACGGGTCACACAATACCCCAAAGAATAAAAACCTATCCTTACTATCTTTACTAAATACGAAATACTCCTCATAAAGTTGGATAATACCTTAACACATTATTCTATAAACTTCTACCAAAAACTCAAATATTTATCATTGATAAATCCTTAAATATATACCCAAATATTTCACTAATAACCTCAAAATTAATGACTTTATTTAACTTCAATGGATATTTCATTCTATTATTCTTACACCTCAAAAAATATAAGTGCATTCATGTTAGGTAATCCTATCATGTATTTATTCCTCAACCCAAATAAAACATCTCCCAAAATATGATTAATCACCTCGTAATAGGAATATTTGTTCCTATAATATGTTTCCCAAAATATCGTAACAAACATCAATTACATAAATATACAAATGTTATATAAATGTGTTTAAACATAAGATTAGCCTTTAAAATATCATCCCATGAATCATTAGGTTTGACCCATAATCAATAACCTATTAAGGATTATAGATATGTTAATAATGGTTTTTTATAAAATATCACATTATCTCAAAATCCTTTTATTAGTTATTCGTTCAATTCCAAATAAATTTAATGTCCTTATAGAAAACACTCTATAGAAAAATCTATATATGTTTCTTGATTTTTATGTCCATAATATTATTGATAAAAAAAATTTACCACATAAATCTAAAATACCAGTACATAATCATATTAATCATTATACTAAACAAATTTCCATAACATAGGTACTTTTTTAGTCCCAATTTTTTTAGATATATAATCTTTCTTGTTGTTCAATAATATACCTCAATACAATATTCATCCTCCTCTATATACTTTAATATAACCGAAGGGTGATTTTTGGAATGGATGGTGGATTCCATCTCCCATTAACTTATATTGAACATATAAGAGGACAACCATTATATAAATAGGACAACACCAAATTTCACAAAATGATCACTGATAATATTTTCAGGAAGAACATTCCCACTGAAATAAAAATGGTATACATAATAATTTTTTTATGATGTAAAGTAATTTAAGTTGGTGACTCGATATTATTAGAAAACACACTGTAATGCTGGTAGAGAATGAATTGAAATACAATATGAAATACACTACTCTGGAGTAAAGGCTACATGTACATCAGTCCTCATAATCCATAGCAGTATTGGAATTTCTATATTCAATTCATCCTAGATATTGTTTAGGCTCATCACCCTTTTCATCCCTACATATAGATCATCAGAATAGATAATTATTAACTTCTCATAATTTATGAGATAAAACTCTATAAGGAACTTTTGATTGATTTTTATTTCCATCCATCACATTATTCATTTTTCCCAAAAAATAGGATAACTTATGCCCCATCTTCCCACACATAAAACATCTCCTAGTCCCTTTATGGCATTTACCTTGGAACATCATTCCATGCTTGTTTCACAATGGAATTTGACTCCTATTCCCCTTATCACCTTTATCTTATGAACATCCATGAAGTGTTTTTTGTAACACCCCAAGTTTCCACCGTACGTTTCCCTTTGAATAATGCAATAGCTTACATTGTATGCAACTTCAAGATTCTAACACACTGTGACCAATCAAGCTAGCCGCAATGAATAGTATTACCCACTTTTTGAAATTTTATAAATTTTATTTTTTAAAATAAAATAAATTTTTGAATTTGGAATATTGAAATTTTCTTAGGGTGAATTTTTGGATTTTTTCTGAAAAATTTCAATTTTTGATGAATAGTGAAAAACACTACGTTATTAGTTAAAACAGAATTTTTATTTAAATAATTATTTATTTTATTTAAATTTATTTTAGGTCAAAATAGATATTTAATACCTATATAAGTTCAATTTAATTCATTGGATTCATTTTATAAGAAGCTTAGACATATAAAAAGTTTATTGACCTTTTTACCGTCTTTTACCCACCTCCTATGAGCATTATCAAATTTGCAGAAATGTTAATTTTACTACTTCTGTGAGTTTAATTTAAAAAATACGAGAGATACGGTTGACATAAGTAAGTAAAAAGTGGTTCAATCACATGAAAATAATTTTTGGTGAATAATAACTTTTTACTTTTATTTACCATGGTTAAAAATAAATAGGGTAATTAAGTGTAAAAATGATATTATAATTACCATAACACATATCCTAACTCTATTGGATATGTTTAATTAGACCAAAAACAAACATAGAAATAAAATATGATCCCCTTTGGTCCACTTGGATTAGATTAGGATATTTGTTATTGTTTTATTTAAAGAAGAGATAAAAGAGTTAAATTCTATGTTTAATAACTATAATATTTTTAATATAGTTTTATACATAAGATAAATTCGAATATAAATATTCATTAGAAAGTTAAAAATATTTCCTATATAATGGTATTTTATTTATAATTTTTATAAAATAAATAATTTAATTTATTTATGACACAATGATAATATAGTAATTACCTTATTAATGGAAGATTAAAATAATTGATATTATAAATATCCAAGTTAATGTAATTTGATACTTTTGATGAATTTAGATAATTTTATAGGTTAATATGACATGTTATTGTTGATTAAATAATTTTTATTCTAAGTTATCATGCTTTTATGATTTTCAAAAATACCAAATACTGAATAGTGTCAAAACTGACATAATCGAGTTTTTAAAACAAATACTATATTATTAATTGATATAATATTTCTAAAAATTTAAGTATTGGCCAAAGGACTTAGATAAGGTAATATATATTAATAATTAACCACATGGGGTTCTCTTGGGTTGTTATATAATGTTTATTAACCATATAATATAACAATACAAAGAGACAATGTAAATGTCAAACTATTTACCTAAGAGTTAAATCTAAAAGATGAGGTTAATATGGTGACCTGAACCTATCTAAAACCTATAGGTTGGGATGTTTTCAACCCATCCCCACCTTATCATTGAAATAATTCATTTTTTAGCCATTATAAACCAAATATAATTTTATTATAAAATAATATTTCATGCTTTTCCTAAAATGACCCTCACCTCTCTTATAAAAGGGTACTTCCCCTTATCTTAATTTGACACCTCAGAAGACATTTTCCTTGGCCGACCCGGCCCAAATATCCTTCCAAATTTCCTCCCTTAATCTTAGAGGACTTATTTTGTTCAGAAATCTAACCAAAGAACCCCTTTTGATAAAATTAAAAGGAAGAACACAAAGAAGAGGTAAATATTTCCTCACCTCTTTCAAGTTCTTTTCTTCTTCCACTTCCACTTTCTTTGTTATTTCAATTATAAAATAATAACTCCAGTATCTTATATATACAGTGACTTTATTATAAATATGGTACAACCATCTTCGTTATTATATCCATCCTCTAAATGACAAAGTCACCATACGTGTGTACGTACGACTTACCATCTTCACGTCGGGGTGTAGTTTGTTATTCAAACAATTCATTATGAGGATGGGTATAATAATGAGTATAATATATGTATATAATAAATATAACATGTTAATGATTCTATATATATTATATAACATCCAATTTCATATGATTTCACTATCAATATATGATATTGTCGCTCGTGCGTACGTACAGATTACCGTCTCCATGAACGCGATAAGATTCATTCCCCATCGTAATCATTCACGAATAATTTGAATTTTATGATTAAAAATAATGTTTATGAATACAATATAATTATGTATATGAATAAAATACATCCTATCCATAAAAAACATGACTTATGTAACCAACCATATAATGGAAAACGAATTAGTTCACAACAGAAATGATGATACTACTCAATATTATTTACAAAGCAATATTAGAGGATCATATATGATATCATATTTATGTATATAGGCCTTGTATAATTTATTAACAATGTTTTAACTATTATACATGAGGTTAACCTTCCATCGACTATGGAAAAGTAAAAGGTAAGGGTTAATTTCACAATCTCTTTATTATCCAAGGTTGTTTTTACGTAAGTATCTACTAGGACCTCTTTGCCATCCTCATCCGTGTTTTATTAACAATGTATTTCAAAACATTTTTAATATTTACTAAACAATGGGATAAAGTCATTTATACCAGTATTTTAACTTATATGTTTTGAAATGAATCTTTTCGTCATTTTCCAAACAAGGTATTTTATGAGCTTTTCAACAAAATTAAGGTAAGAATGTTTTTTTAACTTATACAGTGGGTGCGTCGATTTTCTGTTATTATAACATCGTCGAAGCATCCATTACAATATTATAAGAATATTTTCAAAAATAAATGTTTTCTTTTATAATTATGTGACATTTAAATGATTTTAAAAAAAGAGATATTTCCCTCAAATAGTTTTGATTTCATCTATGTCAACATTCTTTGATGGATTTTACACTTGTTTGAAATTTATTCATTATGATACAAATCTTCCATATTTTATTTATGGTTTTGTGATAAGTTTGACTATGTATTTGTTATTTTTATACCATTCATGGTTTATGGTAAAAGTATTGAAATTTCATATGCTAGTTTTAATACGAATGTTTATGTTACATTTAAACCTTTTAATATGAGAAATGCATTGGACTTAGTTAGTGATGGTTGGAGCCCACTATAGCTCCTCGATGCATCGGTAGGTCTCTTGAGACAAAATAGTGTCTTGGAAAAAGGGTGTGACAAAATTTTATTTGTAGTCTTCGCATAAGTCCTTGACTATGGGGTTATGAAGTCTGGCATTATGCATTCCATTATTATGAGATAGGATATTGATATTTCATGTGATTATTCAACTAGTAGAATATCCATGTGATTAAGTAAATGTAATAATTTGATTTTATCTTTTCCATATTATGTTGAAGTTTATGTTTAAAAGGCTTTTGTTTTAGGCATATACATTGACTTAAATGTCTATGCTTATTTATGAAAGTTTCCTCTATATTTTTATCGTTACTGAACATCTGAGCTCACCACTTTCTATGTTTTATTTTTCCCAGGATGTGAAGAAGTATTTTATGGTTGACCTAAAAGGATAGCCTATGTATATAAGTGTGTTTAAAAAGGGTAAAAAATTTTGTTGATGTTTTTATTTTATGATGTAATGTAAAACTTATGAATGTATGTAGTACTTCCATGGATAATAAACTGATCAGCCATTCGAGACATGATTCCTTATATCCTGCCAATGTTATGTAATAACGCACTGACTCTAGGTAACGAGGGTCAGGGCCTTATATTTGGTATCAAAAGAAGTTTAGTACAAACCTTGGAAACAAGATTTAGAAAACTTTGATTATAGAACACTACCCTAAGATAGACTTTGAGGAATAATAAACAAGAACATCATAGAATTTGTTACTGTAGAGATTTTTTGAGTTTTTTCAAGAAATAAATCCCTACTTAGATACGAATAGGTAGAGGCGGCTCTTGCATAGATGTACCTAGGGGAAAAACCTGAAAACACCACTTTAATCTAGACTCAAACGAGAACAGGTGCCTGACAACCGGCCTTGTTACAATCTTGGTTACGACACTCTCAGGGGGTATTCTTTGGAAAATTCACATTTTCTTTACAAAACATTATGAACGATTTATAAGTATATACTTCCTCAAAGAATTTTTTTTATGATTATGGATTATATCCATAAACTGTTCAATTTATGTTATGTGTTTTACAAGTTCAGAATTATGTAATGCGGTTCATAAACTAATCTACTGTATGTCATTGTTTAGAAATGGTGCTTAGTGGATGGAATGAAAACTGTATCCATGCATGTAATCCATATAGGGATTTCCCTCCTACTCAAGATAATTATAGTGGAGCTGGTGATGCAACTAGTGATGATCATCTTATCACCATACTAAAACAACTCACACAGTTGATGAATAATAACATTATCCTTATGGAGCTCCACGATTTACAATGTGGAGAATCAATGTTAGACCGATTCATTAGGAAACAACCACCAAAATTCAATGGGACTAAAAATCCATTTGTATCTGAGCAATGTATAAGTTACATAGAGAAAATATTTCACTCTTTGCGGAGTAGCGAAAGGGAAAAAATTTCATGGTAGTTTATCGCCTCTGGGGAGATGCAGATCAATGGTGTTCATTGAATCAAAACACCATGGAAGATGATGATGTTTCAAATATGGAATGGACGGAGTTTAAAGATATTTTTTTTAGAAAAATATTTTCCTCGTTACCATCAAGCATATATGGAATGGAAATTTTTGAGTCTGAGACAAAAGGAGGATGATAATGTCTCAAAATATGAGGCTAACTTCACAAGGTTATCAAGACATGTAGAAGATTATATACGTAACCCAAAGAGTAAGATTTACTGATTATTTAATGGGTTAAAACCATTTCTACAGCGAGCATTATTCTCACAATACTTCTTGTCATACGAAGATATTGTCTCATTTTCTATCAAGACAGAAAAAGAATTATGTAATTCATACGATTTTAATGAAATGTAGGAGAAGAAGAGATCTGCTGAGCACTCTGGAAACAGACATAAGGGGAAGAAGGGAAAAGTTGAATATCCATCCTGTGGTAATGTGGGAAGAAACACCCTTGTACTTTCCTGAATGTGATGGGAGTCTGTTGAAAGTTTGGTGAGAAAGGCCACCAAACTCATGATAGAAAGGGGAAGAAATAGGTTTTTAATTTTGAATGCTACAATTTTAGAGAAAAGGGACATTGTGAAAATTAATTTCCTATGCTCCAAGGAAACTTACCCAGGAAATGGCCAAGGGGGAAATGCCAAGCTTATATAATAAGTACTTCTGAGGTTGATGCTCTGAAAGACATGGTGGTAGGTAATTTAATGGTTTCTTCATGTTTATCCAATGCTTTATTTGATTCTAGATCATCTCATTGTTTCATATCTTCCCAGTTTGCTAAGAAACTTAGATATTTCCAATATGATTTAACAAGGGAGTTGTCAGTCAAAACTTCTAAGGGATGTATCATTGCAACAATGTTTTGTGAATCAGTTCCAATTAGAGAATATAAATGTTATTTATCTACTAATCTCCTCGTCATACCCATGATTTAATTTGATATAATCCTTGGAATGGATTGGATTTCATACAATGATGCAAAAAGTTATTGTAAGAAGAATCATGTTACAATTTTTGATGATGATAAGAAGTACCTTATCTTTAGAGAAGAAACATCATCACCTAATTCTTATAGAGATCCACCCCTATAGCTGTAATAAAATAAATTATTGGGGAGGAAGAGAATGAAATAATTATGGACGAGGAAAAGAATGTTCAAATTGAGGATGTACCTACTGTGTAAGAATATGTTGATGCGTTTCCAGAGGATCTACTTGAACATCCTCCTGAACCAGAAATTGAGTTTTCTGTTTATTTAATTCTTGGTTCAAGTCCCATATCGAAGACCCCTTCTAGAATGGACACTATGGAATTATTGAAACTAAATAAACTACTAAAGTAATTGAGTAATAAGGAATTTATTCACCCTAGTGTTTCTCCATGGTTAGACCCTGTCCTTTTTGTTAGGAAGAAAGACAAAACTATGGGGATTTACCTTGACTACATGGAGATCAATGCTATAACAATAAAGAACAAGTATCCCCTACTATTCATTGATGATTTATTCGACCAACTTCATGGATCTCTATATATTTCAAAGATTGAACATTGATATGGATATCATCAGTTTTCTATGAGGTAGGAAGTCATTCTGAAAACAACATTTCAAACAACGTATGGGCATTACAAGTTTATAGTAATGCATTTTTGAATGACTAATGCACCCTATGTCTTCATGGATCTAATGAATAGAGGTTTCAAGGAATATATTGATGACTTTTTAGTGGAATTTATTGATGATATCTTCATATACTCCAAAAGATATGAAGATCATGAAAATCACTTGCGCATTATTCTAAAGACTCTTAGAAAAAATTAATTATATGCGAAGTTTAGCAAGTGTGAATTCTGGCTCCAGGATATTTCTTTTTTTGGCCATATTGTCTCTAAGAATGGATTCTTTTTTGATCCTTCAAAGACCATGGAAATTCAAGAATGGCTAGCACCAATGAGTATAACTGAGGTTTGAAGTTTTATTGGCTTAGATGGTTATTATCGACGTTTCATCCCAAATTTTGCATGTTTGGATAACCCATTAACCAAGATCACATGTAAAGAGGTTAAATTTGTTTGGAAAAAAGATTGTGAAGAAAATTTTGAATAACTGAAGAGAATATTAGTCAATGATCCTATCATGACTCTACTATCAGGGAAAAATGGGTTTATTTTTTATAGTGTTTCTTCAAAGAAAGGTCTTAGTTGTGTCATTATGTAGAATGATAGAGTTATTTCCTATGCATCATGGCAGCTAAAAATTCATGAGAAAAACTAGCCTACTCATGACCTTGAGTTAACAGATTTAATCTTTGCTCTGAAAATATGAAGACACTATCTCTATGGTAAAAAATGTGAGATTTATACTAACCACATGATTTCAAACAATATTTTCTCATAGAAAGAACTAAACATGAGGCAAATATTATGGCTTTAACTACTCAAGGATTGTGATTTCACTATTCACAACCACATGGAGAAGGAAAATAAGGTGGAAGATGCTTTGAGTAGAAATGGTCATGGAGTTTTGAAGAAGATAAGAGTTGAAAGGGATCCTATTTTCCTGGATCTAGTAAAGATGGATATGGTAATAACCATGGAATGTGAAACATCAATACATTTATAATGGTTTACAAACCATATTTACTATAAAGGATAAAGAGTTCTCTGACTGGTGATGTGGATTTTCAAATGATGATTAAAGCTGTGAATGATGGGAGATTGAGTGACTTCATATATGAAGATGAAATTTTGAAATTGGGGAAGAGACTTTGTGTTCCAAACATACCTAATCTAAAATGTGAATTATTGGATGATCCTCATAGCTCCAAATTATTTACACACCCTCGTAGCACTAAGATGTATAGATATTTGAAAGAAAATTTTGGGTGGGACAACATGAAGAAATAGATTGTGGATTTTGTGTCAAGATGTATGATTTGTCAACAAGTGAAAGATGGAAGGAAACACCCTGGAGGAGTCATGCAACCTCTTCTAATACTAGAGTTGAAATAGGATAATATTATGAAGGACATTGTCATGGGGCTACCAAAGACTCCTAAAAGGAATGATGCAATATGGGTCATTATTGATCGTCATACCAAGTAAGCACATTTTCATGCCATAAGAGAAGATTTACCACTAGAATTTATGGAAAGACTATATATTAATGAAGAATTAAGACATCATGGAGTACCCCTATCAATTTTTTCTGATCTTGATCCCCATTTTACATCAAGATTCTACAAAAGTCTTCAGAAGGCCCTGGATACTGAACTTCATTTGAGCACTGTCTACCACCCTCAAACCGATGGAAAATCAGAATAGACTATTCAAACCATAGAAAACATGTTGAGATCCTGCTCACTTGACTTTCAAGGTATGTGGGATCAATATTTACCTCTAGTAGAATTATCCTATAAAAATATCTTCCATTCAAGAATTGTGATGGCACCATATTAAGAATTATATGGAAAAAGATGTTTCACACTAACTTGTTGGGATGATGTTGATGAAAGAAAACTCGTAGGCCTAGAACTCATTAAGGAAATAATGTAAAATGTGAAGGTTATCCAAACCCACATCAAAGCAGCTCAATATAGGCAGAAGAGCTATGCCGATAACCGAAGGAAGGATTTGTAATTTCATGTTGGAGATCATGTTTTCCTGAAGGTATCTCAATGGAAGGGAGTTATGCGATTCAGTAAGAAGGGTAAATTAAGTCCCAAGTACATCAGACATCTCAAAATTCTTGAACGAATTGGGACTATATCTTACTGTTTAGAAAATACATGCATGACCCAATGCTTGTACTCACTATTGAAAAATTAGAACAGGAACCTGATCTCTCTTACTATGAAGAGCCTATCAGAATTAATGATACCAGAGAAAACATGTTGATAAACCGGACGACTCGTCTGTTGAACATTCTATGGAGAAATCATAAGATAGATGATGAAACTTGGGAACCCGAGGAAACTATGATGTTGATCCACCAGAATCTTTTTATGCAGTAATATTTTAGAAATTTTCAGGATGAAATTATTTTAAGGAGGGGATAATGTAACACCCCAAGCTTCAATAGAATGGTTCCCTTTGAATAATTCAATAGATTGCATTGTATGCAACATTGAGATTCAAACACACCTTGACCAATCAAACTTTCCATTATGAATAGTAATACCCACTTTTGGAAAATATATAAATTTTATTTTTCAAAATGGACTTCATTTTTGAATTCGGAATATAGAAAATAGCTTACGGTGAATTTTTGGTATTTTTCAGAAAACTATCAAATTTTGATGAATAGTGAAAAACAATGTGTTATTGGTTAAAAGCGACTTTTTATTTAAATAAATATTTATTTTATTTAAATATATTTTAGGTAAAAATAGTAACATAATACCTATTTACGTTCAATGTAATTAATTGAATTAATTTTATAATAAGCATAGATATATATAAATTTTATTGAACTTTTTACCATCTATTACCACCTCCAAGGAGAATTTGAAAACATGCATAAAACTTAATTTTACTGCTTCTATGAGTTAAATTTCAAAAATCAAAGAGACACAGTTGACTTTAGTAAGTGAAATCTGGTCCAAAAATATGAAAATAGTTTTTGGTGAATAGAAACGTTTTACATTTATTTACCATGGTTAAAAGTAAATAGGGTAATTAAGGGTAAAACAAATATTATAATTAACTTAACACATGTTTAAATTCTATTGGATAAGTGTAATTCGACCAAAAAAACCATAGGAATAATGTATGATCCCCTTTGGTCCACTAATATTAGATTAGGAAATTTATTATTGTTTTATTTAAAGAATAGTTAAAAGAGTAAAATTCAATGTTTAAAAACAACCATTTATTTTATAGAGTTATACATAAGATAAATTAGACTATAAATATTCATTGTAAATATAAAAAAATTTCCTACATAATGATATTTTATTTATAATTTCTATAAATTAAATAATTTAATTTATTTATGAAACAATGATGATGCAGTAATTACCTTATAAATTAATGATTAAAATAATTGATATTATAAATATCTAAATAAATGTTATTTGAGACTTTTGATGAATTCCAATAATTTTCTAGGATAATATTACATGTTAGGGTTGATTAAATAATATTTTTTTGAAGTAATCATGTTATGATTTTCACAAAAACCAAATACTAAATGGTGTCAAAATTGACATAATTGAGTTTTTAAAACAAATACTATAATATTAATTGATATATTGTTACTAAAAATATAAGGTTCGGCCAAAGGACTTAGATAAGGTTATATATATTAATAATTAACCACATGAGGTTCTATTGGATTGTTATAATATGTTTATTAACCATATAATTTAAAAATACCAAGAGGCATGGTAAATGTCAAACTATTTAACTAAGAGTTAAATCTAAATGATAAGGTTAATGTTGACCTAAACCTGTCTATAATCTATTGTTTGAGTGTTTTTTGACCCATACCCACCTTATCCTAGAAATAATTCATTTTTAGCCATTATAAACCGAAAATGATTATATTATAAAATAATATTTCAATCTTTTCCTAAAGTGACCCTCACATCTCTTACAAAAGGGAAGTTCCCCTTCTCTTAATTTCACACCTCTAAAGCAATTTGTCTTGGCCTACCCCTTCCCAAATATCCTCGCCACTTTTCTACCATCATCCTAGAGGCATTAATTTGGTCATAAATCCAACCCAAGGGGACCTTTTGATCAAATCGAAAGGAAGAACCCGAAGAAGAGGTAAATATTTCATCACCTCATTAAATTTATTTTCTTCTTCCACTTCCTCTTTATTTGTTATTTCCTTTTTAAAATAATAACTCCCATATATTCCATATACATTGATGTTATTATAAAAATGGTACAACCATATTCATTATTATATCCATCATATGAAAGATAAAGTCACCATACGTGCGTACATATGGCCTACCGTCTCCACGTAATGGTGTAGCTTGTTATTCAAACACTTCATTATTTGGATGGGTATAATAATGAGTATAAATGATGTAAATAATAAATATAACATTAAAATCATTCTGTATATATTATATACCATCCAATTACATATAATTTCACCATAAATATAATGATATTGTCGCTCGTGCGTACGTACGGTTTACCCTCTCCACGAACGCAATGAGTTTCATTCCCCATTGTAATCATTCAAGAATAGTTTTTATTTTATGATTAAAAATAATTTTTATAAAAATAATATAATTCTCTATATGAATCAAATACATACTATCCATAACAATCACGACTTACGTAACTAACCATATAATGGAAAATGAGCCAGTTAACACCTAAAATGATGATACAACTAAAATATTATTAACAAAGCAATATTAGAGGATCATATATGATATCATAGTTATGTATATAGTTATTTTATAATTTATTAAAAAAAATTAACTATTAGAAATGAGGTTAACATACCATCTACTAAGGAAAAGTACAAGGTAAGGGTTAATTTCACGATATCTTTATTATTCGAGGTCGTTTTTACGTAAGTATCTACTGTGACCTCTTTATCATCCACATCCATGTTTTCCTAAAAATGTATTTCAAAACATTTTTACTATTTAATAGATAGTGGGTTCAAGTCATTTATACCCTTATTTGATCTTATATTTTCTGAAAGGAACCTTTCCTTCATTTTCTAAACAAGGTACTACAAGACCTTTTCGACACAATTAAGGTAATAATGTTATTTTTATCTTATATGAGTGGTGTGTCTATTTTTCACCATTATAACATCCCCAAAGCTTCCCATACAAGAATATAAGAATATTATCAAAAATAAATGTTTTATTTTATAATTATGTGACTTTTATATGATTTCAAAAAAGGGATATTTATCTCAAATAGTTTTGATTTCATCTATGTCAACATTGTTTGATGGATTTTACACTTGTTTGAAATTTATTCATTATGATACAAATCATCCATATTTTATTGAAGGTTTTGTGTTATGTTTTACTATGGATGTGTTAAATTTATACCATTCATGGTTTATAGTTAAAGTATTGACATTTTGGTATTCTAGTTTTAATACGATTGTTTATGATATGTTTAAACCATTTCATATGAGGAATGAATTGGACTTTGTAAGTGATGGGTGGAGCCTGATATAGATTCGCGATGCATTGGTAGGTCTCAGGAGACAAACTAGTGTCTTGGAAAAAGTCTTTGATAAAATACTTTTTGTAGTCCAGGCACAAGGCCTTGACTATGTTGTTATGAAGTCTGTCATTATGCATTCAATCATTATGAAAGTAGCTATTGATGTTGCATGTGATTATTCGACTAGTTGAATATCCATGTGATTAAGTAAATTGAATTATTTTATTTTATCTTTTCTATATTATGATGAATTTTATGTTTAAAAGGATTTTGTAATAGACTTATACATTGACATAAATTTTTGTACTTATTTTTGAAAGTTTCTGCTATATGGCTATCCTTACTGAGCATTTGAGTTCACCACTTTCTATGTTTTATTTTTCCTAGAATGTGAATAAGTATTTTATGGTTGACCTGCAAGGACATTCTAATGATATAATTGTGTTTAAGTAGGGGACAAAATGTTGTTGATGTTTTTATTGCATGATGTAATGTAAAACTTATGAATGTATCTAGAACTTCCTAGGCTTCTAAATTGATTAGTTTTTCGAGACATGATTCCACGTATCATGACAATGTTATGTAATAATGCATCGACTCTAGGTAACTGGGGTTAGGGTATTACCATTTTCTTCCTCTTTCTTCCTTTTTTTGGGCATTCACTAAATGTTCTAGTTGTTAATCATAATTTTTTATAGTTTGTATGGAATAATAAAAATATGATCTAGTTGAGCTCCTATCTGATTCGAAATCTAATTTGGGTAATCATGTCATTGTCCTTCATATTTCCGGTTTACTCAATTACTTTTATTTTGGGCCATTGGATAGAATAAATTTTAAAAAATATTTATTATTATTAAGAACATAAGCTGGAATCCAATGACATTATAGTGATAACTTGTAAATGAAATATATTCACTTAAATTATGAATATCTAAGTTTCAATCTACGTTATCCATGATCTATTTTGTAAAATTGAAGCATAAGGAAATTTTTCTCAATTAATAATTTTTCGTAATGACCTTTTCATTTTACTTAAGCATATCCCCTAGGAGTGTCAAACCAAGTGCGTAGTAAGGCATGTTGTCGTGTACCAGGTTACCCTATGTCTGGCCTACGACACCTTGTCAGAACTGTTACCCCTAGATACATTTGTTCTATAAACGATGTCCACTTGAAGTATCAAGACAATGCTATATTTTCTTGGTAAAATAATTATTCTATACTTACCAAAATTTAGTGATGCTTTATTATATTTATCATTGTCCCTAAGGATTTCCCTATATTTTTCTAATCATAAACCCAAAATATGTAAAAGTTTCCTATGATACCAACTATAACAACCCTTCTATAAATTTCACATTAATACGTATTTTATTAAATAAAAGTGAACTTAATACAACCAAAAATTTTGAGAATCCAAGTGTGATTTGGAATTTTCTATATAACATAACATCTTGAACATGGGATACAATGACATTATTAAAAATATAAATAACATGCTCCTAAAATTCCATGGCTTTTTAAAACTCCATATGATATCCTAGGGACATACATAAGAAAGGTGTAAGCTATAATTCATAGTAAAGGAATAAAAAAGGAATAACATAAAGAGAATTATAAATATTAAATAATAGTAATATCAATGAGGAATAAAAGGAACATTAATAATAATACATGAAAAAAGCTGATAATCATAACATGGGAAATGTGGAAACAATTTAAAACAGTGAATCATAAAAATAGGTCAAGGATGAAAATTCCAAGACATAATGGTGGAAAAAGTCCCATAAATGAATCAGGTTCACTCCTTGTCCCAAAAAGATGTATATGATAATAATCATTACCCAATGCATTGGTGCACTATCTAGCTACAACCATCATATTCATTTTATTCTCATCTTTTAGTGTGCCACATAGATCATACCACATGGATTTATTCCTCATAATAATTCATTCCCTGATCAATAATTGTGTAATAAATACATGTATGTATTAAATAAATAATCTTACAAAGATAATGGTGAGTAACTTGGATACAAAATGCATATGATATTCACTAAACAGTTGTTTTGGGATTGAAATTCGCAGAAACATTTAGTTACCATAGATATGTTACTTAAAAATTCATAAAAATGGTTGATGAGAGTGAAAGGGATATCTTATAATTTTTCCATTAAATTGGAAGTAATAGGGACATGTATATATCGGTACAAACTTTAAGAAATGGAAGTATAATGCGTATGCTCATAAAGAAACCAGAAATAAAAAAGAGTTCGTGAGGATCCATTATGGAATTTCAGCATCGTAATGGCTTAGGTAATGATCCAAATGAAGGAGGATAAACAATACCCCATTAAAATAGCATAAATTGGAAAATAATGGAAGCATTGTATGTTAATGAAAATAAAAAAAATTAAAATTAAAAGAACTAATTTCAATGAAGGTTCTTGAATTTGAAAGGAGGAGAGGAAGCTGATGATCGCTTATGGAATTTTGGAAAAGTGAAAGCTTAGGTAATAGAACAAATGAGGAGGTAAAAATGATAAATAATTAAAATAATATTAATATTAAATTAAATTAATGGTTATAAATGAATTATAATATAACCAACTTAAATTATAAGAACAAATTTCAATGAAGGTGCTTCAATATAAAAAGAGGAGAGGATGCTAAGGATTCCTTACTTAAGAGTGTGACTCAAAATGCTTGGGAGGGTCTTCTTGATAAATTTAGGGAATATTTAGAGAACTCTATAGAGTAGAAAGAAAAGTATTTACATTTACAATTTGTTTGAGTGAATAGAAATGGGAGATTTAGTGGATTTATGCTGGAAAAAAGGGGGATATCTTCTATTATTTAGGTTTTGAACTCCACATAATAAAATATTAAAAACCACAAACCATACCATGGGATTTTCCATTGGATTTTTCCAAATGGGAGTGGTTTTTATGATTTTATAAGTTAAAGGGATTGAATTATTAAAATAACACCCTTCGTTATGTGTAGTTGAGTCATACTTGTAAAGAAATGACTTTAAACCCTTAAAATATTTTAAAAGTTTTGGAGGATTTATAATTTCATTTATAAAATTAATCAAATAAACATAAAATCACATTAAGTTAAAAGGGAAACATATATTTTTTCATGTTTAACTTCTATAGAATTTATTATATCACTTTTGGGTCATTATGATGTCAAAATGCTGAAAGAATATTTATGTGATTTTAATTTTTACCCAAAAATTTCACTATCTTAGAATTTTATATAAAATTAATCATTTGATAATTCTGATGATATAATTCAAATAATAATAATAATTTTATCTAAATAATTTTATTAATATGTGAATTTTCAATTTTTAAATAAAATCAACATTTATAAAGAAATGGTGTGTTTTTTAGAACAACAGTTTTCGAAACCTTATAAAAATTACATTTCACTTCCTAAAAATTATATTATAGTTTATATTTAATAAACTTAATAACCTTAAAATGTCATTTATTTCAAAAAACAAATTAATTCATCAAATGAAATGTCTTAATTCAAATTGTATGTTATTTAAAAATACAATTTGTGTTTTATCATATAGTTTTTCTTATCAAAATTCTTACAAAAATAATTTATAAAATAAAAACACTTTTGAATGAATATTATCACAATTTTAATAGTCTTTGTTGAATTATTTTTAACTTTAATTATCTTATTTTCCTTTTACCATGGTGATTAATATTTACCACAATTACTATTCATATTATTAAAAACTTATTTCGACCTTATTACATAATATTAATTAATATTATTAAAAATATAGAATCTATTTTCTAAAATTCAATTCACTGAGGTGGAATAATTTAATTTAAAATAAAACGTGCAAGCATGGTGGAATATTGTTTTCTGAAAAAAAATCCATTTTCAAGGAAAATATGATTTCACATTAACTGTATAACTAATAATACTCATTATATAGATTTAAATTAGTAAATATAGATATATAATCTAAGAATTTAATTTAAATCATTTCTCTTCAGGGGTTATTTTAATTAATTATAATTGAGTGACATTTGTCATTTTAAAATAGTTTTCAAAATAAATAAACTTAAACTAAGATCGGGTATAAAGATGATTTAAAATGTCATTAATAAAATAAAGTTAAAGAATAATTATTTTCCCATGAATTAAAATTAAAATTGAAATTTTACTTTTAAATAAATTAGTTTATCAATATAAAATAAAATTTTACATATAAATAATATTACTTACTATTCACTAAAAAACTAAATTTTTAGAAAAAATATAAATTTTCACCGTAGGTTAATTATGATACGATGATATCAAAAATGGAGTTCGTTATACCAATAAATTTTCAAAATGTTATATAATATAATTATAATATATTTTTCATAAAAAGAAACAAAAATCATTTTTGAAGAAAACATACAGAAATCCATTTCCAAAAAGAGATTGCTGATTTTCTAATCATTTATCAATATATTTATGAAATATATATATTTAAAAAATTAATTAATCCTACTCATATTCAAAAATATAATAATAAATTTAAATGTTCCATATTTAAATAATCATATTCTCTTTGGGTTTAGTGTTGCGTATCACATAGGCTATTGAAAAATGTTTTCTCTTTTGAAAACTCAGGGCGTAACATGGACTTCATAACAGAACAAGTTCTCATGACGCACCAGCCTGATATCCATTTGGAGTTCTGTAACATTCCTATATATCTTCTCAATGAACCCCATAATGTTCAATTACAACAAATTAACTCATTTGATACCACTTTGTAACATCCTGGCATGGTAGCCACTAAACCGATGCTCTGAGCCGGTTCACTATAAGACCTCAAGTGTGTCTTATTGTACACCAGAGGACTACAACTAGATGTAGTGGTCTAATGGTGGAAAAATGAGAAGTATATACCCCCAAATTAGTGTGTATAACTAGAAGTAAATAACAAAACACTATACACAATAGATAATTTGGAAGAATAAGTAAAATAAAACTAAAAAACCCATAATAAAATAAAGATTTAGTAAAGGCCAAATATACATGTCATACATACAATAATGATCACCCATTGGACCAATCACATATAAAAAACAAATAACATAAAATATAATACAATTTCCCCTACTTCAAAATCTTGCCCATAACACATAACCGATCTCTAGTACCTTGTGAATCTGCTCCAACCCGACCGGAAGACCCTAAATGAGTATACCAATCAAGCATGAAATCAATGGCATCATACATATCCACTGTGAATTGGATCTCAACCTAAAATAATAAATAATTCCTTTACACACACTAAGTGCATGAATAGGGGAAAAAATATCTTCAAGGCACCCTAATGGTGAAACTATAAACTGCTTCCATAAGTGCATGGTCATTCAATATGCTCATCCTAGTAAATAAGAAACAGGGAAAAAAATAAAAAAACAATTGTTGAATATTAGGTGCAAGACCTCAGTTGACCATACCTCTATTAACTAAAGATGAAGTGTCATTGATCATGTCTCAATCACCGTGCATCCTAATTAACATACGGGCTTTATATCCATGGTTTCCACAACCAAACATGACAATACTAGGACCCATACTACAATAGTACTATCATCCTAGATACTAGAATTAGTCATCTACTACTCTGTCCTCATAACCCAAACGTTGTCTCATAATTTGAACTTAGACACATCTGTCTTTTTACCACACAAAAGTATTACCAGTCCTAGGCTATCTGTGTGAAATAAATCCCACATATCATAAAAAAAATTCCTTGAGAATCAATCCAACATGTAAACCACAAATCCAAACTATTGGAACTAGTATTAAAAATCAGGACCCTCTTTACTGTCTCAAAACACCAAGGTATGGCCCAAATACATCATCCGGAAACCATCTCTATGTAACATAGGTGGTGCACATAACATCAATCTGGCCTAGCCTAAGGAGAAGGAGCCTCAATCCAACATATTAATCCACATGGTATTCCATTATCACATAGATAATAATTATCAGATTATAACCACAATGTATACTATCATTGTCCAAAGCATCATCCTAACACCATCTCGGTAGTATCCCTATTTTTCCTAGAACCTCAAGTGCATAATCCTACCACATACATGTGATATAACATTCACTATACTGAACAATATAAAAAACATGTTCAGAACCTCAATCCAACTCTTAGACCACATATGCGGAGCATCGGTCCACTATCCATTCAGTTGGTATACCATTAATTACCAAAACATCAGTCTGGCACATAACCAAAAAAGTGCACTATCTCCATTTAGATCCTCATTCTGACACACAATCCATAGTATAATAACTATGGAAGGAGCCTCAATCCAACAATCCCAATCATAGATATTCTGAATGATACATATGGATTATCTATCCCACTTCTTCAACTATCATAGCTCTTACAATTAAACTGGGTTCCATAATTTTTCAACCTAACCATATCAAATTTCCCCATGTGGGAAGACCAACTATCAACCTCAATGAATTAAAACATAATGAGGGATGGCTCTATGCACATCTTGGCCAACAACATCTCATCCCCACCATCTCATACATCGACCCAGGTCCCAAGGAATCATTCAAAAATAATAATAAGGCACACACACCTGCTTAGGGTCATCCTATAAATCGGTCCAACACATGGCACTCTGAAACCTCAAATAAAAAAGCGGCAACCCTCCTTGGATCGTCATAACTAGAACTCAAGTGTAGAAATCCCTTTCCCAACTATGGTAACAAACCAACTCCCTGTACAATCCCCATCCCAAGAAACATAATAATTTTCCCCTCATGGGCCTCCAACCGATCCTCGATCATCAAAATTCCAACCAGGCATTTAGAAGAGAACCCATGCCTCACAACAATTCTCAATAGCTAACCATGATATCCAATGGTATCTCAACCTGAAACTATACCATTTTAGGCATCCTCAAGAATATATAAGACTCAATTCAAAGCCTTAGTGACACCCAACCTTAACCACCATCCTATGATGTTAATAAATCCCAAAGGCCCCAACCACCCAGATCCTCAAACAAAAGATCTAAACCTTTATTTCTATAACCTCAATCAACTAATCTCGATACAGAAGGACAAACCATGTTCTCCTAAAAGGTAATACTAATATCCCACCTTCTGGGATCCATCAATGGTACCTAAATCATATCATCAAGAAAAAATCATGCCATATACTGATATCAAAATCCTCACCAGGCATCATTGCCTATAACTAAACTCACTAGATGAATCTAACTCCAATCCAAAAGTAAATTCTCTTACTAAACCTAAATGTTCCAAAAAACCATCTGGATGACCTCTATATACGAAGGGGATTTTACCATTCTGATCTATGTGGAAAATATGATTAGAATAGGCTAATCAAAAGTATAATTCTGACTTAAAATGCATAAAACAACCAGAACCCCTAAAGGGTAACCAAGGAGAATCACACAATGTGTATTCTTGAGCACACATTGTGTGCCCTCACATACCCACATGGGTGTGTACACCAAACTAACTGGGCATGTAAAACAAAACTAAGTGAAGTTTAAGTCATGTTAATGGTGTATACCTTACATGGGGAACCTACCCGTGTACCTCACTTTCCTTGAACATGAGTCCACGTATGGTCATGTACTCAGACATGGCATGCCACCCACATGGGGTCTAGCTGTGTACCCTACAAGACCATGTCTTCCATAAACAAGAAATCTGGAAATCTTCTGGGGCACATGCTGACTGAACCTGCATGGAGTGTCCTTTGAAATACACTGCTTATAGTCATATTTTTATATTTATCTCTGATTAGTAAGAACACACAACATGTGTTCTTCAAATCATACATCGTGTAGTCGGGGTTTCCAAACAGGAAATCCCCTATGACCCCCGAAACCCCCATTTATCTCCAAATAAGCACATATTGAACATAAAGGGGTCCTCATTAGTTATAATTAGGATTTAAAACTTTAAAAATAAAATGTTTGAAATTATTAGGGCATAAACATTGAAAACCAACATACCTCGTGGTGTAAATTCTGAAGCTTTGGGTTCAAATATATTTCTAGAAGCTACTGCACCATGATCCGATCATGATCTATGAAAAGGATTAAGTCTGGTGGAATAAACATATTCTCCCCCTATTTTTTGACTATCTCACATGAGTGAGTCACCCTCACTTGTTCTTATGTGTGTAGGAATATCAAATGGGGGGAGAGATATGTTTTATTAATTAGTTAATTAATTAAATTATTACCAATATAACAACAATACCAAGTCACAAAACATGATGAAATGTATACCTCACCTATGAAATTTGCCTATTTTGAACTCAAATGATTATTTATAATCTCAATACGATGTTTTTTCAGAAGATACAAACACCTAAAACTATCAAACAAATTAATTATTTATTTTATAAAATATTAAATATTCTTCCAAAACTCAAACTGCTCGGAATCCCACCAAACTCAAATAATAGAGTAAATACCCTATTCTGAGACTAACAGTGTGGTCATAAAAATGATATGAAACCATCTTCTTGGGTAAAATGACTGCTTTACCACTCAAGGGCACCGAAGAACTTATATTTAAATTTGTGCTCAAATTCCAAAATCCATAAAATCCTGGTCTCAACATAGAGTCTATGATTTTCTAGATCGATTACCATTTAGGTATCCAAGTTGTGGTTGTTAATTTATATGTCTAATTATTGACTCCCCAATTTCAATCAATTTTAAATATCTTTACAAATATAGTTATTTTATTAATATACTTCCATTGACATGTTCCTAGCTTTGATATATTAATGAAATACCTATTTTCATTATGTAATTTAATATTAGAAGTTTTTTCTTAGATATGTGAAATATAATAGGGGCTTTTTCCATATTTTATGGAGTTGGTTCCCTTATAGGAAACCAAATTTTTACTTTTGATTGCCTATATGTTCAAAGAATGAAATATTAGTTAATGTTTAATCACATGATGAGTGTTCTTCTATGTGACATTAATGTGATAATGTCACTAGGGTAATTTTTACATTGAGAGGTAATATAATCTCACCATGATGATGATAACCTCGAAGTGCTTTGAAAATATTATTAAATATATATTCTATAGTCAGATGATATAAATATGATTGGACTCAATTGATATAGGCTATGAGGTGTCATTAGGACTTCATATCATGAAATTCACACAAGGTAATCACCAAGGGAGGAGGTTATAAAAATTTTCCAACTAGTAGGAATTCCATATGTCATATGTTTTATTTGATATTACAATTGGACAACATATGTGTTGGTCATTTTCGTTGAGATTATTATCAGCAGTCATGTACCTTACTATAATGATTAAAATTCTGATGACATATATTCACAGATAGGTAAGATATGTTAGTTATAACACCCCAAGGATTTTAATAATAAATTAAAATGCATGAAACATTTTTTAGTAGATATTTATAACTATCCTTCAAACATAATTTTTCTACTTCTATGATTTGAATTTGGAAAAACGGTCATCTTCAATTATGATATGTAAGTTATTTGGAGTCTGATGAAACCAACATGATTTTTGGTGAATAGTAAAATAGCATTATGAATAGTAATAATAATAGTAATATGACACTATTGAATAATAAATTTTATTATTATCATATTTTCTTAAGGATTTAAGATAATGACATCTTGGTTAATTTTTCAATGTTATATAAAACTAGTTATAGAATTAAAATTGTTAATTTTTTAATAAAGTATGATTTTATTTAAAAATTCAATTAATAGTATTTTGAAAATTATTTTCAAAAAATGGAGTTCATTTTCGAATTCTAGATGTTCAAAAATGGTAAAGGTGAATTTTTCAAAGTTTTCTAAAATTTTTGAATTTTTCATGAATAGTGAAATATGGTAAAATACTGTATATTCAAATTATCTATTAAATACACTATTTGTTACATCATAAGTGATTTAATACCACATGGTTCAAACTCACATTCCATTATTACTACTTTGGGTCACATTAATTTATAATATTCATAGTCTTGAGCAAAAATATTATAATAATGACAAAAATAATGTAAAATACCTTCTCTCATCCACTATAAATACCACCCTCATTTCCCTCTTTCTCCCACACCTCTCAATCCTTGAGCCTTAACAATTTTCTACTCTATAATACTCCCAAGGCTCTTACTCACGTCCTAGATCTATTGGTATCACCAAAAGGAAAAAAACAAAGGACTTAAGAAGGATCTCATAGAGTATAAATTAAGAGGTAAACATCTTCTTTTTTTTCTTTTCTATTATTCTTATTTCCCCACATACCATTATCCAAAAGGAATGAATGATCTAGTGTATTAGATATTCATTATTTCATCATGTTTGTGGAAGACACACCGTTATAATTCTTCTCTTATCCCACTTATTCAAGAAATTAAAACAATGTATGTGATGTGCCTATTTACTAACATCATGGATGATGTGATGTCAATTTCTGTTACTTACTTCAAGATAGGTAATGAAACCATTTTTATATTTGAACCAGATTATAATTTATGTATTATATATCAAATAATCTTTTTGAATCATTTTTTACACATGATATTAATTTATGAAATAAAATGAGTTCATTACGATTGATGAATTACCAAAATGACCTAAACAAATATCAATAATGTTCTATCTTATGAATCATCCTCATGTAAGAATTCAAAATGATAAATGTTATAATTTATGGTTATATAAATATTTAAATAACATTCCATTCCAATTATGGAGTTTCACTTCCGATAGAAAATAATATCCATCTTGAACAGGTCATGGGAATCATGTAAAGAATGCACCCAAAACAATGGAAGGAACAAAATACAAACAATTAAAGGAAGAAATGATGTAATTAAATGATCATATATGGTATTAAAAACATGAATATTTTTTTAAAATATATTAATAACACACTTTTAACCATTATACAAGAGTTTTAAACATGTTTTATGCATGACAGACCTGAGGTAATGAAATTCATAACCCGATTTCCATTCTTTGGTTTAACCTTCTACTTCATTATTTATGTGGAATTAAAATAGTTTTTGTGGTGATTTTTTTTATTATGTTTAATCTTTTGTATTTATAGTGTATATACATATTCTATCCACTCTATTAAGTAACAATTATATTATATGATATTTATATGGGACTTTTCTAATAAAACATCTATTAAAATTATGGTTTATGAAATTCAAAAGAAATGTTTTTATGAAATTGATAATGTTTTATGATAATTTTATGTTTATTTGGAATGATGTATGATGAAGGGTGTGACCTACATCTACCTACAATTCATTGGTTATGTGTAAGTTGGAGGTCGTCCATATGGTTACTCCAAGTGTAACTGAGATGGTTACACAAATGGTAAGGTACCAGTGAGGTTTACAAATTATAAGGTATCCGAGAGGGTTACAATATTATGTAAGTAATGATACAAGATGAATTTATGGTTCTATTTTTGTTCTTATGTTTTTATGGGATCTTCAAGAAATCTCATGTTTCACAAAGTAAGTATATATGGGTGACAAGTATGTCTTTTGAGAATGATTTCATACATTACAAGTGTGCATGGACTAATGTGTTATTTTTTTCCTTTTATATCCATGACTGATATTATTTTTCTCATCCTGATCTTTAAATGATTTTCATAGGTTATAAAGATGTTTAATAAAAGGAAGTAATACATGTTAAATGTTTGAATAATTTTCAAAGAAATCATTATTAATTTGAAACAATTTATATTTTGCTAAAAATGAATACCATTTTTATAGTATCCACTCTATATTAATGTTTAATGTTATAAATTTATTAATTCACAAATCTCTAAATCTCTAAACTTGAAAATATTATTAATGTGATAAAATTTGATTTATTGACTAAATTCAAGATTATGTAATGCAATAAGGCCGGGTCCTTATAGTTGGTATTAGAGGATGGTTTAGATAACATTAGAGGTTAAACTGATGTTAATAGAATACCATAAATAATTTTTATATATTGTAAAATTGAAATGTTATAGAATTTATATATTATCATGTTTCTTTGACTAAGATATTTTTGTTTAGAATGGTCTTCTGCAGAGAAATTGGGAACATGAAGAGGAGAGGCACCGACAAAATGATATCATTTTGAATATGTAGAAAAAAAGGTAGGGATTGGAACCAAATAGTTTTTGATAGTCATGGCTCAGCTAACATAGGCAATAAATAGAGGTGGAACCCATAAAAGAGAACAACCATAGGAACACAACATAACATGACAATAGTTGAACATTTTATGAGACAACAACCTCCGTCTTTCAGTGGATCTTCTGACTAAGTAGCAGCCGGAGAATGTATTAATGCACTTGAAAAGATATTTGATGTTATGGGATGTTCAGATAATAAAAATGTTAGTCTATCCATTTATCATTTTGAAGGTGATGCTGATCAATGGTGGTCAATGGTAAAGAATATTTGATATAGAGATGATTTTGATGCCTTAAAGTGGGATGAATTTAAATGTGTTTTCCTTGAAAAATATTTTCCTATGGTGGTGTGACATAGGATGAAGAAAATATTTCTTGAATTAAAGAAAAAGGAGGATGATTTAGTGGTTGTGTATGAAGAAAACTTCACCCAACTAGTGATATATCCTCTAATTCTTATTCTAGATCTTGATAGAAAATCAACCACCTTTACCCAGGATTGATGCCAATGTATCGAAGGGTGTTGGCCTCCCATGAATTCATAAGTTACGAGAAAATTTTCGGATCTGATTAGAGGGTATAGATGGAGTTTTATGATTGTCACATGAATTTTAAAAACAAGGAGAAGAAGAGGACCATATGGAATACAATGGTTAAGAATCAACCAATGAAATATGACGGTATGAAAATACAGTTTCTAGTATTTGAAAAGTATGGAAAGAAGCACCATGGGGAATTCCCTCCCTAAACTCAGAAGTGTTTCTAATGTGGTAAGTTTGGATATATGGCCAGATATTTTAATGAAAATGATTCTAAGACAAATGCTGGTAAAAAAATGTTTAAGTGTTTTAAATGTGGTGAGATTGGTCATTTTGTAAATGCCTTGCCAAAGATATTTCTAAATGATGTGAAGAATCTAGAATAGAAGAAGAAAGGTGTAGTGAGATCCTTTGCAACTACGTTAGCAGATGTAGGGGAATACAATTAATTTTTATTGGTTACCATGTTTTTTTACACATATTTTGCTAAAGATTTATTTGATATATAGTCAACACATTCTTTTATTTCTGAGTAATTTTATGGTAAATTGAAAATTTCACCTCAACAAATGAGACCAAAACAAGTTGTTAAAAGTCTAGGGGAAATATTATTGAAAAGTGGAATTATAATATTGTTTCTATTGTAGTATTTGGAATGACATTACCTCTAATTTGTTTTTCCCTTAGTAGAGTTTGATGTCATTTTGGGAATAGATTCTCTTTTTGTTTATCAAGCTATGATTGATTATAGAGCTAAAGAAGTTGTTTTTCAGAAAGAGATTCAATTTTTATACCATAATGAACCCATAAAATTGATAACAAAGTAGGAATTTGAGAAACTATTGAAAGACAGAAATAAAAGTTAACTTGCTCACATTATTAAAAATAAAAGAACTGTTAAGATTAATGATAAAATAGTGGTAAATGAATACCTTGATGTTTTTTGTTACAAGTTATCTGGTGTTATACCTAAATAAGAAGTTGAATTCACAATTGACTTAGTTCCTGATTCTAATTCAATTTCAAAACCACCATATAGAATGGCTCAAATGGAACTTTTTTAATTGAATATATATTGCCAGATTTTCCGGATAAAGGCTTCATTTATTCTAGCACTTCAAAATAGGGTTCCCCTGTTTTGTTTTTTAAAAATATAGATGGTTACATGATACTTTTCATTGATTATAGAGCCTTGAATAACATCACTGTTAAAAACAAGAATCCTTTTCCTCTTATCGATGAATTATTTTATCGGCTTTAGGGAGATAAATACTCCTCCAAGATTAACCTGAGATCTGGATACCATCAGCTGAAGGTGAAGGAGGTAGACATCCCTAAAATATATTTTCATACTAGATATGGGAATTATGAATTTGTTGTTATACTTTTTGGGTTAACTAATTCCCAAAATTTATTCATGAATCCTATGAATAAAATATTTCACGAGTTCTTGAAAAAAGTTGAGGTTGGGTTTATTGATGACATTCTTGTATTTTATAAGAGTAAAGAGGAGAATGAAAAAAACATATAAGGGATGTTTTGAAAACCTTAAAAGAAAAGAAACTGTATAGAATTTTCATCAAGTATGATTTTTGGTTGCAACAGATTTATTTTCTTGGGAACATTGTAAATTATCATATATTAATAGTTGATCCAGCCAAAACAAAAGTGGTCAATTGATGGTGAAGACCCCCAAATGTTATAGAGATTCGTATTTTTATTTGATTAGTATGTTATTACCAATGGTTTGTTAAAAACATTGCACAATTGTATTGCCCGCTAACTATGTTTACATGAAATGGAGATAAATTTATTTGGATAGAAGAATGTGATGTTTGTTTTCAGGAAATGAAGAAGTGATTGGTGAATGCTCCAGTTCGGGCCTTTCCTTTCAAAAATGGTGTGTTTTTCATCTACAATGATGATTCATTGAAGGGACTTGGTTGTGATGTGATGCATAATGATTATGTAATTGCTTATGCTTCAAGATAACTAAAACCTCATGAGTTAAATTGTTCAACACATGATTTGGAATTGGTAGCTATGGTTTTTTCTTCAAAAATTTGGAGGCATCACTTATAAGGATCCAAATGTCAAATATATACTAACCATTAATGCCTGAAGTATAAATTCATTCACATGGATATAAACATGAGGCAGAGTAGATGGATTAAACTAATAAATTAGTATGATTTCACAATCAATTACAATATAGGAAGAGAAAACCAAGTGGCAGATGCATTGAGTCAAAAACATCATGCATCATTGACCTTGTTATGTTTGGAACATGATCCCTTGTTTAATGAATTGATGATCTTTGGCTTAGAAGTTGTTGGTGCAAGAAATAACTCTATTTTGTTTCAGGTTTCAGAGCTTTCATCATTATCAGATAGAATTAAGAAAGCGCAGAAGGAATACCGTGAGCTATAGAAAAAGGTAAAATTGTTAAAAAAAGTATGTTTCCAGAATTTAACCTTGGTAAATATTGTGTTTTAAGATTTTGTAATAGGATGTGTGTGCCTTGTGTTTTCTAGTTGAAGAATTATTTGTTGTGTGAAGCTCATAGTTCTCGATTTTCATTTCATCCTGGAATTACTAAGATGTACATAGACTTTCGGGAGTATTATTTGTGGGATGAAAGGATTTTGATATTTCTAATTTTATCCAGAAATTTTTGAGAAGTCAACAGGTTAAAGTAGAGTAGCAGTTAACGAAGGGGATTCTTCATCCACTACCAGTTCTACAGTGGAAATGGGAGAATATATCCATGGACTTTATGGGGGGACTACCAAAGGATTCTCGATGTAACAATGTGATTTGGGTTATTGTTGATCTGTTGAAAAAATTTGCACATTCTCTATCCATCCGAGATACAATTTCATTAAATCGGCTTTCAGGACTGTGCCTCAAATATATTTTCTGGTTACATGGAGTTACTCATTCCACTGTTTATGTTCGGGGATACCAGGTTCACTTATTACATTTGAAAGGGCCTTAACAAGTTATTGGGAACATAATTAAATTTTAGTGCAACTTTTTATCCTCAATTAGATGGGAATTTAGAATGAACAATACAGACATTAGAGGATATGATTCAATTTTATTCAATGGACTACTAGGGATGTTAGGATGAACATAATTTTTTTGTTGAGTATTCTTATAATAAATGTTTTAACACTAGTATACATATGGATCCTTTTGAGGAATTGTATGGGAAGCGATGTAGAACAACAACATTTTGGGATGAAGTCAATGAAAGTATGTTGATGTGACCTTGAATAATTGGTTTAGAATGTGATGATGATCCAACAACTTAAGAGGACATCTCAGATCATACACAAAAGTTATGCAGACAAAAGGAGAAAAGACTTTTCTTGGGAGTTAGGTGATCATGTATTTATTAGAATCTCACCATTGAAAAGTGTTATGTGTTTGGTAAGAAAGGACATATAAGTACACGGTTCATTGGACCATATGAAATTCTTGAGAATGTGATACTAGTTTCCTACTGAGTAAGATTGCATCCAGGTTTATCTAAGTTACATGTTGTTTTTCATGTTTTTATTTTGAAAACATATGTGCTTGATTTATCTCATGTATTGATCCCAGAAATAGTTCAGCTGTAAGAGAACCTTTCATATGTTGAGAAACCAGTTCAAATTATTTATTTAAGAGAACATTTATTACAGAATAAGGTAATCCACCGGGTAATGTTTTTATGGATAAACAACATGGTTGAAAAAACAACATGGGAATCTGAAAATGCTATAAAGGAATGGTACCCATTCTTGTTTAATGAGTAAATAAAATTGTGAAGGCACAATTTCTAGAAAGTGGGTATAATGTAACACCACAAGGTTTTTAACAATAAATTGAAATGCATGAAATTTTTTTATTAGATATTTATAACTTGCCTTTAAACATAATTTTTCCGCTTCTATGTTCTGAATTTTAAAAAACGGTCATCTACAATTATGTTCTGCAAGTTATTCGGAGTCTGATGCAACAAAAATGATTTTTAGTGAATAGTAACATACCCTTAAAAAGAGTAATATGAATCATCATATGGCCCTATTTAATGGTAAATTTAGTTATTCTATTATTTTTTATGTCTTTATGATATTGACATCTTGGTTAATTTTTCAATGTTATATAAAAGCAGTTATAAAATTAAAATTGTTAATTTTTGAATAAAGTATGATTTTATTAAAAAATTAAATTAATAATATATATAAAAATTATGTTCAATAAATGGAGTTCATATTTTAATTCTAAATGTCAAAAAATTGTTAGGGTAAATTTTGTTGATTTTTCTGAAATTCTTTAATTTTTGATGAATAGTGAAATATGGTAAAATACCGTATATTCAATGTATATGTTAAATAAACTATTTATGATAGCATAAATGATATAAAGACACTTGGTTCGAACTCAAATGACATTATCACAATTTTGGGTCACATTACTTAACACTATTCATAGTCCTGAGCAAAAAAAATTATAATAATGATTAAAATAATGTAAAATACCTCTTCTCCTCCGCTATAAATACCACCCTCATTTCCCTCTTCCTCCCACACATCTCAAGCCTTTATCCTTACCTATGTTCTACCCAATACTCCGTTAAAGAATTTTCTTCACATCTTAGATCTTATGGACTCACAAAAAGGCCAAAACCAAAGGCCATAAGAAGGTTCTCAAGGAGAATAGATCAAGAGGTAAACATCCTTTTTGTTTTCATTAATTTCTTTTAATTTTCTTATCTATTATTCATCTTTCCACACTTACCCTTATCCAAAAAGATTTAATGATAAAGTATATTAAATATCCTGGATTTAATCATGTTAATGGAAGAAACACCATTATAATACTTCACCTCTCCCACGTATTCAATAAATTAAAACACCGTCCCTGATGTGTCGATTTACAAACATCGTGGAGGATGTGATTTTAATTTCACTTACATCATTTAAAGACTGGTCATGAATCTATTTTAATGGTTGATATAGATTATAATTTATGTATTATATCATATATAAGGTTCTGGAATTATTATGTACACATGTTATTAATTCATGAAATAGAATGGGTTCATTATGATCGAAGAATCGCCAAAATGACCTAATCAAATATCAATAATGTTATGACTTATGAATCATCCTCATGTCAGAATTCACAATTATAACTAGTTTAAATTATGGTTCTAGAAATATGTAAATACCATTCCATTCCAATTCTGCAGTTTCACTTCCAATCAACCAGAATATCCATCATGAACTAGTCATGGAAATCATGTAAATAACGCACCCCGAAAAATGGAAGGAACAAAATACTAATAATTAATGGGAGAAATAATGTAATGAAATGATCATATATGGTATTATAAACATAAATATTTTTATTTGAGATATTAATAAAACCATTTTAACCAATATACAACTGTTTTAAAAAAAAATTAAGTAAGACAAACCCGAGTTAAGGGAATTCATAACTCGATTTCCATTCTTTGGGATAGCCTTATACTACATTATTTATGTGGTATTAAAATTTTTTGTGTGATGATTTTTTTATATTATGTTTAATATTTTTTTTATTTATAGTTTATATACAAATTCCATCCACTATATTAATTCTCACTTCAATTATTGGATATTTATAAGGGAATTTTCTTTTAAAAACCTCTTATAAAATTCAGTTTTATGAAATTCAATAGAAATGTATTTATAAAATTACTCATGTTGTTTGATAATGTTATGGTTCTTGGGAATTTTTTATTATTAATGGTGGGGCCTATATCTCCCTCCGATTCATTGGGTATTTTTATGTTTGAGGTCAGTCTTATGGTTACTCTAAGAGTAACTGCGATGGTTACAGAAAATATAAGGTAGCTGTGAGGGTTCTAAATTATAAGGTAGATGAGAGGGTTACAATATTATGTTAGTAATGATCCAAGATAACTTTATGGTTCTATTTATTTTATTATGTTTTTGTGTATCTTGTGAAAATAACATGTTTTACAAAGTATGTATATAAGGGTGACAAATATGTCTTCTGAAAATGATTTCATATGTTACAAGTTTTCATGGAATAATGTGTTCTTTCCTTCTTTTTATATCTCTTACTAAGATTTTTGTTCTCATTATAAGTTTTAAATTATTTTAACTAGTTATAAGTATGTGTAATAAAAATAAGGAATCCAAGGTAAATGTTTGAGGAATAGTCAAAGAAATCATATTTTATTTAAAAAGTTTTATATGTTGGAAGAAATGAATACTCTTTTTATGGTATCCAATCTGTATTTAAATGAAATGTTATAAATGTATTAAGTCCCAATTCTCTAGATATATAAACTTGAAAAGATCCTCATTGTGAAAGGAAGTGAATTCTTGACTAAATTCAAGATTATGTAATGTAATATGGTTGGTTTTTTATATTTTGTGTGTCATACATGATGTTACAGTAATAAATAATCCATGAAGGGGTTTATCCCTTCATTTTATTTGAAGTATATATGTTATTCCATTTTATAAAAATGGAATTTTCTTATAAATCCATTGACATGGTATTATATCAGTGTGTTAATTTATAGTATTCAAAGATTAATAAATCATCCATATTGGTTGATGACATGAATTATGAAAACTAATTAGTGATATATTGAGACAAAAGAATTTTATTATATAGTGAGTGTCCAGAACCTATTTTTTCCAATGAAAAATTATTTTATTTATTTATGGGTGCCTTGTGTTGTTTCTAGAAGATGATATTTTACTTTAGGAAAGATCACCTAATTCCACTAAGAAGGATGTCGAAAGGGTAACACACTAAGTGTTTTCATAATCTATGTTAAATTAAATATGAATTTAATAGTTTAAAGAAATATTATTCTCATTTTTTGGTTAAATATTTATTTAGGATGTGTTTGTTTCATTAATTCAATCACTAGAAATTTTAAAGAATACATATTTTAGTTGAATACCCAAAATATTTATTCCTTAGGAAAATAATAACTATGTGAATATATAATATTTACTTATCTCTTATATATTCACAAGGACAAAAATATTTACATGGTTACATAGATATTAAATAAATATTTATTCACTAATTGGTCAATATAATATTTATTTATTTATTGAATTTATAATACAATGGAATTTATTTATTTAAATAAATATTTATCATTAAAGGTTCGATAAAAGATGGGGAGGATTGAATTGAAAAATTAATTATACAGATGAAATGATATATATTAATTATTTGTGAGTTTAGTGCATTCCATAAAATATAATATTAATTTAATTATTAATATTTGACATGGGATAATATTAGAGATAGAAAATAGACAAGTTGATTTTGTGAATTTATTAATTGTTTTACCCTAGATGGTTAAAACCAATTATATTACTTTTTTGATATGGGATTTTGTGTACCCAAAAAATTCCACCAATAAAATTATCTCTAACATAAGAAAATAATAATGAAGAAATTTCTCAAGAATACAGAGTGAAGACCCTCCTTCCCCCTCTTAAGAGATCAAAAGAACAAGAGAGAGTCTTTCATGTCTGGAAATATTATTATTTTGATCAATAATGAATAATGTAAGTGGTCTCGATCCTCCATTATAGCACACATAATTCCAATAGAAGAATGATGAGTTTCATAGCTAATGTTTTCATGCCTCTGGATGGATTATACCCTTAGATCCTTCAATAAAATGACATTATCATAAGAAAGGCCAAATAAATCATCAATGAAGAAATAATTTCAAGTGAATGTAATTATTTCTATATAAATTAATAATATATTATCTGTCAGCATATCTTTTATTAAAAATTTATAGGGTTTAATTCCACAAATTCTTAGGATTTATCTAACACAACTGATAAAATCCATTGTTAGGCATGAGCCAAACTACATTCGCTAAGCCCCCAAACCGTCAACTTGTATCAAAGTGGTAAAATATTAATCTTTAATTACATATTATATATTTATATAATTTATCATTTGTTTCTTATAGTTTCCTTTTCCATTTCTTGGTTCATTAATCTGAATGTTGAGCTACTGTGATTACTTAGTTTTATAAGACCAAGAACACAAAAAGAGCATATGAAGAACACTAAAATAACCCATCTAAAGGCACTCTTTCCATATAACATTGATAAATGACATTCAACATAAAATAACATGTTATGTAAAAATTTTCACTACACTAGGATGAGTTACACAAATCATGACACATCACGTCGAAGAATAGTATGTGGTGTTATTACACACATTGTATTGACCACCCTCGATGGTGTATGAATTGATGTGTTATATGGAATGTAGCTGGAGTAAATTTCATGTAAATCCATATTATTAATCTCTATGGGAATCACATGAGTTGTGGTGTCAATGTATTTATTACATTTCTCATATCTATTAAATGACATGAAACATAGTCAATTTTTTATTACATGGTGTGTATCTTGCATACAAAATATGTTACAAAAAGATGTACATCATTGAATAAATTTTATTTTGCTACATGTGTGATACAAACAACTTGAGAACAATGTACGTGGAGGGTTGTGGGATGTACACACCATGCAACTCGTACAATTTCACATGGAGTACATAAAGAGTAAATGTTTATACCATGTGAATTAATTTTGATTAATGCAAATTAATTATATGATTAATAGAAAATTATGTTTTGTGTATCTGGTGTACAGACCACGTAACAATTTTATTTGATGAATTAAATAAATAAATAAATTATATGATGTGTAATTATAAAACAATAATGTGTATGATTATCACAAACACAATGTAATTCAAGAGAATTACTAGTGGTACATGAATATTATATTAATGGAAATTCATGTTATCATAAACACCATGATATCTTGGTGACTTGTCTCACAGAACTGCACACCATGTAATGTGAAGACATGTCATATATGATACATACTGTGTAAATATACATTACATAACAAGGACTATACATCGCATAGTCACACATCATGTGAGTGACTGTAAATTCAATTTTTAATACACCATGATTTCATATGTATTTTATTTTAAATAAAACATGAAGTATTCGATAGCTTACCTTATAGACAACCTTGAGTATGTATGAATTGGTATATCAAAAACCATTATAACCAGTCCATTAAATCTCTAGGTATAATTATTCATAAACAATTTTATAAAAAAAGTATAATTTTTTATTGATGCAAACGTCATTATTAATTCATAATAAATATGGACTCAATTTCCAATATTATCATTTTATGATTAATTTTTTTCCCTAAAAATGGATTATATCACATTTTTAGGTGATTTTTAAAATTAATTTCTACCATTTTAGGACATTTTATTTGAGTAAAAGAATATCATTTTTAAAATAAAATTTAAATATTAACTTAGTTCAATTTTTTTGGGATTTTTTTAAATATTTATTTTCGAGAAAATATAACATTGTGATTAAAATATGACATTAAATTAACTTAATTATATTTTAATTATAAATAATATAATTAATTAAATTATAATCATATTTTTTTTTTTGGTATTTGTTAATTTTTGAGATTTAATGCACATTTTTGAGAAAAAAATGTTTTCATGAAAGCAATGTGTTTTTATATTAATAAATTATTTTAATTTATATTTACTAAATCTTATAGTGAAATATATATATATATATATATATATTATTTAAAATATAATATTTTTACATTAATTTTGTGATTTTTAAAGGAAATGAATGGAAGTAAATTTAGTTTTATAGTTAAAAATTCATTTTTTAAAAACACATTTTTATTGCGGTTTGCACGCTTAATTAAAAGTGAATTCATACAATTATAGAAATTTAATATTTTATGATAGATTTAATATTTTTAATCATAATAATTAACATAATTAAATAGGTTCAACTTGTTTTTTGGTCATAGTTAATAGTAAAACAGTAAATAAAAATTATCGTGGTTGACGTAAAACTGGTTTACTAGGGGTTAAACCATTTGATAAGGGTAATATTTCCAAAAAAAACCAATAAAATTATGATTTTTGAAGATATCAAAAACATATAATATCCTTTATTTTATTATCTATCCATTTGGATCCACTTTATCAAGAAATTTCCTTTAAAGCATTGAAATATTTTATGAAATTTTATGTGTGTCCCACCGCATACTTATAAAAGGGAACCTTTCCCCTCCCATATTCACTACATTTTTGCCTTATATATTGGGAAATACATACTAAATATCTTTTATAGAATACATACATTCATCCAAGATGTTATGGAGTTCTCCTAATACAAACCCGTCAAGTCTTAAGGAGTAAGTCAAAGGAGGTCTCTCAAAGAAGAGGTATAAATCTTAACAATGCACTTTCAATTTGATTTCATCTTATAATTACTATAAACATGTTTCACCAATAAAAACATGATAAATAAATTATCCTAAATAATCTATGATTTTATTATTATGATCGAAATACTATTTACCTCCTCTTATAAATCCGATTTGAGATGAAAGTATCGCCTGTGCGTATGTGTGGACTACCACCTACACATAGAAATACTAATAATTTTCCACCACCATAATTAATGGTGGGTAGTTATGATATAATTAAAGTTAATATATTATATATATGATATAATAATGATTCTATAAAATTTAATTATCATATAACATTCTTTTTTTCATCCATCCAATGTGTAAATATCACTTCTGTGTATGTATGGATTAGCATATCCAAGAAGTGATATAATGAATTTTTCATCACATGTTTATATGAATGGGTATACATATGTATATATTTAATATATAAGATATTTATATATATATTAAAATCATGGATATAGAGTAACTATGATCAATGTTCAAGGAATGTAACTCTGGAACTAAAACATACATGAAAAATTAAGGAGTTAACAACCTAAATGACAACTTTAATAGAGAATTGTTAATAAACAGGTGTTGAAATGATATAAGTGGATCATATATGAAATTATATGTATTAATATGGTTATTTTATATATTTATATTAAATTTAAATTTATTATACAAGAGATTATAGGACGTAAAAAGAAATACATACTTGAGGTAAGGGTTTTGTGTTACAATACCATTTTTACCAAGATTACTTATGATATAATTTTACAATAATGAACATTTACGATCTATATTTATATATAATATTATTTATTTAATTCTCCAATGTTAATTTTTTAAGATTTTATGTTTTCATTTCATTTTACACTCTTTAATTACACTAGAGACTGAAATAATATCTACTATATATACTAGTAGTAGGTTTCTATCGGCCACGTGTGATTTAAATAATCCTCCACATCCTAAATTTCATAAGTGTCAACCCTCTAGGCCTTCAAATCTATCCCCCACTCCCTATATCTAATATTTTCTCCCTCCCACTAATGCTCCCGCTCAGCCTCCCCGTCACGATTTCCCTCCCCCTGTTTCCATTTTCCATGGATCCTCCCTTCTTTGTTCCCCACTATCCACTTCCATTTCCTTCTTTGGTCTCCCCAATCTCTGGTTTCTGCTGTTTCTTCATTCTCTGGCTTCATCGGCTTCAGCTTATTCCCCCACTTTCAAATTCCCTCCCCTGTCTAGGGTTTCTTCTCTGACTTTAATTCCATTAGTCCATTTTCATTTCATCTTTACTATACCTCTTACAACCCTATCAAATCAATCCCCACGTCCCATCATCGTCTTCCAGTTCGTTGTCTCTCCATTTCCGACTGTTCTCACACACGTTTCACCTCTGCCATGATTCTTACAAATCTTCCTCCCATTTCACCTATGACGCCCCACTTATGGTTAACACTAATATTACCCCTATGGCGCCACAACTATGGTTGTTGATCATGTTTCCACTCCCATCTTCAGTACCAACAAAACACTGAATGCATCTTCCTCACTAATATTTCAATCATGTACTATGGTTCATCATCCCGAATCCCCTCATTTCTCGTTTGTTTCCCACACCTCGTACTCCTTCGATGAATTTCATTTAGAAAGCCTCACGATTAATACTATCTCATTCCCTAGTTCCCTCAAGATTGTGATTTCTATACGTATCTAATGATCTCGACTATTTCTACTCAATCAAATTTTATCTGATGTGTTGCTCGCCCAACAATATGTATGTTCTCCTAATATCCTTGATATAATCTCCTATTCAATTTTCAGTATTTCCTTTCAAATAAAATATTTTTTTTATTTAAGGTAAATTTATTTTTCATCATTCAAAAATCAGGGAATATTTCATTATGTTAACTGGTATTTATTCACCAATTAACTATTTGATGCATGTTCTACAAAATGCAATATTATTACTGATCTCTACTTTGATTGTACATTGCATGATTATTAAAATGTTGATGAATGAATTTACATGTCTTATTTGATTTAGGTATCTATATCACCATTTCCAACTTTTCAATGTAATGGTATCAAATATTTAATATTTTTTTTTTCACTATTATTTTTACTTTTATTTACATATTGTGTTATTTGATGTTTTGTTGTTTGATATCAATATTTGTTTGATATATAATTCTACTGTATCTTCTATGAAATGAAAGTTTCATTTACTTTCTTTTATGTATATGTGTTTCTATTATCTAATATCAATAATTTTGTTTGTAATAATGTTTACTCGCGTTATTAATCTTGGATATTTCATTTTAAATATCATTAAATAAAAATTCATTGTTTTTGGGTTATATCATTTTAACAAATTACTGGTAACATTGCTTCAACTCATCTAGTATATATTGTATCTTATCATTTCGTCATTTTATATTTTATCTACCATTTATCTTAATAGTCATTTTGGATTATATTTTTGAGTTATTTAACTTTTAGATCTCATGTATTATTTCCCATTCAATTTTTATGGCATAATAAATTTTCTTGCTTTTTTGAACTTCAAACACTAACAATTTATGAATATTTATATCATGTTTTGTTTATGGAGGATGATTTCTGTAGATATCAAATAATGTATGACATTTCATTAAATGTTTTTTAATTTTACTCCATGTGTTTTTTATCTAAAATTTTCTGTTATTAAACACAATTTCAACTTTTTCTATGTAATTTCATATTAAAAAGTATGAAATAGAATTCTTTTTCATCTTCTTCTATTTATATAGTTTCCCATTAATCCATCATTGTATATAACATCTTTCTTTGATCTTAAGATAGCATGTAGGCTTATATTGTTTACCCCATCACATTCATATTGTTTCAACTCAGGCTATATTATATCTTTCAACTCTTTCTATGTTTCAACACCTACTATAATCTATTTCATTGGGCTTAATATTTTTTAAACACCTAATATGTATATTGTTTACCCCATATAATTATATTTGGAAAACATTGATTCAATTCAGATAGTTGGAAATACTAATCATGATGGTATGTTATATTTCTGAACATATACTACATCCAAATGTATTTTTTACTAAAGTATTTATTAAAACGAATTGAAACATTGTGATGTCATTGTCTATTTTTGTTGATAAAAATTTAAACATGACATTATGTTTCTATTTGTAGGTTACCTATACATATGTTTCACACATTCTGTATGCTCTTCATTGACATTGACAAGGGGTTTTCACTTCATTGATTGAGCATTTAAATGGGTTATCTATATGAGTATCCAGAAGACACATGGTTTGTTTATGTTTTTATATAGACTCATAAATGTCATTTTATTTTGACTACGAGGCCTTATTTCCTGTAGCATAATTTATGTTGTTATATTTGCTAATATTAGTTGTTTATGTGACTAGATCATGTCTAAAGTCAGCCTCCATATTTCATGTCACGTAGAAATGGAATTTCAGTAAGATCACATCCTTAGAGGAGGTCTAGTATATATTCTCATTGAATTTCTTGGATCTGGTATCCCATAAAAAATGTATAGATCTTATGATCACTAAATCTTGATAAAGCCATTAATTATTTTTATCATTTAAATTATCCTATGATGAAACACCAATATCCCCCAAAACTATACATATTTTAGGCTCAGTGTTGTTTCATTATTTAATGGTTATACCATGTTTCATTATATTCATGAATTTTACATTGTTTGTATATTGAATGATCATTTTATTGGTGCACTATGTTCTTACATGTCTTATTTAATATTGTTTTCTATATCACCATCTCCATTTTTTGAATGCAATTGTAACACAGATTCATGGTAATTCTCTTAATATCTTTTTTTATTAATTCAAATTTAAATTTTTGTCACTTATTCTACTTACTCAGGTATGTGACATGCAATAATTGTGTTTTTAAGAATGTGCGACATTGACAATGAGTAAATATTGTGGCTAATGGATTCAATGTCTTCTTGAAGGTGTGGCTGAATCCTTCTAGATGGTTTTATTGGTGAGCATTAATTATGTTTTTCATTTCCTTGATTGATTGATTTTAAAAGGATAGGGATGCTCATGTTTTCACGCATTCATTTTTGTTTTTAAACCCCATTTTAAGGGGGTGTGACATCGACAAGAGTCAGTTGTTCTAGTTATTCCATGTTACCTGATCATAAATCATGGAATTAAAGTATCTATTTCATGCTTCATGGAATCCAAAGTATAAATAATAGGTCATGGAGAAATGAAATTAAGAATCACATATCTCTATATATTATTTTGCAACTCAAAGAACATAGTCAATTATCATACATGAAAATACAAATAAAACTATTGAACTACATCAATAATGGACAATAACATGTAAACAATTACATTAGATATGGATAAATTTCATCATACAATGGTTGATGGAAAGAGATGAAGTTCACAATACATTTAAAAATGATTCAAAACATACACCCAAACCTATCTAAACGGGTTTCAAAAATGAAATTAATGCATGGAAAAATGATCATCCCTATCCATTTAAAATAAATCAATCATGGAAATGAAAAACATAATGAATGCTTAATTTCTTATCACCTTGTCCAATTATTTATACTTTTTATTCCATGATGCATGGGAGAGATAGTTGAAAGTCAGGATTTGTTATCAAGGAACCCAGAATAACTGGAACAACCCACTCTTGAGTTGCATGTAAGTAGGTTGCCGTACTCATCCATTTATTTTAGAGTGACTCTACCATACTAAGATTTAATTCAATAGGATCATTGGAAATCATATCTATCAACCATTATTATATCTCTAAATCTATCTACGGTCTGAGTAGATTTTCCCTCGCTGATGCCTAGAAGGAATATAAAAAAGAAAAATAAGGACAAAGATATTTTGGTCCTGATCATTTCCACTTGTAGTAGCAAGAGAGGTGTCTCAATAGTAGACCGAGTAATGTGATTGAGAATAATGTTGACACTTCAATCACTAACTATCCATTTCCATTTCCTTATTAATTTTATTTTTCAACTTCTGCGATACATATATTTTTTACCCCATTAAATTCTATTTAAAAACCACGAAGTTATTCAAATAATTGGAAATACTAACTGTGAGGGAATGTTATATTTCTGAATGCATACCACTTCCAATATTATTTTTACTCAAATCATTCTTAATATGAATTGCAAAATTGTGTTGTAATTTTCTATTTCTATTGATCAAAATTTCAAAATGACATGGTATTTCTATTTGTATTTTACAAAACCATATGTGTCACGCATCCAATATCCACTTAATTTTTATTAATGTGAGGGATTATTTTCATTGAGAGGTTATTCAAATTGGTCATCTATCTGAGTTTCTAGAACGCACAAGGTTTGTTTAATTTCTGATATTGTCTCATAACTAATGTTTTTTCTTAGAGGGATAATATACCATAGAAGTGATTTTTATGTTTTTATGCTAGATAGTTTTATCCATGATAGTAACATGCGTGGAATAATCACATGCAATTAAATGTTTTTTTGCAGGTTATAATGGTATATTATTGTTTTTATGATACAAATGTTGTGAAATTAGTTTTATTTTTTGTCCTTTGTTTAGGTCACACATGTTCTCCCAATGCACATTGTCTATAATTCCTCTATTCTTCAAAATACCTGGGTTTTGTTTTGGTTAATATAAATTCTGGAAAGGAGCATTCTACACTTGGTTTGGATACGTTATCAAAAAAAATTGTATTTTCTTGGTTGTAGCTACTGTAACCGTTTAATGATATTCAAGTATTAATGATTTATAAAAACATTACTAGGGATGAACACTCTTGATTGTATATAAAATTTGGCAGCCTTGTACACTATAGAAGCGTCTCTTTATCAGTTACTACTTTTTGCATGTTTCTTGAGTTTATCACATCACAAAATTTATTAACATGGCCTGGGTTTAACTACATTTTTATGAAGTATAGAAGCAGATAAAGTTGTAATAATTACAATACACTCATTACTGGTATGTACTTTGTTTAATAAGTTTTTCTTCCCTAAACAATGAATCAGAAGAGTTCAACTCTATGGATCCAACTGAATTGCCACACTCTAATCATCACAACTGTTTAAAGCTATTGAGATAATATATTTTTATTAGTGAATAATCCATTTTCATTTCAATTCAATCTATCTAACAGAATGTTTCAAATCCACAGTCATATTTTATTTAGTGATGTTATATTAAAACCCTGGAATTGCAGGAATTCCAGTTGTTCTATTTCAAACACATCTGATCGTTATTTTATTTTTATCCTAAAAACTATTAAACATCATATTTGTCCTTCAAGTATTTCATTGGTCACTATCACTTTCTACTTAGTCATTCAAGTCAATTATTTTATGAAAATAATCAAGGAGTGGGTGGTTTGTTAATAATCTTTTAGGTTCAATAGTTGATAACATTTCATAATTTTTTTTCCATAGTTATTTTAAATCATATATCATCCAATTATTACACCCCTACTCCATATGTTGATAGGTACAATGAATTTGGAGGGGCTCTACCTTTCCATCTTATCGATATTTGTGCTCCCCAAAAATGATCAAATAAACAGATTAGGGAGTTTTGAGGTAATATGAAGACAACTCAAGTAGCTACTCATGTTCTGCACAAGGGAGTTTCTACGATGCTCCATTCACTGAATCCTTGAGGTTTTTTCTTTCATAATTTATTTCTTAATTAACAATAAATAATTTTCAGATGGATTCAAAATAGTTTTTCTAATATAATTTTTCTGTATGAATAAATAAGAGTTAGTGTGGATGATATTATAGTGTTAACTGGTTTTGAAATGATATCTAAAAAACCATATGGTAACACGACCACCAAATCTTACTTACATGACAGATGCATACTTATTACATTTAATGACATTTCATTTTTTTATTATTTGAGCAAAAATGCACTTATTTTTCAGGACATTTTAACTCTTGTGACCGTTCATTTGATCTTCTCATTTCCCTAAATCATGACATTCGAGGTGGAAAACTCAGATTTAGAGGAAGAAAATATTAGAGGTAATTCCTTTTATACACCCGTTATTTCTTTTTTCCTTTTGGTGTTTTTTTCTGTGTAACTCTATGTTACCCAACATGAACTACTTAATCACGATATACATAATCTTCACACACACACACACACATGACACACACACACATTAGACACACAGAAACAGACATGATACACACATAGCGCAATGCTTTCAGAACATAAACACGACCTACATCTATACTTACAGAACATATATATATACACATATGGTTATTGAAATGTTTTTCAGATTATACATATATAAATAATGTGTATATGATAATATTTATTCCAATTTATCTAAATAATATATATGTAACTTATTTTAAAATGATTTTTTCAGTTGAGGTATCCCATTGAAACTTGGGATCATTACCTTAGCATTTTATCTTTGTATTTCTGGGCTACATTAAAATTTTGGGATAATATTTTTTGTACAGATTTTCAATTTTTTGTGCTACCAATATTATGAGTATTTTTTGTTAATATTTCCAAAATAATTACTACTCTTCCTATGAAACAGATAGTAGGTGAGATCATATTGATGTTTTCTTAAAGGATTCTGGATACCTCAATTGTGCTATGTAAAATTTAGTTACATAGTCACTTGATGATATAAGGTCTATCAAACACTCTAAATTAGATATCCTCTCCACTACTTTTTTTTACAATTTTCATCATTTTCCACCAGTAATGACACTGAAGGTCCTGGTACATCTTCACCACACCAGGATGTACAGCCAGAGGGGACATATAGAACTCCCTAAAAACCACCTTCTATAGCGCTACTGGTACCATGGTACGTACTCTAAAGAGGACGACGTGCCCCCCACCTTCAAAAAATCCATCAGGTGCCTGACCTAAGGATATGTGAGCACGTCGAGCCTCGAAGACAGCATCTCCATGCTGTGCCTCCCTGAATTGCTGAAGAAGTATGGGAGTGAATATAAGAGACTAAAAAATCTACTCCATCATTATCCACAAAGGATATCTTCAATGTTTCTAGATTCTCTATCACCTCACTCAGTAGCTACAGGCCCGAACACCTACTGAGTGTGTCTGCTCCCATTTTCCCCTTCCCAGGAGTATATACTTTCTCAAAGACATAGTCCTGGAGGAACTCTAGCCACACCTATTAGGAACTGAAAACTCAAAACTTCTGTTTCCACGAGGGTGAGGCTGGCCGACTCATGAGTGATCAGTTGCACCCTCCTATGCAGGAGTTTATGCTGTGTTTCGTAGGATTCCTTTTTCACCGACTAAGGAAAACCTCATCCAAATGTTGTAGATAAACCACAACCTTTTTTCCTAATATGGTCAATCTATGTATGAATTGTGGATGTCCAGCCATACCCAAACTAATGTCGTATGTCCTTGACGCTACCACCAATAGGTTCTAGCCGAAACTCTTTCCTCAATGGCTAGATCACCCCATTGGCGTAAGTGTGATTATCGAGTCTTCTCCTAAAGGTATCTCCAGATGTGAGGGTCAAGTCTACACTTTAACCGGAACTCTAATTCTTGTACAAAATTCTTGGAAGGAATGAATGATCAGTTCCTATTTCTATTGTTATGGAAGCTATTAGTAGACACATACCGTACCTCGAATCATTCCTAGAGACTTTGGGTCACACTCTTTGACCACATGTAGCTACTCTCTTCCCCTATCCTTTAGCTCCCTGAGCCTGGCAGGGACCACAATGGGGGTGGTTGTAACTTGTTGAAATACACACCACCTCATGCTGCTCCCCTAGCTCTGCTTCCACATATACAACCCTACAGATTCATCTGTCCCTAACACTTATTCTTATTGGAACATTTTTACACACCCAAGTCCCTAAGACTAGTACCAGTTTCTAGCTTTACCACTACTAACATTCACTGGCTGCATCTGGTCTGCCAAATAATATTAAACCACAAAGGTTATCTCTATCACCCTAACATATATAGGAATGCATAGAGGAATAGTGATAGAATTGATGTCCCTAAAGACACCTCACTCAGAGATCCGAGCTCTGAATCACTGATCGTATCATATTTATCAAGTACCAGGAATGATCGGTACACCTCGATTAATACTCAGCTACCGACATGTCATCCTGCCGAAGCTACAGAAGCTCTAGAGAACTCTCAGACACCTCCTCAAACTAGTCCTCAGCTATTTGTGAGTCGGGCTCGCCTCATAACCTGAGGGGCATCTAATGATGAATCACGCATAAGGTACTAAGCCTATATGTGTCCTTTATCGGTACTGCCGATTGTATATGCTGACCAACGAGTAGTGATATAACTGACACACTACTCAAAGGTACTATCTCAGGTAATGGTCCACATACTGAAGCCTCATCACTATGAGGACCATCCCCATGGTCACTCAATAAAAAAATACTAGTAGCTAATATCATCATTTGTTCTACTGGTGTCTCAACTAGGCGGAAAACTTTAGCAACCGCCTCCAGCTATCCCTCTGCTGTGTGGGAATCTGTCTCGCCTCGAAACCTCAGAGGCCTCTGCCACTGAAACTCATTAAATGAACTCAGTCAGTGTGAACCATCTTCCAGTGTGGATGGTGGTAACTTTTTCCCAACGGGTGATGGTGCTGCAGGTACACCACCCGAAGGTGCCAACATAGTAAGAGGGCCTTGCACTGGAGTCTTGTCACTCAGTGGGCCATCATCGTGTACTCTCTCAGGAATCTTAGATGGATTTCTACATAGTAAAATCCCAATATGGAACAGGTGCGACAGAGTCATTAAGTTATACCTGGTGAGATGACTCAAAGAAAACACAATAATGCTTTTCAAAACACACATGCAATTAGTGTTTTCATACACTGAGTCAGAAATCAAAAGTCAGGGTCCTGGTGTATATATACGTCAGCCGCTGCACCAACACTGGATTCAATAAACTGATAACAACACTCACTACACTTAACACTATTTCCATTAAAAATATAAGAGTCTTATATTCTACGGTAGAACCGAATCATCTAATAACAATTTGTCACAACCCGTCCCCTTGGGATTGTGCCGTGACTACCCGAAGCCCGCCTTCCATAGGCCCGAGGCTGGAAACTTGCACCAAAAGGTGTATTCCATATGATCGGGAAGGCATTGCCTTTATAACCTGTAAACACGTGGAACCATGCACACAATGAGATACGAACTCATGTAAACTGCATAGTTAAAAGAGTGTGTACAGTAAGAAAAAGGGGCCAGAATACAACCCCAACTGGAAAGTACAAGAAAACTGAAAAGTACAAGTAAACTTAAACAGATCCAGTGAACACCCGCCAAGGATCCTACCTGAAGGGTAGGTACAACTCTCGAAAGGCTGTATCTACCGTACACCTCGTCTAATGTCCACCTATGAACATCCTCTAGTCCTGGTACTCTCATCCTCAATTTGCGATGTCCGTCATCTGCACCAAACACAACAAGTGTGGGTGTAGCTCATCCAGGGGTGAGTATAATGATACTCAGTAGGGACCTTGAGACCCTTAAATGTCTCACAAAATCTGAAAAGGATAATCCACAAAGCTTGTAAACATCTAACAACCCTACTTAGGTATATGCCTATACATATACCCTAATTATCTAGTATACCAATCTCATTCATGGGGAAACACAAGGTCCAACTCAAAAGCGCAAAGCTCAAATGTTCTACAAAGTAAGGAATACCATGAAGGTAACACCACAATGGTTAGTACCCCAAACTTAACACCACACAGAAGAATACCAAAAAGGTTTCACTACGAAGGAAAGTACCACACATGTACACCACAGAAATAATACCATAAATGTATCACCAAGAAGGTATGTACCACACATGTACACCACATAGAAGAATACCACCACAGTATCCCCACGAAGGAAAGTACCACACAGGCACGCCACACAGAAGAATACCTCAAAGGTTTCACCATGTAGGAAAGTACCACATAGGTATGCCACACAGAAGAATACCACAACGGTATCGACACAAAGGTATGTACCACATAGGTACTCTACACATAAGACTACCACCAAGGTATCACCACGAAGGAAAGTACCACATAGGTATGCCACACAGAAGAGTACAAAGAAACTATCACCATGAAGGTAGGGACTCAGTTACTACTAGGTATAATTTAGGTACGGTATTAAAGATGATTAGATGTAACTATTGAATCATCTAACTCTGTTAAGAGGTAGAACCACATAGGATCCTAAATCATCAAACCCATGTAGAATCCTATTATAGTAGACCCACGTAGGATCCTTGTATAGTAGACCCATGTAGGATCCTATAGTAGTCCCATGTGGATTCCTAGAGCGGATCCAAGTGAGACTCTCAAACATAGACCCACACAGGATCCCGAAACATAGACCCACACAGGATCCCGAAGCACATACCCAGATAGGATCCCAAAGCAGAGACCCACATAGGATCCCAAAGCACCGAACCACATAGGATCCTTTTCTCATGTTACAACAAGCTACAAGGTTCCCTCACTAAGCTTGCTTGATTCCGGGAGGATCCCCTCCTCTCGCCACGTGTCGAATACTCCAACTGCCACGAAGTACCATCAAGAAGTATCCCAAAGGGCCGTCATGTAAAAGGGGTCGTAGGGCAACAGACGGTGCGTGAATCGGATGCCCGGTCTGTAATTTATTAGCCTTTTAGTCTGGAGGGCCCAGTTGGAATCGTGTTTGATCCATTCTATCCATATGCCAACTTAATCGAAGACCCATGTTGGGTATACCAAAAATACCATCTCGATCCAAGGTTTCCAGTTCCACAGAAGGTTCGTTATTTCGACACCGTATGAGAGAGATATGTCGAATACAAAATCCTGCAATATTGATGATATTATTATTGGGTGTTTCATGAACCCGAGCCACAAACTAGAAATCAATATTCAACATTTGACTTAAATCGATCGTCTCAATGACAGTATGACATCACCATAGACGGTAAGTCAATTGGACGTCACACGTAGGAGTTATTGAGGGTCGAAGATTTAATAATAATAATATATTATTATTATTTCAGAGTTTTGGGAACCCAGTCCAAAAATGTGAAAAAAGACATCCAATATTGGCCTCATAATTTCCGTCTAGAAGTCAGGGGTGTAATGCCACTGATGGTTTGTGAAACTAAGGTCGCATGGATAAGTTACGAATGAATTATGGGTTTTCAACCAAAAATAATTATAACATTAGTTGTATTATTACTATTTTATTCTTTTATTTTTTATAGTCCATCTCAATTGAGATTTCACGCACAAGGGTGGTTCCTCCCCCATATTCCCACAATTTCCTCTTTAATTTCTTTATTTTTTTAATTTATTTCTTTTTAACTATTTCTCTCTCCAATTAACTCTTCTTTCCCGACAATTATCACACATTGTTCCCGCAATAAATCAATCCCGTAACTTCTCAGGCAACTCTAACCATAGGCTTCCTCCGAATGTCTAGAACCTCCATCGAACAACTTATCTTTCCCAGAGCTACACCATAAAGATACGCCAGAATCGCACATCCACATTTCCCCTTCCACAGCCCACAAAATATTCGTTCTAAATACAAAAAATAAAATGATCGCATATTCGTGATCCTCAGGTTGAGGGATCTGTGTCCATATGTAGCGCTCAACAGAATATTGCATTTCCAGCACCATTAAATATTTGGATGCCTCCTTCCGCGAGTTATTGTCGCTTCGTTCCTTACCCAAAAAATTAAACGATCACATATTTGCGATCCTTGTGTCGAGGGATTCACATCCATATATCACCCTTAGCAAAACTCTGTGTTTCCAGCGCCAATAAATATTATGTGTCGAAGAACTCATGAAGAATGCATGAAGAATAAAAAGAAAGAGGTGCATCGTTTATGTGTGGGACGATGGACATGTTCATTTGGCCATCGTCATCGTGAATTTAGGATATAATGAATCAATAAAACAAATTCAATCATATATAAAAACCCCTACCTAGATTGTCCATTAGAGGTGGCGTGAGGAAAAAGATGAAATTGATGAGATGGTGATGTCGGCATTCGTTGCTCCTAAAAGATGTTTCCGATCCGGGCTCAAGCGTCGACCCCAATCTCCAATTCCGGAGGATGCTCTACATTGTAGAGTGTTATTCATTAGAAAAGATGATCTGCCAAATGCTCTCTCCAATTCTCCCTTTTCCAATGCTTTCCCCAAACTCAAGAAAAAGAGGAGCCAACTTAATAAATTAAGTTTATTAATTCAACAATTTATGTTGGCTCATTAAGTAAACTGAGGATGGCACATTAACTAGGGGAATTACATGGGTTTACCCTACATTAACTTGGAGTTCGGGTGGTCCCCACCACCAAGCATTCAAAATGGCAGTTTCAAATAAAATAAATAAAAAGTTATTTTGTTATTTTTTTCTTCTCCCACGGAAATCCAAAAAACTCACTTCCACCCTTTACCCACTGCGGTCAAGGTGAAGGTCTCCTAAAATGAATATCGGTACTGCGAGTTCAACAGTGTCCTCAGATTTCAATTCTGAGTAATGGTTCAAAAGTTACAAAATTCCATTCACGCGTTTACTGAACGTACCCAAAAACAATTTCAAAAAATTATTAACAGTCACCCTCGACCTGTGTCGGTCAAGGTTAGGCGTCTCCGAAGTGAAACACGACCCAACAAACAAAATGGTACTCTCTAATTTCCAATTAGAGATACCGTTTAAAAGTTATGGATTTTATAATAAATTAATTGTCACTTAATTATTTTATTTACGGACAAAATTTAACTTTCATTGGTGGCCCATCCCTGCCAAAGTTAGTATATGCTTAAATAAATCATGCCCTCACATGTTGAGAAGTGGTCTCCGATTTTCAATCCGATCTACCTTTTGTGAGTTATAAGAATTTTAAAAATAAAATAATTTATATAATTGTTTTATTTACGGTTATTCCATTTTTCTGTTTTCTCACAGGAGTCCCAAACTGACTAAATTTAATTCTCACATATGGTAAACCCACCATCATGAAGGCAATGGTGCCCTTCGATTTCTGATCTGAGTTACCATTTTAGAGTTATTTTACTTTTTCTGGAAAACTTCTTATGTGCACCAATTAAAATTCAACCAAACTTCGATGGATCATTCCAGGCACATTGAGTCTCGGAATCGTGCACCTTCAGATTTCACCGTCTCAAAATAATTCTATATAAATAAAAAAATTATACATAATTTTCGAGACATTAAAGAGATATTTATTGATTGTGGAATGGAACAACATGTTATGCAGAAGGACTGTATCTAGGTAGTGGTTGGAAAGCAGGGTTTCAGCACTAAGTTGTGTCATGATTTCATGTTTTTTGGTGTGTTGGGTGTGGTGTTGTTGTATAGTGGGGCTACCTGGTTTAGTTGTGAGAGGATTATTGAGTATGATAACATTGAAGAATGATAGTTGGAAGTGGATGAATGGGTGTTCTCGAAAGGGGTGGGAAGTGGAACTACAATATGGTTGTTTTCTATTTATTTTTATAAATCTGTGTAAAAATGGATTCCTTTAGCTTGGACCCTCTTTCCTTGTTTGTATTTTCTAGTGGTTGGCGTAGTTTCCTCACCTTATGACATTTTTAGTGTTTTTTAGTTTCCCGATTAGGGATTGGAATAAATAAATGAAAGCATTTATAGTGCAAAATGAAAACTCATAAAATGAAAGGGTTGGGTTGATTTTTTGGTTGTGGATATTTTGTGGATGTTCATATAGGTTTCCCCACAAGAACATTTTTTATGTGTGTGATGGTTGTTAGTTTACAAACCAATAGGTTGTGCTGAGTGTTTTTTACCTATATGTATAAAATTTGAGCTCCTTATGCTTTATATAAGAACCCCACCCATGTTGAGAACTATGTTCCAACATGCCCATTTTTATGGGGGAGGGTGCCTTTCCCAACATCATAGTGGGAGGATGGACGACTGGTTACAAAATTTACCCTTCTCCCTCTTCTAAGAATTTATCACCCAGCTGTTTTTGGTTAGGTGATAATGGCATGAGGTTTATTAACGGAATTATGGTATTGGCTATGTGTGAGGTTTTTTGTTTCCCAATTGTCTTTGGGATGAGGTCTAGGTGTTTCCTGGAAGGGTGTGTCATGTGTGTGGCCTAGGTGTCTACAAGATGGAATGTGGTGTTGACGTTGGACTAGGTGTGTACAGGTAGGTTGGAAAAATCAGGTTTGTGGAAGATCATGGTATCATAAGGATGTTTATCATTAGGGATGAGTAGTTAACAAGTGTTAAGTGGTGTGGGGTACCCAAATATCAATGTGATTATTGTGTTACATTACATGGTTTTAATTACAAGGTGATTGTTCCTGGGTGAGGTTGGGATTCTTAGAATTCATTGATAGGTGATGTTGGTTTCTGATTTTTTTCTCAAAGGGGAATCAGTATGCTCCTCCCACTTGTGCATGGGCGACTTTAGTGTTTTCTACAGAGTATACCTGTATCCTCACCCTACGTATATAAAACTATTTTCAGGTTTCCAGGGAGATTATATGGACTGTGCCAGACCTTACTAGCTTGGATGTTGTGGATGGTTTCTAGGTCACTACTTGGTTTTATTTTGGTAGTTAACTTGGATTTTTCATTGTATTACTAGTAGATTTATTTAAACATGATGGTTGGATGGATTTTGGTTTCTTTATGTAAGTTTTTCTTGTATTTATTTGAGGTGGATACATCATATCTACCGATGTTGGTTTCTATAAATCAGGTAATGCCTCCCATTTTTGTGATATCTCTATACACTTGGTGTTGGTCAACATCTCAGGGCCCATTGGAGGCAGGACATAGGGGTCATTATCTCTCCTTCATATTGAGGAAGGAAGGTATCGACATCTTGTTATCCCTTCCCTCATCTTGAAGAAGGCGGGTTGTGATAAGGAAAAATGATTCTTCAATAAAATAACCTAATTTAGACTGTAATGGTATCATTATAATTGAATTAAAATATAACCAATTTAAATTAAAATAACTAATTTCTAATAAACTTATTGAATTTGAAAGGAGGATAGGAAGGTGAGGATCCATTACAAAATTTTTGCAAAGTAACAACTTAGGTAAGGGACCAAATGAGGGGGGGGGGGTAAATGATACCCAATTCAAATAAAATGAATTGTACAGTAAGTTAATTATTATAAATAAATTACAATATAACTAATTGAAAATAAAATAAAAAATTTCAAAGAGGGACCATGAATTTTAATGGAGGATAGGAAGGTGAGGATACCTTACTTGAGTGTGTGGATCTAAATGCTTGGGAGGGGCTTATTGAGATCTTGGGGGCGTCTTGGTAGTACTATATATAGTGTTTGGAAGATTATGGACATTCTAAAATTAGTTTGAGTGAATATAAATGGGATCATGGGTGGGTTTATATTCCAAAAAATAGGAATTTCATTAATTATTTAGGTTTTGGACTTCAGAAAATAAAATATTCAAAACCAAAAACCATACCTTGTTTCATTCTCATGGTTTCTATCAAATGATAATGGTTTTTTATTTTATAAGTCCAAGGGGTGATCTTATTAGAATAACAAACTTGTTTATGTGGAGGTGAGTCATATTCTTAAAGAAATAATTATAAAACCATAAAATATATTATATGTTTTGGAGGATTCATATTGACATTTATTAAATTAATAAAATAATAAAATAATCATATTATTTTAAAGGTAAGACATATATTCTATCATGGATAGCTTTTATTCTATTTATTAAATCACTTTTGATTCATTATGTTGTCACAATATATAATGTATATTTATGTAATATTTAATTTTTAACGGAAAATTTGATTTTCATAGAAAAATATAAAAAATATAAAATTGGATAATTTAGTAGATATAATTATAAAAATAATATTAATTTTATCTAAATATTTTTAATAATATTTATAATTTCACTTTTAAAATAAAATCAAATTTTTTTTAGAAATGATCTGTTTTGTGAGTAACAGTTTTCGAACCACTATAAATTTTATATTTTACTTCCTAAAAATTATATGATAATTTGTATTTAATAAAAATAATAATTTTAAAATGTAATTTAGTTTTGAAAATAAATTAATTCATCAAATGAAATTTCTTAATTTAAATTTCATATTACTTAAAAATATAATTTGTATTTTATCATATAATTTTTTTGTCAAACTTTTTTTTGAAATAAATTACCATGTAAAAAAACTAAGGGATAAATATAATGAACATTTTAATGAAACTTAAATAAAATATTTATACTCTTAGAGTAACTTAGTATATAGTCTTTGATAATTTATTTTCACCTTTAATTGACATATTTTCCTTTTACCATGGTAATTAATATTTACTACAATTATTATTCATTTTGTTAAAAACATAAGTTGAAATTATTATAAAATATTAATTAATATTATTACAAATAAGTAAAACATATTATGATATTAAATTCATATAGATGAAAGAATCTAATTTAATATAAAACCCAAAAGCATAGTGGAAATGTGTTTTCCGAAAAAAATCCTTTTTCAAAGAAAAGATGATTTCGATTTAACTATATAACTAGTAATATTAATTATATGGATTTAAATTTAAAAATATATATGTGTAATCTAAATATTTAATATAAATCATTTCGTATCAGGGGTTATTTTAATTAATTATAATTGAGAGACATTTCTGATTTTAAAGTTGTTTTAAAATCAAATACACTTATACTAAAATCAAGTATAAAGATGATTTAAAATGTAATTAATTGAATATAGTTAGATAATTATTATTTTAACTTTAAATAAAATTCATAGGATAATTATAGTTATATGGTAATTAATTTATCTATATAAAAGACAAATTTACATAAAAACTGTATTATTCACTATTCACTAAAAAATCAACATTTTCCAAAAAATTCGAAAATCTCACCATAAGTTAATTATAATATGATGATTCAAAAATAGTTTTTATTTTACCAAGTAAATTTTATTATTGTTATTGATAATAATTATAATATATTTTTCATAAAAATAATCATAAATCATTTTTGAAGGAGGCATTAAAAAAGACAATAAAAAAATTATTAATTATTTTCTGATCATTTTTTGATATATTTAGGAAATATAAATTTCAAAAATTAGTTAATCCTAATCAAATACATAAATATAGAATAATGGTGAGAATTTACATATTTAAAAATCATTGTTTGTTTGGGTTCATTGTTGTGTATCACATAGGCTATCGAACAATGTTTTCTCTTTTGAAAACATAGGGCATTACATTCTCCCAACCCCTTTAATAAATTTCATCAATGAAATTTAAACATGAAATCGACAAAAAAGTTTGAAAATAGTAAATATATTTATTGATAAACCTTATCATAAAATGGGTTGATAAAACATCATATGAGAAAGAGAGAAAGGAAAGTATGAAGGTCATCACATAACTAGGTTTCCAAGTAAGATAAGATATGTGGGAAGTGAAAACATAGATATGGAAGAGAAAGATAAAACTAAAGATCAGATTGAGTGTGATATATAACACAGTCAAGATAAATTCAATGACCACAAAACCATAAATCCACGATGGATAAAATGACCGTAAATTGATTAGAATATGAAAAAAAAATTATTTATGATTATTGGTCAAGAGTTAAGGAATTCCATTATCATCCAAACTAATGTAAAGACCCAGAATTTCAATGCAATTTTTTTAATTATATGGGAATTTTATGAGTCCGAGAAAATTGAAGGCGTGTGATTCTGAGGCCCGGTATTCCCGGAATGAATTTCTGAACTTTTTTGGGTATGTTCAGTAAACGTGTGAGTGGGTTTTGTAACTTTTAAACTAGTGCTCGAAATTGAAATACAAGGGAACCATTTAACTCACAACACTGGTATTTTCTTAAGGAGACCTTCACCTTGACCATAGTAGGTTAAGGGTGAAATAAATTTTTTAACTTTTTGGTGGAGAATGGAAAATAAATAAAAATTTCTTAACATTTTTATTTTTATTTGAAACTCCCATGTGAAGGTTATGGGGGTGGGGAACACCGAGCTTAAAACCTCCTAAATTTAATTCTACTGGTGGGGACCACCCAAACCCTCTTTATTGGGAGAAAACCTCTCAACTTTACTAAATCGCTTATGCCAACTTCCCATTTAATTGTTGGAGCCAAATAACAATTAACGTGATGTGTCAGTATTTTTAATTGTTCCAACATAATTTATATACTTAATTAAAATTATGTTGGAGTTTCATTTTAGGTGTAATTGGGGAAAAGGGCTGGAAATGGAAAATTGGGAGAGAACCTTAAAGGGATTCTTCATCCTCAAATGAAAAAATACACTATGGAATTGATGAATGAGGGAATTGTTCGAGCCAACGTCGGAAGTATCTTGCGGAAGCGATGAACGTCGATGCCATTATCCCCAACGTCTTCATCTCCTTCCTCACGAACTCCGTCATCAAACCTCTGATGTAGGGGTTTAATTATGTGTGATTATTGATTCCCATGTTATTCCCTTCTAAACAAATAATGTGGATCAACTCTTTAACTAGTTGTTACGTAGATTATTTCTTTTTGCGGGTATCAGAATAATTATTACCGGAGGTTTTAGGGTTTAGAATTTGGCATAAAAGTTTTATTAATCCACTTACTACCACCCTAATGCGTAGGGTGTGGGACAAACGAACATGGCCCGGCCTATCCACAATTTCTGGAGTTTTGTTGTGTTCCTCGCATTGGAAGAAGGCGGCGACTGATGCTATCAAATGGCACCAATGGGACTTGGATATGGTGGCTGACACACTGTCGGTCGTGATGAAGGCGACGTCGCAACTGCAGCTGCCCCGCCACACCGCGACCCGTACACCGCATTGTGGCCCCCGCGGGGCCCCGCCTCCCCCGGACCACCCCGAAGCCCCCGCGCTATGCCGCGGGCCCGTCTTTGCCCCATGTCCCTTACACCACACCGTAGCCCCTCTGCCACCCCATGGCTGCCTTGCCACCCCGGGCCAAGCTGCTTAGGATAGGCTGCCCAGCTCAGGTCGGGACGCCCAGTGCGGGCCGGCACCCCCATCATGGGCCAGGCCACCCAGCACGGGCAGGGCCGGACCCAGTGATCTGGGCAGACATAGGGGGTTGAGCCATAATTAATGGTCCGGGTCAACTTGAACCGAGTCGGGTTAGCCATGTCCGGGTCGGGTCGGGTCAGTCTGACCAGGTCGGAACATACCCGGGCCAACTTCGACCCATTTTTGCACTATTGGTCAAAACTTTTGAACCGACCGTCCGTTTGACGAACCATCAGTGGTGAAAGAACCCATGGAGCGAGACGGTCACTTTGGTATACCACACTTGAGTTTTGGATAATGATGGGATACTGTCAAGTTGGATCGAGCACAAATCCAACCAGGCCCTCGGGACTAAAAGGCTAATAACATACAAACCGGGCGTCTGATTGACGAAACGTCTATTGCGTTAAGACCCCTATGACGTGGCGGTCCTTTATGATACTACTTTTTTGGGACTTTGTGGTATGTGTAGTATTGACCAGTGGCTTGAGGAGAGAACCCACCTGAAGATGGGAAAACTTATTGTGGGAACCCTATTGTTGGCTGTGGTGATGTACTAAGATCCTGTGTGGGTGTGACGACGTACTAGCGATGTACTAGAATCATGTGTGGGTCTGACGATATACTGGAGATGTACTAGGACCCTGTGTGGGTCTAACGACATACTGGAGATATACTAGGATCATGTGTGGGTCTAACGACGTACTGGTGAGGTACTAGGCTCCTATGTGGGTTTGAAGACATACTGGCAATGTACTAGTATTTTTGTGGTACTGACGACATACTGGCGATGTACAAGGATCCTTTGTGGGTCTGACGACGTACTAAAAATTTAATAGGATCCTGTGTGGGTCTGACGATGTATTGGTGTTGAATTATGATCATGTGTGGGTCTGACGATGTACTGACGATGTACTAGGACCCTGTGTGGGCCTGACGACATACTAACGATGTACTAGGATCCCATGTAAGTCTGATGACATACTGAGGATGTACTAGGATCCCCTGTGGGTCTCACGATGTACTAGGATCCTGTGTGGGCCTGAAAAGGTACTATGATATAGTGTGGGTCTAAAGATGTACTACGATCCTATGTGGTTCTGATGATGATTTAGGATCCTTCATGGGTCTTCCTCTTAACAGAGAAAGATGATTCAACAGTTACATATAATCATCTCAACTACTGTGACTAAGATATACCTGGTGTGAGATGATTTGGTACCTCTGTGGTACTTTTCCTTCATGGTAATACTATGGTGGTATTCTCCTATGTGGCGTACCTGTGTGGTACTTAAATTATGGATTTTACTTCTTTTGTGGAACATTTAAGCTTTGGGATTTTGAGTTGGACCTTGTGTTTCCTCATGATTGAGATGGGTTTACTTGATAACTTAGGTATATGTATGGGAATATACCTAATTAGGGTTGTCATTTTCTCCTCGTGTTGTGTGGCTTATCCTTTGTGGATTTTGTGTGACCTTGAGGGTCTCAGGGTCCCTACTGAGTATTGTTATACTCACCCCTACACGGGCTATGCCCGCACCTTGTTATGTTTGTTGCAGACAACGAACATCACTGACTATGGATGAGAGTACCAGGACTAGAGGTAGCTCGGAGGTGGACCGTAGACAAGGAGTACTGCCGAGATGACTGTTCAGGAGTTGTACCTACCCTTCAGGTTGGATCCTTGGTGGGAGATCACAGGAGCTATTCCAGATTACTTGTACTTTTAGTTTCTTGTACATTCCAATTGGGCTTATATTCTGGCCCCCTTTTTCTTACTGTACAAACTCTATTTTACAATATAGTTGTTTGTGTCTGTATCATGTTGTGTGTTTGGTTGTGTGAGTTTACAGGTTATAAAGGCAATTCCTTACCAGTTTCAGGGAATACACCTTTGGTGCTAGTCACCATCCCCCTGCCTATAGAAGGCGGGCTTGGGATAGTCATGACACAGGCCCTGGGGGACGAGTCTTGAAAAATTGGTTTTAGAGGATTCGTTTCTACCATAGAACATAAGACTCAGATCTTTCATTTAACGACAATACTGTTAAGTGTAGTGAGTGTGGTTATTAGTTTAGAGAATCCAGTGTTAGTGTGGTGGCTGACGTATCTCTACACCGGGACCCTGAATTCTGATTTCCGACTCATTGTATGAAAACACTGATTGCGTGTGTGTTTTCAAGAGTCTTCTTTGTGATCACCTTGAGTTTGATTACTAGGTATGAATTTTTGACCATGTTGAACCTTTTTCTTTTTAGGATGCCTCCACGCAGACAGCTAGCAAGGGTTCCGGGTATAGTACACACTAATAGCCCACCGAGTGATAAGAAATCGATGCAGGGCCCTCTTCGAGTAGATGCACCAATGGAGGAACCTGCGGTACCATTACCCATTGGACAACTTATTCCACCAGCCCTAGGAGCAGAGGGTGTACACCTCTTGAGCGTGTTTCATGAGTTCCATCAACATAGGCCACCAATGTTCAGGGGAGAGACAGACCCAAAAGCAGCTGAGGATTGGCTAGAGGTCATGGTGAGAGTCTTATGACTGGTATGGACACCAGCTGATCTCATGGTGATCCTTCCCTCCAGTATTCTACTGGAAGTAGTAGGAAGATGGTGGAGCTTGATGCTCTAGGTTCATGATGAGGGGACGCTTCTCTAGGGAGAATTTGAGAGTCTGTTTCAAGAAGAGTTTTTCCCGGTGACTCTTCGCACAGAGCGCATACAGGAGCTTCTTCATCTGCAGCAGGGCAGCATGACTGTGGCTCAGTACACAGCAAGGTTCACTGACCTCTCACACTACTCCACGGATATGGTTCGGGACCCATTCTTTAGGGCCTGGACCTTCGAGCAGGGGCTCCGGCGAGAGATCAGGGTTTCAATGATTTCTCTCAGCATCCCAACGCAGGCAGGGTGTTAGAGCGAGCCCTCTTAGTGAAGAGTTTTCATGCTGAGCAGTTTCCAACAGTGATACCCACCACCAGACATCACATAGCAGAGACTTTTGTAGCTAGCAACAGATTGATGTCACATAGGTATAAGAGGACCTGACCTACAGGTGGATGACCGGATGATTCATGGTCGGTTGTGCGGGGCACCCAAGATAGAGCGAGTCATGTGAGGAGCGGGCCGTGTTACGCATGCGGTGGGCAGGGTCACATGGCTCGTGACTATCCAACCCGTTATATGGATGATCAGCGGACGGTCGAGGGACTTCCCAGGCGGAGACAGAGGTTTGACTAAGGAGGTCCACAGGGAGTAGGCGGATGTGGTAGAGGAGTTGGTCGTGCCACTGGTGGTGGGCAACGATTTGAGGTGTTACTGTCACCACCACCAAGTGGTCCACCCTGACCACATGTGAGCAGGTAGACAGGGGAGAGCTGAGCTCCAGGCAGCTATGGCCTATGAAAATGGTGCTTCGGAGATGATACTAGGTATGATCTATGTCTATTCCACCAAAAATACAGTACTTATAGACACAGGTGCTAGTCATTCTTTTATTTCCACTACCCTCGTTCAGAGCTCAAAGATTCCAATAGAGCCGTTGGATCGATCCTTATAGCTAGAGTCTTCTATAGGAGCAGATTCAATGATTATTCATTTGTGCCGGTAGTGTGGGATTACTCTAGGAGGTGAGACCTTCGGCTGGGATCTCCTAGTAGCGGCATCGAGGCCCTACGACGTCATCTTGGGTATGGACTGTTTACCAACAGTCCATGCTCAGATTGACTATATTAGGTGCAAGGTGAGGTGTGTCCACACATATGGGACCAGGTTTACCTTCACCAGCGAGAAGGGAGCCTTTACATCACATGATGGACTTACTCGGAGGAGAGTGAAACTAATCACTAATTAGTTGGCTAGACTTACCCTTGGAGCGGTTGATGTGGAGAGTTCGAGCTATCCTATAGTGGTGGACCAGTACGTCGATGCCTTCCCTGATGATGTTCCGGGTCTACCTCCTCACAGATCGGTGGTCTTTTTACATTGACTTGTACCCTAGGATGACACCAATATCAACACCAACATATTGGATGGCTCCCACGGAGCTTTGTGAGCTGCAGGTACATATGGAGGACTTATAGGGGAAGGGGTTCATCCAGCCCAGAGTTTCCCCTTGGGCAGCCCCGATTTTGATCGCCAAGAAGGCGGATGAGTGCTTGAGAATTTTTGTTGACTATCGGCCCCTAAACCAGGCGATAATGAAGAACAAGTACCCAATCTTGAAGATCGAAAACCTCTTTGATCAACTAAAGGGAGCATGTTGGTTCTCGAAGATAGACCTCGGGTTAGACTATCATCAGCTCAGAGTAAGAGACAAGGATGTGACGAAAATGGCTTTCAAATGTATGTACGACCATTACGAGTTCTTGGTTATGCCATTTTCCATAACCAACTCTCCAGTAGTGTTCATGGGACTCAAGAACATGATCATTAATCCATACCTTGATCGCTTTGTGGCGATCTTCATTAATGACATTCTGATCTACTCAGCTATAGAGGAGGAGCATGCCTATCATTTCCAGGTAGTATTGGATACACTCTAAGAGCACTAGCTTTATGGTAAGCTCTCAAAGTTCCAGTTTTGGATCTGAGAGGTTCATTTTTGGGGACATGTCATCTCAGAGGCTGGAGTTGTAGTGGATCCAATGAATATTGAGGTGGTACTTTCATGGGTGCTACCCAGGAGTGTGATGGAGGAAAAAAATTTCATTGCTTTGGATGGATACTACCGGAGGATGGTTCCATATTTCTCCAGAGTTGCAGCACCTCTATCAGCAATGATGAAGAAGGGGAAACCCTTCGTTTGGTTAGAGAAATGCCAGCAGAGTTTTTAGGAGCTGAGGCAAAGGCTAACTAGTGCCCCCCATCTTGAGACTATCGGAGGAGGGAATTGGGTACGTAGTTTACTGCGACACATCAGGGATCGGGCTCGGATGTGTCCTGATGCAGGAGAGAGCTGTGATCACATATGGTTCTCGACAGGTGAGACATCACGAGTATAAATAAGCTACCCAAGACCTGGAGTTAGCACCAGTGGTCTTCTCCTTGAAGATGTGGTGACATTACTTTATGGGCGAGCGTTTTACAGTCTACTCAGATCACAAGAGTCTAATGTATATCTTCTCTCAGAAGGACCTAAACCTGAGAAGACGACATTGTCTTGAGTTCCTCTAGGACTATGAATTCAAGATAGTCTATACTCCGGGGAAGGGGAACGTAGCAGCAGTTGCACTCAGCATGAGATATGGAATACAACTGCTAGGTGAGGCGATAGAGCAGCTGGCCACTTTGCAGATATCCTTTGTTGATCGTGATGGAGAAGCTTTTCTTTAGTCTCTTAGAGTCACTCCCCCACTTCTTCAGTGAGTTAGGGAGGCATAGCGTAGGGGACACAAACTGTGTGGCTCGATGTTCTTAGATAACCACAGGACATCCACATGATGGATTTTATGAAGGTGGGGAGCACTTCATCCTCTTTAGAGGACGTACCATGGTACTGGTGTCACTTCAAGAGGAAGTGTTGATGGATTTACACACATCCCCACTAGCAGTACATCTAGGAGTGGCGAAGATGTACCGGGATCTCTGACGACATCATTGGTGGCCGAGAATAAAGAAAGTAGTAGCAGAGTTTTTCACTCTGTTCCTCACTTGTCAACAAGTGAAGGTAGAGAATTATGTACCAGCGGTCATGGTTCAACCTTTAGAGGTCCCATAGTGGAAGCAGGATGGGATATCCAAGGAATTCGTGACATGACGTCCACGTACATCTAGAGGTCATGATTCTCTCTGGGTGATCGTCGACCGACTCACAGTGTCGGCCCACTTCCGACCGATTAGAGAGAAGGGTCCAGTAGAGGGCTTGAGACATCTCTATGTGCAAGAGATTGTGCGGCTACATGGAGTACCATCGATGATTGTCTCTAACTGTGATTCACATTTTACTTTTCGGCTATGGAATGGGTCAGAGGAGGCTTTCAGGACACAACTTCTTCTGAGCACCGACTTCTATCTTTAGAAGGATGGCCAGATATAGCGGAACATTCAGACCCTCGAGGACATGCTGCATGCTTGCATCTTCGACTTTGGTCTCACCAGAGAGGATCACTTTCCCTTGGTGATGTTTGCGTACAACAACAGCTATCACTCCATCATTGGGATGACACATTTTGAGGTGTTGTACGGACGACCTTGCAGTTCACCTTTTTGCTGGACTGACCTAGGGGAGTCTGCACTCATGGGACCAGAAATATTATGGGCTACCACAGAGAAAGTATAGATCATCTAGTAGTGGACGAACACTACACAGAGTAGGCAGAAGTCTTATACTGATAGGAGACGAAGACCTTTGGAGTTTGAGGATGGAGACCACATTTTTCTACGGGTATCACCCCAACGAGTTTTATGGATATTTGGCCAAGGTGGTAAGTTATCTCCAAGGTTTATCAGGCCCTTTCAGGTCCTCAGTAGAGTTGGCGAGGTGGCTTACTGCCTAGCACTTCCCCCTCAGTTGCACCTGGTGCACATCTTCGTCCATGTATTCCAGATGAGGAGACACGTGAACGACCCTTCTCACATCATCGACCATGGTGAGCAGGAAATTGGGGATGAGGCGACGTTTATAGTGGTTCCAATAGATATTGAGGATCGATAGGAGTAGGTCCTTCATGGATGGTGAATACCTATGGTGCACATTCGCTGGCAGCACAGGAACCTCTAGGAGAGCACATGGGAGTGGGAGGCTCTGGTACGTGCCCAATACCCCACATGTTTTCTTAGTTTTCGGTTGTGGATTTCGGGGATGAAAATTGCTAAGGTTGGGAGAATGCAATGAAATGGAATTTCTATGTAATATTTTTTAATTATATGGTAATTTTACAAGTCCGTGAAAATTGACGGCGCATGATTTTGAGGCCCGATGTTCCCAAGAATGAATTTCTGAACCTTTTTTTTGGTATGTTTAGTAAATGTGCAAGCGGGTTTTTGTAAATTTTAAACCGGTGCTCGAAATTGATATCTGGGGGCACTGTTGAACTCGCAACACCGATATTCCCTTAAGGAGAACTTCACCTTGACCGCATTAGTTTCAGGGTGAAAGATGATATTTCACTTTTTTGTGGAAAAAGAAAAAAATAAACATTGTTTAAATTTTTTTTATTTGAAACACCCATGTTAAAGTTATGGTGGTGGAGACCACCGAGCTTAAAACATCCCAAATTGAATTATAGTGGTGGGGACCACCTGAACCGCCTTTAATGCTATAAAACCTCTCAACTTCCCTAAATCGATTATGCCAACTCTTCATTTAATTGTTGGATAAAAATAACAATTAATGTGATGTGTCATCATTTTTAATTTTTCCAACATAATTGATCTAATTAATTAAAATTATGTTGGATTTTCATTTTTGGAGGAATTGGGGAAAAGGGTTGGAAATGGAAAATTGGGAGAGAACCTTTTGGGGATTCCTCATCCTCCAACGAAAAATGCAATCCGGAATTGAAGAATGAGGATGACGTTCTTGCCGACTTCGGAAGCATCTTACAGAAGTGAAAAATGCCGAAACCATTATCCACAATGAATTTGTCTTCTTCCCTATGACCTCTGTCAACAAACCTCCGAGGTTGGGGATTAATTATGTGTGGCAATTAATTCTAATTTTCTTCCCTTGTAAACAAAGAACACAGATAAAATATCTAACTAGTTGATACATGGATGATTTTTCTTTGTGGGTTTGGGAATAATCATTACTGTAGGTTGTAGGGTATCACGTTCATCATACAAGTTTTATTAAGCCGATTTCTACCACCCTAACATGGAGGCTACATGCCAAATGAAGCTTGCCAGACCTCTCCAAAATTTCTTGTGTTTTTTTCGTGTTCCTCGCATTGGAAGATGGCGACGACTGGTGCCGGTTAATGGCACCTATTGGACTCGGATATGGCGCCTGGAAAACAACCAGCCGCGACGAAGGCGATGACAGCACCGCAGCCCATGCGCCGCCCCATGGCCCCCACGCCGCTCTGCGGCCCACGTGCCGCCCCGATTCCCCCGCGCCACCCCGTGGCGCCCGCGCCGACCTGCGGCCCCCGCGCCGTCCTGTGGCCCCTACACCGCCCTGCGGCCCCCGCGCCGCCCCACATCCCCCGCATCACTATGCAGCCCATGCATCACCCCAGGGATAGCGCACTACCCCATGCCACACTGTGATTGCTCTGCCACCCCTGTCCGGACTGCTCAGGCAGGGCCGCCTAGCTCCGAACGGGCCGCCCAGTGCGGGTCGGGCCGCTCGGCGCATGCAGGGCCGGACCCAGGGAGCCGGCCCAGACACAGTGGGCCGGGCCGAACCCTTTGGCTTGGGTCGACCCGAACAAGGGTGGGTTAGCCCAGGATGGGGTGGGTCAGGTCGATCCGACCGTTTCGGACCAAACCCAGGACAACTTCGACCCATTTTCTCTCTATTGTTCATAACTTTGGATATGGGCGTTCGTTTGACGAACCATCAGTGGTGATGGAAACCTTTGAGAGAGACGGTACCTTTGTTATACCCCACTTGAATTTTGGATAATGTTGGGATACGGTCGGGTTGCATCGAGCATGAATCCAACCGGGCCCTTGGCATTAAAAGGCTAATAACTTACAAACCGAGCATCTGAATGTCACACCGTCTGTTGTGTTGAGACCCATATGACGTGGAGGCCCTTTGGGAAACTTCTTTGGGGGGAATTTGTGTAAGTTGGAGTATCAACCAGTGGATTGGGGAGTGGACCCTCCCGGAGATGGGAAATCTTAGTGCGGGAACCCAATAGCTAGTTGTGGTGATGTACTAAGATCATGTGTGGGTCTGACGATGTACTGGCAATGTACTAGGATCATATGTGGGTCTAAAGACGTACTGGAGTTGTAATAGAATCATGTGTGGGTTTGACGACGTATTGGCGATGTACTGGGATCATGGGTGGGTCTGACGATGTACTGGAGATGTACTCGGATCTTGTGTGGGTCTGACAACGTACTGTCGATTTACTAAGACACTTTTTGGTTCTGACGACGTACTGGAGATGTACTGGGATCCTATGTGGGTCTGACGATGTGTTGGAGATGTACTAGGATCTTGTGTGGGTCCGACGACATACTGGCTATGTAATAGGACCCTGTGTGGGTTTGACGATGTACTGGAGATGTACTAGGATCCTCTGTGGGTATGACGACATACTAAATATGTACTAGGATCCTATGTGGCTGTCACGACGTACTGAAGATGTACTGGGATTCAGTGTGGGTATAATAATGTACTAGGATCCTATGTGGGTCTGAGGAGGTACTAAGGTCCTATGTGGGTCTAACGATGTACTACGATCTTCTGTGGGTCTAATTATGATTTAAGAACTTTCGTGGGTCTTCCTCTTAATAGACTAAAATGATTCAATAGTTACATCTAAAATTCTCTACTACTGTGCCTAAGATATACCTGGTGTGATCTGAGTTGCTACCTGTGTGAAACTTTTCCTTCATGGTAATACCTTGGTGGTATTCTCCTGTGTGGCGTACCTGTGTGGAACTTACCTTCGTGATTTTACTTCCTTTGTGGAACAGTTGAGCTTTGGTCTATTGAGTTGGACCTTGTGTCTCCTCATGATTGAGATGGTTTTACTTGAAAATTTAGGTATATGTATGGGCATATACCTAAGTAGTGTTGCTAGTTATTTTCGTGTTGTGTGGTTTATCCCTGGTGGATTTTTTGTGACCCTGAGGGACTCGGGGTCCCCACTAAGTATCGTCATACTCACCCTTTCACGGTCTATGCCCGCACCTCATTGTGTTTAGTGTAGAAGAAAAACAATGCTGACTGAGGACGAGAGTACTAGGACTGGACGTATCTTAGAGGTGGACCATATACGAGGCGTACCGCAGAGACGACCATTCAAGTGTTGTACCTACCCTTCTGGAAGGATTCTTGGCAGGAGATCACAGAAGCTGTTTCAGTTTACTTGTATTTTTAGTTTCTTGTACTTTCTAGTAGGGCTTGTATTCTATCCCCCCTTTGCTTACTGTACTCACTCTCTTTTACTATACAGTTGCTTGTGTTCGTATCTTACTGTGTTCTTGGTTGAGTGAGTTTACAGGTTATAAAGGCAATGTCTTTCAAGATTTAGGGAATACGCCTTTGGTGCTAGTCACCAGCCCCTGGCCCATGGATGGTGGGCATGAGGTAGTCATGGCACATTCCCTGGGGGATGGGTCATGACAACTGAAAACCCAAGGAAATATTATTTATTGAATCCTTATAAAAACATGTTCTTCATTAAATTTTATTTTAAATTTTTATTTAGTAAATAAATACCTTAATGGATTGATAATTTATGATGTACTAATTATTTAAATAATGTATAAATCAAATTAATGGTGTGAATAATAATAAAGTAAATTTAATTTGATATTGTAAGATAACTAAATAATTCACAAGATTATTATTATTTTTCTATGATATAATAATTTTTTTCCGATTTCGAAACATTTTTTGATGTGTTCAGACTCGTAATTATGAATAGTGTTTAATTTAAAAATGTTTTTTCAAGAATATAATATTTAAATAAATTATTTAAAAATCACAAAATTATTTAACAAGACCAAAAATTGTAATATTCCTTCTAAAACCCAATCCCTTTAGTTCTGTATCTTTTTGTACTTCTTTAACATATGATACATTTTTCATATTTTAATAATTTTAGTAATTCTTAAGTTACCCATCACCTCAATTATAAAAGCAGAATCCTTCTTCCAATAATATTCATCACCTTGATAATTATTTCTCAACTATACTCAACTAAATTCCCTTATCATCATCCATTTCAAAATTCTATTTCTCCTTTTCTGACAAAAATACCCCTTCCAAGAGCCTTAAGAATATTCTCATGGAGAAATGTTCAAGATGTAAATTCCCTTTTTTCCCTTTTAAATTTATTTCTCACTTATACATTCTACCCACCTTTTATAAATTATATCATAAAAACCTTAGTATCACATATGTAATAGATTTTATTGTTTTAATAGTAAATGAATCATAAAATCTCACATCTTTTCCTTGTATTCTTAAATAATGAAATTGTTGTCTGTGGGGTATCGAGTCACTATCTTTGGGGATGATGTGTTTTCATTTATATTTTTCTAAAATCATTGAAGTTTAAATTCACTTGAAAATGTTTAAAATAGAATAAATATATATATAATCATTTATTTAGTAATATTTATATTTTGAAAATATGTCTATAATAATACGACCTTGGAAACCATTGAAAGAACACACCCATAATAATGGAAATAAAAAATTTATTAATAAATAGTTGGAAAATATTATTAAAAGATTATGTAAGGTATTATATACATGAGTTTAGTTCTGTATTAAATTAATTGCACTATTTAAACCATAATATAGAAGGATTGATCACATTTTAAGGATGTCGAACCCAAGTTAAGAGAATCATTGAATATAAAATATTTTTAAATGTTTTAATGATTTATCCTTCTAAATATTTCTATTTCAGGTCGGTGTTTTCAAAATGGTTATTATGGATTTATTTATATTTGTATTAATGTTTAATTTTCTATCATTTTTTCGAAAAGGTATCCTTTTCATGTTTTATCTAAGAGACATTTCTTTTGAAATTCTATTAAATGTCTCTTTTACTAAATTAAAAAATATTGTTTTTTAATGATCATACTTTCATGAAACCTTATTAATATAATGGTTTCTTTATTTGTTTTGAAATTTGTATTTGAATATTATGATTTAATTATTATGTGCGTGAATTTTATATTTTAAAAGTGATTTTTTACAGGAATAGTGTATTTTTATATATGAATGTTTTTAACCATGTGTTTAAATGAGTTATCAGGAGTTTTATTCATGACATGATCCTTGTAAATTGTTTGTTATGGGTTGATCCCACTAAATCTGAAGATATTATGGGTTGATAACCATTATAGATCAATATATTTTGGGAGGAGCATATTATAGCTAAATATATGATGGGTGAGCCCCATTATAGCTCTCGAATGCATTGGATACTACATAGAGAGAAGTAAACTGAAAGGTTATTACATTTTTAAGTTTAAATGTAAGAGTGATATGTTAATGATTCCCCAATTCTACTATATTATTTTTCTATTCATGCTTATGAGTTTTCAAGAAATTTTTTAATGGATTTTTATGTTTTCACTGGAATAACACTTTTCGTTATATATGTCCTTTATTGAGAGTTTTTTTCTCGTCCAATATTTTTTAATTTTTTTCTTAGGTTATAATTATGTGTAATAGAAATAAAGAATTCAATTTAAATTTTATGAATATTTGTGAAATAATTCCTATTTATTTTAAAAGTTTTATTTTTTGGATAAATTGATACAGTTTTAGTATTATCCAATATATATAAATATGGGATGTCATATATGTATTGTGTCCAAATTATATAAAGATCTATAACTAAAAAGATTCTAAATGTGAAAGAAAGTAATTTTTTGACTAAAACACAATATTATATAATGTTTTAAGGCTCGTTCCTTAATCCTAGTGATAGTGTCTGCTCTCTTTATTTCAGCAGGGGAAATCCCAATGTATGTAGCACTCTTGAAGCATAAATGGCTTGCTAAATGATGTGATTTTTCAGAATTTTGGTGTCCTTTAGGTTCCCTTCTACCAAGAAGGACTCTTAGATTCTAAATGAAACAGTTTTTCAGATGGGTGGTCATGTTTTATTAGCCATTTTATGGGCATGCGCATATAGTAATGTTTGGTTTCAACAGGTTAGAAAATACTAGGGAATGAGTGGTCTCTTCATAGGTCACTTGACTCCTTATTCAGTGATGGGTGACTTGGTTTGTCATCATATAGGTTAATGGTCATATGTGGCGAAATGAATCTAAGTTAAGCCTCTTGAATAGGATATATGATACTTGAATTCATAGGGATGATAAGCCTATGGGCAATATTTATGATGTGTTATCTGCTTATAAAACCTCGAGGTAGTATGCATTCATGTGTTCTCTTCCTGCCGAGTGCTAAATGTTAAAATGAACTGGCTGAGTTTGATGGAATCATTGAGAATTTATTTTTTTTGAGTACATTTTAAGGTCATCTCCATAGTAGTGTAACTGAGGCTTTATAATAATTATTTATTCCAAATTCATTGGAGGACTTCTTGGAGACTCATGTTTTTTCGGTGCCGATTAGGTCCAGTTGGTTTTGGTTTCATTACAAAATCTTTGATGTGGTGATCATGACTTTGAGGAGCGACACATGTACATTGTTTGAGGTTTTAACCATGTGAGCTATTGAGAAGATGGAATGTCTCTTATTTAGATGGTCAGGATACTACTAAAGTTGAGATCATTATGTCAGTTTTGTTAAATATGTGTCTTTGATGGTAGAAGGAATACAATCAAAGAGGTCCATTTGGAAATGGTTAATCATACTTGAATTCCCTTAAGGATTGAATGTTTTGAATCATGTTGGTGATTTTTTAGTAGTACGATATTGAATTTGTTGGATATGTATTCAAATATTATGGAATACTATTATATTGGGATAGACATCATTTTTAATGCTTGAAAATAACATAATTACATGGGTTGAAAGGTAATTGGGATCAGTTAATAGTGATGCATCAGTAGTCAAAGTCCAGCTTCATTCATAAAGTTGGCTGGGAGTGGTTTGACCATTAATTATTCTTTTTGATATAACATTTTCCTCTTAGTGTATTTTGTTAAACAGTTGATAATTTCTTATATATTGATGTCATCCTTGACACACTAAGATGATATCAATCTTACACTGTGAAAAAGCTTTAAAATACGATGGGATTGGTTTGGTGGTTTTTTCAGTATTGCACACTAGTAATGTGGTACATATTGAGACATGGTTTGTCTTGAGTAACCTATGTGTTCTAGTGTAAGAACACCTTGTATTGACTCCTGGACACCACCCATTTTTTCGAACTTTTTCGCCTGATAGATTCCACTCTAAGTAGATTCGATGATCTGAAGTGGATGTTTTGGATTTGTACCAACTTCTTTCTTATAAGCATGTGGAATGGACTACATTGGATAGTTCCCATGACTCTATTTATTTGAATATGAGGTTAACACTATCTTATTATAAATATTGGTTGTTATTCTTTAAAGGGTAACAAGTTCATGTGGGCTAGATATGGATTATTCCCTTATCCATGTGGAGGAACAAAATATTAATTGGTCAGGTGCTAGTTTGACCAAAGGGATGTCACTGAAAGCCATGTTTGTACTTCAGTGGACATATTTGTGGAATATGAAAGATTACACATGAGATGGCATCACAGTTTAGTTTTAAAATCTCGGACCATATAATCAAATAATTTTTTGAAAGGTTATCTAGATGTGGATTGAATTTTTATTTCTCTTTTTAAGTGGTTATAGTCGTTGAGGTACTGATTTAAAACACATTGATAGGTTAAGGTGGGTGTGGTGTAGAGGTCGAAAATAAATTTCATGGAATGCGTGTGCAACTGGTTCCATTAGGCCAATTGAGATTCAACCATTTCTCTTAGTGAGTTATATTCCATGATCTCATATGTAATCAATTTCACCTTGTTAAAGGAAAAATTCTAGAAGTGTATCAAGAATGGTGAGAGGCATTCTTGTATGGTAATTCGGACTGTGGATAGTGTTGTTGTTCAAAATTGGCCATTTATAATTTAAAATTACAAGTTGGAGAGAACTTATAACCTGAATTTTAACAAGGATATGTTGTGAGCATGTATCTAGTTAAACAGTATTAGGTAAGACATGTCTCATTGTTTCAGCTGGGAAATGTGCACTGGATCGATTTCAGATGGCCCAAGCCCCATGTTCTTAAGAAACTGTAAGAGGTGTTTTGGGAAGTTGGAAATGAATCATGACCTTTTGAATGAGTCTACAGGACCCTATAAGGTTAGGTGATGTTTTCATTATTCCTAAAATATTCATGGGGATGAGAAGTTATAAGGTGGGGAAGTTTTAATGACCCATGTTATGAGACAAGGTTAAAATTCAAATGGAATTTCAGCTTTCGACTATACTAGATGGACCATTTTGAAACACCAGATTTGAAATTTATTTATGAGAGTTGTAACACTTAAATGTGTAGTTTTTGGACATGGGTGAATGCCAGATAGGTCCCTTAGAAGTCTTGTTGAGTTTTGGAAGCGATGGGTCAAACAATTACAAGTTTTGAGGGTGTTCAATGGGTGCAGATATTGTTTAAAATTTGGAATACCCCAACATCGAACCATGTAGCCTATAGAGAGGTGCATATGTGAAGTGTATGGGATGTGCAAGGTTTTTCCAAACTGTGCACCTAGCCTACACGATTAGTGCACAATAGGCAGTTCCTATGCACTATTCCTCACATTTTTTGTGTATGTTTTAGCCAATTCATATAGATAAACCATAGGACACTCCATCAGCAGGACACTCGTCCATCCATAGGACACTACTCCCATTGGAAAATTAATCTCTCCTCTAAGCCTCTCTAGGCACTAAGATTTATCATACATTCATTGTCTAAATCATATTCCATCAGTCTCAATTTCCTGATTTTAAAGGAGAAGGTTCTTTTCATAGATTTTTTCCAAACCTGATCAAATCAGAGATTGATATTGGATGATTAGGTCATCCGAAGTATGAGGTAGTTTGTCTATGATTTTTCTCCTTAGTTTTTTACATCATTTATAAATAGATTCCTTCGGCCACATACCGAACCCTTCCATGAGTTGTTTTATAATTGGTTCAATCATGTGTAATTGACTCTTTCACCTTAATAAATTCCTGTTGATCCTTATTTAATTATTTATATGTTTTTGATATCTTTATGGACACCCCAGGGGTATTACATGTCCAAAAAATCCTTTATAATAAATTATTATCTGCTCGACCTACCTTCTAAACATTTGGGTTGGATTTATAATGGGTTTTCCCCTTGTGTCAAATTGTCTAAACAATAATGGCACCCAATCAAATCCATTTGAACCTTTGTGCATTTTAATTCCATGTGGTGTAGTTTTACTAATGATTCTCATTAATCCGATTGAATTATGACTCATGTGATTTTTTTATAATTTTCATAAATTAATTTTTTAATGAACAATGCCATGATTTCGTAATAAACTATGCTTGGATTGATGTTCCGGTTTATCTCTATGCATGATGTCAATGTTAGTTATGATACATGATTACAACATTTTCTCTCATGTTATTCTAAAATTGAATTTACCTCCTCATATAAATGTTAAATGGAACCATTACACCTCTTAAGTGCTATACTTGATTTGTAAATGGGATTTCCCATGCTGGTGATTGACCAACTATACATTGTACAACCTAAGTTCCACTTTGAGCCTTCTAAATTAAATTTCCAGGTTTTTCATAAGTAAATGGAAAATTTCAAGATGAATATATTATTCATGATTTATTTTTTCCCTTGGGTTTTAAATGTTTTTTATTGATTATGTTTAATGATATGCTCCATGATGGGTTTCATGCCACAAATGAATTTAATTTGGTAAATAAAATGAAATGTAAAGGGGGTAAAGGCCGTGTCGTATATTTCATGCTAAATTTGAATTGTTATAAATAGAATTTCATTGATTATAATGGGATATTTGAATGAAAATCATGTGATTTATTTCTTTATGGATTTTATTATAAATATTATGATGCCTTTATATAGGCTTGATAAAAGAGAGAGATATGATGTTTTCCCATATTCTACATATAAATAAAATTTACCTTCTTGTCGGTTGTGGGATGATGGTAAGGGTTTAGTTGAGAAAAGATCATCATGCTCCCTTAAATAGGGTGTTAATAATTACATCTCACACCAATGATACTATATGGGTGTTGGGATGGGGTGCCACATGCCACGATTAGAGTGTTTCCATGATGGTTCACTCACCATCCCGAGTATTGTTGCATAAAATACCTCAATCTATAATGACATAGGGAGTATACCCTATAGATGATATTATAGGATCATTTAGATTGGTTAGGGATGCCGGAGTAATTCACACATCCATCCAACAACTTGTAATTCAGGTGTAAGGGCATTTGGCATCGGTACACACTTAATTCATATAGGTGGATGAAATATATAATTAATATATATATATAACTATTAATATATATATATATATATTAGTCATAAATATTATTCCAACCATGAGATAAAGTAGTTAGAGTTACCAGGTTTCCTTTTGGGACTTTAGTTTGCTGGTTGATTATTTATTTCAAATCTATTTATTTATTCATATTACCTAAACTTTTCTTCCTTATGCTTGGACTAGATTTAGTTGTAGACACCATTGGTGGTAACGTACTAGTATTTATATATCACATTATTATTAATCCACCATTGCACTGGGGTACCCCATTAATATTTATGTTTGTTGGACCATTGATGATTTATTGAGCTGTATTTCCAGCACTTATGAGTTAGGAGCACACGACTGAGCTAGATCTTAGTTTTCTTATAGAGATTTCCCTTGGGGGTTTTATTGTATTTTTTGTCCTTATAATATACTATATAATTTTCTACTGTATCTATTATAACTTATTTTATATATTATCCTCACGATATAGACACATTGTTGTATATTGGCATTGTCCATGTTTTTTTATTCAGCTGGTTATTATTTTTCTTCCACATATTTGTATTTAGTATATTATTACTTTATTTATTGTATATTTACTATATTCATTTAGGTTGTGGTGCTACTATTATGTGAGGGTATAGTCTCCCCACTCTCAACTCTAGAGACCCATACTGCTAGTTACATTTATTGTAAAGAATAAATAGTATATATATTGTGTCATATAGATAAAATTCAAAGTAAAAAGACTAATCATATGGTTTAAGTTCTTTATAGGAATAAAAACTTTTATGAAGTAGGGATGTGATAATGTAGATATATACTTATTTATTTAAAAAAAATTATTGGAATTTCACAGCTAAAATTCATTTTAAATTGGGTAGAATATTACACCCCATGATTTTATATATATTTCATTTGAAATAAAACATGAATTATTATAATTATTTCCCTTTACGAAACCCCAAGTCCATATAAACCATGATATAGTAAACCATTTTAACATAATTACTAAATTAAAAGATTTTAAAACAATGACCACTTTATAAAAAAACGTATAATTTTTTTATGAATGAAAATTTATTTATTAATTTATAATAAATAAGTATTCAATTTTCAGTAAGGACATGTTATGAATCAAAAATATATTTTCTAAAAAAATGTGTTTTATATTATTTTTGCACATAAAATTTATAATAAAGTCCTTAAAAATTATAAATTTAATTTTAGTAAATAATAATAATTTTTAAAATCATTAATTCAACATTATATTTGGGTAAATGTTAATTATTCCTCTAAAAAATTTGGTTTTTAGTGAATAGTGAAAAAATTCATCTTTTTGCAAAAGTTATCATATATTTTTATGTAAATATACCATTATGTTTTAAATTTTAATATAAATTAACATAATACTCATTCAAATGTAAATAATATAATTATTTACATTTTAATCCTAATTATACTTTATTTTTTTATAATTTGATTTTTGGTCTTGAAAACACATTTTTTAGAAAACTGATTTTATGCATGAAATGGGTGTTTATCAAAATAAATTTGGTCAATATATATTAATTAATGGTTTTAATTAAATTTATATATTTTATTTTCAGTATAATGTCTTAAAATTCATTTTATGGTATTCATAAGGCAAGTAATGGAATTAAATTAATATTTATGCTTAAAATTTGTTTTTTGAAAATTGGTTTTCATTGCAATTTGAACAATTAAATAAAATTATATTATAACTCATATAAAAATTAGATCTAGTAAAATGGATTCCATATTTTTAATCCTAATAATTAATATAATTTAGTTAGTATAACTTATTATTTATTTATATTGAATAGTAAAAATAATAATATTCTGTAAAGGTTAAGATGAAAACACATTTGTTGGGGGTTAAACCATGATATGATGGTAGGATTGACACGAGAACGTATAAATTTTTTATTTTTAAATATATTTAAACCTTATACTATCCTAAGTTCTAATCACCGACCATATGGATCCACATTTCCATTAATGTGTCCTTAAAGCATTGAAATCTTTAAAGAAATCCATGGTGTGTCCCTCCCCTCACTAATAAAATGAAACATATTATCATCCCTTATTAACTCCATTTGAGCATCAAATATTAGAAAATACCAACTCCAATATATTAATATAACACTAATATTCATCCTATAACTTAATTTCTTCTAATAATATAAATCGTTCAATGCTCAAGGAGTAAGCCAATGGAGGTCTCTCAAAGAAGTGGTGTAGATCTTAACAAAGCCCCTTCGAATATAACTTATTATTATACTTCCTATTAAAATTTTATATCCATAAGTACATAATAATTAAAATATAATAAAAACTCTATGGTTTTATTATGATGATGATTTACCACTTATTCACAATCCAATGGGTTATGAAAGTATCAATTCTGAGTACCAATGTACTATGACATCTATATAGCGATACGTCTAATTTTCCACCACAAAAATTCATGGTCAGTTATTATGATATATTAAATACTAATAAATGATATTTATGATATAATAATTATTAATTAAATTAAAATTATCATATAATTTTTTATTTCCATCCATTGAAAATTGGAAACATCACTCATGTGTACGTACAGATCACTATCTCCACGAAGTGATGTAATTCATTTTTCATGTCAAAAAAATATTAAAAGATTTAACTATATATTTAATAGATATATATTATATTTTAATATCTAATAACATTATTAATTTTGATTTACCATAATAAAATTTTAAGTACCATAACTATCGAATTAAGACATACATAAAAAAGGAGTTAACACATGTAGTAACAACTTTAATAGATAATTTTTAATAAATTAGTGTTAAAATAAATTAAGTGGACCATATAAGATATTATATATATTAATATAGTTCAAAAATAGAATTATAATCAATTTAATTTTATTATAAATGTGTTTATGGGTCTTATGAATCAAGATGGATGTGAGGTAAGGGTTTCATGTTACAATCAAATTTTACCAGGATTGTCTATGATTATATTTTCCAATAAAGTAGTTATATGATCCATATCTCTAAAATCATATGTATTTTATTTTAATATGGTTATTTTTTTATATTTTATGTTTTATATTCATTTTTTCCATTTAATTACTCAATATATCAAATAATATTTTTAAGGAAAAGTAGACTTGTTATCCCCTTCGGTCAAGAATCTTTTCTTATGTGTCCACATTTTTCATGAAAATGTTTTCCATAATTGTTTTAATATTATAAATATATGATTTAAATTTTTTTGACTATATTTTAATTCCCTTAACTATTTTTAAAGGAAATCATCTTATCTTTTTCAAATCGTGTTATTTTTTTCATTTTTCTAAAAATGTGAAATCAATTTTGTTTTAAAACACATCACCTGAATGGATTCCCCCAAAATCTTGAATTATATTTTATTTAAAGATTAATTTTTATGATTTCATATTTATTTTCAATAAAAGTATTTTTCTTAATATTTTATAAATTTTTAGTCCCTAAATAATCTATTTCAATTAAAATGATATTTTCTGTATGAAATGTTCTAGAGATATTTTAAAGGTATTTTGGTCTATAAAAACATACTTGGTATTTCTTATGATTCATGGGGGGTATGATACAATGTTACCATATTCATTGTTTCTATAGATGGTTTATTATTAGTATGTTTAATATTTTTAAAATCTTTATCCTTAGATGGGTTATGATTTGGTGATATAATAATTTTTTTATGATCTTATACAACACATTCATGTGGTTTTTATTATATTATGGGTGGGCTCGGAATTATTTATCCCTCAAATGAATTGCGTAAATAAGGATATCTAATTGGTTAATAAGGGCTTTAGTGTGGATTGATTCTAGTTTATTGTCAAAATTTATTCAATAAGAAATTATGGGGAGTAAAACATGATGAAAGAAATGATGAAATGGGGAGAGAACCCAATTCGCTATTATCGTCTTGTACGTGAGCCTTAACAAAGAAACAATTTTTATGATTATGTTCAAACCAAAAATTACATCTTATTCTTATGAAATCTCTTCATGGCTCATGATTTATTATTGAAAATTCCTTACACTTATGTATTATGCATTTCAATTGATAAAATTTTATCCCATTCTTCATAGTTAGTAAAAGTGTGGATGATCATGATATTGACCAACCTTTGTATATAATGGTTTTTGTTTAATTTAATTATAATTCTATGGGATTTTGTTATAATTACTATGAAATAAAATAATTATCTATGAATCATCCCATATTCCTCTTTTGTATAGACTTACGTGTCTAAATTTTATTTTATATTACCCCAAACACTAGGTTCCCCACACATGCATTTGAGTAGTTACATGTAAAATAAATGAGATCCTATGAGATTTAATACAATTACAGATTATGTTAGGTTAAAAAAAAACAAAGGATATACATAGGTCAAAGGTGGGATGTTGCGAATTGAGCTATGCCTAACTCAACAAGTTATTATTTAGGGTTAAGTTTTTTAATCATAAACTCTATAAACTAATAAATAGTAAATGTTCAGGATCATTTCACATATTTATATTATTTCTATCATGTTCATTGTTAAATGTTTATATTTATTTGATATTTTAAAAATTATACATAAAATAAATAAATTATAAATCATGAAAAATGGAATAAAATAATTATATTATATGTAAATTATACTGTAAAAAAATGTTATTTAATTTTTTTATATCCAAATATTATTAACAAGAATATAAAATGGATAAAATAAATAATACTTATTCATAAAGATAAAATCACTTAAAGAAAATATTATTTATAATAATTCCTTTCAATACTTTAGTAATAATGAAACGATAGTTCAAAGTACTTATCTAGCTTCCTTTATAGTGCTTTTAATTATTGAGGAGTTTAAAAAAAAATTAAGTCAAGTTATCCTAGATGGAATCAAGTGTTGAATTCCTCTACAATGCATGTATCTACTTAGAGTTAAGTGTTGTGGATATATGAGTCCATGATTTCTGGATTGGGGAGTACACTAAACGGATCCAGGAACCTCAATTTAATGCAATTTCTACGAATGCCTTACTAGATACCTTTGATTAGATTTCATGGCTCCAATATGTGTCATGTGAAGGGAAATATGGGTCTTATCAACTAGAATATCCAAATTATGTTATATATTGAATCTAATGGTCAAAGATATTTGGAATTGATAAAATTGTGGGATATTAAAAAATAAAATTTATCATATCAAATTTTTCAATCATGATATCATACTAAAATCTACATTATGTAATGTAGAAAATGAAATGTGAAACCATTGGAACATAATAATCCTTTCTATACAAAAATAATTTCTTTACTAGAACCCTTTTTTAATTGTTTTATAATATTTTATACATTTCATGGATGTAATGTCCTAAAGGCCTTATTTTTTTTTTTTTTTTTTGATTATATCCTTTTTAAATGGGTTCAGAGGGAACCATTACATGAACTAGATTCCCAAAACTATAAACCATGAATTTTATGTACTATATTCCCAAATATATTATCCCTTAAATATATTTTATGACCTTATTACATTGTAACATCCCCTCCCTATTACCACCTCAAGTCTACATCTATCATACCACTTGATGTTGCTACCATATTGCAGTGACCATGGGTAAGCCACACAAGCTGCTGGCATGACCAGAATATCAATCATTTGGTCATAATGTTTCATTCCCTTCAACTTGGTGACTACTTTCTCTTTTTTCAATCCACCAATTTCTATTCTAGTAAGTTGGGTCTACATTGCTTCATGGCCTATAGGCCCTGTGGCCTGATGGCCTTTGGTGTCCAATAGTCAGTGTGCCATGGAGGCCTATTTTTTTCCCAAAATCACATTTAGGATGAATAATAATATTAAAATAGTACCCATTTGTAGTACCTACCATAGTATCCACACTATTGTAGATCTATCATACCCACTATAGTACTGTTATTATACCTTTATAAATTCACCCTCATCTGAATTTGAACCTGATTCTAAAGACGTATTATTGGATTTATTTACCACTTGGGTGAGCCCCAAACTACTTATACATTATAATACCTCATAAAAGAGTTGTATTATTCACCGGAGTCCCATATTCCTGATCAACCACCTCATAATGTGAGCAATGGTGAAATAGATACTTATAGGTGATATGTGAAGGATGATTCTATTATCTGTTACATCATGCTATCATTTATGTATGAAGTGATGAAGATGAAACTTAAATAAATAGATGAATATACCATGGTAACTCATCTCCTATATCGTGAGAAGGAAAAGTAGAGGTTTAAGAAAAATTAGACTGTCTCTATAGTTTACCAATGTGAACTGAGATACATGTTATAAAAAAGTGAACTTAGCATTAAAATTTTAATATACATTGATCGATTAGAATAATTTGGATTCTATATAGACAAGAAATTATCCATTAATCTCATATTACCATCCTTATTACCTAGTTTATTCATATTAATAAAAATTATAGAATGAAAAATATAGAGAAGTTGTTTAAGAATCATTTTACCAAATACTCATAGGTAAAACTGGGAACATGTGACTATTTTATATGAATGTGGGAAAAAATTATTGAAAGAAGGAGAAAAATGCATTAAAGATGAAGCAAGAAAATTCTTATACTTTTGGTATATTCATCATTATTTATAAAAGTTCTATTATAATTATTTTTTATTAAATTCAAAGTATTAATCAAATGAAGGAACAATTAAATTTTAGAAACATTAAAATATGTATTTTGAAATATTCATATAGTTGAATGTGGTTGATTCCAATGTTAGTAGATGAAGTAACATTACTTAAAATTTCATAGTGAATTGAATCTTGTAAAACTATTTTGTTATAGTGAGTGTTACCTAAACATTAATCTCAGTATCTAGTGATACACAATGATAAATTATTTCCTTTTATATTAATGTTGTTATGGTACACTATACATAACAGTTTAAGTAATACGTAAATCAGATATATATATAGAAATTGAATGATGATTATTGAATTAAAGACTCAAAATTAGTTGTGTAATGATAATTCTTTTCTATATGAAACTAAAATTAACACTCAATGATATACCAAAAAGGATATTTATGGTTCTCTAGATTTGATAGTTTAAGTAATACATGAGTCATAGATATATAATATAAAAAATTAATAATGATTATATAATATAAAACTCATGCCTAGTTGTAGAATGATATTTCTTTTTCCCGTAAAACTAAAAGTATAAATCTAGGTTATATAAAGAAATGAGGTTTATATGCTTTGAAGATAAAAACATAGGAATTTTTGACAAACATTCTTAATTATTTGTAGACAAATTATAATTTAGAAATAAAGGTAGGTCAAACAGATTTTAGATTTATTATAAGGTACACCTCATGAATAATTCTAATAAGATATCAGAGTTATTTTCATATACTATAGTAAGTAATAATTACACGTTTTAAAATATATATGATCATCCAGGTATGTTTTTTAACAGTATTTTAACCATGTGTTCATCCATTATAAATATATAGAGTAAATATTTTACTAAATAAAAATGATCTCATTCACATTGAAGATATTATGGTAGTACATGGTAGATTTGTGAGGAGTATTATATTTATTTCCTTTATCATATTGTCATTAAGAAATTATTTCAAATATCAGTGTAACATATTACTACATGACAACTAGATTGAAATATTGATATCATATAATTCATTATATAATGAAAATTCCATTATATTCCACCCATAGGAGTTTGATGGAAACTATTTGATTAAAGATGGATATAAAAAAATTACATCAATGGAAAGAAAAATTGAATATCAAGTAATCAACCGATTACTAATCAAGGTATTAATATACACAGGATATAATGGTTTTAGTCGATACAAACTATACTTATATGATAGAAATAAATTAATTTGAGATCATGGGAGAAAGCATAGATTCAATGATTTCAAGGCTCCATATTCACATAATTTATCCTAGAAACGATAAAATCTACTTTTTCTTGTGATTTGTTATTCTAGAAACATATGTTGTGTATAAATAGATAAAACCAAAAAAGTTGTGTTATATTAACAAAATAGATGATTGTTGTCACCAGAACATGAGTCCATGTAATTCACCTAATTCTTCAATAAATGATCCCATAGTGTAGCTCGTTCCACAAGCTTCAATTTGACTGGTCGTGGAGCCCAAATAGAGTTATAGATAAGAATATATGTTCGTTCGAAGTCAGGCTAATGGAAATGACCATCCAGGGCATTTTTTGGGAAAAGTATGGATTTGCATGTCAAAAGGGAATATTACACAAAAACACACTTCTGCGCACAGAATTTTATGTGCATCGCCTTACATGGGAAAACACTTGGGCGGGTTGAATTTTATGCACCCCGCCTTGCACAGAAAACCTCTTGCGCACACAGAATTTTACGTGCACCGACTTGCGCGGAAAACCCATTGCCCGTGTGGCATTTTATGTGCATTGCCTCTCGAGGGTTTTCCTATAAATAAAAGTGCACACCCCTTCTTTAAGGAGGGCCCCCAGATGTCGGCCGCCACTCTAATTCATGTAGGTCCACATATTCGGTGCCTGCACACAAAACCCCATATTGTGAGAAAAACATCCCTTTTGCGCACAGAAGAGCCAAAGTGCCTTGTTTTGCATGTAAAAGCATAATTTTTACGCACAACAGTGCCACAGTGCCCATGTTTTCGGGCGCTAGTGCCGCACCTGTCCAATTGCACGCATGCATTCCCTATTGTGTGCAAAGATACCCTATTGCGTGCACACATCCCCTAGTGTGTGTAATTCCTTCCCTATTGTGTGTATGATCCCATATTGAGCAAACATCTCCCATATTGCGTGCACACCTCCCCTATTGCGTGAAATCCTTCCCTCTTGCACGCAAATCCTTCCCTATTGCATGCCAGCCATCCCTATTACGCGAAATAGTACCAAGGTGCTGAATCTTGCACGCACCTATGCAGCATAGTGCAGTATTGTTCCGTTATGCGCACTCAACTTCCACCTATGGAATACCATGATTCTAGATACACCTCTAGACCCCATGAAACACGTTGAGTCAACATATTCTTCTTGGTTTATTTACCATGTCGTGAGTTGAGATTCTCATCATCAATTCTCCGAGTATCATGAGTCGAACCATTCCTCAAGTAACTTATCCCAACGCCATCACATGACTCATATGCCAGGTTGAACCAGGAAGGGTCGTCCTTGTGTAAGTCCCATCATCAAACATTTCTATGCGCCATCTGCCCAACAGTCCTCTATACATGACTATAAACTATAGTATTGCCTATGTTCCAAACCTAGGATGCTTGTTTCCCCAAACAAGAGATGTATTATGATCCAAGAATGAGATTCTAATAGTCTTTTATAAATGACTATGAACTGTAGTACACCCTATATTTTAAACGCAGGATTCCTATTGCTCCAAAAAAGAAATGTCTTATGCTCCAAGCATAGGATTCCAATAGTCCAATCTAAATGACTATAAACTATAGTACACCCTATGTTCCAAACATAGGGTGCCTCTTGCTCTAAACAAGAAATGCCTTGTGCTCCAAGCATGAGATGCAAACAGTCCACTCTACATGACTATAAACTATAGAGCACCCTATTTTTCAAGCATAGGATGCATCTTGCTCCAAAAAAAGAGATAACTTATGCTCCAAGCATAGGATTCCAATAGTCATATCTACATAAATATAATCTATAGTGCATCCTATGTTTCAAACATAGGATGCCTCTTGATCCAAACAAGAGATGCCTTATTCTCCAAGCATAGGATGCCTACTGTCCTATCTACATGACTATAAATTTTAGTACACCCTATGTTCCATACATAGGATGCCTCTTGCTGAAAGCAAGGTATACCTTATGCTCCAAGCATAAGATGTCTAATGCCATGATTACAGTGGTGCAATTTCAAGAGCATGGGAACCCATTCATACATTCCATAACTCCACCTCACACTTTTCATGTCCTTCATTCAAGTCTTCAACCACTTCTACATCTAAAGGAACCCCCTAATGGCCTGGTCCCATGCCGCATCGGCTCTCCTACTATCCTGGGCCAACGTCCCATAAGAATTGTGACAACACTTAGAGTTAGGACATGTGTTTCGAACATAGTCTGCAGTAGACCCTCATTTGTTTGTCCCCATTTCTGGATAATGCGATATGGATGATGTGTTTCAAACATGGGTATGTTATGCTCCATCACCTTGCTACCCTCATTGCGTTCCAAATTTCGGGATTATAATTTAGACATTTCATCTCCCTTTGTTTGGACTAATTCCAACACCCCTCAGTGTTATCCCACTTGTGAGTTTGTGCATAGCTGTAGGCCCCAATAATATTCCCCAACCCACCAATGAGTTGGGATTCCCGCATGTCCCGACATGAGGAAGAAATTACAGATAGCTTCTTTACATAATCCCCATGCTCCATCGCCTCTCTTTAGCATCACCCAGGCACACTAATGGCTGTTGATTATTTCCATATCCACGCTAACGTGGACCGACAATGGGATCACCTCACGACGCCCCCAAACATAACATTGTTGATGCATTCCTTCCTTTAAGGGAGGGCGGGTATCGGTTATGTATGTCCTAGGGGTGTGGAGCGAACCCACCGATTCTGAGCAGAAGGACGCTAAACTACCAAGCGTCATTGTCCTCAGCACATGACGTTAAAATGTGACCACACCCCGTGTGTTAGACACGGGGTTCCCCAACCTTAGAAATTCTGTACGACCACTGGTCTCCAAGGGAGTGAGATCATTCCTCACATTGAATGACATTCTGTTTATTGAAGCAGTGTCTTTCAATGGGTAAAGGGAAACCACCTTGGTGTAATCCCCTAGCTTTCCTTGTAGGAGGTAGCATCCGTTCTCTTCTCTTCCTGGGTGAAAAACCCATCTCCTTCTAGGCTTTGTCACCTCTTGGGCCTCCATCCTTGATTATGACCCAATATTTATCACCTCGGGATACTAACCACGCACAATCCAATGTTTCCTCTTTGGGTTGCCAACAACCTATAGCCCTAGTCCACATCCCATGGACGCACCTTTTACGATGTGATCATCAGGTCTTCGATGCCTCTTGTTTCTCACACCGAGCATTACTCACATGGTCTTAGAGTAAGCATCGACCATGAAATCCTCTCTAGGGAAACCTAAAGTGCAAGCCCCAAACCCAACATGAACTATGAGGTCTTTGATCCTTGCCAAGGTGATTTATGCAGAAAGCCTCCCGGAGGTTCAAGCCTAGCACACATTGGTCCCGACCATATTCACATCGGTTCTCAAAGACCTCTCATTAACTATATGGTCTTTGATCCTTGCCAAGTCAATGTACGTAGGAAGCCTCCCTAAGGTTAAAGCCCAACACCTGGTCGCTCTGACCCCCTTCACATCGGTTCACCCAAACCATCCTGAACAATGGGGTCTTTGAGCTTTGGCATGGCAGGCTATGTAGGGATCCTCCCTGAGGTTCAATCCCAACAACCATTCATTCCAACCCCCTTTGCGTCAGACCACCTTTTTCCCGTATGACATTAAACTGCATGCCCCCTTTTAGTCCTACACGACATTAAACTACATTCACCATTCCCGAACTATGTGGGATTTGTTCCTTGTCTCCTGGATAAGGTACGTAAGAAGCCTCCATGAGGTTCAACCCCATCGAGTGGTAAACCGTTGTGACCCCATCCAGTAGTTATCCATTGTGACCCAATCCAGCAGTAAGCCGTTGTGACCACATCCGGCGGTAAGCCGTTGTGACCCCATCCGACGGTAAGTCGTTGTCAACCCCATTCAACTGTAAGCCGTTGTGAGGGGTGAACTACGAAAACTATGATTACCTACCGTAGGGATACGTAGGAGGTCTCTTCGAGCCTCAATACCAACATCACCGTCGCCCTCAAGTCAACTATATCTCATTCTCCACCTAATTCACTAAACCTTCCTTTATCCATTTTAGTTCTTACCAAGGCCCCCACATCTCGGTGGGATCAGGCCACCTCAATCCACATTCCCCATAATAATAATCGGGCATCTAACCACGTGTTAGCCCCAACATCGGTGTTCTCTCATGGGGTTGCACTCACCTGATCCGTTCTAGTCAATGTTTTGATCAGTACGACCTAGCTCTGCTAGACATTAAACCTGCGGCATACCCTGTGTCGAACATAAGAAGCTAAGGAAAACCTAAGATACATGCCTATGGTATATAATTCCCCACAATCGATGTGCGATGCCTCGGTATTCCACACCCTCAAGAAGCAATATAAAAAGGGAATGAAACCAAGACATGCTAGTGTCCTAGCATCCAGACACGCCAATGATGTCCATCATGACTACTCAGTTGACTGAAGGTTGCTGCCTTAACCGAACCTCTGGGAATCTCCCTACAGAAGTGGTGTAATTAACTGGTGTCCATGATGATATGGAATTAGAAAGAGTTTCATGAACAACGTCTTAATCTATAAGGGAGACCCAGATTAGGTGAGGAGTTCCGAGGAGGAATCCATGTAAGGAAGAGCTAACATCCCGTCATCCTATTTCACTTAAGGAACAAATGTCCCTGAACAAGAAATATATGCCGCCCGCCTTTGGAAAGAGGGAATTTGGGGCATCAAACAGCGTTGTCGACCTCAAAAAGACGAACACGTGCGCCCCAGGAAAATTATTTTAAACAATGATATTTTAATTTTTAATGAATAATGAATCATTTATGGAAATTGTAGATAGAAAATTTCAATGATTTTCAATTTCAAACAAATTAAAGATGGATTCCATATATCAAAATCTAGTTCTATATTTTTTTAATTTTTTTCTAGATTATTTAAATTAGTATGATGTTATTGAAGAGAAAGTATAAAATAATGGTATAAGATGGTTCCAAAAACTAAATATTTATTGCAGAAGGTTTAATTGATTTCTAGACATAATCTTTGAGACATCAAGTCACTAGTCATCATACAAAGAAATTAATTTACTTATATTCATCATACAAATATTTATGTGATCATTATGATGGGAATACAATGTCAAAACACATTGTTTAGTGGAAGAATTATGAAATATGGCTATACAATTCCACTAAAAAGGGATAGTGGAACCAATGAAATACAATAATGGATTTAATTTGTATAGTTCCATTTAGAGATTAACCAAAGAATAATGATACTATAATATTTATTTGGAATGAAATTATTATAGTTGTATACCAGAGGTTATTGGGAACAATCAATTTTTCTATGACATTTGTCTTCATAGCCTCTGCAAAATATATGAATAGTCTTACAGACTAATGAAATGAATTTCTCTAAGAATGAATTATGTATCCACCATGTTTTAAGGAATAAGATTTATAGACATAGGTTATCCTGGATGCTTAAATCATTTCATAGTATATACATTAACAAGGTATTGTTTCCTATGTCACTTTAATTACCTAGAATTTTATATATGGTATTTATTCCAAAATAAACATATGTTACAAATAAAATATTATTGAATATTATGTAAAAAATGTTGAAAAAAAATCCGACAACACATTATTTCATTAGTCCAGAACATTAAATTTAGAGTATAAATATTGCTAATAAATGTGAAAGTAGTTTAATGGCATAATGAATGAAAAATATAAAATAAAATACCTATAATAAGGAAACTCATGTTTTTTTGATCTCCTAGAAAATTAAAAATACTACAAAAAACATAACATTAGTAATAAAATTGATATTTTTAAAATTAATAATATATAAACCTAAGAAAAATTTAGTTGAATTATGAAAGTAGTAATTATAATGTATTAATAAGAATCATAAAACTAATATGACCACTAAAATAGTAACCTACCAATTAGGAATAGTAACTTGACTGTAAGAAAATTAAATTAACAAATAAAATATTATAATGGAATCTTAATAATATTTCAAATCAAATAATTAAGAAAATATAAATATTATAATATGAAAAAACAAATAGAAACTGAAAGATTTTATATGTGCATTTCTGCTAATTTATATGTGCTATAAAATAAATAAATTATCATAATAAATGAATTTTTATATTTTAGAAAATTATTTTGGAAAAAATATATTTCATCTTTATAAACAGCATTCCATAATTTTCTAAGGGTTATTTTTTTCTAATTTTATTAAAAACATCAATTTTTAGGTGAGTTGAAAACACAAATATTTTAGGTAAATATTATGTTTCAATTAAATCATTACTGATATAATAATTTCCTAATAATATATATAATTTTTGGATCATCCAAAAACATATTTAATTAGATAAATAATCCAATAAATTTAAATTTTAAACCTAAAATGTAATTTTAAATATATGAAAATGAAAAGTATTCCCTAAAAAATAGTATTTTCCTCTTTTATTGGGTATTAAACTAATGAATTCATATTATATTGGCTTTTAATGTTGATAAACATATATTTTCAAAAATATATAATTCAGAATGTAAAAAATATAAGAATTATATGGTTTACCTTTGAAATATTAATTTTGCTAATATTTTATCCAAAAATACATCTCTACGAAATTAAAAATTACCCCTTTCCCTTACCTTGGAAAACTTATTCCCATAATGAAACAACCTAGGTAAATATAAAATAATTTTTCTCAATCTAGAATTAAATATTTAAATTCATTATAAATGTATAATGCAATAAGTGGAAGTTATCAAAATTTCGGAATCAATACTAATAGAGTAATAACATCACCTATGAGAATATTGATAAAATTTATGAATCTAATATGTGAAAATATGGTATATTTATATCATTGAATATGTAAATAATTTTTTTGAAAATGATAAATTATTTGTTGGTATTTTTTTCCAAACAAAAAATGTTTTTTATAAGTTTGTGATTAATATCATGAATAAAATTAAAAAAATTCTCTATAAAATAGGATGATAAATTAAATTTTTTTATTGTTACTATAGGATAATTTTACGAGACCTTAATAAAATTTTCATAGTGTCATAAAATCAGTTATAATTTTAAAAGCAGTATTTTTTGAATAAATTGTGATTCTAATTTAAATTAATTTTTTTTATATTTAGAAAAAGAAATTCATAAAATGGTGTTCATTTTTTAATTTTACACATTGAAAAATGAATAAGGTGATTTTTTAGATTTTTCTAAAATACTTGAATTTTTTGATGAATAGTAAAATAATGTAATTTAAAAAATATATACATTATAAGATAAATACACTATTACTCAACTAATTTCTAATTTATTCGTCATAATCTATAACTAAAATTCATTAGTCTAATATATTTATAGATAATTTACTTTCTATTTATAGTCTTGATCCAAAAAAATAAAATAAAGAATAAAATAATGAGAAAACACCCATCTTCTCCACTATAAATACCACCTTTCAACCCCACTTCCCCACACAGTTCAAAATCCATGATGCATTCCCAAATTTCTACCAATACCCTCCCCAAACCTCTACCCCATGTCCAATATCATTTTTTCTCAATATAATTCCAAATACAATTTCCCTACGGAGCTTCTCCGGTAGGAGAATTCAAGAGGTAAAACCCTCTTTCATTTTCTCTTATTTTCATTTCTATTTGTTTTATTTTATTATCCTCAACTCATATAACCTATCTAATTTGAAATTACAACTCCATTATCAAATATATTATTAAATTTTATTGTGTTAGTGTAATTTCCATCATCAGTCCTATCTTCTTCTTTCATTATCCTAGAGAATGAAAGCATCATCCAAGATGTGTCAATTCACCGCGATTTTGGATGTCGAATATTCATTTTCCTTTACAGCCATCAAGGTTGGCCATAGAAACATTATTACGTTTAAAAAATATTATAATATATATATATATATTATAACATTTTTATTGTTCTGTAACTAATTTATAGACAAAACATTAAATAAAACCAAACTTGTTTATGATGGATGAAAAAATGAACCAAAAATAAACAAATCATTTATCATTAAAGTTTTTTCTAATGAATCCTCATCATAAAAAAAATTATATATGGTATCATTTAAAAATATGTAAACATATAAATACCATTTAATACCACTTATGAAATTTTTCATACATTTGACAAGAATATCCATAATGAACCCACCACGGAAACAATGAAATAAATGCACTCGAAACAATGAAATTAAAAATATATATTAGCAAATAGGTGGAAAGATATTATAAACTGATTCGATAAGGTATTATAAAATTGAATAGGGTTCTATAATAAATTTATAAAACTATTTAAACTATTATATAGGAGGTTTGAATACATTTGAAGGAAGTCAATCATGAGGTAATGTACATTCATTTAAAACCCTGTTTTAGATTTCCATTTTAAAAAAAAATTCAATAGGAATGTTTTTATGATGAATGAATTCATGTTTTATGATTATGCTGTTATTCATGGAAATTTTTTATTATGGTATGTGGGTCCATGAAAGACATCTATTTCATTGGGTATATTTTGTTAAAAGTTGACCGTAATCGTTATTCTAAGTGTAATTGTGATGGTTACACCATATGGTATCCATGAGGGTTACATTGTAAGCTAGTTGTGATGGTTACAACTCATAAAATAGCCATTGAGTTATAATCCTATGTATTTATTGAATGAAAATTATTCCCACAGTTACCAAAATGGTTTATTTATATTTTGAATTTTTCTGGAAATGAAATGTTCTCATAAAGATAGTATATGATTCTTTATGGGTGAGAAGTATGTCTTTTTGGAGATGATTTCATTTTTTATAAGTATTTGTGGACTAAAAATTAATTTCCTTCTATTTATGTCCCTTATAGATATTTTTTTCTCATCCCAAGCCTTAAATATTTTTCCACAGGGTTTAAGGTTTTGTAAGAGAAAATAAGAAGCTAAGTTGAATGTTGTAATAAATTTATATGAAAAGAATTCATGTTTTATTAAAAACATTTGTATATGGATGAACTGGAAACTATTTTAGTATTGTCCACTTTATATTTTTTTTGGTTTCCATGTACAATTTATGAATAAATTCCATAAAAATGTAAACTAAAATATAATTGGGACTATAATAATTACAGTTTAGTTGAATTAACTAGATTATGAAATGTTTAATGTCAGTTCCTCATAGTTGGAATCAAAACATTGTTTAAATAACTTTATGGTTTTGGATGATATTAATAGAAAAACATAAATGATTATTACCTTATGGTTTTTTTCAAACGATATAGAATTTGAAGATTACCATGTTTCTTCATCTAAGATATATGTGTTTAGAATGGTTTTCCATAGAAGAGACAAAGAAGATGATATGGGAATGAAAATAAATTATGATACAATTCTAAATCTGTAACTTGTAATTATTGACATAGGAAATGAGAAGTTTGTGACAGAAATGGATCAGTTTATGAAGGCAATAAATGGATGTGGGATCCATGTAACGGAACATCCATAGATACCATAAAGGAACATGATGATAGTAAAACATTATATGAGGCAACACAATCTTAGTTTTAGTAGATATTTTGACCTCGTGGTGTCCTAAGGGATGATTAAATCTGTCAGAAAGGTATTTTATGTCATGCAATGTTTATAAAATCCAAATTTCAGTATTTATATTTATCATTTCGAAAATGAAGCTGTATAGTGGTGGTCGATGGTCATAAAAATCTAGTAAATAGAAGAGATTGATGCCTATGGGATGAATTTAGTAATATTTTCCTTGAAAAATATTTCCCTAAGGTGGTTTGTCTGAGAATGTTAATGAAATATCTTGAATTGAAAAAAATGAGGAAGATTTTGTGGCCATGTATAAAGAAAACCTCACTCGATTGGAAAGTTATGCTCTGAATCTTACTCGGGATCATGATAGTAAAATCAATTGTTTTTACTTATGGATGAAGACACAATTTCAAATGCAATTATATTCCCATGAATCCAAAAGTTACGATAAACTTGTTCAACATTATTAGAGGGTATAAATGGAGTCTTTTAATGATCATGTGTACTTTTACAACAAGTAGAAGAAAAAGTACATATGAAAGTAAATGGGTATGAATCAATCAAAAAAACATGAAGGTATGAAAATCCAGTTTCATGTATGTGGAATGTGTGGTAAAAATCACCCTTGAGAATGGATAAAAAACTATAGAAATTGTTTAAAATGTGGTAAGTTTAGACATATGGCATCATATTGAAATGAAAATGATCATATGTTTAATTATGATTATAAAACTCTAATGTATTTTAAATCAGGTGAGATGGGTCATTGTGAACATACCTACCAAAAGTAGGATATGAATGATGGGAAGAAACAAAGATACATGTATAATGGTGTAGTGAAATCCCTTGGGGCTACATTAGTAGATATTGGTCCACCCAACGAAGTGGTATTAGGTAAATTGTTTTTTATTCAAATTTTTCTAATTTCATATTTGATACGGGGTCTACACATTCAATTATTTCTAAGATATTATATTTTTAATTAGAAAATTCAGCTCATTAAATGAATCCATATATTATGGTAAAAACAACAAGGAAAATATTAAGTTATAAATGAATTATAATAAATTTTTTATGGAAAGAAATTGTCTGTAAAAAGTTCTGTTTTTTCCTTAGTATAGTTTGATGTTATTATGAGTATTGATTGGGTTTCTATTTATCATGCTACGATTGATTGTAGAGCTAAATAATTTTTTTTCAAAAAGTTTATTATTTGTCATACAAGAATGAAAAAATACCATTTATAACATATCAGGAAGCTGAGAAACTGTTAAAATATGGATATGAAAGTTGTCTTGTGAATATTTATGAAAACAAGAGAACTACTCATATTTATGATGTGCCAATGGTAAATGAACACCTGAATGTTTTTCCCAGTGAAATGACTAATGTTATACCTAATCATGAAGTTGAATTTAATATTGACTTAGTTCCTAATTCTAATCAATTTTCAAAACCCCCTTATCGAATGGATGAAGTAAAACATATAAAATTGAAAAACATTGCAGGAGTTTCTTGATAATGGATTCATTCATCCAAGCACTTCACAATTATGTGATCCTATTTTTTTTAAAATATATATAGTTCCATGATAATTTTTATTTATTATAGTTATTTGAATAACATTATAGTTAAGAATAAGTATCCAATTCCTTATATCGATGACAAGTTTTAATAGCTCTAGGGAGGAGTTTATTTTTCAATAATAGACTTGAGATCCGGGTACCATCAGCTAATGGTGAAAGAGGATGACATCCTAAAATCATCCTTTCATACTAGATAAATGAATTATGAGTTTTTTTATTCCATTTGGTTTACCAATTTCCCATACTATATTTATGGATCTTATGAATAAAATCTTCTATTAATATTTGGTTTAGTTTATTGTTGTCTTTGTTAATCATATTTTGGTTTATATAATTATTTATTAGGATCATGAAAAAAGTAATTATTTTTCTGTAGACCCATATATAAAATGAATTATATGATAAATTTAGAAAATTAGATTTATGGTTGAAATAAATTTCTTCTATTAGGCACATATTAAATAAGGATAGTATAACAGTTGATCCTTCCAAAAATAAAATTGGTTTATTAATGGAAAAAAACCCTATAAATGACACCAATATATATTGTTTTGTTGGATTTTCAGCCCATTTTCAATGGTTTGTTAAATAATTTTCATGGTTATATTTCCATCTAACTAAGTTAACACAAAAGTGATTGAATTTATTTGGATAGAAAACTATGATGGTTGTTTTCAAAAACTAAAAAAAATATTGGTGAATGCTCTAGTTTTGGTTCTAACTTCTGTAAATTGAGAGTTTTTCATCTACAAGGACGCTTTAATGAAGGAACATGGTTTCCTTTCGATGTAGAATGATTGGGTTATTATTTATTCTTCTAGTAAACTAAAAACCCACGAGTTAAATTATTCCCCACATTATTTGGGATTATTTGGAGTGGGTTTTTCTTTAAAAATAGAGATACATCATTTACTAGAAATTTTAGCCATAGCCATGGTTCTAAACCACGGATATAGGCCCAAAAACTGTTGCTATAGTTTATAGCCACAATTTCAAGAACCGGGGCTTGTATTGTCATGGCTATAGGGCAGAGACTATGGACACAATTGTAAACCATGGAAATAGCCCTATATCCATGATTCAAACCTTGGTTATAGACCCATAACCATGGATCTATCCATGGAAATAGGGCTATACCCACGATTTTAAATCGTGGCTATAGGGTCTTCCCTATAGCCATGGAAATACCAACAACAGTTCATAAAATATTGGAAATAGGCCTATATCCAAGGTTCATTCTGTGGCTATAGGGATTTAGATGGAGTTTAAAACTGTGGATATTGGTCATTCTATTGCATAAAAAATTCAGAACGGTTCACCGTGCAAGTTGTTGAGAAGACACTACCAACACCCCACCCCCGACTTCTGCACACCTCCCCTACCCTCCCCTTGCACCCCACTTCCTCCTCATCACTACACACCCATCCCCCTAGATAGCCCCTACTACTCCACCTGCATCCCCCCTCCTTCCCCTTGGACACCCCTCCCATCCCCTAGACAGCACCCCTTCCCCCTCCCCACTACACAACCCCTCACATTGGACAACCCCCTCATCCAAGATAGCCCCCCCCCCCCCCACCACCACTCCACCCACATCCCCCTCCCCCTAGACATCCCCCTAACAACCACCTCCCTTTCCCTGGATATCCCCCCATAACTCCCCCAATGGCCCCCATCCCCCCACCCCGTGGACAGACCTACCCCACCACTATGCCTGCAGCCCCCCTCCCCCTCCCTCCTCCTCCCTCCCCCTTCCTTTCTCTGGACAGCCCCTCCCCCAGGACAACACCCCCACCCACTCCCCTCCAGCCCCTCCCTCCCCTTGGACAACCCCTCCCCCTCCCCCAGGACACCCCTCCCCCTGAAGCTCACCCCCTTTCCTTGGATAACCCCCCTCCACATAGACACCCCACCCATCACTCACCCTGTAGCACCCCTTCCTCCCTTTCCTTGGACCCCCCACTCCCCTACACCCCCCCCCCCCGCCCTCCCCCTGGACAACCCCATCCCCCCACCACCACTCCCTCTACAGCCCCCCATTCCCTGGAGAGCACAACCCCCACTCCCCTGCAACCCCCTTCTCCCATTCCTAGACAACCCCGTATTTCTGGATAGAACCCCCCCCCCCCCAACTTACACACCCCATCCTAGACATTCCCCCCCCCCCCAAACAGGCCCCCATCATACACACCAAACCCTCCCTGAACACCAGTCAATTGAATTTTGAAAACCTAAAACATGCTAATATATGAATAATATACAAAACATTCTAGTCAAATGAACTACACTAATAAAAAACATGCTAATATGACTAGAAATAAATCAAACATCATCTATCCAAATTGAGTAGAGTGGAACAAAACCAAATTGTTTTGAAAAAGATGAAACTGAACAAAACTAAAAATAATGTTACCAAACTAACTCAAACAAATAATAACCGACTACAATAAAGCGTAATTGATCAGGACAAAAAAGAGTCTAATGAAACATACCTGATTGAATAAAAAATTAATTCAATTGAACTGAATAGCCCCAAATCGAACAAAATGAACCTGTTAAAATTAACATAAACCAAAAAAATGAACCCAATAAAAAATTACTTTGCAAACCTAACCTGGCCCAAACTGAACCAAGGATTCGGGCCTTGTGATGAAGTTTTAGAAGGCATCATGCCTGTAGGATGAGAGGATATCCTTGTCATGTAGTGCTTCACTCTCCTCAATGAGATCCAAAATGCACTACAAAAATATAGGGAACCCAAAAATCACAAAAACCCAAATTAAAATTGATCCATAGAATAAAAATGGAAGAAAACTTACCTGAATCCGATGATGAACTCACTTCCTTCTATGGTGGTGGGTAGAATCGACCTCATCATAAGTAACCACCTGTAAGTAAATAATAAGGAAAAAAGTGACATAAAACAACTTCTTATATATATATATAAGTGATCAATGTGTCAACTGTACCGGATAAATGATATATAACTCTACAACCTAAAATGGACAACGAATATTAATTTTATATGTAAATACAAATACTAAATAACGTGATCATTAATACATGATTTTTTTTCAAATGAAATCCAATTTCATTCAATACAAACACAATAGAAGAATTGGAGTAATATAATTTAATATCTGTTGAGTATTCCATAATGGAGTAGGTTGTTCCACTATTGATGGTAAACATGAATGATATGAGGGGATAGTGATGCAGTTCGAAACCCCTTGGGTTGTGATATTTTTTTTGACAAAATGTGTGGACTTTTCCCAAGATGATTTGTTGAAAATATGGGGAGATTGATGGACACCCCTAAAGTGAGTCTGAGTTAGACATGTTGACAAGGTTGTTATTGAAGAGTTTGAAGTTGTGAGAAAATAGATGTAATGGATATATATATATATATATATATATATATATATATATATTAGATTTTTGACAATGAGATGTGCTGGACAAAGCGTGCTGATAGAGATTGGCCATATGGGGTAGTTCATATATTTAAAACTGTAATTGTAGGTGGTTTCAAGTCCAACATATATGCTTACACAATACCAGGATGCGTCATGTAAGAAATTCTCTAAGGTAATGAAATTTCTCAATACCCATTCAGAATGAATTATTTCTTTTTAAAGAAACTTTAGATCCCTTCAATAGGCAGGTAATTCCTCCATGTTTCCCACTCCCTCTAAAATAGGGTATATATGAAATCTACAGGGATGTAAAACTAGGAATATTTATAGGTATCTTTTGTCATGGGGATATAACTACTATTTTAATGGGTTATGCCCAAAATCATCAATATTCTCATCTACATTTTATGAATGAGAGGAATCCTTAGCGAAATACAATTTACCAGCCTTATTACCTCATTTTTAGAATCATTAACCCCTTGCAGCCCCCTTCCACCCAGAAAAGATCCCACCCACCCCCGTACTTTTTCAAGACAGACCCCCCGTACCATGGACAGACCCCACCCCCTCCCCCACTACAGACCCCCCAACTGGACATACCACCACCATGCACCCCCTGGACAGCCCCATGGACAAGTTTCCAGGCCTGTCTATTTTCATGCCCTTGATATTTACTAGAAAAAAAGAAAAAAACACAAAACAAAACTATAACACCTAGAATTTACATTACCAAAAACAAAAACACATTAATCATAATAGAACCATATCCAAAAAATAAACCAATTGCTCAATCATCATATTCTACAACTATTAATACAAATAACAGACCTGAAAACTAAAGGATTAATCATTCTTGAAACAAATATTTCCAATATAATAATTTAATCAAACAAGGAAACTTCCATTAAAGAACCCCCATCTTGATGCACAAATTTGGAAAAATTTGATCCATAATATTTCATTACTTTGTGCCAAAAAGAGGAGGTAATGGTTTTTAATTACTATAACAATATCCATAAAAAGCTAACCAAATTTCCTTGAAATATAATGAGGATATGGCGAACACCCTGTTGTCAACTGGGAGACAACCAGTTTACATTTTAATTTCTTATATATATGTATCTAAATATATTTTTGTGGAAGGGGACCCATACCATCTTCATTGCTGTATAGGGATATACATTGGCACTTCTAGAAATAAGAATCCCAAGTTGTTCGGTTAGAAGATCCAAGTTATGATAAATCTCTGCAGGACATACCCCCCAATACTTTCTAGATAGCCCCCCACTCCCTGTACACTACCTACCACTTCCTAGAAAGACCTCCCCACTCCCACTGAAGACCCCACCCCCTTCTTGTACACACCCCCACACTATACCCCCCTGGTCATACCCCCCTCCCTGGACACACACCCCCCTGGACAGCCCCCGCCCCCATAATGGTTCATGCCTAGAATTGTCAATATTTTCCTCTGCATTTCAGAAATGAGAGGATAAATTGGTGAAATTTCACTCCTTCTGGACAGACCACCCACTCCTTCCTGGACAAACCCCCCCTCCCCCATTGTAGACCCCCTACTAGACAGACCACCATTCCTGGACTTCCCCACCACCCTGGATACACTCCTCCACTCCTTCCTGGACAGACCCCCCTCATTTTCTCAATCTTTATCCCCCTGCAGCCCCTTCCCCCAGAAAAGCCCCCCATCCGATCCCCCTTGGATAGCCCCCCCCCCACACCACCCTGCATAGTACCCCCCCTCCCTGGACACACCCCCTCCCCCTGGATAGCCCACCCTCTCAGTTTGTATAGATTTCCTCTTGATTCTAAAGCCATTATCTAGACATTATCTAGTGCTACATCTGAATCAAGAATTATACATTCATCATGGAACCATATATTCATAGGTATTTTGAACATTGTTCTCATGGAGTCTTGAAGTTAATACAAGGTACATTCTTAGGCAATACCATGACTCTTCCCACAAAGAGAGGTAATTTAACATGAAACCGGGATGATAATCCCCACCATAATAGTATACTTATTGTTACCTCATAGAAATCACATAATTCTACCTAGACCATGACTAGTCCTATAGTGAATGCAATGAATAAAAATTATTTTCAATTCACACTTGATTTCCAAGATAGTACCAAGTATTGTATACACCTAGATTATCTAGAAAAAAACATACTGCGTTCAATGAATGACATGAGTTTTGACTTTTAGTAACCTAGGTTTGGGATATGAATTTTGACCTAGATAATTTTTATCCCCTAATGAATTCAACTACTTCAACCCATTGTATTTATACTAAATTAAAAACTCTGGTCAATCACACAATGGTACCTGGATCTATCATTGATGTTGTCTAACACCACGAAGACATCTCCACACACACTCCTTTGAGATACCAAGCATTGTCATATTCACATTGAACACGTCAGTTTCCAACTATATGGGTGTCCCTAAACTAAATCCCCCAGTGATCTAATATCACCAATTATTGATATATCATCCACATAAATAGAAACATTCTAATTGGTAAACTCACCTCCTCACTCAATTGTTTCAATGGACCCTTCATGTAACCACAACATGAATTCTCATTCACCAATTCTTTCTCGTCATGTAATGATTACACTAGCCATTACTATAACACAGTGATTCTCCCATGAGTTAAGGACCTCCAGGCCTGGAAACACATTCCATCACCTTTCCCCCCATTCTTCAAGCATTTAAAACACCATCAACTATATCAGATTCTTGCATATAATATTGATCTTTTTTCAATCATATTGATCATCCTCAACATCATCATATGGTGATTTTTCTTACTCAAAATTATATTTAATCTTCAGATCTTTAATCACTTATAGTTCCATCATAAATGTCCTTACCTCTTAAAAAGATTGATTTGTTTTACTAGAAGATCTAGTAGCCATGGGAACCAATAAATTTGAATAATACTTATGATGAATTATTCATTTACCTTTACTTACTGGATAATATAACGACTCACAAATTTATTTCTCCTAATTCCTTAAGCCAAACCCAAATGTAACTATTGCATGTTGAGCCTACTCATAGTCATAGAGAATTAAGAATTTACTTATTTATCACTGGGATCTGGTTTTTCTTAGATATTTGAACCAATTCTCTTCATTTATTACCTTGGAATGATTATCTTCCACCCATAAGGACCGTTATCACCCTCAACATTTTCATTCGAATCTTTGAAATGGATATGAATATGGATTGTGTTAGGGGGGATCACATCCCAAAAGACAACTACATTTCAGAATTACTTGTATCTGGGCCATAAAATGTCTGAGGATTCAGTCCTACAACATTTTTTTCCAAAAATAATCTATAATAATACTAGAAAAACCAACATAGAATGTTGAAATATGAACTAATTCTATTTGAATTGGACTATAGTAATTCAAAATTATGAAAGTACTGATCAGAACAACACCATCATAAAGCTCCTTCCCTTTTAACCCATTTATAGAATCCGTGGATTGGGAATAGGTGGAAATAGCAGTGAGAGAGCATGGATATGCCTTTTCCATGACTTTCATATCCCACTTAGATCTTTCTAAGTCTTTCTTCAAACTAAAAAAGATATATGTGACCCTTAGTTCTGGTTGTAGTGACCCCACCCCTTCCAGTGAGAATCATTTATTATGATGCCTTTGATTTATGAGTTAACTATTGAGAGGCCTACATGTTGTTAAACGTTCTCTCCATGCTAGAAGTTGTATCGATCATGAACCATGTGTCTACATGAGGAACATAAGTCATCCCATGATTTATAGCAGACCTTCTACTTCCAACAAAGCTCCCCTTCAATATCAATGCAGATAAAATCCATCAGTACCTTTGATACATCAAGCTGATCATATATTTTTGGAGAAATAAGGTGGAAGAAAGTTATGGTCTGATTATTAGTATATAAGAATTTTCTAACATATTTCCAATCAATTTAAGAATCACCAAATTCTATAATGGGGGATGTAGGATAGGGACATAAATCTAAATCACAATGGGTGAAGATCCTATTACAGTTGGAACTTAAAAAACCAATAGAAAATAGAGATGTTTAAGCTAGTGAAAGAATGTGGAGTATTCAATTAGGCAGAGATAAGGGAATCTTCAGATGAAAAATCAATAAAAAATTTCCACAGATCCATAATCCCTATAATAACTCATTCAAGAAAACCACATGAATCAACAATAAACCTATCAAAGGCTTCCATCTAGGGAGAATCTTGCTGAAGTTAGCCACTAATGTGAGATTCAATAGAGAAGAAGCATTTAAAAATTATAGGGGGAATCTATAGTGTTAATAATTTAATCATCTCATGATAGAATTTTAGGGCTAATTTTAATTTTGGGATGCTGGGAAAATGGATAGGGTTGATGACGGGGGATAATGGTCTGAACTATGAATCCGGAGTAGTCGAGATGAATCATCCTCCCACCACCCTATGATAGGGGGGTATAGAGGGGTATCCAGGTAGCCTGCAACATTATCAAAGGAATCCACATGATTGGAATAGTTCTAGCCTTAGTTGTAGACAAAAATAAGAGTTCAACAAAAATAATTTCATCAAAAACTCATTTTAGTGCTTTCTCCCCAATAAGCCTAACATCTCAACCATTCCAAGTCTAATCACAAAACCACCCATCTACTTGAATCTTCTTAAACCCTGAGTGTATACTTATACTCTATAAATCCAAGATCAGACCATTTAGGATCATAATCATCTACATCAGAAGGATTCATACTTAAAAACAGCCAGGCCAAGTATCCTACCAATCCATCCATTTGAAATCCAAACCTCAACACTGATTAACCTAAAGAAATTTTCATTATAGAATCCTAAATAATTCCCATTCCCATACCACATACTCGATAGTACCTATAATTCACCAATATCATAATTTAAATCATCTGCCCACGATTTTGTATCTAAGGGAACTAAAAATTCCAGGCTAATTCCTTTATTTGGTTACTATCATATACCTTATCTCATCTCAAGGATTGTACCTGAATAACCAATATATTGAATTATATTTCAAGGGAACTAGGCCCTCCCACACAGCTCAATAACCACATCTCATATTGGTCAAAGATCATAGGGAATCATCTATTTTTTCCCATTTTCAATATCATAATGAAACTAATGTCCAAACATCCACTATTAATTTCTCAAATATACACATATCAGGCATTACATGAAAATAACCATCCTATTAGATAAATGATCCTAAACTAACATTATACTATCATTCCCAATCCCCACCTCATCCCAATTTTCAATATCATCTAAGATATCTCAATCAATCTTAAATCAATAGACTTCATCGCTTCCTAAACCTAAGATAGCTGAATTATTCCTAGGTTCCCAAGCATCATGGCCACCCAAGAAGTATTTGAGTACAAGAAAGTAGAGAACCACCAAGGGGGTACTATGCATAACAAGAAAATATAGTGTATGGGTAGATGATAGGCTTAGTTGAATAAATAAATGAACTCTGGAAGCATAAATAAATACCCATCATTGATCCATGGGCTATAACGTGACACTAAGTATTGATTATACATGATTTGGTTTGTGTCAGAGTTTTTTTAGCATGTCACCAAATCATTCCCACTAGTACAAAGCCCAATAGAAATGTATTAAAATGTGAATGCTTCGATTCCTTGGAGGTAATTCTAATAAATATAATTGTATCAAGACCATGCCTAATTCCATGGAGTGTGTTCAAGGATATATTGTACTGTCAAGCATTTAACAGATTCCTAGGGGAAGGGGCTTGGAAATCTGGTAGTATCATCAATAGAATCGATTCCATGGGGGCGGCCCATGAAAATAATATTGACCCAATGATAGAATCCCAATATCTAGGGAATTCTACATAATCAAAATATTTAATATCAGGGGATTTCCCAAGGCATTCATATTGTTTCAGGATCAATAGATAGAGGCTAGGAGCACATACCCATCATCATATTTTGGCCATAAAAGTGATTCAAAGGTAACTTCTTGGGTATTCCACTTAAATCCTTGAGGGTAGTGTGTTTATCCCATAATATCTCATATAAAACATTATATACAAGTTGTCAATCTTCTCAAACCCATATCAAAAAATAAGGGTTTCCCTCTCAAGAGGATGATTTATCATCATTGCTAATACCATATCTGGCTCACACAAAATTTATTTGGGTTCCATAGTGACACCTACAATCATCTTTAATCCTTATTGCATGCACCCTTACAAGGGTCAAAATCACTCAGGCACCCTCATGGGTTCCTTAGGTTACATTATAGCCTGAACACCGTATGTGGATTCCTTTATCATATTCACATCTATCCAGTCAACACCCACCACTAGGAATCACGTCCCCCGAAATAGTCATAAACATCTCATAACCTCACTGTACTCATAAGAAAATCCTCACTTTCATAGGTTTAAAGAGATGGAAACCTTCCCATATCACATTCCAAGTCACACTATGTCGGTCTTCTCACCAAAACTATCATCAATTAAGCTAAATTATATCCTGCAAGGTATCTAAACAACATTAGGGGAGGGAAAAATTCCCACAATCATCTCTAATATCATGGTGGTTTTAAGTAATATTAAGGATATTTCATGGCCTACTAGGTATAATAACTATATCTCATCAAATCCCTACACTTTAAGGTCACCAGGGAACCTTCACTAATGTCCACTACACTTATATAATTCAATTTATTTTATATACACCCCTCATGGGGTTAATGTTTCTTAAGGAATACAATTATACTTATACTCCTAGACATATATGGTCGAGATATATAGCTAGTTGACAATGGTCGATCATGGACCTTGGCACAATACCCGTTTAATTCAAATGAATACCATTATAATTAAACTATTTAAATAATTTATAAAGGTAAATCTCTTTTGGTGATGAAACTCACACATCACATTTCACATAAATCCTATATAAACCAAAGGGTTATGCCCACGAAACCACTAACCTTAATTGAAGTTATTTACATTAAAGAACCTTGACAACCTTATAATATTTTATAATATCTAGAATCAACTCAGGCTCCTAATCTATCCCCAAAATTAAAAATAATCAATTATAACATTTTATAATTAATTATCATATACAATTAAAATAATTATATTGATTATAATTAATTTCATAATTAAAAAATGACATAAATTCATAGTCAATCAGAAGGCTGCCTCAATGCCCTGAAACCATGAAGAAACACAGTTTGAGGTTCTATGGAATATACCTGATATTGTCCTTGGAAAATAAAAAAATGGTATCTATTTAATAGGTGATTTTAGTAAATTTAGCTAAAATCCATAAAAAAATTATCAGGTGATGTACCTTTGATGAAAGAGCAGGAAATAACTTATAGACATTATCTCGAGGCATCCTTTATCTGCACCAGGAAAAATCCTCATCCAGTTGGGAAATTTACAACATCCTTTGGAGGAAATTTCAAGTAAACCCCAACATAAATATTCTAAAATTATATAATATGGATGGAAACCAAAACAAATGGAATGATATGGAATAACTCACTCAAAAGCATCGTCAAATAATACCAAAAAATTGATCCCCTCTCAAGGTTGGTCAAAGGAGGGAAAAGTGAGGTAGAACCATCAAGAATTGTACTTATCCTAATATCCAAAACCATTTAAATCCAAATCACACTGATTTCAAATAAATGGGACTACCCCCATGTAAAAGAGAAAATTTGGCTCTGTTTATGGAATGAACAAGGGGTTAATGGAATGATTTCCCCTTTACCTTTGTAGCTTTCACGAACGGGTAACCATACCAATCTTTGCAGAATGTATAGGCTTGGGCTCCTGTGGATCCCACACATGGAAGGTCTCAGTTTGGCCGATTCACTAATTGGAGGAGGAACGCTCGACGAAGGGGTTGGAGGAGGAGGTGAACACATGAATAAGTGGATGGGAGGGATCACGCGAGGGAGGGGTAAACTAAGTGGGGAATCCGATGAGGATCGACCGAGGGAGAATTAACCAGTTGGTGATGGGGGAGGACGATTTCATGGGTCGGAGATGAGTCCTGACAAGGGAGGGATATGGGGGGATATGAGACACAATAGAGTTAAACTAATTGAAGAAATATTTCCATGAGACTCAGTTCAGTCATAGGTTTATCTATTCAAATACCATGGTTTTCAAATAATCGTGGCTATATTTTAATCTATATCCATGGACCAATTAAATCGTGGCTATAGGTCCATGGCTATAGATCATTTTTCAAGTAGTTGTATAGATCCAAATGTGAAATATATACCGATCATAAATATTTGAAATATATATTTACTCATCATGAAATTAACATTTGGATGATAATATGGATTTAATTGATAAAAAATTTATGATTAAAAGATCCATTTCTATCGTGAAAATAAATATAATGGGGGATGCCTTGATTAGAAAACAACATTCTATATTAACCACGTTACACTAGGGACATGACCCCTTGGTTAATGATTTGATAAATTTTGGATTGGATTTTTTGGTGTAGGAAATTCTGATGTTTTGTTTTAGGTGTCGGTACAATTGTTTCTTTTATAAAGAATTAAACAAGCACATGAGGAAAGACTTGAGTTTTAGAAAAAGGTAAAGATCATTAAAAATTGAAGGTTTCCAAATTTATCAATTTTAATGTTTGTGTTTGGAGATAAGATTATTTGTTCCTTTTGATTCATAGTTGATGAAAGAGTTATTATGTGAAGCTACAATTTATCCATTTTCAGTTCATCTTAGTGGCACGATGATGTATTGAGAAATTTGGGAGTATTACTAATGGGTTGTAATGAAATGAGATATTACTGAGCTTAGTAATTTTTTTTGACTGTTCAACTAGTTAATGCAGAGAGACAACAACATAATGGGTTGCTTCATCCATTTACATTTCCAGAGTGGAAATGAAAAAATATATCCATAGAATTCATGATGGGACTACCAATGACCTCTTGAGGTAATAATGAGATTTGGGTAATTGTTGATAGATTGAAAAAATCTTCACAATTTCTTCCTATGAGAGATACTATGTCTTTTGAAAAAATTTATCGATTGTGCCTTAAAGAGACAATCAGGTTACATGGAGTTTCTTTATCCATTGTATCTAACAGTGATCCTAGGATAACTTCTAAATTTTGTAAATTCCTTCAAATGCAGTTTGGTATTGAAATAAATTTCAGAACATCCATTTATTCCCAATCCGAAGACATACGGAGTAAACATTTCAGACCTACGAAGACATGATATATTGTTGTTTGATAGATTAATAGAGATTTTGGGAATATAAAAATTCATTAGTTTATTTTTATTATAATAAAATTTGTTATTCTAGTATACATGATACATATTCTGAGGAAATATAGGGAAATCGGTTTTGTACTCTAACATTTTGGTTTGAATTCGGGAAAAGGAAGTTGATGGGACCAAAAATAATAGTAGAACTGCATGGGAAAGTAATGATGATCTAGAAACATATGAGGACATCTCGTAGCAGGAAGAAAATTAATGTAGATAACTAGAAGAGGAATCACTCTTTCAAGGCAGGTGATCATGATTTTCTCAATGTTTATCCATGGAAAAGTATGACGTGTTTTTATAAACATGTAAGATGAGCATGCAGTTCATTTGACCAAATGAAATGCTGGAGAAAGTTGGATCAGTTTCCTAACGAGTGGATTTTCTTCAAAGTGTTTCTTAGGTGCATAATATTTTTCATGTTTCGATGTTAAGAAAGTATGTTCCAAATTCAAATCATGTTTTTAGCTGAGAAGCAGTTTAGTTGTAGGAGAATCTTTCTTATGAAGATAAAATAATTCATATTCTTGACCATAAAGCACAACTATTTCAGAATAAGGTAATTCATTAAGATAAGGATTTGCTGAGAAATAACATGGTGGGAGAAGTATCACAGGAATCTAAAAATTCTAGGATGGAAAGGTACATTCACTTTTCTAGTGAATATATAAAATTTGTGGGGGTAAATTTTCGTGAAGGTGTGGAGGATGTAACAATTCAGGTACTTCTAAAATAATTTGTTTTCATTCTGGAATTAAATAGTTAAATTCATTATAAATGTATAATGAAATAAGTCATATTTATCAAAATTAAGGAATCTATACTAACAGAATAGTAAATTCACCTATGAGATTATAAATAAAATTTATTTTTCTTATTGGTGAAAATATTTTATATTTATATATTTTAATTAGTAAATAAATGTTTTTAAAATTATAAATTCTGTGTTGGTATTTTCGGGAAACATAAATATTTATTTACAATATTATTATTATTACAATGAATAAAAAAATTCCTCTACATAAAATATATTCATAAATTAATATTTTTTTTCTATTATTATAATATAATTTATTATACCTTAATTTTTTTTAAAAGTTTCATAAAAACAATCAAAATTTTAAAATCAGTATTTTTCAAAAAAAATGATGATTTTAATAAAAACTTAAATTTATCATATTTAGAAAAAAAAATCATAAAATAGAGTTAAATTTTTGATTCTACATATCACATAATGGTTAGGGTTAATTTTTTGTATTTTTGAAAAATACATGAATTCTTTGTGAATAATAAATTATGGTAATTTTCGGTACATATACATTATATGTAAAATGTATTATTCCTTGAGTCATTGATGATGTAATCACCATAATATCTAATTAATCATAATTATGTTAATATATTTAGTGATAATTTGCTATATATTTATTTTCTTGGTCCAAAATAATAAACCAATGAATAAAATAATAAACCCGCCCTTCATCCCCTATAAATACCACCCATCACAACGTCTTCTCCTCAGACCTCCAAATCCGTGAATAGTTCCCAAATTCTACCCAATTATATTACCAAACCACTATACCATGTCTAGGAGCCTTTCTATCAACATAAAACCAAATATAATTTCCCTAAGGGGGTTCTCAAGGAAGAGAATTCAAGAGGTAAAATCCTCTTCCATTTTATTTTATTTAAACTTCAATTTATTTTCATTTTTAATCCCTTATTCTTATCCCCAGTAAAAAGTGACACGATAACTCCAGTATCTTAAATATACTATAATTTTACTGTGTTAATATAATATATATCATAAACTGCTTCTTCAATATTCTAATTCTATAAAATTAAATCATCTTTTATGACATATCAATTTGCTGCCTTCGTGGATGCCAATTCTTCATTTTCCTTTATCAAGTTAAATTCTGATCATAAAACCATTATTATGGTTCCATATTTTAAAAAGTACATTGTATTTTTTTTAATGTTCTGAAACTGATTTATAGACATAAAATTAAATAAATCGAAACTAGTTTTTGGTGGCAGGAAACCGCCCAAAAAATAAACCAATCATTTATAATTAATATTTTATCTATTGAATCATCCTTATATAAAAAAAAGATACATGGTATCATATAACATTTTGGAATCATATTAATAAAATATCATTCAACTTCTGGATTTTTTCTTCCATTTGACAAGAAAATCCATAATTAACCAACAATGGAAAACATGAAATAAACTCACATGAAACAACAAAAATTAAAAAATTTAATAATAAATGGGTGGTAATATGTTATAAAAATATCAAAAAATGTATTATGAATAAAAATATAATTATGTTATAAATTTATAACACACTTTAAACCATTATAATAGAGTTTTGAACATGTTTTAAGGAATTCAAACCTGAGGTAGGGAACTGTCCTTTTAAAAATACCCCTTAAAATGTCTACTTTTCAAAAATTCAAAATGAAAGTTTTTATGATGCATGTAATCATGAATTATTATTATGTTTTGGTTCTTGGTCATTATTAATGATTATGGGTTATTCCTTTATATCCAATGAATTCATTGGGTATTTATATATTTTAGTTTTCCGTAATGGTTATCTCAAGTGTAACTATGTTAGTAACATTATAACGCGGTCACAAGGGTTACATTGTAAGGTAGCTATGAGGGTTAAAAGTCATAAGGTATGAGGGTTACAATCCTATGTAAGTATGTTAGTAAAATTATTCCCCACATTACCTAAATGGTTAATTTATATTTTCTATGGATCAAGGAAATATTATCTTCTAAGAAATAATTATATGATTCTTTACGGGTTAAAAGTCTATCTTTGTGAAAATGAATTCATATGTTTACAAGTATTCATAGAATAAAGTTATCTCCCATTATTTTTATATATCTTAAAGATATTTTTCTTCTCATTGAATTTTTAAAATGTTTTCCATAGGTTTTAAGGATTTTTAAGAGAAAATAAGAATCTAAGATGAATATTGTGAAGAATTTTTATGAATAGAATTCTTATTTCATTAAATAAATTGTGTTTTTTGAAATAATTTTTTTTTAGAATACACTTTTTAATCTGGTGTATTGTTATGCGTTAATTAAGACATAAATCTCTAAAACTATAAAAAAGAAATATATTTTGGAATATAAGAAGTTTAATCTAGTGGAATTATTTATATTATGAAATGTTTAAGGACCGAACCTTATACATAATCCTCTTAGAGTATAATAACTACCCAATTCCAAACTCATAAGCTCCTTATTAACCTATGGGATAATATATAGTCATCCATCTTAAACACTTCAAGGTGTTAAGGTCTTAGAAAATGATAGATTTCATAAGAAAGGTAACTTATTCCTTTTCTTTGATATCTCTTTCAACTTATTTAATTATTCCACATAAATACATTCCAAATATTTAAAATTAATTTAATTTTTTCATAATCACATTATTAAAAATATTTACCTTATTTAAACTTTTTTGTTAGAATATAGAGAGATATTATATATATATATATATATCTCTTTCTATATTGATACATCCTATTAATTTTTGGTTTCATCAACATATGATACATTGTCAATGCTTTACTTGTCACTGATTTAATAGATGGTAGGTTGAAATTGTATACTATATTTATGAATTTATTGTAATTTTTTTTTGATTTTGGATGTAATTTTTAAAAATGATAAATTATAATAAATCAAAAACAAAAAAAAACTGAAAATAAAGTTGGATTACTTAATAAAACTTAACAAACATGATATTATATCATAAAATAAATTCGTAATTATATTTCAATGAATATAATTTTTCAAAAAAAATATAATTGAATAGAATACCCTTTTGGATTCATATTTTTATAAATTTATATTTATTATACATGAGGCATAAAGGTGACAGAATAAATATCGAGCATAGGTAAGGGGACACTTGAAACCAATTTTTTTACATAGGGTTATCCACTCTTTTTTAATATTTTGGATATAATTATTCTAAACCCACTAATAATTTCATTATATATACACTTTCATTTTCTTTTCCTATCATATATATTTTTAAATAATTGGAATAATTTCAACACCTCCTTTATGATTAATGAAAATATAATTATTTAAAATTCCCCTCCTTGATTATTTCAATTATTATTCTTTTCTTTTTAATAAACCATGATATTATATTTTTTAATGAAACGATTTAATACATAAAATTATATCCATAATTATTATTTTTGGGAAATACAATTTTTAATCATTAATATATTATTCAAGATAATATTATAAATTTAATTTTTCCCATGTGTATAATACCCATCTCAAGTAACCCAGAGCTAGTGTCAACATTATTACATTGGTATAACATATAAAGGATCTCATCCTAAAGGGGAAATCAGAATAATAGTCTATAAATACCATATACAAAAATGATTCAGATATTACGTTGGAAATATAAAATATATAGCATAAAAACATTCTTGTAACCATTTTATTTATAACAATATCATTTTTTGTATCCTAGTGAAAAGAATAGAAGTAAATGGCGATCTAAAATTCTCTATAATAGTAACATATAGTAGAATATATCATAACTAAATAAGGAAGAATCAATATGGAAAAGAAAATATCTAATAATCATTCCATTTAGTCCATTATTCTTGGTTAGAATGTCCCCATTGATAGTAATAATATAGTAATCTCATTGATAATAATAATATATTCACACTGAAGGAAATTCAGAATATTCAACATCATGATATAAAACCCCATGATATCTATACTTAAAAATTCTTCTGCCAATATAGTTTAATAAATTTGTTTGTATACACTAGAAACATAATTAATTTTGACAACAAATTTATATAATAAGACACGTCAATTCATCTAGGGGCTATATAATCTCATTCCCCACCCTTCCATGTATATACAATTCCTTCCTCATATATTGATTGATTATTTTCTTATATATAATATATTACTTATTTACCTATGTCTGTATTGAGTAAATAAAAAGGAATAACAGTATTTTACTATTCAATCAAATAACTTTCTATGTAAAATTCCATACGTAGAAATGATATATGCTTTAGAAAAAAATCATATTCATAATAAAAATAATATTAATATTTAATATAAATTTAGTATCCAATGATAATTATAAAGTTATTTTTTCTAGAGAGAGTTAATGACCACAAAATTAGAAGGAAATAAAATATGACTATCAATTCATCAAAAATATTAGAATTTGTAGCAGCATAATGTCTTTTAAAGAAAATAATAAAATGAAATATAATTATTTAATATGGGGTTTCATAATATAATTATCAGTTTAAAACCATTGAAAAATTTTATAAGAAGCTAAATATCATAACATTTTTATGTTTATGGGAAGATCTGTTAACTCCTTATACATTAAAAACATTATTTTTGAATCTTTATAATATAATTTGAAAATGAACCTTTCATAAAGAATTATAAATATTCTACTAAATCCTTGTAAAAAGTCAACTATGACATAAAATTTTGTTGATAAATCATTTGAGTAAATAAAAAGGGATTTTGAAATAAAATTTCCAAAAATATAGGCATGGAAGAAAAATACACATGATCAAAAAAAATAAGATCTGCATTTATTTTAAATTTTCATCAATTGATTCATGTACCAAAGATAGAAAAATTTTGACAAAAATATTTATACTCCTTAAATATCCATATGATAAGTAAAACATATTGTTTTTAGGAAGGATCTGCTATAATATTCCTTCAATAAAAATATATTTAATCAGAAAAAATGAGATTGTAAAATAAATTATTACCTCATTGGTGACTTTTAAATTATAACCATTGAAAGAGTAAACATGAATTGAAACATTAATAATCAAAAATAAATATATATTTAGGGTCAATATATAATATTGTTATTATATGAACCCCCCATAAAATGTTCATAATACCAAATATGTCTCTTTGGAGTGGCAGCTGAGATGAAATGACATACAGAGTTCCTATAATTATAGTGAAAATTAATCAATGAATAATTTATATCTAACAAATTAAAATAATTTTTTTAAATACATCACAATAAAATAATTGGTCACTTCACATGTAATCATGGAATAACATAGTCAATGAAGTAGAAGTATAAATAATTAATGAAAATTGAGGTAAGAAACCCATTACCTCAAATTTGACTTTCCATGTAGATCGTATAAGCTTATATATAATGAATTTAAATTTATTTTAATTAAATTAAAAAACCATAATTAGAATTATAATATCATATATGATTTATTTATAATATTTTATTACCATATTATTAACAATCATTTATTACAATCATTCTTTTGGTTGTTAACTACATTGTTTTTCATGTAAGTTTTGATATAGTGGTCTCATCCCGTGTGACATTCTAATTGTTAAACAATCTCAAGAAAGTTGTTCAAGATATAAATATAATATATATTCATTATATATATATATTTATAAGAATCTATAAAAGATAGATATAGAAAAATTAATTGCACCATTTTGGAAGATGGTAGGCCGTACACATGCAAGAACGTTGTTTTTCACATTTTGATAGATTGAAAAAAAGATACATAAAAAAGTATTCACCATTATAGTATTATATTTATATCATATATTTTTATCTTATAGATTCCTTAAATATATTTTTTATTACCATACATGTAAATTTGAAATGAAAAACTGATCACATCACTTCATAGAGGTGGAAGTGCACACATATGCATGAGTGACATTATTGTTTTCTAAAGTTTTTTTAGGTAAGAAGTTAGATATGATATTATTGTTTAAAATAAAAAATTATGTCATAAATATTAAATAGATACATTATATCCATATTTATAACCATCAATGTAATGTGGTGATAAAAAAAATACACCACTATGTAGAGATGGTAAGATGTATGTATGTAAGAGTGATGTTTTTACATTTCCTAGGATGGAAGAAATTATTATGATAGTTCTAACATATTCATAATAACATATCACTATATCTATTATACTAGATTTACTATTTTAGGATGGGTGAAACACATTAAGAGGAATTAGAATATGAAATAAACCTGAAAGAGTCGGTAAAGATCATTACCTCTTCTAGGGTTTTATCAATCTATGTCTCTAAAATTAGTGTAAAGAATATAGAGAAGGGGTGTCTTTTATAAGATATGGGTTGGAAATTCACAGAATTTATTAATGTTTTAAATTATTAGAATTAAATTTTTATTTCCAAATTGATCCAAATTTATATAATTTGATTATATTTTGAGTATCAGTTAAATTACTCTCAGAAAATAAAATTTGGACAAGTTTTTTTTTCACCCTTATATTTTAGTTTTATCTCACCATTAATCATTTCTACAATTACCGAACTGTTAAATTTGTCCACAATTTCAGGGGTAATAATGTAACCATAAGAGGGGAAAAGACCCATAAATGTATAATTTTTGATTTTTTAAAACATATCCCATTCAATAAGAAGAATTAGATTTTTATGAGTTTTAAATCATTTAACAAAAATATTTTTTATTATAAAATATCATTAAAGTAATTTTTTAGAAATTGATTTCATTTCACATTAAATACGTAAATACAAAGTTGAAATATTAATATAACACTAAAAACAATATCTAAAATATAATCGGTGTCTAATAATGGTTTTCTGAAAAAAGTCTTTTTTAGTCAAAAATGAACTTATACTAAATGTTGGTATAATAATGATTCAAATTTAATTAATTATACTATTTTTAACTAAATTAATATTACTTTAATATAATTTTTAATCTCAATAATTTTACGGATTTTTCCCATTTTAATGAAATGAGAGTTCTACAAACATCGATATATTTCACTTTCACTGAAAACTAAATCTTAATTAAAAACTAAAAAAATTAAATCTAATATAATATTGGAATGATAAATTCATGAATGATGTAATTTTATTAAAGTAAAAATTGAATATGTTGTCACAATTCTTTTAAAATATGTTATAATGAAAAGCGAGCTTTAAAATAAATGTATTTAAATAGTAATATATCATAAACTCTTAGGATATTATATTCTACCCCCAATATAAGAATTGCACCCTTGAAATTACAATAGTCTAATACAAAAAACTGAGGATACTTCTGACTCATCAGATCCATAGGTTCATATATATCTTCTTCAATTTTATGATTTCTCTACAAAACATGGAGAAAATGTGTGGTCCTGTTTCATTGAAATTTATCTCTGAAATTCATGATTTCTACTAGTTATTCCTCATAAGAAAATTATTTCTCCAATGGTATAGAATTTGAGATTAATACATATTATGGATCTTATATTCACTTACTCAAGAGATATACATGGAAAAATAATGAAATTGGTAGATATTTTTTGTATGTTCCAAATGAAAGGATATCATCAAGATGTGATCAATAATTTTAAAAGGACCAATAAATCGAGGGCTTAACTTTTCCAAATTTCCAAATCACATAATATTATTCCAATGAAATATTCATAGAAATATTTTATTACCAATATTTATCACTAGACCTCACTGAAGAATGTCAATATAATGTTTTTTAATTATTTAATATAACATTATTATTTTTTGAATGGATCTAAACATACCTACCATTTCTTTAGTTAGATCAATTTACATTACCTTTCTTTCTCATACATCATCCCATAATGTTGGAGTTCTACAATTATTTTCATGGAGGGCTTCATAAAGAGTGAATTTTATTCTATAGTGAAAGCTACTGTCAAAAAAATATTCTACCAAAGGAATATGTTAATCCCAATAACCCTTAATGTCCAATGAGAAATTTATAAACATGTCTTCTAGAGTGTAAATAGTTCTATCATATTGGCCATCTGTCTCAGGATAATAATAAGTATTATAACTCAATTATATACCTAAATCCTACTAAAGTATTCTCCAAAACTATGAAGTAAACCATGGATCCCGATCATATACGATTAAGAGTGGTACTCCATGTAATCACCGAACATTTGTAATGTATAACCGAGTAAGCCAATCAAGAGAGGAATCTACTCTAGTGGGGATTAAATTCAATGATTTACTAATGTGATTGACTATAATAAAAATATAAATGTCCCCTCTAGCTATTTTGGGGAGGCTGAAAATGAAAAATATGGTAAATTACAACCATTTATTTTATGGAATGGGTAATTGTTTTAACACCCTCTTAGACTTCTGTCACTCAACCTTACATTTCTGACACACTAGGCATTGGGTTACATACATAAAAATATATATTTTTATCTCACTTAATATATTCATTTAAGTATCTTTACATATATGTATTTAAGGATGAAAGAAAATTATGAACAATGTGATTCATCTAATAGAATCTTCAAATCATGTCTTTATTGGACACATACTCAGTTTAAGAACCTTATCACTCCAAAATTTTTATAATTAAACATAGGAACAATCCTCGGATTCTTCTGTAATTCGGCATCATCCTTCTATGCCTTATTAATTACCTCATAGATGGATGGTTAAACATTAATCTAAGAAAGTCAAGATCTGTCCCATTTACTTAATATTTCATGATATAATTCCTACAAATTCATTAGTATTATATCTCTTTCAATCCACATCATGGAAAAATACTATAATCTTTCTGACTTAATGAATCAACAATATTGTTTTCCTTCTCAGGGTGGTGATGTATCGAGAATTCATAAGATTTCATCAAATCTAACCATATTATATGGCACATATTTAACTCTTTATATGTAACTATATATCTACATATTTTACAATCATTATGTAAATATCACTCCCTTAAACATACAAATAATTCCTATGTATCTAAAATGAAATAATTACCATAGCTAGGTCCAAATCACGAGCCATGTAATTCTAATCCGGAATATTCAATTGACATGAGGCATAATATATCACCATATCATTTTTCATGAGGATGAGTCCCATTCCCTTCATTTAAGAATCCTTATAGGCCACATAAATTTCTACACTATATGGTAGTGTAGGCAAAGGTGTTCTGACCTATCATCTATTCAATTTATTGAAACTATATACACATTCATCTATCAACAAGAACATAACCCCATTCTAAGTCATCATGGTGAGTGGATTAGATATCCATGTGAAATATCTCTCAAAAAATTATTAGTATCCAATTTACCCATGATAACTATGGATCTCATGTTTTTTTGGGTTTTCTAGGACATCGCTTAATAAATTTTTCCTTTTAAGGCTACACAGATATAACCGATCACGAAATTACATGAATTAACAATGAGTATTTTGTTCCAAAATTCACACTTTGTAAATTGAAATATAACATCTGATTTCTTTAGGTCCTTTTCAAAACTCCCAACTGTTCTTCATTCTCTTCCTTTCTCATTGAATATATAATAATATAGTCTATAAATAGTACCACAAACTCATCAAGGCAATATCTAAATACTATATTCATTAAATAAATGAACATAAAAGGATCATTTGTTACTATAAATTGAATTTCTATAAATATATAATGGCCATACCTTTTATGAAAGGCTACCTTGGTTATATCCTCCTTATTGACTATTAGATGATAATATCCCATTTGAAGATCCATATTGGGAAAATATTGGGCACCTTATAATTGATCAAACATATCATTGATGTGTGGAAGATGATAATTTTTATCAATATTGATTTTTTATGTTCATAACAATCAATGAAAATACACATTAATGCGTAACACACTAATATTTTATAGAAATATTTTTCTATTAAATAATTTGATTTCATTGGTATTTTTTGTTTGACGCAACGTCACGTTTTAAAGAACTATGATAAAATATTAAAATTCTACCACAAGAAATATAAACTAGTAGTTTAATTAGAGTGTATGAATTAGAATAACCATATTATAAAATATATTAATGCTGATAAAACAATTAATTAATATATAGTAAAGACATTTTATTTTTCAAAAATTGGGTTTCTCAAAAAACGATTTTATTGCTTTCAATGATAAAATAAATAAAATTAATTAATTCAATTTTATAAAATTTATTTGTGAAAATAAACATTATTTATGAATTCATCATGAATATAATTATCTTAGGATTACTATTTTAAATTTTTTAAAAATGTTTGGAATTTTAATGAATATTGAAAAAAATACTAATTTACATTGAAAACTGTATATTCTTCTAAAAAACTTACAATGACAAATTCTATTTTGGATTATCTTTGAAATATTATTAGTTATATTTTATTATAAATAATATAAATTTTAGTCTTTGAAATTAATTCCATACAATAATTTAGTATAAAAATATTTTATAATTAAATATGGAATTTGTTTGAAAAATTATGTTTCATAGCATATCAAATTTAAATATAAATTAAATTCTCCACAAATATATTTTGAATTATGAGAAATGGTTTACATATATTTAATTAGATTTTAAATATTTATAAAATAAATCCCTTTATTTCTCATAAATATGAAAAGTAACCTTTTTATTTTTCGTTACCATAGTTAAGGGTAAATCAGGTAATTAATTGTAAAAATAAAATGATAAGGGTTAGTAAATGACCCTAAAACTTGTCACAATTCATTTATATCAGTAATTATCGACCATAATAATCTATTGGACTAATTTTGGACCACTTGGGGCCACTTATGTAACCATAAGTCCCTTATAGTATTTTATTTTAAAAAAGTCTAACTTCTCGCACTATTATTTTTAATAAGTATATCATTTTTAATATATGGTTTCCCAGAATCACTGTTCAACCATAAAAAATATTTTTAAATATAAAATATTTATATTATTTAAATATATATTTTTAATTTTTAGGGAATAAATAAATATATTAAATTTTTACACAATGATGATATAGTAATTGTTAAATTAATGAAAAAAGTCAAGTAAATGATATTAATTTTTTTTTAAATAAATATAATATGATATAATTAATATGTTCTAAGAATACATTAGAGAACTATGATATTTATAGGATATAATAAAATAATCGTTTTTAATTTTACTCTTTTTATGTTTTTAAATTCCAAGTAATTAATTGTATCCAATTTGACAATAATGATATTTCATGAATATAATATTTTATTAAAATATTTGGGAAATGTTAAATAAGGCCACATGAGGTAATATATATTCCAAAATATCATCACATATACATTTATATCCCATTTTATGATTTTTTTTATAATTATCTTATTATATTTAAATATTTTATGGAATTCCAAAAGTGTCCCACACATCAATTATAAGAGGAAACCCCTTCCTTCACTTCATATCACTACATTGAGCATTCTAGATCCAAAATCATATTCAAAATTAACCTCTAAACTTTCCTAGCCACATTATAGAGGTGTTGGTATCATTAAACGTCCAATTCCATGTTCCAAAAAGTATCCTTTAAGGAGGTGATATTCAAGATCTAACATTATTAAACCACCTCTCTCAATCTCTTTTTCTTATCATTACTTAAACTCCCATCATTAATCCATAAAATAATAATTACTCTAGTATCATGTATATAAATTAATTTTATATTGATGATGTAATATTTTCCATCCAACCCTTTTTCATGTCTTCTGTTATTTAAATAAAGGAATCTATTATCCAAATTATTGTGATTAACGGTCTCTAGAGATAATAAGTTTTTGTTTTCTGTTTAAACATTCACGGATGGTCATAAAAAAATTATTATGGTTACATAATATTGAAATAAATATTTTATAACATATTTAATTTTCTATAACAAATATATAGACATAATATTATGTAAAACAAAATATGTTTATGATGGATGAAAAACATAAAAAATAAACTAGGCATTTGTCATTAATTTTGTAGCAAATGAATCATCCTCATGTTAGAAAAAAATGACGTATATGACCACTTAAAAAAATATAATTTCATATATACCATTTAATTTCACTTTTATAGTTTTATTTCCATTCAGAAATAACTTCCATAATTATACAGAAGTTAACCAACCCTATAACCCTGAAATGAACACTCCCAGAATGATGAAATTGATCTTTGTAACTCATAAAAATGGTAATAAATTAACTTATTAAAATTATAATAAAAAAAATAAACGCGTAATAGTGTCTTAATTTTTTAATTGATGAATCTAATTTTATTATCTGGTACATTAAGTAAAAGTGTAGAACGCTTTCAAACATAATATAAGGGATCTATTTAAACCTCCATTTTTCTTTAGGGTAGCACTTTCTCTCTATTTACCCATTAATTATCAAAGGTTTGGTGTATATTTATAAAATATATGTATGTATCTCAATTCATCATTATTTTAAGGGGAATTATATGTTTTATAAGGTCCCCTTCTAAATTCCCCTTGATAAGTAAGCCCGATTAAATGGAACATATCTATTTTAACCATTTTTAAATACACTCAACAAACTATTTTAATTAATTAACATATTTCTCAAATCATTAATTTTATAATGAAAAAAATATTTTAGTTTATTTCTAGTTTTATGTAAGATGAATTTCCTTTTTCTTCTTTAAATAATATTTAATGTTTTCCCTAAACCAAACTAAAGTAGATCATTTATAAACTTTCTTACATAATCTTTTTATGTATTCAAATCTGTTGGACATAATTATTCATGATATATTAATATTATTACTTTACTATTTTTCATAAATTATTTAAATCCTGTCTTTCAAGGATACCATTATTATACATCTTTTGGTTATGCCTTATGAAACGATTATGATACCCATTTCTTTACATGGGTAAAACTTATGTTAAGTCCTTTTGATTAATTGTTTTTTTGGAATACATATTCGTCAACATGTAATTATGAGTGATCCTAGATTGTGCTCCAATGTATTAGGAAATCTTTTAGCCTCATGAGATGTTATGTGTGGGATTAGGGAGTAAACCTTATGGGACACTGTCCACCATGTGATAATGTCTTAGTAGTAATCCTCGACTCATTTATATGTCATGTTATATGATTCTTTTTATTTACTAGGTTTCCATGATTCCATATTCTATATGTTATGATTACATATAATTATTCATGAGTCATTAATTTTATGTTATCACGTTATTTCTTCTATCTCTGATGTTATGATTCAATCCCATGTTCATTATCTTTCTGGTAATTTTACCTCACCCATTTTATCTATCTATTCCCTAGGTTATCCTATATAGATGTAGTATACTAAAAGGAGATAAGAGGTCATTATGGATATTAATAAATATATATATTATTCTAGTTACATGTTTTATAATTATGTTCCTAGTCTTCCAAAGAGACTAGAATTTTTGATCCCCAGTTTTGTATTTCGTGGATTAATTTTCTTAGAATATTATAATAATATGTATAAAAGTATTGGGATGTTATAGTTGGTATAATAGTTTCATTTTTTTATACTCATAAGATAATTACACAGAACCCTAATTTGTTCTCTTTTCTAGTTAATGGATGAAATGGGATAATATGTTACAACGACCAATGTGATAGGAAATGTGATGATTTCTCTAATGATATGAAAAACCTGAATAGAACAAGATCTAAAAAATTCATGGAAATACTATCTCAACTAGATCAAGTTATAAATAATAACATGATTCATATTTAAAATTCTACTGCTCCTAAGAATTTAAAATTTTTCGTTAAATCATTTATGCAAATAGTCCACCCATCTTTAGTGGATCATATGGCCCCGTCATCACAATATAATGGATGAAGTCCATTGAGAAGATATTCTTTTTTCTCTAGTTCTCAGAATAAATTAAATTCATTTTGGAGGATTATCATGTTTATAGGGAAAATGATAAGTGGTGGAAGCTGGAAAAAATCACTTTGTATAAACTATAAATTGATTCCATGGATTAGGAATAATTTGAGAAAACAATTTTCATTAAATATTTTCCCAAAAATATCTATCTTATGATGGATATAGAGTTACTTAGACTGAATCAAAAGGAAGATAAGTCTATTAGGGTGTATGAGGAAATCTTTACATGGAATGCACGATATGCCATTGGCTTTATCATGAAAACTGATTGAATGGTGGATTGATTATTTTGTAAATTAAATACGAGTCTATGAAAATTATTGGTGATTTAGGGATTTTATATATATGAAGATATTGTTCATTGTTCCCTTACAGTTGAGATGGATATTGTATACTCTCAGTGGTCTTGTGGGATCAAAGATAAAAAGAGGGATATGTAGTCAAATATAGAAGGATCAAAAGCTAAATCCCTTGGCTGAAAGAAATCCCAAAATCCCAAATTCCAAGTGTGTGGGAAAAAACATTTTGGGAATTGTCTCAAGGGAAGCAAGAAATGCTTAAAACGTGAAAGGCTTAGGCATCAGAATAATAATTTTCAAAGGGATATATATAATACAACTAACATAGAGGATGAAACAAAGGATCATATCAACACCCAACATGTAGTACAATGTTTCAACTACAAGGAACATGGGAATTATGTGAGATAATTACCTAATCTGAAGGTTATCAGAGAAAATCAATAATAACAACCTCCATGGAAGCAAGGAAGGGATGATTATATCACTATCACTAAGGTGGAGCATAATAATGATGGGGGGATAGATATTCTGGTTATTTATTCAGTAATATAAAACACACTATTTGATTCTAGTTATACCAATTATTTAATATTTTGAATGTTTTGTAGAACAATTCCAACACTAGCTCAAAATATGGATGTTTAGTTATCTATGAGAGAAGTGAATGGGGAAATTATTAAATCTATAGTATATAAATCTTCCCCATTCAATGTTTGTGAGCTGAACCTCCCATCAAATTACATCCTACTTCATTTGGTGGAGTTTTATGGTATTTTGGGAATAAATTGTCTATATTTACAAAAATCTAACATTAACTTATGGGGGATGGAGATCCCTCTTTACATCCAAAGGAATCTTGCAACTCTGTAAAAGTGTAAGGAGGTGGCTGAATCTCTTTTACAATAAAAAATTCAAGTTTAAATATTATTTCATTATAATCCAGAATATCTAGCTCAAATGATTGAGACAAAGGAGATGACCAAGCTTCAATACATGCCCATTGTGAGGGACTACACGGATGTGTTCCCTGAAAAATTGTTTGGTCATTCTTCTAACTGAGAGGTTCAGTTATAAATTAAACATATACATAGATCTATACCCATATCAAAGAATCCTTATAGGATAGAAACTATTTATTTGGATGATCTGAGTATGAAGTTATAAAACAATGTGGACAAATATTAAAAATATCTAAGTGCTTCACCATGGGATGTGATGGACCTCTTGGCAAGAAGAAGGATGGATTAATGAGCCTATTCCTTGATTATCATGAGATCAAAAAATACTAATAAAGAACAAATATCATATTCCATAGATAGGTGACTTGTTCGATCAATTGTGTTGAGCTAATTATTTTAGTAAGGTGGACCTTCAGTCAGGATATCCCCAAGGAAATTTGAAGAAAGAAGAATTTCCCAACACTTACTTTCAAATGATTTATGAACACAATTAGTTCATAGAGATGCCCTTTGGTCTTAGTAATTCTCTAGTAGTTTTCATGGTATTAATTAATAGTGTTTTTAGAGATTACCTCAAAATATTTGTGGTAGTCTTTATAGATGATATTATGATATACTCCAAGAGTAAATAGGACCCTGAAGAGAATTTGAATATCTTGATAAATAATATACAAAGGGAGAAACTATATGAAATATATTGTAAATGTGAGTTCTTTGTGTAGGAAGTATCATTAATTGGTCCTGTTATCACTAATAAAAGAATATATATAGAGACTTCTAAGACAAAATAAATTGAGGAGTGGCCTAGACTAATATATGTAACAGAGATCCATATTTTCCATACCCTATATGTGTATTACTGATGATTGGTGAGAAACTAATATTCATTATAAAACACAATAATCAAGATGAATGAAAAAGATGTAAAATTTTCCTACAATAGTGAATGTGAAGACTACTTCAAAGAGTTGAAAAATAGTCTTATCAATGCACCACTACTTACACTACCCATATATGGAGAACTCTTCATGATATACCATGATGCATCAAATAAGGGAATAGATTTTTTAATAATGAAAAATTATAATGGTATTTCCCATGCCTTTGGATAGTGAAATGTTTTTGTGAAAAACTATCCCATGGGTGCCTTGGAGTTGGTAGCTGTGATCTTCACGTCGGATATCTAACAAAATTATCTCTATAGGGAAAAATGTGAGAAATAAAATAATAATAAGATCCTCAAATATATATATATTCACAAAATAGAATTAATATGATCCAAAAAAGATGGTTAGACCTTATAAAGGATTATAACATCCTAAAACACTACCATCCTAGTGAAGAAAATAATGTGAAAGTTTCTCTAAGTAGAAATGATCCAATAAAATTATGAATGATGAGAATTGAGAAGGATAAAATATTAATATACTTACAAAGGATTTATATGAGAATCATAATGGAAGAACTTCATCATTCCTCTATCAAATTATTAATCAATAATCCCTTATAAATAATATAATTTATTCTCACATTAATGATGTTTAAATTCAGATGAACGTGAAATCTATAAGAAATGGGAAATCATTGGAGTTCAAAATTGATGATGGAGTAATAAAATATGGGTCATGACTATGTGCTAAATAAAATCCTATGATAATTATGGATACATTGAATTATGTAGATATCTTGACCTTGTCCATCCACCTAGGGATCAAAAATATGTATCATGATCTTTGAGATAATTATTTGTAGTACAATATGAAGAAGTAGATCAATGGATATATATTAAATTTCTTATTATGTCGAAAAGTGATGGTGGAATGAAAAAAGTATAAGTTGATGATACACCATTACATTTACCTACATGGAAATTATAAAAAATCTTCATGGAATTTGTCACTATTCTTCTAAATAAATCTAGAGGAAATAATGCCATATGGGTTATTGTGGATAATTTTACAAAGATCACTCAATTTATTGAAATACAAGAAGATGTCTCAATCAACATGCATATATATATCAAAGAAGAGGTGATGATTCACAAAGTACCATTATTGATTGTACCTGATTGAGATTCAAGATTTACCTCTATGTTCTAGAAAACTCTCTTATATACTCAAAACACTGAGTTGAACTTCAATGCGGTTTATCACCCTGAAAATGATAACCAGCCTAAACAGACCATTTAGACACTAGAATACATGTTGAGAGAAAGATCAATGGACATACAAGGAACATGGGATCAGAATATCCCATTGGTCTTGTTATCTTTCAAAAATAGTTTCCATTATCGCACCAAAATGGATCCATATGAATCCCATTATGGGAAGTGATGTAGAACACCTATATACTGGGATGATGTTAGTGATAATAAGATGTTGGGACCAAAAATGGTCATGGAAATTTTATAAAAGATGAAGGTCATTCAAAAAAACCAAAAGTATTCCCAAATTTGAAAGTAGATCTATGTAGAAAATAGTCAATAGGACAAAGAGTTTCAGGTTGGAGAGAATGTATTCCTCCACATATGACCATGGAAGAGTGTTACGAGACTTCAGAATAAAGGAAAGCTGAGTAATAGGTACATCGACCCCTTTGATATTATTGATCACATTAGAGCTATGTCTTATCAACTATCACATCCACCAACTTTTTGTCAAGTAAATGATGTATTCCATGCATCCATTATAAGGATGTACATACTAGATCCCTCACATGTACTGAATTCATAGGTGGTACAGCTGGAAAATTTTCACTATTATAAAGAGAAACTGGTGAAAATATTCCACTATAGAGATAAATTTCTATGCAATAAGACCACTCACCTAGTTAAGGTAATATATAGGAACAACAAATATAAAGAGGAAAAATGCGAACGAGGGGAAGTGATAAAGGAGAATTACCCTCAGCTATTTTCAACCTATTATGTAAAACAATTTTTTCAGGTTATATTTCATAATTTTGGAAGAATGTAACAACCTGATATATTTATTATATATTTCATATTAAACTATTTTATTTCTACGATACCTTATGTTATAGGGAAGACCAAGTTTAAAGATCCATGATATAATATTATAATTTTAACCGGACTATTATAACATATATATTTAATTAGTTGGTATGAATAAGAATAATAATATTATGAAATATATTAATTCTTAAGAAATAAATAAATAATTTTTAGTAAGGTCATTTTATTGTTCAAAAATATGTTTTTTTCAAAAAAAATTGATTTTTTTTTATTTCTTTGAGAAAAAAAATAGAATTATATTTTTTCACTATTAGAAAATTTATTTTGGAAGATAAACATAATTTTTGAATTCATCAGGTCATATTTAATTGAGCATGGTTTTCTGATAAAATTTTAAATTTTTTGGAATTTTAATTAATAGTGAAAAAATACTGATTTACAATGAAAACTATATTTTATTTTAAGTAATTTAAAAAGTAAAATTATATTGTGGATAAGTTTTAAACTATTATTAGTCAATTTATATTATGAATAATCAAATTTTGGTCTTTTAAATTAATTTTATTCTTTAATTTAGTATAAAATCAGTTTATACATAAAAGAGCATTTTTTAGAAAAATTATTTCATCATATAATTTTACTATTATAAATTTAAATTAAATTATGAATTTATATGTTTTTAATTTTTAAAAATGAGAAAAATATTTGTGATGAAAAACCAACAAATTTATTAAACACACACCATTTAATTTTTTTCAATATGAATAATAACCTCGGTAATTTTTGTTACCATGGTTGAATGTTAATTGAGTAATTAAGGATAAAAATATAATGATAAGGGTTAGAAAAAACATTAACTACTGTCCCTATTTTGTCAGATGAGTAATTTTCGACAAAAATTATCCATGAATCTAATTTAGGTTTCTTTGGATCAAGATACTTGACATTAATTCCCTTATAGAATTTTATTTAAAAGAAACTCAAACTTCTCACACTATTATTTTTAATAATTTGGACATTTTAAAAACATTGTTTTCTAGAAGATTTTTTAAACCATAAATATTATGTGTAAATCTAAAATCAGTGTCTTATTAATGGAAATTTATTTTTAATTCTTATGGAATAAATAAATATATTAAATTCTTACAGAGTGATGATGTATTAATTATTAAATTAATGGAAAAAATAAAATAAAAGAAATTAAAAATAATAAAATAAATATAATATGAGATAATTAAGATGATACAAGAATAATAGAGGGTACCATTACATGAAAATGATATAATAAAATAATTATTTATAATTTTACTCTAGGTTTTTTTCTTTTTAAATTTAGAATAACAAATATATTAAATTTTATGATAATGATATTTCTTGAATATATTATTTTATAAAATTTATGAAAAATCATTAAAATATTAAATAAGTTGAAATGGGGCAATATATGATCTATAATATCATCTAATATACTTTTAGAGGAAATGAGGAAGCATTTTCTCTAGAATAGTCATATTGTATTTTAATATTTTAAGGAATTCCGAAGGTGCCCTTCACCTCAATATAAAAGAACACTGATTCCATCATTTTATTTCACCACCTTAATCCTTATATTTCAAAAATAATGTACAAAATTTCCTTCTACATTCCCTTTTCTACATTATATAGGTTCTAATATCACCAAAATACCTTTTCCAAGTTCCTTAAGGGATCTTTCAAGGAGGTGATATTCAAGAGTTTACTTTCTTCAACCACCTCTATTAATTTCTTGTATTCTTCTACCTTCCCCGCACCACATTAATAAAAAAATGAATAATAAGTAAAATAACATGTATACATTGTAATTTTATATTGATAAATAATTATTTTATATCCATCATTTTTTCCAATATCCCCTTATTTATAGAGAAGAAACCATTTTCGAAATTATTGAGATTAACCATCATCGTGGATAGTGAGTTTTCAATTTCTATTACCACCTTCTTAGATTTTACAAAAAGTAATATTATGGTTAAATAAGATTTTTATAATTATATTATAAGTTATTCCATGTTCTTAGACCTAATATATAAACACAATATTAATTAAAACAAAACTAGTTTGCGATGGATGGAAAAAATGCCAAAATAAACTGAACATTTATCAAAAAAATTTATCAAATGAATCGTCCTCATGTAAAAATAAAAAATGATATGTGGGAAAATTTAAACATATTTATTTATATAATCAACATTTTATTTCACTTTTGGAGTTTTATTTCCATTTATAATGAACTTATATAATTATACACAAGTGAACCAACTATATAACCATGAAACTAACACTCCAATAATGATGAAATTGATCATTACAACTCAAAGAAATGGTCATAAGTGAACTTATTAGAATTATAGTAAAAAAATACATTTGGAAGTTGTGATAAAGTAATTAATTAATGAATCTAATATGGGTATCCCAAAAATTAAGTATACACACAAAACACTTTTGGAAATATAGTAAGGGATCTCTTCAAACCTCCATTTTTTCCTTTCGGTTACGCATTATCTCTCTTTACATCGATGTATTTATTTCACTGTTATTAGATACTTATCCTATGTTAATTTTATACATACCAAAAATATGTATTTATATCAATTTATCTTTCTTTTATGGTGAATTACTTGTTTTCTAGGGGTTCATTATCAATTCTTCTCGATAAGCAATCTCGATTAACGAGAACTTCCTGTTTATTAATTATTTTAAAATATACACTATATAGTATTTTAATCCCTCAATATTTTTATGAAATATAGAATTTTTCTAATGAAAAACTATTTTCATTAATTTTAGGTGTTATTCATACAATTATGTGTTTTTTCACTTTAAAGGAACCTTAATGTTTTCCCTTAAACCATACTAAAGTCGATCATTTCTACAGTTTAATACATACTCTTTTTCATGTATTCACTTTAGTTGGATATAATTAATCATGATATAATATTATTTTTTACTTTATTATTTTCATGAAATTCATTAAATCTCCTCTTTCATGAATTCTACTAAGATATGACCTTTGGTTATTCTTTATGGATTGACTACGACACCTATTTCATTCCATGGGTGACCCTTATGTTTGATTATTTATATGGAAAACATATTCATGAACATGTTATTATGGTTTTTCCTAGATAGAAATCAAATGAATTCAACAATGGTTTAGTCTCATGAAATATTTTTTATAGTAGTAGGGGTAAACCTAATCCATTATGGGACTATGTCCGCCATGTGATATAGTCTTGTAAGTTATCTTTCACTCATGTTTAGGTTATGTTATATGTTTCCTCAAATTTTTTATGTTTACATGATTCTAAATTCTACATTTTATTCTTATAGGTTTTTATTCATTATCCTTTCATTTTATCTTATCAAGTTAAATGTTTAATCTTTTGTTCTATACATTAATCCCTTTTTTATTCACATAATGGGTTTTTAGCTCACCATTTTTGTACATGTATTCCCCATGTTATCCTATACAGATATGGGAGCTCAAAGTGATATAGGATCTCATTACAGAGATTAAAAGAAATATGCTTTATTATTGTTACATGTTTTATAATTTTGTTCATAATCTTGCAAAGACACTATACTTTTCCATACTTGGTTTGTATTTCACAGATAATTATGCTTTAAATATTTTCAGAATATGTGTAAAAGGCTAGGGTCTCTATAGACCAATATTTATTCTTATCAATAAGAATAGATGAAACCCATGGTGATGCACTAAGCCAAATGAAACCCTTATCCATATTATAATGGATTTTATTTTTCAATTCCTGCAACTCAATTAGGGATATTCAATAATGAGTCTTCGAAATAGTTTTAGAACCATGTTTGAGTTGTTTTAGAATTTAAACTTCATGAATGAGTGGAAGAATGAGAAAATATTATAAAAATACATTAAAAAACTCCAAGGAAATTGGTATATCATTAAAGAAGAATATCTCCCCATATATATATGATAAATATACCTCAATATTGAGTAGTAAACACAATATAATAGAATTAATTGTCCTTTTGTGTTTGGGTTTTTCCTTATACTGATATCCAATCATAGGTTGATTTGGAATACCGATTGTAAGATTCCAAAGATAATAATGTCTCTTCTAGTGACTTAATCAATTTCTCAGATACCAATGAATTAGTAGTTGCATTATAAGATGGAGGAATTTATTGTATCAAGTTATCCAACATTAGTGAATCACACTATGGAACAAAATATTTCTCTATTCATGTGAGGTTATATTTTTTCTAACCAAAGTGATCTCCTTTAATATGGTTATGACCTAATCAGTTTTAATAATCTCTATATTAGATTTCTTAGTGGTGAAATCACTACATTGTTTAAAATTATTGATTGCATTGATTCAATTTGGTGTTGTAACTGAATAATGGCACACACTGAGTTAGCTGATAATCTTCATGAATATTTATATATAAAATAAAAACCCCTCTAGTAATAAAATTTATCTACTACTATAAGGGATTATTATAATTCTCATGATAGATATGTTCATTTAAAATATAGTCCCAAAGGTTTCTACTAAATTTCCCTTGATACCTAAAATAAAACCCCAACTCTAGTAACCCATGGCTAGTGTCTAATTTATTATATTGGTTAAAGGCCAAATGGATCACATATCGAAAGTCCAATCAGTTTAGTAATATTAAAGAGAAAAATTCATACAAGATTAACTTATTATATTGTAAATATAAAATACATAGATAAAAAACATTATTGCATCTGTAATATTTTTCACAATGTCCTTATTAATGTACTAGGAAATGAAAACAAATAATGTTTGATATCAAATTATTAGTAAGAGTTAAATAAAATATAATATATCATGACTAAGTTAGGGATTATCAATATATTAACCTAAATAACTAAAACACATTCCATTTAATAAATATATTGTGCATGAAATGCATCCATATATAATATTAACGTAGTAATATAATGGATAAAAATAACTCAATAATCAATAAAGGAAATGTTTATTATTTAAAGTCATGATCTCTGACATCATAATATTTGTACCTCCTAATCCTTGATCTAAGAAAGTTTATTTGATGAGTAAGAAGCCACCTGAATTCTTTTTAATTTGTATAATTGAATTTCGTCAAGATACTGATCGATGTTTTGAGGGGCTATATAATTCTAAGTCCTAACCTTTATTTTAGGTCAAATTCATTCTTAATTAATTTAATAATCATTTTCTTTTATAAAAAATATCCATTGTCAACAAATGATTATATTGTGTAAAGAATACATAATTTCAATAATCCCCATGTCAATCAAACAACTTTCAATGAAAAAAACCGCGTGTAAATATGGTATATATTTTAGGTAATAATAAAATCCATGATACAAATAATATGTATATTTATGAAAAATTAAATATCCAAATATGATAAGTTATGGAATTTTCAATATAAATTTAATGACCACATAATTAATAAGAGAAAAAATATAACCCTCAATTTATCAGAAAATTATTTATTTTAGTAAAATAAATTCTTTTTAATAATATTTTAAAATTAAATAATAATATTTAAATAAATTTTCATAAAATATTTTTATTTCTAAAACCATTTAAAACTTGTATAAGAATCAAAATATAATAAAATGCTCATGGAGGCCAGAAAATCCCACAACACCATATACATTAAAAAAATATTCCATTAGAGTTTTTATAAATAAAGTAAAAAATAACCATCCAAAAAGAATTAAAACTATTACATTAAAACCATAAAAAAACTAAAATAAAAAAATATTTACTTGATAAATCGTTTGATATAATAAAATTTATTTTAGTAAAATAATTTGGAAAAATAGGTACATGCAATACAATTTAATAACACCTTTCATGGAGATGGTATGTCATAGATACACATGAATGTTTCTTCCACTTTTCAACGGATGAAATGAAAGATAGGTAAATAATAATTAACCATTATAAAATTATAATTATATAATATATATCTTATATAAAATTTAAATTTATCTTTATTACCATCTATTTAAACCATAAATGAAAAACTGATCACATCACTTCGAGGAGGTGGTTGTCCACACGTACACATGAGTGATGATATCATATTATAACAGATTGGAAGATAAGAATGATGATAAGATATAATAATTTTAGGAAAGAATTATTTCATAAAAATAATATATATTCTTTATTTCCTTATTCATAACCATCCATGTAAAATGGGGATGAAAAACAATTACACCGCTATATGGAGACGGTGAGCTGTATGTACGCAGAAGCTATTTTTTAACATTTCATAGGACATAAAAGAGATGTAAAATGGTTGTAAAATGTTTATAATTGAATATAATTATATTTATTATAATAGTTTTATTATTTTAGGATGTTTACATCACAGTAAGTGTAAGTTTAAGAATTAATAAACTTGAAATATTTGGAAAAGACGATTACCTATTTTTTCAATAGACAGCCTTTAGATATCCTTTTAATCGACTTAGGGATGGTATTTTTGGAATACCATAATCTCTAAAACATGTATAACGATGTTTATAATATAAATTTGTAGAGTTTTGTTGAGATATTATTCTCAATGATGTGTAAAAATAGATAAGGGTTGTTTTTATAAGGGGATGGGTATTCTTCAAATTTTTTTAAAGTATTAAATTAATATATATATTTTTTCTTTTGAAAATGGCCCCAAATTGATATAATTTAAATTTAATATTATTATCATACTTAATTATATCATACAATAACATTTACCAAATTTTGGGAAATGTTTTCAACCTTATCATTTAGTTTTAACCCCCCCACCCCCCTGCTAACACATTTGACAATTACGATACTGTTAAAGGTTTACAACCTTTATGGGTAATGAATATTAACATATGAGAAAAAAAGTCTCATAAATGGATTTTTATTTATTTTTTAAACCATATTCCATTCACATGAAAAAATATCGTATTTTTATGAATTTTTTATTATTAAATAAAATATTGTTTATTATATAATATCTTTAATTCCTTTTTTGACACTATTTTTATAATTTAATTTTAAATATTTTATGAAACATTATAAATTTTAATTAATCCTTTAAAAAATTCCCAAAATGTCCTATATATCAATATTTTTTTGAAATATATTATTAATCCAATTTATATTACTTTTTAAAATTTAAAATTAATTTATTATATTTTTTTATTAATTGAATATTTACTATGTAAGTGTTGCATAAGAATTTAAGCTAATTATTCAATAACATAAAATTTAAAAAGAAATTAACATGATAAAAACAATAAAATATTACATAAAATAACATTTTATAACCAAATACATGTTTTTTACCTGTATCAAAAAAATTTATTGATATTTAAAGAAATAGATTGATGTTTTTGAAATTATCCTTTACTAAAATATTATAAAGTTAAAAATAAAATATAAATTGGAAAAAGGTCAGATTTTTTTAATATTTTTGGATTAAGGAAAAAACATATTCATCCACTGAAACTATTTTAGTAGTTGAATATATTTTTAATGTCTTATCACATTATTTTCAACCTTAATTACCTGATTTACTCTTTATCGAGGTAAATTTTTTTACCACTGTTACTATTGACATTGGAAAAAATAAAAGGGAAATATTTATAAATTGTGAAGCTATTGATTTATAATAATAAAAATATTTTACTTAATTATGTTAAATTTTTTTGAGATTTTTTTTAAATATAAACCCAAAAAATAAAATGAAAAACGGTTATATGAAAAATGTCTTTTTGAGTCCAAAAATTATTTTATAATAATATTTGTTATAGTAAAGATTAAAATGTAATTAAATATATTATTTAAAATTAAAGGAGACTTCTTTTAATCAAAAATTTAATTTAAATAATTATTGTTATTTTTTTCAATTAAAAACAATGAATATTTTACAAAAATTGGTATTTTTACAATTAACTAAAAGATCTATCATTCAAAAAAATTAGACCATAGATAATATTGATATAATGAATTAAAAAATTATTTAAGTTTCATATAATAATGTTTTCTTATGTTTTCATGGTTATTTTAAACTTGGTCCTTCATGAAAATAAATATATCTAAAACCATTTGTTAAAGGAAATATATCATAAAATATCTTGCGATTACACCATGGGATTATATAATGTACATGTATAAAAAAAGTTTAATTTATATATAGAATCAATAATAATTATCATATTATTATGGGATGGGTTGGACCTAAATTATATTACCATCCAATGCATTGGGTAATATGATATATATAATTAGATTATGTGTACTGTGTTTGGACCTACGGTATGATTTGTTAACTATTTGTTAAGTGATATTTTTACACATATGTTACAAATGAACATGATGAATGAATTTTTCTAAATTAATTTTCATGATTTTATCATAATGTTAGGTTTTTTCATTATTATTTATATTCCATATTCCTTGACACCATGATATGAATCCCTAATACTGATGATCCAATGCCAAAGATATAATTTTGAGGATTTGACTCACCCATGTTCTCATGTTTATTCACCCCTCATGTAATTTATTCTTATCCCTCCATTTATTGAGATTCTATATCACCCTTTAATTTATTTATGTCTTTAATTTAATACATATACTATGGAGAACATGAATTCTTTTGGGAACACTATAATGAAGGATTTAAATTCTGTTCAATTTTTTATAATCCACTCATGTTATATGAACAAAATTTTCCCAAGATACATAACATTTAAATTCTAGTTTGTATTGTTATTTTGTTTTTTATCTGAAAATTGATGTAATTATCTTTTATGAATGTTGTGGGTTCAATAGTTATTAATGAAGTAATTTTCTGTTAATTAGGTAATTAGGTTTGTATGAGATTACCTAGGATAAATTGGGGATCCCATAAGTGAAATTATTTTAATTTTTTTAAAGATGAGGATAATTTATTAATTTATTATATGTAGACAAATCTTTTATTATATAATTTTCCATTTTTGAAAATAGTGTGAACTAGGAAAAACCAGAATAATAATCCATGTGATAGAGAATGAACTTTTTATCCAAATGAAAATCTAAATTCTAATGGTAGGTGGAGTTAAAATCCTCATGGTAGTATATAACCACATGTCCCAGGTTATGAATAACAACATAAACAATTTGTAATTTCCAATTTCACCCAAGAAAGATCAATTACAGGTCATCTACTTTATAAACCAATGGCCACTGACATTTAGTAGACCTTCTAATATACATTTTATGTAACATTGTGTCAAATCCATAAAAAAATATATTCTCTAATTTATTTTTTTTAGAAGGATAATGTTACTATAGTCATATATAATTTATAAGGAGAGGTTAATTGATGGTGGTTTCTGATCAAAATTATAAATTTGAAGGATGTAGTTGAAATAATGAAGTGGGAATAATTTTAGAAGATATTTATTAACAATTATTTCTCTTGAACTCTTCATATAAAGACAGAGAGAATTTTTTTAGAACTTAATAAAAATGGGAATGAATCTATCACAACTCATAAGGCTAAATTTACAAGTATTTTAAGGCATAACTCATATTTTTTATCTATATTGATTGAAAAATGGGTGTTTTATTTAGTGATTCTAAACCAATTCTCCAAAAAAAAAATCCACTTATTAGAGACTATGGGAGTTTGTAAGAAATATTTTAGACATCTCTCAAAATATATATGGAGTTTGTATAATGGTCTCAAGGACATGAAGATAAGAATTATAGGATATAGAGTTAAGATTGAGGATCAAATTATAAAGGAGGAAAGAACATCCAACTGTCCACATATCAATGTTGTGGAATAAAGGATCATATGAATTTCCTCAAAAGAATGATGAAATTGTTAAAGTGTGGAATAGAAGGGTACCAATTTCATGAATGTTTACTGTATATAAAGATTAAAATCAATTTGATGGAGTAAAGAAAAGAACCAGCTAAGGCCCCACACATGGTTCAATGCTTCAACTATAAGTGCCCTGGAACTATAGAACCCAATACACCAAACAAATGGTTTTTAAATTGAAGTAATTTCTTCAACCACATAAGCTAAGGGAGTAAGGGAAATGTTATTCCACCATGCACACCATGGAAGAGTAATAAAAAAAACAATATGAGGTACACATTCTTTTCACATATGAAATGGTCATGGTTTTATTTGATTCATGTTATATGCATTATTTATATCTGATAAGTTTAAAATAACTATTAAATCAGATCCCAGGTACCTTGATGTATATATTTATATATATATATATATATTAAAACATGTGTTGCTAAAATCATTAAAATTCATGTTTTGGAACAATTAAAATTCATGTTTTGAAATTCCCATAGTCCATTCTTTGGTATAATTATAGACTATACATGATATGGGTTGGTACTTATAATATAGAGCTCAAATATAATAATGGGAAAATGAAATGTATTTCCACACCCAAAATCATAATATGCTCATATATATATATATATAATCAAGGAAGATTTTGGTTCTTCTTTAGAAAATCCATCAATATTGTGGGTGTTGATACCCAATGAAGAAGCATATATTGGTCAAATTTTTGAGACAAAAGAAAACATCAACATTGAGTACATTAAAATCATGAGTAAGTATAGTAATTTATTTCATGAATAAATTCTTTTCCTTCCATTATATCACGATGTGGGGTTCTCAACAGAATTCATACCTAGAAGCATACCTATATCTAAGATTCACTACAGGATAGCCCCAATAAAATTGGAGAATCTAAAAAAGAAACTATAAGAGAAATTTGAAAAATATTTCCATATCTATATTGTATCCCCATGGAGTGAACTTGTTCTATTTTTAAATATTATGGATGTGTCAATAAAATTTTTCATCAATTACTAGGATCCTAATATGATAATTTTAAGGAACAAGTATCTGCTATCAAGGATTGATGAATTGTTTGATCAATTTTGAGGAGATTGGTATATTTCAATGGAGTATATTAATTATGGAAATTATTATATGAAGGTAAAAAAGATAAGACACTCAAAGTGAAGGATTTTTTATGTAGTATGGACACTATGGATTCTTAGTGATTCTATTCAAATATACAGATTCTCTAGCAATCTTCATAGACATAATTAATTGAGTCTTTATGGAAAACCATTGTAATTTTTTTGGTATTTGTTTATCATATGCTCATATAATCAATGATAAAGTAAGAACATGAATATTTTATATGGGGTTTGTTGGAAACATTAAATAAAGATAAGTTGTATGTTTAGTATAATAAATAAGGATTTTGGATGTTGAAAGTCACTCTCTTGGGTAATTATATCAAAGGAAAGGGGATATTATGGATCCTCAAAAGAAAAAGGTTATTGAAGAATAACCCAAAAAAATATTTATAATAGAGATCTATAGTTCCTTTAGATTATTTTTTTATTACTGATGATTTTTAAAGAACATATTTCAAACCCACTAGCTAAAATAAATAGGCAGGGATTCAAGTTTGTATAGACTAATGAATTTGAAGAGACTTTCAAGGAGTTGAAGAAGAGGTTAGTCAATGCACCTCTACACCCACTACCCTCAAGTAAAGAAGATTTTATGAAATAGAGTGAACATTTGAAGAAATTATTGGGTTTTTTACTGATGAAAAATGATAAGTTAATAATCTATCACTCATGAAAATTGGATATCCATCATAATAAATACTCTTCAATTGATTTTTAATTAGTAGTTGTAATATTCTAATTGATTATTTGGAGATAATAACATGATAAAGATATGTTTCATATATATACCGATCATAAGAGTTTAAAGTATAAATATATTCATAACATATTGAACATGTGTCAATGAATATGGTTAGAGTTAATCAAGGACTGATTTATTAATTCACTATCATCCCAGAAAAGAAAATATGATAGTTGATTCTTCTAGAAGAAGGAAACCCGAACTTTATCTATGATGAAGATTCAGAAAGACCTTATCAATATGGATATACAGTGGATGGATTTAGAAATATTATATTCATTAAATCCATCCTAACATTCCCAAATGATTCTAAACCATATATCCAAGAGAAGGCCAGAGAGGCACAAAGGGTTTTTCTAGAGATATTAAATAATGTGAGATAAATAATGGAAGTGAAGACTCATGATTTCAACAACAATAAAGGGAAAGTCATAAATTTTTGTACTAGACTCTATGTTCCATAATCAAAAGTGAAAAATAATGGGTTTAGTTGATACACAGAACTCATATTTATTCATATATCTTGGAATTACCAAGATGTATCAAGATATTATAGAGAACTTATGGTGGGAAAACATGGATAAATGGATATTTTAGTAACTCATAAAGTTCATGATATATAATTAAGTAAGGTAAAATAATCTAATGTCCAAAGTGATAATGAAAACATTACCCATTCAAATATTGAAATTGGAGAAAGTCACTACAAATGTTGTCATGGGTATTCAGAATAAATCTAATGGAAATAAATCAATATGGGTTGTTGAGGATCTATTGACCATGAAATCCCAATTCATATCCATTCAAGAATATTTCCAACTCTTTTTAAATTTATAAAATATATATATAGGAAGTTGTGGGAATATGGGAGGAACTACATTCGATCAAATGTGATCAGGAAACAATTTTCACATATATGTTCTGGAGGAGTCTTAAAATACTATGTTTAACACCCCTATATCCTATTACTCTCAAACTGATTGATAATACGAGAGGAGCATTTAGAAACTCAAATAATTGTTGATATTTTTCTCCATAAACTATAATTGTGGTTAGGATCAACAACATACATTGGTTGAGTTATCATGAAAAAATATTTTCAACTCGAGTATTCAAAGTTTCTTATATGAATCTATATATTGTATGATATTTATAACTCTTACATAATGGGAAGAAGTTGTAAAATAACAACTACATAGACTCAAAATTATCTAAGAGATGATATAAAATATTTATTCCATATAAAAAGATAGTAATGATTTATAAAGTCTAGAAAAGAGCTATGTAGACAATAATCAAAGAGATATTTAGTTTGATTTTAGTGAAAATGTGATCCTTAGAATATCACCCGAGAAGAGAGTAATGAGTTTTAAAAATAATTGAGTGATAATACCTAGACATAAAAGCTCTTTTGTGGTCCTTGATTTTCATATAATATCTAAATATACACTAGAAAATTCCCTTAAACATTGTAGAAGGTCACAATGTGGTCTAAATATATCTCATGAGGAAGTACATAACTGATACCTCATGTGTATTAAATCCAATGGCAGTAAAATTGGAGCATTCAATTTTTTTAGGAGTATCTGGTGAAGATCTTGGACTATAAAGAAATATTTTGTTACTATAATACAACTCTCCAAGTAAATATATTTAGGGAAACTAAACATATGAAGAGGAATCATGGGAACCAAAGGATACAATTAAATAGAAGTAACATAATCGATTCTCAACTAATAATATCAGTTGAAAATTTAATGATGAGATTTATAAAGGGGAGGGACGTTGTAACGAACCAAAATTTTATATGTGGTATTTTATTTCTAACTAAAATTATGGGCCTTATATATGAATATAATGTATTTTTAAACACATTAAAAACATAAAAAAACCAAAAAAATCATTATTTCAATAACTGAGAACACTATAAATAAATAAAAAACACACCATAAAAAATAGGTATTTGTAAAATAGGATAATAGACAAAAATATCATAATATTAATTGAATAAGAAAATGTGGATCATTTTGATCACCTTTAAATATCACAATTCCCAAAAACACTATAAATAATAAATCATTTGTAATGAAATTAAAAATTTTAAAATAATGAATATTCAACCATTAGTGGAATTGAATTTCATGATGAATTGAGGAATTATAAGGTATTTATAAGAATTTTATTGCCAATATGATCATTGGAATTATTACGTGATCATTAAGAGTAATAATCAGATAGTTAGAATAGAAATTTGACCATTGGAATAGTAACTTAACGAATAAAATATTATAATGAAATTTATATAATATATAAAATTATTAAATTTCTTAAATATAGATATTATAATATGGTAATATAAATATTATCTCAAAGAATGTATTAGTGAATTTTTTTTTAAAATTTTATTATCTAAAAAATCATATTTTTTTTTGTTGATACATAAAATTTTGTAAGTTAGAAAATTATCTTGATAAAATAAATTTTATTTTTGGAACCAGCATTTTGATATTGAGTTATATTTAATTTTATATATTTTTTGAATAATTTTTAGTTTTTAGGTGAATCATGAAAATATCATTTTTACATAAATGGTTTGTTTTAATTTGATCATTCATGATGTAATAATGACATAATCAATTCTAGGATTTTTAACAAAAAAAATTATTTAATAATATTAATAATCAAATAAAATTAAATTACAAACCTAAAAAGTAAATTATGAGGTTTAAAAATTAAAAGAACTTCATTTTTTATTTCATTTTTTATTCTTTCCTTTTGAGTAAACTAATAAATTTGGTGTCTAAAGATTTTAATAGTAAAAAAACCAGACTATAATTAATATATAATTAACAATGGAATAAATATTACCATTATAAGGATTAACATGGAAATAATAATTTACTCCATATTTTTAACCCAATAATACCCTCAATCCCCATGTATAAATACCCCCTCTCGATTCCCTTAGAAAACCCATTTTTATGAACTTATAAAATCCTAATTTCTAGAAAATTATAATAGATTATGACCTATATTACTATTATATATTTTTTGAATTCAGACAACTCTAATCCTTCATGATGATACATATTTAGCATAGGAGTGACTATATAAACATGACACCCTCTTCTATTTCTTTCGTCTCACATTTAAACTTATTCAATTCTTCCACTCAACTCCATACCAACTCTTCTAATATCATTTAATAGGTATATAAACATTTTATTAATAATATTAATCTTCATGAAAAAAATAATTTATAATATATTTATATATTATATGTCCCTCTCCTTCTCTCTTGACACGTCTCATTAATTGTATGTTTCATTCACTTATGAGACATTGTCAATAATTTAAATATCATTTCCTTATCACCATGTAAATTTAAATTAAATATTATATTCATAAATATATATTAATTTATTCTAATATTATGGATTTAATTTTATGAAATAATAAAACAAAAATAATCAAAATAATGAAACTGAAATGAAAGAGGAAATATTTAATGAAACATTAAAATGAATTAATTTAAACTTTTACAAAAAAAATAAAAAATGGCTTTAAATTGTTATTATTGATAATGAAAAAATGTATAGATTAAACTTCAAGATTAATGTTTTTAAAATAATATTTTAATTAAATTGGAGATGTCATGTTGAAAAAATAAATTCAGACCTAATGTAAGGGGACTGTTAAACTCAGTGCTTTACATTAGGTTAATACTCTCAATTTTCTATCTCTTTTTTAATATTGTTATATAAAACCATCTAATTTTCTTTTATCTAAATTTTTATTTTAATTTTTGAAGATAAAAATGTTATTACATCATTGGAATAATTTCTAATGAACTATCATGATTAATGTTAAAGCGTATATTCTCATTATCCCTCCTTTATTCTTCACAATATTATTATGTTCTTTTTAAAGAACCACGATCTTATCTCAATAATGAATCCATTAAATACGAAAAATTATTTTTCCTTTTTTCTTTTACATAACATCCTCATTTTATTCATGCATATATTCCTTATAATGGTATTATGAACATTATTCTTTTTCTAATGAATTTCTTTGATGCCCATGATAGATAAATGATTTCATTATATGTTGAATGCATGATTATGATAATATTATGATGGGAAAGGTGGGACTTGAATTATATTTACTTATAATCCACTGGTTAATCTGATTTATCTCATGATATTATGTATATTATTCATTAATATGATTCTCTCTTGGTTTATAATGTATAAAGTGAATATTTGTACACAAATGTTATGTGTCAACATGATGACAGATTTTTCCACGACATATGTGTGGGATTTGACCACAGTATTTTATTGTTTCACTATTCTTCATATTCTATAGTCCTTGTATCTTTTAGATCACTTTGATCTAGTATCACTATATAGATAAGGTATTATGATAAATAAAACAGACTATATCTAGTGGTTTACATACCTATATATACCAGGTGGTTTTTGTTTTCTAATTAAACATAATATGTGGGTTTGTAAGTGGTTTTATCTATTCTATGGATTTTATCAAATATGTTAAATTTTGAAATAGGATAAAGATTTAATGATTTATAATATCACCTTTGATGTATTTTCTTACATGGTGATGTTATAGTTAGAATAATAGCCACAATAACACCATAGGACCAATAGCTATATCAATATCACAATATAAGGAGTAATATAATGTTACAGTTGACGAACATAAAAGTTTTGTGTATTTTTCTCTAGTGCAATTTTGAATCTATTAGAGTTGGTGTTGTAACACTAAGTAACATTTAAATTTTTTCTTATATACACAAAGACTATAATATCAATAAATATCTTATTACATGATTATTTTTATTATTCATAACATTAATTTGGGAATGTGATTAGATTAACTGTCACTTCGATCTATCAAAGGAATTCCTTGTTTTGTTGATAACCTTGAAGTGTTGTAAAAATATTCCAAAATATAAGTTCTATAAAATGATGACATATTTTTTCAAGGATAAATATGGTTCATAATATTAGGTATTGAATTATTGTAAGAGATTGTGACTTCTCCACATTAAGTGCACACTTAGTAATCTCCATGAGAGGAGGTTATGAGAACATTACCATAATTTGGAATTATTTATGTTATATGTTTCATTAGATGTTCCAATATGTGGATGTGTGTATTTTTCATTTGACATGATAATATTATTTATTTACATCAGGAGTCAAGTAATTTTATATAATGGTGAAAACCATGATGAAATATTTTTCCGTGAGTAAAGATATGTTTGGTGCATCACTAGTGAAATGAAATTAATTAATAAGTTACCAAATTATTTTTCCCTACACTTTATTGGATTTACATATCAATGGTTCTTTGATGAAAATAGAATAATCTAATAAATACATGGACATGGTAGTATGTCGATTTTTATATTTTAGTAACTCAAAGATATATAAATTCAGCATATAATTTTCTTACATGATGTATGGAACCTACTAGATGAAATGTCAAGACAAAAGGATTATATTACACAATGATTGATTGTTGGGGGGTTTTGTTGTAGTATTATTAACTTATTTTCCTATAGGTTCCTTGACATATGAATGATGATGATCTTGGACTATAGGAAAGTTTAATCAATTCTATTAGAGAAGAGGCATAGAGGGTCACAATCTACGTTTATCCAAAAATATCAATTAAATTATATTTGAATTTAATATTTTGAATGATTATTCAGGGATTATGGTTTAAAAATTATTCATGATTTGTTGATCACATTAATTAAATCACCTATTATTTCAAAGATTATATATGTGAGTTTAATACTAAATAAATAGTTATCTCAAATTTAACTAATAATTACATGAATATATAATATTTATTTATCTAATGTTTTTTCACATGGTAATAAATAATTATTTTTTGGTTATTTGAATAATAAATATTTTTTTTATTTCCTAGTTGGTCAATATTATATATATATATATATATTGAATTAATAATAACATGGAACTTATTTATTTATATAAATATTTATTATTGAAGGTTCTATAAATTTAAAAGTGGATTGATCGACTGTGTTATGGGTTCACATTGAATAATGTGTTTGAATAATCATGGATTTTAGTACATGTCATGGAATATAATAATAATAAAATTGATATTATTTAACATGGGTCGATATTAGAGTTAACAGTTAGATGGGGTTATTTTTTGTAGTCAATGATTTTTTAAACCAAGATTTATAAACCCAATTATATCATTTTTGTGACATGGGATTGGTTTTTTCACAAAAAATTATCCTAGAATAATTACCTATTACATAATAGAGAAATTCTAAAGAACTCTCTCAAGAATAGAGAGTAAAAATCATCCACCTCCCTCTAAAAGGGATTTATATAATATGAGAGAGCTTTCATGTGTGGAAAATGTTTTGTTATGATTGAAAATGTACAACACAAGTGGTTTGGATCCTTCTCAGTAGTACCTGTAGTTTTATTGGTTATGTTTTTGAGATTCATGGAGAATGTGTGGATACCATTACAGAGAATATTCCCTTGGATCCTTTATAAAAAATATATCATGAAAATAATTTTCAATTGAATAATCAATGAAGAAATAATTTCAAGGAAATGTAACTCTTATTTATATAAATTAAATTTAATGTATATATGAAAATATTTAATCTTCAAATATTTTGGGGATTCATTTACATGTTTTAAGGATTTATCTAAATAAACCGAAGAAATAAATTACGTGTCATGGACCCAAAAACTTCTGATTCTCCCCATAACATTCCTTATATATATATATATATTTACATTAATAATGTTTTGATTATTCTCCTGATTTAATTCATGTGTTAAAAAATTAATTTAATTGGCATTATTATTATTATTCTATTTTGTATATATAGTTAGTGAGTATGAATTTATTTTTAAAATAAAAATTAATTGTATAAACATTAGTTACATTCACTTGATAGGTTATATAATGTTAAATTGTGTGTAAATAAAACTTTATTTTCCTAAACATCAATTTATACTACCTTAATAATGTTTCATATTTAAATTGGGTTTCTAAACCAAGATATAATTTCATAACCACATATTTTTTTTAAATTTTTTAAGCATGATATTATATATTTTTTTTAAAATATATATATTTTATTAAAACTAGGTGCTTATATTTTGAAAAAGTGTTTTTTATAAACTTTTTATTTAAACTAAAAAAATAAATTCTATAAATACTAGTTTCCTTTTTTCCTTCATATTTTTTTTCCATGGCATGAGTTTTTGTTAAACATGATTTTTAGGTATCTTTATCATTTAATAGGATGTAAATTATTTTTTCCATTACAAATTAAATGAATTTAAAATTAACAAACAATATTACACCCCAAATAATGGGTTATATCTGTAGTGAGGTAACATGTTGGTATTATAGAGTGGGAAGGAATGGCTTCATTATTTAGATATGATGGATAATTTATAAACTCTTTATTCATTAAAATGGTGGTATTCTATCATATAAAAATTCATTTTTTAAATATGCGTAGCTTGGGTACTATGCCTTTGAATTTTTTTGTTATTTCTATCTGTACATATTTTTATAAGTATGATTTATTTATATGGTTCTATATAAATTAATTATGTTAGTATTCCATGTTATATAATGTTAGAAATATTATTTTCATTTATTCCTTGGTTGGTGGAAACCATAAATTCTTATTCATTTTGATTTGTTTTTTATATAACCTACAACTAATATTCGTAACTACTCTCCATGAGTTAATTTATTTATGATTAATGTTACTAGTTATGATCCATGTAAATATATTATTGATCAATATCATGTTGTAATTATGTTTAGTATTATATAAATGTGTATATCTCTTGATCTATTTTATTTCGCCTTTGAAATCAGATATGCTATTGTTATATAATGATAAATAATGTATTTTTGATAGTAATGAATAGGTTTTAAAATATGGTGTGAGTATTTTGATAAAATAATTGTATATGGGATGGGATCATGGTTCCAAAATTCTATTTACATCATCTTTCCTAATCTGATGGGAATAAAGTTTCCTTTAATTGTTTTACACATTCCCTTCTCCATTAGGATGAGACCATGATGCTTATAAATACTATCTTCCCAAATTTCAAGCTATACATGAATGTGGAATACTTATATTTAAACCCTCTTAGTCTAAGAAGTTATCTGATATGGATATTATTGACATTTGATTTACCTTATTATTAGTTGCTAGAATAATTTTTCTATTATCTGTAAAAACTATTTTGTTTTTTAATATATTAATGTGTAGATATATTTTGATGAAAAAAAATTATTATTATATGCATGATATGAGATCTCTAGTTTTTCTTACTAAGTCTTCATACTCACATCCTATATTTACACTTCAGTCGATTTGCAACATCACTATTTTCATTTATTATACCATTAAGTATGTAGGAAGGGCTTTGGAATTATTGGTTTTTTTGTTGGATTTTGAGGACTCACTTGCATTGTGGGCATGACACAACACATTGTATCATTCAAAACAATCCTTTTATAGGGGAGTGTTTAACATCTATACACATTTATCTATTTTATTATTTATGGTATGTTTTTCATTTCTTTCTACCTACGAATGATGAGTTTTATATGTATTTGATAATGTGATATTAGTTGTAATTTATGTAGATATGGATAATTTTAAATCGTAGTAAATATATACTATCTCCCATTGAAGAATAGGTTCTTCTATCCAATGCATAGGTATTCATTCTAATTTTTAGAAAATTTTGATATATGGATGGGTGGTGTTGAATTTTCTACCACGATTTCATTAATTAGAAACAATAAAACATTCCCTAAAATAGAATAGAACCCAGGACACTAGTAAACATACCATTTAGAATAGAGAATTATTTTTGGGTTAGTTGAGGTTTAGTTCAAATCTATTCAACGTTCAGGCTAAGTCGTTACCCATGATATGTCATAAAATATAATCAAGGCTTCATGAAACATGTATAGATATCCATAGAGGAATCCTCATTTTTATTATTGAAGAAAAAAATGTAAATATGATTAGTGATTAGATTGTTTACATCAATGATGAGTGGAAATCAGATATGAATGTAACTAATCAAAGTAATTACTTTATTTTAACTGTTAATTATAACTTTCATATGATAAAAAAATTAAAGGATTCAAAACATTCCATAAATTCAAGATATTTTTTCCCTAACCTGATTTAAAACCTAAATCCTTCTCTATACTCAGATCCATCAAATTGTTTCCATCATCTTTATTTATCTAAATAATTAAACAACTTGTCATACATTAGAATTTTATTTTCAACTTTAGCATGAACTTGTATAAATCTTGACTATGATTCATGGAAATTGGATAAATATTAAATAAAATAGTTTAAGGAGTTCACCATAGTGAATGCCACATAAAAAGAGTGGGTATTGGACAAGTTAAAAATTAAGTGGAGTGTATTTTTATTCTCTTTGAATGGACTTTCAAATGAGTAGTTGTATATTCTTTAACCTATAGATGCTATATGATGTGATATTATTCAAATAACCATCTATATGTATTTATTTAAAACACCTACAAGTACTTCCATTTTGATATAATTCTATGATATAAGGAAAGTAAGTGGAGAAACATTGTATGTGTACTAGGAGAGTATTGAGATGTTTGTTCAAACAACCAACAGATATAAATAATTGAACACTATTTCTTGTTACAATTATACAATGGTTTAGTAGACATATTTATAAACTTATTGGGTGCATACTCAAGAGGATATCTCACTGGAAAATCTTTGTTTAAATACAAATAACTAATAAAGATGATTGCACATAACTCTATATTTTTTGGAATAAGAGTGTTTCGACTCGACATGGATCCTCCATCGACTCAGATCAAATTATCATATGAATTGGTGTGTTTTGGGATAATTTAGAGTTTTATAATTGAATTTAAAGTCTAAATATATTATTGTAAATTAATTTATCCACTTTTATATGAAAAATAGTTCATTACTAATGTGTACTAAAAATAGAGAATTTCTAATCCATATAATGGACACACCTAATACCCGTAATCTCTGAGAACAAAAATTTGGAGGAAGACATTGTGCCGTGTAGTAACATATAACAATATGAAACATGAATATATATATATATATATGAATAATAATAAAACAAATTATCATCCTAGAAATATTTAGTAGACAATTAATTTACATAATCATACCACAACAAACAAATATAGTGATCCGCTAAATGACACCAGCTTTTAATTTTGGCTACCCAAAATCCACAACCCGGTGGATTTCGACACTACAACCCCAATTAAAACATATTTCATGGAATATCAAAGTAGTTATTGTATAGTACCTTTTCATACATATAATTTCACGTGTTAAACTATATATATATGTTGCTCTACATGAGAGGTGTGTGTACAAAGTCCTAGTAGGAACCACAAAGAGATTCAAATTTATCAAAAGTATCTAATTAGATGAATGAATGTGCTTATGTTTTTGGAACTTTCGTATAATAATAACCACTTAAATGAAAATATAAAAACAAAAAATCATATTAAAAATCACCCAATATAATCTTTAGCTGAAATTAGAATTCTCTTTCACCACCAAGAGAATATCAGTTGAATATACCAAATCATAACTACTACACAACTATGACAATCCATACCGTCTTTAATACCATGATAAAAAATCCCATCAGAACAATCAAAATATCCTTAAGAAAATCACAAGATGAAAAAAAATCATTATGACGTCCTCGATATAAGAGAACATAACCACATATATATATCCTCACAAGAAGTGGAAATTACCAATAAATAATATATATATATTTATATATTTGATGATTTCAATGAATACCCATATTTATAGTAAATCTAAAAATTCATGTATAAAAATACTCAGTAAAATCCATGGATTTAAAAAAATCAATAAAAAAATTACAATGATACATGTTGTTTACTTACCATTTTATAACCTTATAATGACAAAAAATTATGATTGATAATGTTGAATAACATGATATAAGTCAAAGAATAAAATTGAAAATAGAAAATTCATATTAAAGGGAAATACATAATTTAAAAATGGTTTTTTAAAATGAAAACCCATTATAGTATTAACTGACACTACCCTATGTCACTACATATATAAGTAATTATTAAATAATGAATGAAACTCAAACTAATCTGTCTTTAAACATCTCTTAGTTTTTATACCTAGACAATAAAATGGACTCACCACTCGTTAATTATGTTAATGAATGTACCCATCAGGACATTTTCGATATCAAATTAGTACCCACTCAAATTTCCCCAAAATATATTATCACTCAAACTGTACATAGCCTTATGTATCTGCACCTAATTAAACCCCTAACCATAAAAAATAATCCACCCCCAAATAATGTTTTGAATCAATATTTTCTTTCTATCCACTTTACTAATATGAAAACATTACACCCCAAGACTTTTCATATCCACTAACACAATCACTAAACCAAAACAAGACAAGAAGAAATACTACTCAAAAGAAAATGCAGTATTAGAAACAATTACTCAAAAATATAACCCCAATTCAAAACCAAAGAAATAACGAGAGTGAATAATCGAAAATATCACATGCTTCTAGAAAATAATAACCAATAACGGACATAATGATGTCCTCTGGGAGAGATAATCCTTAGAAGCAAAAATATGAAAGATTGTAATAAAAAATTAGTAAAAATAAAAGTATATCCTCATATCAAATCTGATACTCTTCTATTTCTTAATATCATGAACTGTTCCCCCCAAAGAGTACCTCTCATAGGCTATCAATGAGTGAAGGGTTATTGTGACAGACCATGTCCTAATAAGAATATAAATGGGTGGAATTACCCTCTAAGAGAACATGTGGAATAGAGAGACATGAATTATACACCAACAAACACCTGATTAGAATATATATATATATATATATATATATATATATAATCCCATCTGCATATATCTAATTTTATAAATTACTCAAAAAACTTCAATGGACAACAATTACCAAAAAGGAAAACTCGGATGTGACCGTGAATCACAAAGAACTATTGAGAAACTTTGAGCTAGTAAATCTAGAAAAATATCAAACCTACTCCAATTGAAGGAAGAAATAGTTTATATATATGGGGTGAAAATAATAGTATACTCAGAAGGATCCACCTCATAGCCTTTCATATAAAAGATACATGAAGCATTCTAAATAACATTGAAAACAATTATTCTAACATGTGACCTAAACATGTATCCTAAGATCCTAGCCTCACCATCTCTTAGTATGACCAAGTATCACCTAAAAGAGAGAATATAATATATTAATGAAACATCTAGGGTACCCTGATCCTTCTTCCCCACTATTTTACTATTCTATCCAAAGATTACAAGTATTGTTCCATCTCTCTCCAAAATATTATAGCCTACAAACACTTGGGCTACATATAAAAATATTCACTTTTTGAATCACATCATCACATCATCATATATCACATTATTGTTTAGTAATGAGTAATTTTTCAAAATCAACCACATCCTGTATGATGTGTGTCATACATAAGGTATTATACCTCAAGGCATCACAACTCATACATCTAGTAAGGAACCCCAAGCCATCACAACCTAAACACATAATAGATATAATAATCCATTAGAAGATATATTTAGGGATACATGTCTATAAAATAACCACAATCCATCATATCCCTCTATACACATATATGAAAATACTAACTGATGTATATACCAGCATGTATAATGGCCAAGTAAGAGAGTGGTGCTAGAGGGTAGTCATCCATCCATCGTCCCACCATGATGTTAAGAAGAACACCCTCCTAGAGTCCATTTGGTGTCATAAACCCTAACTAAATTGTGTGGGGTAGCATATGAAATCAAAAAACATTGTATAATATAGAGCAAAAACACACTATGGAAAACCATTTCCTAATATGATCTGAAACTATTACCAACAGGACACTAATCATCCACTATTATGGAATAGACATCCAATAAGCACACAATTATTTCAATGACCTTCATTAATTACTTATTTATTTTTATAATTTACATCAGTAAATTAATTAATTATCCATTAATTAACCATTATCATTATTCCAAATTACATTCCATTAATCTATAGGGTAAATTACAAGCCCTCCATTCATAATACAAATAGATTCCATAGTTTATCAAGAGTAGAATCTCATTTTCATTCCATAACCACCAACCCCATGGGTTAATTTTTTTTTAAAACATTATTAAATTCATTCGATAATTCTATGTACTCTTGTAAATTCATCCGTAGATACCACCAAGAGGAAACATTCAACCAAGAATAGGAACCTACATCAAGTAGTGGCGAAAATAATATAGATTAAAAAAACAACATGATAATTGGCCATTAAGCATAATAATTATAAACAATCATCCATATTAATCACACCATTCAACCCATTACATGATCTCCAATGTCATCCCCAAAACCTAGATGAATATCCTGATACATCTCACCATCATAGGTATCAATTGCTTCAATATCATTTGGGACTCCCCACCCCTATCATATTATCCATCCCAAGATCACATCATGTTTGATAGAGAACCTCACATATAGACCAAATAAAAAAATATTAGGAATAAAACATACACAACAAGGGAATCGATCCCCAAAAATAAGGAATTTATCCTTCTCATATAGACAAACCCTCATGACTCCAAATAGAAAAAAATGGGTTTTAATTCCATCCCGAATTAACTAATTCATTATTCATAGGGTTCAAATTTGGGAAACATAAGGTACTAACTATAACAAGCTATCACAACACACTTCATAGCATAAAACCAATTTCATCAAACTATTAGAGGAAACATTCATAACTAACAATAATTTTTATTATTATCATCAGCAAGAATTAACACGATTTAGGTTCTATATAAATTCCATTAATACGTGGAGTGTCATATTCAAGTAAACATGAATATTACATCTAATTAATTACCATAAAATTTAAAAAATCACTCAGTCGAAGACATTCTAAATCGTAAAATTCTTAATCCAAGTAATTAATTTATTTATAAATTTATATTAATTTTCATTTTAATTTAAGAACATCATGATAATAAATAGCATTAAAAAGCTAAAAATAATAGTATAGATATAACACTATCTAAAAAATAAGAGCAAAACCGATGTTAGGGTATAAATAAACAACATCAACATGTGATTACTATGTAATTATTTTTTAATTTTTTTCAATCATTATTAGGTGAATTCCATATCCATATAAAGATTTTAATGATGACAATCTTATTATTTCATGTAAATAAATTGGAGAAGGACTGAATACCCTACCTCAAAGGTGTCAATGTTCATTTCAAAAGAATAGACCAACCCTACAGATCCCCATCACCCCTCTTGAAAGAGTTTGATCCCTATAAGGATTCCACACCACAAAATCACTAAAAAAACATAGAAAACTGTATTAAAATGATAGAATGAAACCACCATCACATTGAATAAAGATGAATAAGGATACATATCAAAGAACCATTGGAGAAAGGGGTAGAACATATATTGGATCCTCATTGATAAAAAGAAAAAAGGGAAGTATTGATCTGAATCAAAGGGCTCCCAAAATTGTTTAAGAAAACCCTTAATTCATCCTAGATATTTTGGATATGTGGTAGGGTTTTAGTGAGGTTAGGAAATGATAATTTTTATAAAAGGCATTTCCCTGGGGACATTCACTTAATAAATCATTCATTTACATTTAAAATGTGTCAGACATTATGTTTCACAAAAAAAAACTCCTTAAAAAAATATTGAACTGAAATTAATTTACATATTAAATCAAAGATTTACGATGTAATGTCCATGTTCCACATAATAAAAGACACAACCCATAAACTATAAACCCCCTCTTATGCTCTAAACCTATATATATGCTATAATTTGTCCTTAATTATATATTTTAGAATCCAAACACCACCAAACCCCCACTAATCATATTTCAAGAATCGTGGAATTTGGAAATATATAATGGTTCCAACTACTTGGATCTGGTCCCCAACATAATATGCCTCTAAAAAAATTATTTCCTTCAAGAATACAAAACCAACCCTAGAGGGAAAATAAAAGGGATCATCCATCCACCCCATGATATATCTATAAAGGATATTTCTATTATAGGAGCTCAACCACATTGTCAAATGAACAATAAAAAAACCATTAAACAGAAAAAATATTTCTTAAACACTATCATGGGTGAGAAAACACTAAATAAGAGGAAAGAAATAATAGTACTCAAGAGGAAACCACCTCATAATAAGAAAATTCCAATGACTACAACGATCGTTACAACATGAGAAGTAATAAAAATCAATCATCTTAGGGTAATAATAATGTATCTACAACTCATGACCCCTATTAATATATTACACAACAACTTTACACCAAAATATATGATCCAAGGGAATAATAGCCCCACACAACACCTTCTCTTAATGGTCCTGGATCTTAATAGGATTCTCCTCGATGGTCAAATCATCATCCTTATGATTATCAATATTGCCCCAACATATGATGTGAGGGTGATCATAAAGGTTGATAACGAGATATTAATTGTTAAAAAAATTGTGTATCTAGATCATCTATGGGGGAAAGGCTATATAATATGCTACACACTACAACAATATAGGCCTTTTATAATGACAGTAATAGACTTTATCGGCACTAGAAAAGCGATGACTCCTCATGCAAGATTAAAATCAAATGTCTTTTATCAGTGCTAAAAAAGCACTAATAAAGGGTTCCTTTACCCATGCTATAAAAAGAGAACATAAATGGGTCATTTATCAATGTTTTTAAAAGAGATGATAAATGACCCCTTTATCAGTTCTTTTTTTAGCATGGCTAAATACCGAATTTATCAATGCTTATAGAATCACTGATAATGTGTACCTTTATATGTACATTTAATAGTGTTAATTTCCCCACTTATTAGCTTTTTAAAAAGCACTAAAAATTCATCCTTTATGAGTGCTTTTGAAAGAGCTTATAAAGGGCCATACTATAGTGTGTGGAAAAAACACACTGCACCACCAATGCACTGTGTTTTAAAAGTACACCACATCACCATAAACACACTAGATATTTAAAAGAACATGTCCCAATATAGAATTTAAATGAAATGAAACTTACAACCCAAATACTAGAAAAATAAAATATATTATTAACATTTCAAATATTAGTTTATACAATTACATAAATAAAAATTATGACATACATTCAAGAACAAGAATGTTTCTTTTTATTTCAACCCTCACTCTAAATCATGCTATTAATGAACAAACCACCCCTTCCCGAGAAAAATAATTCACCTATATAAGAAAATAATTAATATGATAGTAATAATATAATGCAATAAATTAAAAAAAGTGTTAATTATTCTAGATTTGATTTCAATTGTAAATAAAAAGATGCACTAACAGTCATACCAGCCACATCTTATGTACAATTGTGGAACTGATGATTGAGAAACATCTCAAATTACTTGCATATCATTTTATTAATATATCCAAAAAATCTGAATTTTTTCTCAGTTTTGAGTATGTTAGTTTTCTTTTTTACTAAAATGCAATTTTAAACTGTAAACACTCACTTTTGCCTCATTCCAATCACATCTTGTATTGGTTTGTTGTTAAAATAATTTCAACACTTCAAAACTGACTAGTGAATCATTTTCCTAAATTAATAAGAAAATATGAGCGGATTTGATTATTGTTCAATGAGGGGTACTTTTGGAACTAAAATGTATATTTTAAACTAATAACAAACACATTAAGAAATATCAAGGCTATCATGTATCATATTGAGGTAGAACTAATTCCTACACATCACAAATGAATCGGGGATCATTTTCGTAATGTATCAATACAATATGAGTGCAGTTCCTCAATTTTTAGTAATTAAGATATCTATTTTACTAAAATTTATGTCAATTTTAAATAAAAAAACTCACTTTGAGTCAAATTAATCTCACCGTGTGTTGGATTGAGGTGAATCTAAAACATAAATGCATCAAATGAGTTATGGATCATTTTCCTAAATTATCAAAATTATCTAAATGTGTTTTCTCAGTTTTCAGTGCACCAGTTGTCTTTTTTACTAAAATGTCATTTTAAATTGGAAACATGATATTTTGACTCCCACATAATGTATTGGATTTATGTGTTATTAATTTTTAAATTTCACAAATGACTTATGAATAATTATACTAAATTAAAAATAAAATATGAGTGAGTATGATCAGTTTTTAGTGAGTGACACTTTTTGAACTGAAATGTTGATTTTAAAATAATAACAGACACTTTAAATCATACAAGGAACATTATATATTGGATTGGGGTTATTATGATCTATACACATCAAAAACCTTTTATGGATAATTTTTGTTCATTATCAAAATAATAGGAATGCATTTTCATGGTTTTGAGTTGTTAAGTTGTCCATTTTACTAAAATTGATGTCAATTTTAAATAAAAATATGCAATTTGACTCATAACAGTCACACCGTGGGACATATTGAGGTAGGACTAATTCTTATGTGTCTCAAATTACTCGTGGATAATATTTATATAATATAAATTAATATGAATGTGTTTTCTTTATTTTTAGTATGCCTGTTTTCTTTTTTACTAAAATGTCATTTTAAATTGGAAACAAATATTTTTGACTCATTCCAATAACATCAGGTATCAGTTTTATGTGACACCAATTCATAAATATAATAAATTTCTTATGAATCATATTCCTAATTTATCAAGAAAATATGAGTGCATTTGATTAGTTTTATATGAGTGACACTTTTTGAACTAAAATGCTGATTTCAAATTGATAAAGAAAAATTTTAGTCATAATAGGCACATCATGTATCAGGTTGTTGTGTGGAAGATCCCTACATGTCAAAAATTACTTATGAATATTTTAAAATGTATCCAAAAAATATAAATGTGTTTTATCAATTTTTATTAGGTCAATTGTCCATTTTACTAAAATTTATGCCGGTTTTAAATAAAAATATGCACTTTGAGTTATATTGGTCACACTGTGGATCAGATTGAGTTGGGGGTGGTTACTACACGACTCAAATGACATATGGATTATTATATGATAATTAAAAACAATATGATTGAGTTTACTCAGTTTTGAGTATGTTAGTTTTATTTTCTACTAAAATGTCTTTTTAAACTTGAAACACACACTTTGATTCATTCCAATCATGTTGTGTATTTGTTTGATGTGAAACCAATTCTTGTACATCACAAATGACATATGATATTTTTTCCTAAATTATAAAAAAATTCAGATTCTGTTCGATCATTGTTTAGTGAGTGACGATTTTTGAACTAAAATAGAAATTTTAAACAGATAACATACACTTTGAGTTATACAGGGAACATAGTGTATCATATTGAGGTTTTGTTGATTTATATACATCAAAAATTTATTATGGATCATTGTATTATAGTATCAAAACAATATTAATATGCATTTCGGAGTTTTGAATATGTCAATTTTCTATTTTACTAAAAATAATATCATTTTTAAATAGAAGTATTATTGTAGTCGTACTGGTCATACCGTATTATATATCTATTCTTCACCTCTTGATGGATTCAAATCTCTATGAATTTATTTGAAGGATACAATGTATGGATCAAAAACATCACTATTATGTAAAATTTAAAGGTTCTCTTTCCCCAACTCAATCATGGTATTTGTAACAACATCTATTTTATAAATCCCTTCAAACATAAGGCCTTCATTGGGAAGATAATTTGGGAGACCAATGTTTTCAAAATTTAATAGGTAATTAGTATAAAATTGAATATCTTATTCAATAATATATTTTTCTACAATAAAAATGTCACGAACTGGCCTGAGTCGACCCTGGATCGATCACTCAGGCCGCTCCGCGACAAGTCCTCAAAGGATTTCCTGATCCTCCTGGGATGGAGACAAGCACTGAGGTCATCAATAGAGTTTACGAGGAAATGATTTCACCCAAATATAAATAATAAGGTAAATAGTGGAAAGAATAGAATGCCCAATACACATTTATATAAAAATTGAACCGACATCATTTATATGGAAAAAATAAAAGTAAAACTGGATGATATATCTAAACTGGCCAGACCTGATGACCAAATAACTCCATATGACCTCTATGGTCACTCTAAAACACAATTATCCCATGTCACCCAAGGTGGCCGAACTCATATTGATACCTGCAAAAGGGCTTAAAAAAATATTGGCGCGAGAATTAAAACTCAATAGGTTAGCCCGATATTCTATTCCCCCAAGTACTTCTACTTAAAATAAAAGGAAAATACATTTCATTTTATAAATATAGTATATAAAAGAATGTTTTCCAAAAAAAATATCCATGCTATGGGAGTTATCAAAAAAAGGTTGCATGTTTTATACAAAATAATTCTTGAACAATTTTCAAATATATGGAACTTCAAAAAGAAAACAATTTTCAAGAGGGCTACTTTAATGAAAGTACTCTATTAAATAAAACACGTAGGAAATTTAATTTTCCTGTAAAATAAATTGTAAGATGATAGTGAATACAATATATCCAATGAGCCCTAGTCACGGAAACACCCCTAGGAACTAGTTCATTGTGTTCCCCATATACCTCGTATCTCCGTGTGAATGTAACAAAAAAATATCCATTCCTGTGTACAAGAAATATGTAGGGAACAAATACGCATACACTAGTTATCCCCATTATCATCATTATTGTTTAGTTAGTGTTTTCATCATCAAACATGCAACCTGATATAGGGACGAAACCACTATAGATCACTGGCATACTAGTACCCATCCGCCCACCTAGATACTCAGGTTTCCCTTTAGTGATCAATAAAGATACACATATTATCAAATACAATTTTCATGTGAAAATATCATTCTCAAATCATGCACACAAAAACATTCAACAGATATGATTCACATTTCTTTCACAGATTAATAAACCGCTAAAATGTTTACTAAACAATTTCAAGAAGTATAATGAGGATTTGAAGATAAAATTCATTCAAAAATGATATTTTAAGGATAAACTCCCCCCATTAACCAATAAAACCAGATTTGGAAGCTCCAACACCATTAAATACATCAAATTCATGGACCAAAATTTGTTCCAAATGATACCACAAGAAGTACACACAACAATCATTTTTATAAGATAAATATCAAATGGTCATTTAAGAATTCTTTACAAAAACAAAATTTATCAAAATAAACTATAACACCCCAAGGTTTTCTAAAAATAAATTGAAATTCTTGAAATTTTGTTTAATTTAGATATTTATAAGTATCATTTAAACATAATTTTACTGCTTCTATGTTTTGAATTTTGAAAAATGGTCATATACAATTGTGTTCATTAAGTTATTTGATGTCTATTTGAACCAAATTTTTTTTGTTGAATTGTAAAAAACAACAATGAATAGTAATACAAATATAAATGTGACTAGAATGAATAATAAATTGTATTACTATTTTATTTTCTTAAGGCTTTTAGATAATGACATCTTGATTATTTATTAATTGTGATATAAAAGCAGTCATAGTTTTTAAATTATTAATTTCTCAATTAAGTTTGATTTTATTATAAAATTGAATTAAAATTATTTAGAAATTTATTTTCAAAAAATGGACATCAATTATGAATTCTACAAATCCATAAATGGTTAGGGTTAATTTTTTGGATTTTTCTGAAACATTTGATTTTTTGGTGAATAGTAAAAAATACATTTTTGAGTTTCTGTGTGTTAATGACGTCATTAATGATGTAATAATGATGAAATAAATCTGGTAGAATTTTTTACATTAAAGTAAGATCTGATGTTTCCCATGTGGATTATACCGTTGGAATATAAAATGGGCAAGCCCCTGGTTTTGCAAATTCCACTATTGAGGTGTCCCATTGAAATTATTAAAATATTCACTCACTTTTGCTATAAAAACAACCCATTAATTCATTTTTATCATTCTAAATTCCTCATAAACTAATCTATGATCTCCTTACCTCTCTAGTAATTCTCCCTAGTTTTTTTCATGCCCCCAATTTCTCAACCTTGATGTTCTTGGAGTTACTCTACAAGGTATAAAAATTGTCAATTTCATTCTTTTTCCATTCAAGTTATCTTTTATGTGGTATAACATTCAGGTTTCCATACCATATTATAATTTACTTATTATTATTGATATATTATGTATTATTATTCATTTCTGGATGGGTGAACCTTTTCCTCTCTCTTTTTTATATTTTCTAAAACCATGTTACATAGTTGTTAGGCTACCTAATTTTTGAAAGTGATTTCTCAATTATTCTTCTATATTCTGTTCCTTTCTTTGATTATTATTTATTCATTTCATATTACCAAAGAGGAATAAAATATCCATGAATTTTTTATATTCTGTATGTTCTCATGTTCATGGAAAATTCATCCTCACTATTCTTCTCCTATCCCACTAATTCATGGAATAAAAACATTGTCCGCGATGTGTTGAATTACCGACATCATTGATGATGTTATTTCAATTTCCATTAATTATGGTCATGAAACCATTTATATGATTTAACCATGTTATAATATATGTATTATGTCTCATCCATGGTTCTGTAATTCTTTTTTAGTTATGGTTTTAATTTATAAGACACAATAAGGTTGTTATTATCAAAGAACCCCTAAAATGATCAAAATGAACATCATTAATATTTTAACTTATAAATCCCCATAATATAAAACATAAAAATGATAAATGGTATAAATTATAATAATGTTAATATGTGAATACCTTTCCATTATAATTATGGAGTTTCACTTCCAATCGACAAGATCATCCATCACGTACTGATCATGAAAATCATGTAAAGAACTCACCCAAAACTGTTCAAGGAAAAAATACTAACAATTAAAGGGTGAAATGAGGATATAAAATGATCATACAATATTTTATAAAAATTAAAATGTATCGTTAATATACTAATAACAAACTTTTAACCATTATATAGTTAGTATAAACAATATTGATGCAAGACAAGCCTGAGGTAAGGGAATTCTTAACCCGATTTCCATTCCTGGGGTTAAACTTCTACTTCCTTATTTATGTGGTATTAAAATTGATTGTTTGATGGGTTTTGATTATATAATGTGTAATTATGTTTAATTACATTTTATAGAAATATTCTATCAACTCTATTAAGTCTCTTTTCAATTGTATGATATTTATTAGTGGATTTTCTTTTAAAATCCTCTTTTAAAATTATGTTTTACAAATTTAAAAAGCAATGTTTTTATGTTATTATTCATGTTGTATGATTATGTTCTTGTTCATGGGAATTTTTTATGATTAATGGTGGGACCTATATCTCCTTCCAATGGATAGGGTATGTATAAGTTGTAGTTCGGGTGTATGGTTACTCCAAGTGTAACTACGATGGTCACACAAATTGTAAGGTAGCTGTGAGGGTTAAAAATTATAAGGTAGCCAAGTGGGTTACAAGATTATGTACCTAAATCCCCAATATAACTTTATGGTCCTAATTATGTTCTTTTGTATTGTGGAAAACTCACATTTCACAAAGAATGTATATATATATATATATGATAAGTGTGTATTTTGAAAATGATTTCATACGTTACAAGTATTCATGGTCTAATTCTCTTTTTCTTTCTTTTTATGTCCCTTACTAAGTTTTTGTGATCATCCTATGTTGTAAATTATTTTCACAGGTTAACGAATGTATAATACATAGAATTAATCCATGCTAAATGATGAAGAATCATGTTTTAAGTTTTAATGTTTTAAATTTTGAAAAAAAATGAAAACTATTTTTATGGTATCCACTCTCTAACATTGTGTAATGTTATGATTGTATTATGTCCCAATTCGCAAAAGACAAAAACTAGAAATGATACTCAATGTAAAAGGAAGTTTTTTCTTGAAAAAATTCAATATTATGTATGTAATAAAGATGGGTCATTATAGTAGGCATCATAGGATGGTTTATATAACTTTATAGTTTAGGATGATGTTAAAAGAATACCATAAATGATTTTCACTATATTATTAATTAGAAATATTATAGAATTTGAAGATTACTGTGTTACTTCATCTAAGATATGTGTGTTGAGAGTGGTTGTCTGATGAAGAAATAGGGATGCTAAAGAGGAGAGGCACCGACAGAATGATATCCTTCAGAATATATAGCTTGGAATGGTTGGGATTGCAACCGAGTAGTTTGTGACAGTAATGGCTCAGTTGTCATAGGAAATAAATGGTGGTTGAATCCATGAATGAGAACAAATAGAGGTACCACAATGGGACATGACAATAGTGGAACATTTTAAGAGATAACACCCTTCTGCTTTCAATGGATCTTCTGACCCAGTAGTAGCTGAAGGACGGATTAAATTTATTGAAAAGATATTTGATGTAAAGGGTTGTTTAGATAATCAAAAGTAATGTCTTTCCATTTATCATTTTGAAGGTGGAGCTGATCAGTGGTGGTCAATGGTGAATAATTTTTGTGGTAGAGAGAATTTTGGTGCCTTATAGTGGGATGAATTTAAAAGTCTTTTCCTTGAAAAATATTTTCCTAAGGTGGTGCGACTTAGGATAGAGAAGAAATTCCTTGATTTGAAGCAAAATGAGGAGGATTCAGTTGATGTGTTTGAAAAAAATCTTCTATTAATTGGCGAGGTATGCTCCAAATCTTATTTTGGATCTGGATAAAAAAATAAACCGATTACAGTTAGGACTGATGCCAAGGAATCAAAGGGCGTTGGCCTCCTGTGAATTCAAATGCTATGAGAAACTTGTCTGATGAGCTGAGAGGGTAGAGATGGAGTTTGCTGATGATCACGTTCATTTTGGAAAAAAGGAGAAGAAGAGGCCCAGGTGGCAAGAGATGGGTAATAATCAACCAAATAAATCTGATGGTAAGAAAATGCAGTTTCTAGTTTGTGAAAAGTGTGGAAAGAAACAACCCGGGGAAGGTCTTAGAAAAACTGGGAAGTGTTTTAAATGCGGTAAGTTTGGACACATGTCCGGATATTGTAATGAAAATGATCTTAAGAATAATCTTAATAAGAAAACTGTAATGTGTTTTAAATATGGTGAGATGGGGATTTATGAAAATGAATGCCTAAAGAGAGATCCAAAGGATGAAAATAAGCCAAACTGTAAGAAGAAAGGTGTAGTGAGATCCTTTGCGACTACGTCAACTGATGTCAGTCCATCCAATGAATTTTTATCAGGTACTTTGTTTTTTCATTCAGATTTTTCTAAAGATTTGTTTGATATAAGGTCTATACATTCCTTCATCTCTGAGAAAATTTCATGTAAATTTGAAATACCACCTCAATAAATAAGACATGATCTTGTTGTTAAAACACCAGGGAGAAATATTATTGCAAAGAGTAATTATAAGAATCATTCTATTGTGGTCTGTCGGAAGACTTTCCCTACAAACCTTGTTGTTTTACCTTTAGTCATGTTTGATGTTATTATGGGAATGGATTGGATTTCTATTTACCATGCTAAGATTGATCGTTGAGCTAAAGAAGTTGTTTTTCAGAAAGAGTTTCAGTTTTAAAACAAGAATAAACCCATACAATTGATAACATATCAGGATGCTAAGAAACTATTGAAAGTTGGAAATGTAAATTATCTTTCCCATATTGTTGAAAACAAGGGAACTGTTAATATTGATGATATACCGATGGTAAATTAATACCTTGATGTTTTTTATGATGAGTTACAAAGTGTCATACCTAATCGGGTAGTCGAATTCACAATTGACTTAGTTCCTAATGCTAAACCTATTTCAAAACCCCCATATCGTATATCTCAAATAGAAGTTCTTGATTTAAAAAATCAGTTGCAGGATTGGTTTGATAAAAGTTTTATTCATCCTAGCACTTCACCATGGGGAGCCCCTCTTTGGTTTGTTAAAAAGAAATATGGTTCAATGAGACTTTGCATTGATTATAGTTCTTTGAATAACATCACTTTTAAAAAAAGTATCCTTTGCCTTATATAGATTACTTTTTTTATCATCTCTAGGGAGATCAGTACTTTTCTTAGAATGAATTGAGATCCAGACACCATCACCTAATGGTGAAGGAGGATGAAATCCCAAATATAGCCTTTCGTACTAGATATGGGCATTATGAATTTGTTGTTATGATGTTTGGGTTAACTAATGCACCTGCGGTATTCATGAATCTTATGAATAGAGTATTTCATGAGTTCTTGGATAAGATTGTGGTTTTATTTATTATTGACATTCTAGTATTTTATAAAAATATAGAGGAGCTTGAAAAACATCTAAGGGTTGTTTTACAAACCTAAAAAGAAATTAAACTGTATGGAAAATTCTGCATGTGTGATATTTGGTTGCAACAGATTTCTTTTATTGGGAACATTGTAAATAAGGATGGAATAATAGTTGATCTTGCCCAAACAATAGTGGTTGATGAATGGCAAGACCCACAAATGCTACAGATATTCATAGTTTTCTTAGATTATAATGTTATTACCGAATTTTTATTACGAACATTGATCGTTTATCAAGCCCGATAACAAAGTTAACATGAAAAGGGATTAAATTTGTTTGGAAAAAATAATGTGATTATTATTTTTATGAACTCAAGAAAAGATGGGTAAAAGCTCCAGTTTTGGCATTACCTTCCCGAAATGGTGATTTCTTCATCTAATGTGATGCTTCATTGATGTGACTTGGTTGTGTTTTGATGCAAAATGATAAAGTAATTGCTTATGCATAAAGACAACTAAAAACTCAAGTGGTAAATTATCTCACACATGATTTGGAATTAGAAGCTATGGTTTTTTGCATTGAAAATTTGGAGGCATCATTTATACGGTTCCAAATGTCAAATATATACTAACCATAAAATTCTGAAGTATATATTCACTCAGATGGAATTAAACATGAGGTAGAAAAGATGTCTTGAATAGATAAAGATTATGATTTCACGATCAATTACCATCCTAGAAAAGAAAACAAAGTGACATATGCCTTCATTCAAAAACATCATGCATCATTAACCATGTTACATTTTAAACATGATCCCTTAATTCAGGATTTTATTAATTTGGGATTAGAAGTTGTTAGTGCAGGGAATACATCTGTTTTGTTTCAGGTTTTAGTGAAGTCTTCATTGATAAAAATAATTAAGAGAGCACCGAAGGAAGACCATGGGATACATAAAAAGGTATAATTGTTTAAAATGGGTAAGCTTCCAAAATTTTAATTTGATGAAGTTTGTGTATTATGATTTGGAAAAAAGTTGTCTGTACCCTATGAATATAAGTTGAAGAAATATTTGTCGTGTGAAGAACATATTTATCTATTTTCAGTTCATCATTGTAGTACTATGATGTATATAGACTTTCAAGAGTATTACTGGTGGGATGGAACGAAAAGGAATATTGAGGATTTTACCATGAAATGTTTGACATATCAGCAGGTTAAAGTAGAGTGGCAGTTACCGAATGGGATGATTTTTTACTTTACTAGTGCTAGAGTGGAAGTGGGAAAATGTGTCCATGGAATTTGTGGTGGGACTACCTAAGAAATATCGAGGTAACAATTAAATTTGGGTTATTGTGGATCAGCTAACAAAAAAATGCACATTTTTATTCTATTCAAGATACAATGTCTTTGGATCAACATTCTCAATTGTACCTCTTGGAGATAGTAAGGTTAAATTGAGTTCCGCTTTCCATTTTATCTGACCGATACCCCAGGTTCACTTATAACTTTTCGAAGTGACTTTAGTAGTCATTGGGAATAGAGTTAAATTTCATTATAGCATTTCATCCCCAATCATACGGGTAGTCAGAATGAACGATTCAAACATTGGAGGATATTCTTCGAGCTTGTTCAATGGACAACCAGGGAATTTGGGATTCACATCTTTCATTATTTGAGTTTTATTATAATAATTGTCTTCATTCCAGTATACATATGGAACCTTTTGAGTCTTTGTATGGAAAGAAGTGTCAAAATCTTGCGTTTTGGGATGAATTCAGTGAAAGAAAGTTGATTGGGGAAGAATTAGAAGAGGAAGTGGCTGATAAAGTAAAGATGATCCAGCATCACATGAAGATAGCTCAGAGCAAGTAGAAACGTTATGCAGATAACAGAATTAAAGACTTCTCCTTCAAGGTAGGGGACCAAGTTTTCCTTAAAATCTCTCATAGGAAGAGTGTGATGTGTTCTGGTAAGAAAGGAAAGATAAGTCCACAGTTCATTGGTTCTTTTGAAATCCTGGAGAAAGTTGGAATAGTTGCATACCGAGTAGCTTTTCCTTCGAGTTTGCCACATGTACCCAATGTTTTTCTTATTTCGATTTTGAGGATGTATGTACCAGATTCGACTCGTGTTTTGAGCTGAGAAGCAGTTCAGTTGGAGGAGAATCTTTCATATGAATAGAAACCAATTCATATTCTTGATCAAAGGGAACTGGTATTGCTGAATAAGGTGATATACCAGGTAATGGTTTTGTGGAGAAACAATGTGGTTGAAGAAGCAACATGGGCATCTGAAAATGCTATGAGGGAAAGGTATCCTCTCCTATTTAATAAGTAAATAAAATTGTGAGGACACAATTTATAGATGGTGGGGATAATGTAACACCCCATGGTTTCATAATAATAAATTTAAATTATTGAAATTTTGTTTAATGTAGATATTTATAAGTATCCTTTAAACATAATTTTACTGCATCTATGTTTTGAATTTCAAAAAATCGTCATCTACAATTGTGTCTAGTATGTTATTTAAAGTCTATTAGAACCAACATGATTTTTGGTGAACAGTATCATACCCTTATGAATACTAATATGACCCTAATGAAAAGTAAATTTTATTATTATTAAATTTTTTTAATGCTTTAAGATAATGACATCTTGATTAATTTTTAAATGCGATACTAAAGCAGTTATAGTTTCTAAATCAAAATTTTTTGAATTAAGTATGATTTTATCTAAAAATTAAATTAAAAATATTTAGAGAATTATTTTCAAAAAAATTACTTCATTTTTCAATTCTATACTTCTATAAATGGTTAGGGTGAATTTTGGGGATTTTTCTGAAAAAGTTGATTTTTCAGTGAATAGTAAAAAATAATGTTTTGAGTTTCGGTGTGTTAATGAGATCATTAATAATTTAACAATGATATAATAAATCTGGTCGAATTTTTTACAGTAAAATAAGTTATGAGGTGTCCCAATTGGTTTATACAATGGGGAAATACCATGGGAAAGCCCATGGTTTTTCAAATACCACTAATGAGGTGTCCCATGGAACTTATTAAAATATTCCATCTCTTTCGCTATAAATGCCAACCCATTCCTTCATTAACTTCATTCCAAATTCACAATTAATGATGATATGGACTCCTTACCTCCATATTAGTCCTCCCAGGGTTTCTTAAAACCCCCAAGGTCCCAACCTTCCTGATCAAGGAGTTACTTAAAAAGGTATTAAAATTCTCAATTTCTTTCTTTATCCATTCATGTTATCTTTTATGTATTATTACTTTCAATTTTCCATAACATCTTATTATTTAGTTCTTATTATTGATATATTATTTATTATGATTCATTTTTATATGGGTGACCCTTTTCCCCTCTCTTTTTAATATTTTCTAAAACCATGTTACATAGCTGTTAGGCTGCCGAATTTTTGTAAGGGATTCCTCAATTATTATTTTATTTTGAGTTCCTTTCTTATCTTATTAATTCTCAATATCTTATAACCCAATAGGCATTAAATCTCTATTAATAATTTATATTTTATATGTCTTAATGTTCATGGAAAATTAATCATCACTATTATTCTCCTCTTCCACTTTTTCAAGAATAAAAACATTGTCCTTGATGTGTCGAATTACCGACATCGTAGGCGATGTGATTTCAATTTTCATTAATTCTGGTCATTAAACCAATTATATTATTGAAACAGGTTAATATATATGTATGATTCCTCATCCATGGTTCTGGAATTCTTTTTTACTCATGGGTCTAATTTATAAGACAAAATATGGTTTTTATTGTCAAAGAACAAGTAAATGATCTAAACGAACATCAATAATGTTTTAACATATCAATCATCCTCATATAAAAAAACAAAATGATAAATGGTATAGATAATGGTATTGGAAATATTTATATACCTTTCCATTCCAATTCTAGAATTTCACTTCTAATCGAAAATAACGTCCATCATGAACCGATCATGAAAATCATGTAAAGAACTCACCGAAAACAGTGCAATGAACAAAATACTAACAATTAAGGTGTGAAATGAGGATATGAAATGATCATATAAGATGTTATAAAAATGAAAATGTTTCTGAAAAATAATAATAACATTATTCTAACCATTATACAAGATATTTAACATGTTTGAAGTAAGACAAGCCTAAGATAAGGGAATTCTTAACCTGATTTCCATTCTTTGGGTTGACCTTCTACTTCGTTATATAAGTGGTGTAAAAATTGATTGTGTGATGGTTTTTTCATATATTATGTTGAATTATGTCTAATTACAGTGTATTAACAAATTTTATCCACTCTATTAAGTCTCTCTTCAATTGTATGATATTAATAAGGGGCTTTTCTTTTAAAATCCACTTTTAAAATTATGTTTTACAAAATTCAAAAGCATTGTTTTTACACTATTATTGATGTTGTGTGATTATGTTATGGTTCTTGGTCATTTTTATGATGGAGGGTGGGACCTATATATCCCTCCAATTCATTGGTTATTTATAAGTTGGAGGTCAGTCATATGGTTACTCAAAGTGAAACTGAAAAGGTTAAACAAATAGTAAGGTAGCAGTGAGGGTTACAAATTATAAGGTTGCTGAGAGGGTTACAAGATTATGTAAGTAATGCCCCAAAATACCTTTAAGTTTCTACTTATGTTATTATGTATTGTGGAAAATTCCAGTTTCACAGTGTAAATATATATATACAGGTGATAAGTATGTCTTCTTAAAATGATTTCATTCGTTACAAGTATTCATGTACTAAGGGGTTATTTCCTTATTTTTATTTCCCTTACAGAGTTTTTTTTGCTCATACCATGATTTAAATGATTTCACAGGTAAATTGACGTTTAATATAAAGATGAAATCCATGTTAAATGTTGAATAATCTTGTATTACGTTTTAATGTTTTAAACTATAACATTGTTTAATGTTATGAATGTATTATGTCCCAATTATCTAAATCTCTAAACATGAAAATATCCTCAATATAAAAGGTATTTTTTTCTTGACTAAATTCAAGATATGAATGTAATAAGGTCAGGTCCTTATAGAAACAATTCCATAATTCATAAAAAGGTGTAGGCACAATATTTTTGGTAACATAACCTTTACTTAAACCCCTCAAAAACGTTGGTTACACATTCCAAACCCCATCCATTTCTATAAAGGTGTAAAACTAGCCATTTACCAATAACACATTCTAAAACACCCTAAAATACGATACTCACATCATTATAAAACCCAAAAATACATTTTAACCTACATAAGGAACCCAAAAACAATGATTCACATGTATCTAATATTTTTCATATGTAAAAAAATCATTTTATATCACCTTGAGCACACAAAAGCCAACCAAGCACTTTCCAGAAAATGATGCCTGAAACAATTAATAAAAAACTCTATTTAACAGTAAAAATGTTATAAAACTAATATTTCATGCAAAAAAAATTATTTAAATATTTAAACCAGATTATAATCATTATAGTTTTTCATGCGAAAGAAAATGGATCATTTAAACAAATACTTAGTGTGAACACATTAACCAAAACAAAACAATTTTCTAAAAACAAGAAATAAACAACATTTATTATACACTAAATAATTAAAACAAAGGGTGAAGAAAATACCAAGAATACATATAAGGTGAAAACAGAAATAAACTGATGAATCATGAATTATTAACACAATATTTGGGAGAACCTACCTCAAAACCAGGGCAGAATGGAAACGTATATCTGACAACAGTTTCTGAGGGTTTTTAAACCCTATTCCTATAAATACTAGCCATGAATGATAAAAAAACCTATAAAAATGATGTTTTAACAAAACCCTATGCCTGTAAATAATAGGTGAGAAGATATAGCAATGAACAATTGGAATGAGGATGATAAAGGAGAAATGAGAAGAAATCTCACCTTGATAACTAGACATCTCTTCATATTCACTTAGATACACACTATTAGAGGAGAGTTAATTTCATGGAACTCAATTTAGAGGATCCATAGGTCTAGAAAAACTATTTAAATAAGATAGTTTGGAAAAGAGTAAAAAATTAATGATTTATGAAGGAAACAAATTACATTTTCATATCTGGACAATTTGAGAGTCCTTGAGGTAGTTCACCCTAATCCCCGATAAATATTAGAGGCAATGAGGGGAAATGGAACATGGGGGTGAACCTAGGGTTTTTGGGATTTAGTGATTGGATGAATTACCACACAATATTTAAAAATGAAAAAGGTATGAAAGAAAGAAAATATTTTTTAAAAACTAGAAATGGGCTCCTGGTCTGAATGAATTACTAAATAAATAACCCAACTCCACCATGATTATGATGTCCTAAGGAGTAAAAATTAATATTGTGGTTTTAATATATCCGGTGAGGCCAAGTGGGAAGCTTAATGGGTGAAAAATGTAAAAAAATAAAGGAGTAATAAAACATTTTTTTTAAATCTGGAAATGGGTCACGGTTTGACCCAAATCATAAACTAACAAACATGTTCTCCAAAAACCCTAAAAAACTATGGGGAATCCATGGTTGGATTATTATACATAGATGACACAAAAAAATCAACATTAATCTCACCAAATACCCTAGAAAATGATCAATATTTCCATTGAACCAGATCAAAACCAAGACATGAAAACCGGGTGTGACAATTTTTCCCACCATTAAAGATTTCCACCCACAGAAAGCGATAACACTTTCCAGCTGAAGGAAAAACATCTATGGATTCCTTATCAACATGTTCCAGCCTCTCAATACTAGGACATATCATCTATAATAAACAGAACTTAATCCCCTTTCCCAAATAAAACACTAAATCACAACCACTTCCGGAGAATCAACGTAAAGATCAATCAACCATCTCCCCAAAAAATTCAAGAACAAGATTATTGAGCCTTCTCCCAATAAACCCAAAAATCCAACAAACCAAAGTTCAATAATTAAATCCAATGACTTTGAGCGGGGTGGGGGTTAGATGGGATCCCTAGAATTATATCACAACAACCATCTGATAAATACTTGGAGGGATTATCTTTGAGACCTATGTTGGGTCTCCCAACCATTTGAGACCAACAATAAATAAAAGAAATGATAATTCAACATGAACTAGAAAAATTCCTCCCCCACATAGGCCCACCAAAACTCTCCCACAATATCCTACGAAACCATGTTAATAGGGTTAAAAAATGAACCTTTAAATCCCCCACTCGCGAAAGGAGGGGATGAGAACTAAGCCAAAACATTCGGCACGGATCAGAAACCCCACCACTCGGGGTGAGGAGGGAATGGATCATAATAATTGGAACCTTGAAACCCTAAAAGATATAGAAGAACCACCCACAAATCTCTACCCATGAATAGGTAAAACCGAGACCACACTCGATTCACATTGGCGGTTCACACAAGGACATTGATCAGAACCCCACATCTGAGATGGAATAACAGTAGAAACTTCATGAGGGGTAAGTCCACCATGAAATTTGTGAAAAAAGGAAAATAATAGTGATGAGAAACAAAAATAAAAACATTGAAACTTCCTTTCAACAATGGTGAAGGAAAGTTCTTAGTCGATCACCCCACACTTCTGACAATTTCTTGACTGCATGAAAAGCTTCTCTCCAAGGCTTATGGATGGAGTTCTGATGTCTGAATCATCTGTTGTGCCGCAACCAGGAGCTAAGGACCACAATACCCCCCAAAAAACACTTTTTTGACAACACAGCTTCATCTGAATAGGAACTCATAGATACATGGAACCATTCTCTCACACTCTTAATGAGAAGAAGAATTGACATGGGATATGACGAAACACAAAAATACCACCGAGCGCTATAACCACAGTCGAGAGAGTCACTATAATATGAATTCACTTTAATATGAGACCAACAAACTCTCTACTACAACAAAAGGGATAAGGCATCATTCAAATTGGTGTATTTAACCTTTGGAACGAATCCTCAGGTTGATCACCAGAAATATCACCAACAAGGAAACATTCATGGACACCTGACAACATCCAACACATCTTTAGAAACCCACTAAACATTAATCCATAAGAGAGCCACCAAAAAGATCCAATCTCAAGACACAACAAGAGTATGAGTTCATGACCAAAAGTAAGAATACTAAATAAACAACACTTCTAAGATATTGGAAAATCCAGAAACATAACCATTGGTTTATAAACAAATGCCCCAATATTTCACCTCTGTACACTTTGGAAAAACAAAATAACTTGGGGGATTTCCACATTTATAAATGGTGTTTTATCAAGTTTTACTCACATTCACATTTCCATGCCACCCCAGGCACCCAACCACCATGCCATACCGACAATCCATCCAGATATCTACAAAACTATGCAAGTGAGAACAAATTAAAGCACCAATGGTTAAAACAAAACAATATCATTCCATAAATCATGTACCATTCAAAGGCACACTAACAACCAACACAAAAACCATTTTAAGATTTCACAAAACAACCCACACTTCATCAATAACCATTTTTTTAAAAACCCAACCCATTTTTTAACTACTTTCAAAACTACTAAGATACTCCAAAATCCCTTCCCTTTTTCAAAAAATTAATAATGTCTCTTTTCAAAATCTGATGGCCATAGAGATCAAGACTCTTTCTAGGAAAACACGAATCACTCAAAACCAATTTCCAAAACTAATTAATCGGATTCTAAAATTTCTCAACATCCCAAAACACCCCATTTAAAACAATGTTTCAGAATCACCTTAAAATGATCCACACTTTCAAAACATTTTATTTCAGAAAACCACAAGTTTAGACTAGGGAAAATTCAATCAAGTTAAATCAATCCACTTTCTCCCAAAAAAATTGTTTCATAAAATCTCATCATTAAGAAAACATTCCTAAATTAAGAATTGAAAACCCACTTCCTCAATTCTCACACAAGGATTTTGAAAAACAATCTGAATTAAAAAAAGGTCTAAGAGACCCACAAAAGGGAACTAGTGTCGGTGGGTGGCATGACTATGTGGTTGGTGTCTATATCAAAAACACACCACCAAAACAGAGATCCTTCTTAAGTCCATGCACTAAATCCACATGGAATTCCTAGCCCTACGAGCTCATGAAGGCCATTAGTCCAACACCCCTTGTTGTATCCCAATCACCAAACAATCTCTTTGAATGAAAGAAACTAATAAATCCGAACTTCCCATAGACACTTGAGGATCAGAATGAGAAAGAGTTTGTGATTCTCTTCCCAAACCTACCCCTCATTTTCCTAAAATCCTACTACATCAACCTTGACATTCCCCAAATAAAAAAGGGTTCCCTAAAGAGAAAGGTTTTCTATGAGCCGACCTCCTCTGATACAATTTTTTCAAGAACCATCTGAGTTGACTTGAACCAGCCACTTGGGCCACTCCACAACATGTCTCAAAAGGAGTTCTCGATCCTCTTAGGATAGAGACAAGACCCGAAGGAATCAGTAGAGTATAAAATGGAAGAATTTATCCCAAATATAAATAATATGGATAACATCAGAAAGAATAGACATCACTATACACATTTATTTAAAAATATAACCAACGTCATTTATAAAACACAACTAAATATACAAATCAATGATATAGATAAACTGACTAGACCTGATGACTAACTTACTCCATGTGACCTCTCTAGTCACTCTTTAACAAAATGATCCCATGTCACTCAAGGTGACCAAACTCATGTTGAAACCTACACAAGGGCTAAAAATAGATGAAAAATATAGGCATTATTATTAAATCTCATAAGGTTAGACCGATATTCTATTCCCAATGAACATACATATAAAATAAAAGAAACATCAATTTCATGCTTGAAATAAAATATATAAAATAATGTTTTCAGAAAAATGTTTGATGCTATAGATGTTATCATACAAAAGCTTGCATGTTTTATACTAAAGAATGATAGAACGATTTCCAAATATATGAAACTTCAAAATGAAAACAATTTTAAAGTGGTAAGTATTAAAGAAAGTAATCTTTTAAATAAATAACACATGTTACTAAATTGTTATTCCAAATACACCGTATTCTGATGTTGAATTCAATATATACAATGAGCACTAGTCACAAGAACACCCATAGGCACCAGTTCATTGTGAGCCCAATGTACCTCATATATCGGTGTGAAAGTAGCCATAACAACATCTGTTATCGTGCACGATACACCAATATGGAACAAATACGCATAACCTAGTGGTCCCCAACATCATCATCATAGTTTATTTTGTGTTTTCATAATCAAACTTACTAAAAAAATAGTGATGAAACAACTCTAGATCACCAGCATACTATTATACATCTAACCACTGAGAAACGCAAGTTTCCCTTTAGTTATTAATCAAGTTCCACATATTACCAAATAAACATTTCAAATGAAAATTTCATTCCCAATTTATACACATATAAACATCCAATAAACATGCTTCACATTTCTTTCATAGATCAATAAACCACATAAAACATTCATAAAACAATTTCAAGAAGTATAATGACATTTTGCGCATAAAATCCATTCAAAAATGATCTTTTAAGGAAAAAACCCCACCATAACCATATCAAAAAAGATTTAGAGGCCCCAACACCATTTAACAAATCAATTTAAAGGACCATAAAATGTATCCAAATGAGACAACCTGAAGTACACACAAAAATCATTTTTACAAGAAAAACGCCCAATGAGACTTTAAGAAATCTTCACAAAAACAACATTTATCAAAAGAAACAATTAAAATATTACTAAACAGGTGTAAACACACAATTGGATGAAATATAAAATTTACATAACCCACTCAAAATCTCATGTTACACATTCAAAACCCATCCATTTATATAAAGGTTCCAAACATGCCATTTACTGAGAACACATGAGAAAACACCCTAAAAGCCGATACTGACTTCATTATAAGACCCAAATACTTATTAAAACCCACATAAAGAACCCTAAAACATTGATTCACATTCTGAAAATATTTTTCCTAAGCCAAAACAATGATTTTAAATCACCTAGAGTACACAAATTCCAACCGGGCACTTTCTCGATAACAGGGCCTGTAATAATTAATAAAACATACACTATTTAAAACTAAAAATTTTATAAAAAAAATTTTTCATGCCAAAAATTTATTTAAATACCTCAAAAAGTTCCTAAAAACTATATGTCAGGTGAAAAATCAAATGGATCATTAAAAAAACTTACTGTGCACACTTTTTCCAAAACAACACAATTTTCTCAGAACGAGGCATAAACTACCCATCTTTAACTCTAAATAGTACAAGAAGGGTGAAAAAATACATAGAATACATATAAGGTGAAAATAGAAAGAAACATATGAATCCTAAATTATAATGGTAGTTATTTGGATAACCTACCATGACACCATGGAGAAATGGAAACAAACACCGGACAACACCTTACGAGGGTTTATAAACCCAAAACCTATTAATACCATCCCCAAATGAGAAAAAACACCATAAAATCATTTTATAACATATCCCTATGATGTTCATGACCAGGGGAGAAGATATAGCCAAGAATTTTTTTTAGAGGAGGAATGAGGAGAAAGGAGAAGGAAACTCCACTTGATAAATATAGAATACTTAATATTCCCTTAGATCCACAACATTAAGTTAAAGGGAATGTCTTGGATCTCAATGTAGAGTCTCCTGGTGACAAGAAAAACCTAGTAAACAATATTTATTAGAAAATTGAAAAAGATGAATGATTTAAGAATGAAAAAAACTAAATTTTCAAATCATGATGATTTGAGAAACATCGAGGATGTTTTCCCAAATCCCCAATGAAGATGAGGTCCAATGAAAAAAAATGGAACCTAGGGGGTGTGACTTGGGTTTTTTGGGTCGTGTGATAGGTATAATGACGAAAAATATTAAAAAATCAATAAGATATAAAAGAAACGAAATTTTATTTGAAAACTGGAAATGCGATCATGGTCTGGCCCAATACCTAAATAAATAACCCAATTCCACCATGATTATTAATTCCTAAGGGGTCTAAATGGATATTGGGTTTTGAATAGGTCAGGGGAGGCCATGTGGAATGTGTAAGGGGTGAAATTATTTTTAAAATGAAGGAGTTATAAAAGAATAAAATTTTGTTTTTAAATCTGGAAATGGGCTCACAGTTTGACCCAAATCTTGAAGTAACCACCCTATTATCTAAAAACCCCAAAACAAGGTTTAGGGAACCTAGTGTATGATGATTAAAAATATATGGAACATCAAAAATAAACATTCATCTCTCCCAAAACCCATGAAATTATTTGGATTTCTAACGAACCATATCAAAACCAAGATAAGAAAAATGAGGTCTGACAAAAACATTCTAGATGAATTCAATTCTTGACACAACCTTTCAAAATATAAATATACCATTCTATGACATACATCTATCTGTAATGGTCAATAACATATAGTATAACCTCTCTAAACACTTCTAATATTAGTTGGACCACTATATTAAAGAATAATTAGGTGAAGAACATATTTAATTCAAACAATATGACCGCAACCTCCTTATTCATGATGGAAACATCATCGGGTCTACAAATGTTCTATATGTGGCTTCGAAAAAGAAGTAAAATATGGTTAATGTATGATGTACATTTTGAGGTAGAATGCAACATAAATAAACTAACAATAAATTTTGCATTCAAACTTGAAATTTGTGTTATTTTTGCCTTGTAACATCATATTAGTCATCAACACGACATTCTTGATATTTGATGAATAATCACGTGGAACTTTTAAATTCATAAGTTTTTTTTTTCAATTTAACATTTCTAGTTATAGTGTATATAGCTAGAGTATGAAAAGTCCACCTTTTACCCCGCACCAATGAAAACTCTTCCCCTATCCCAATTTCAATCACGACGAACCTAGCATTGATGATATAATTCATTTTTCTAAGAAATCATTGTAATGTGATAATAACACTATCAAATACATTTTTCTATATGAATTAATTAATGAAAATGTATGAAATACAAAAAATTCCAATATGGACATTAAAATAAAATTGATATCATCTTCCAACCATGTTTTATAAGGGTTTTTCAAAAATGGTTTACCAAAAACATTGTCAATATCTTTTACATTATTTTAAAGTTGTTTTCCCATTTTTGGAGATGGTGTTATACCTTATTCGATATTCCCATCGAAAGTTGTTATCTAGAATCAGAATTCAAGTCATCGAGGTGAAAAATTTAATATCCTAAAAACAATTCCTTAGAGGAATGTTTCAACTGAACAGAGTATGTTTTTTTCACTAACTAAAAAACACAAAATTTCATTAATTCTGTAGCATGATAAATTTATATAACTAAGGATGTTAGTTAATCATTCTTTAAAACATGGAACTCAATGTGAATTATTCACTTCTATGAGATTCATATATTATCACACCTTCATTCCACCTCAATTTTAGATCTTTGATCAGTGGAGCCAAAAAGACAACAATATCAATATTTTCTTACTTTGGTGTATTTATTAGAAGTGGAAAAATAATGTATTTTCATTTCATGTCTAGCAATGGAAGAAAATTTTAATTTAACAACATGATGTGCAATATACTATGAGCACTACTCTATTCACCAAATGGAGTTATTCCATCTATATATAAAGAAAGGAAAAAGTTTCTAAGATCATTTACAAATTTAGGATACTCATAATCAATTTTCTTCCACTAAGGAAAATATAATGGATGACATAGTTTCCTTTCTTTATTTATTGCATATGCATGCCATTTCAATTATCTGAATGTTTTCTGATATCCATATACTCTTTTAAACTTTATAATTATGGGAAATAACCATTCATATTTCAACGGAATTGATTCATTTTTCTTGTATCTATTTGTGCCACACTTAGGGTATTTAATGAGTGATTAGTTGTCCTTGTGAAAAAATGTGAAATCATTTAGACAAGAATTAATTTTTTAGGGATCATGCCCATTGAACGTTACATTAATTTAGCATCATAACTTTATAATGTTATTTTATTTTCTTCTAGTAGCATATCATTCTAGAGACCAAGTCGCTCTTTAAAGTTGGGTTCACTATATCTACAACTATATTTAATATTATATAACTTCAATACAGCTGACACAGTTGTGAATCTAGTACAAATAGTATACAAGGTATTATTGGAATAACTTTTTTTATCCTTGAACAACATTGGAAAATCATGAAGTATTTCTTCAATTTCCATTTTCATTTCTTCCATGCGATCTCCATCATCATTAACAATGGTATTCAAACCAAATGATCCCTAAACCACAATATCACCCCAATCGATGTCCAAATTTTATTTTTTCCTATATTTATTCCAAAATTTATAGATATGATCTATTTTTTAAAAAATCAAATTTTCTTCCAACTCTTCGGAAATAATATTTCTTGAATTACAACAATGGAAGCACATACAAGGGATTTGAGAAGTGTCGTATGCATTATCTGTTGCAAATAAGATGAACTCTTTAACACGATCATCATACTATTTTTTCAAACAATAAGTTTGAATCCATTTTCGATTCATATCAGTACTATTAGATTTATATAATATTAATTTTGTTCAATAAATAAATAAATTCAAAAATGATATTCATTATCAAGATGAAAGTTATTAAAAATTCTAATACGGGAAACTGAACATTTTATTAGTACAAATAATTTCATTTTATTGAAGAAAATGGATAATTGAATATAAGAAATCAATTAATCTGTTGTGGTAGGTGTTATCCAATGAATTAATTAAAAGGTGAAAGTTATATACAATTCATCCCCATAAAATCATCTCCCATACATTTTTCATTAAAATTTTTGGTTTGACACGTCCTGCATCTCTTGTGGACATGAACCTATGTTACCTAAAATACTATAAGTAGTAGTCATCCATGGGATGGATAATACTTAGAGTAGTTTAAGAAACATAAAAGATATGTGGGATGAGTTTCAAGAAACAAATATCAAAAAAAATTATTCAGGAGATGAAGTTAAGGATGATGACAGTTGTCTGTAATAGAGGTGGGGGATGTGTCTCATGAAACAAATTACAATAATAACTATTGTTTGACACACATAAAGACTTTATTAAATCCCATAAACCAATGAAAATATAATATACTCAATTAAGGATTAATAATAAACACAAATATGATAAATAAGAATAAACTCTCATTCAATCAACAAGATGATATGAAAATATATTGATAAAATATATTAATAAATAAAGAGTTATTTCATATACATGGATTGTAATCACAGATTCATAGGATTGGAACCAATAAATGTAGAACTAAAATGATGAATAAATAAAAATAATTTTGAAAATATAAAATTTTATAACTTTCATAATATTTTATTGAACAAGTGACGTAGAAACCTATGGAATTATTACATTTAAAATTAATTGAATATCTAATACTTGAAAATATATCAAGGCTCGAGATATCATATCACGCCTACAAAGATTTCTATTAAAATATTGTATCACCCTTTCTAATATTTATCTTAAAATAAATCAATACACATCTGACCATGAAGATCCAATGTCCGAACATGATGTCCCTAAATTTATTAAATAAAACACAAACTACAAGAAATTAGGACTTACAAGGGGAAGTACAAGAATGGGATTGTGTCACCCCCCACATATCATCATCCACCATGCTAACGGAAATGTTATGGATCTTGAATGATCACATGGTGCTATGCTCCCCAATTTCCCTCTTCGAGAGGGAATCGACAATCTGATTCACCTCCCTATAAACATGATATATGAAGATCTCAAGGTGACTAGCCTAGGTGAGACATGTAATCCAATAAGGAAGGAGCCGCCAAGAACATCTCTAGTATGTGTTCCAAAAGCCTTCATAGAATATTGTGAGTACTATTCAATCCATAAAGGTGACTAGTAGTGATAAGAAAGATATTTTATTGCATAGATCATTAATATAGAATTTAAATAAATAAGTTCCCTTATGTGAATTGAATAAAATCATATTTTGTTGCTACATGACACCATCACCAGACTGAGAATTGGATTCATAAATCAATTTTCTCATTAATTTAATGGTTTTATATCTAAAACCTTCACTATTTATACTGTGGAATAAATATTTATTTAATTTCATTATATACGGAGTAGAGCAAATTCTATAAGATTTCAAAATAGTAAAAAAATTAAGCTGGCAGATCTAGATGAGGTATAGATGTTGGAAACAAAGAAATCTGTTTAAAAACATAATTAAAAATGACAAAACAAGATATCCATAACAGTATTCAAGAAAAAATGGATCATAAACAAAAAAAAAGTGTACAATGACTGGAGTAAAAATAACTGATGAAAACATCGATGAAGAAATAAAAAAGAAAATGACAACTACATAAAGAAAATCGAAACCTATAAAGGAAAACATAAGCCTACCTCATTGTGTTGAAGACAATCAGAGTCCCATAGATCCAGATCTTGATTATTTCTTTGGAAACCCTATCTAAAAGCAAATACTAGATACTAGAGTCCCATGGGTTTGTGTGGTTTTAGTGGGTTTGTGTGATTTGAGCTTCGATTAATCGAGTAGGAGCTCCAGTAATGGGTGGATTCCGTAGAAAGTTTCTAATATCACGAAAACTTCACAACTCGTTAGGGTTTTTAAATAAATTAGGACAATTTTATCATTGTTTTAAAAAATCATTGATAAGGAGTCAATTTATCAGCACTTAAGTAATAAGAATTGATAAAAATCATATTTATCAGTGCTTATTACTTAAGAAATGATAGAGGATTTATAATTATAATTATAAATAATACATTATAAATATATATATACTAAATATATATATATATATAATAAATATATTCTGTATTTAAATATATTTATTATAATATTATAATTATTTAAATATATAATTATATAAATATTTTTAAAAATTAATATTTATATCATTTTATTAAATTAGATAATTATATTTATATTTATAACAATATATATATAAATATATAATTATATTAGTAATTTTAATTATTTTTATATTTGTGGAAGATACTCTAATTTTCGGTAATGCTAGTGGAAGATTGGTTGGTGGGTTATCTAGGGTCCGGGATGAGTATTGTTTTTAGAGTGGTCATAAGATTAATAGGTCTAAGATAAGTATTTTTATCTCAAAAAAGTGTGGTGATTGGTAGGTCTCATATCTGTGTAGTAGAATGAATATACATAGGGTTTGTTTCGCGAAAGAGTATCCTGGATCTCCTATTTCTTCTGGCCGTCTTCGAATCTGGTGCTTTGATTATATTGTGAACAGGATTGTGAACCATGTGTTGAACTAGAAAAATTATTTTTAATCCCTTGGAGGCTGGATAACTCTAATCAACACTGCGTTAACTTACATCCCTATATATGCTCTCTCGGCCAACAGTGTTCCTATGGGATTCATCTCATCCATTGAAAATGTTATAGATGAGTTCATATGTGATGCCTTATTTGAGTGGAAACACCATTGGGATTCCTGGGGTAGGATGGAAATAACTGTTTTGGAAGGTGGGATTAGAGTGAGAATGTAACGCCCCGACCCCAGCTACCCAGAGTCGGTGCATTATTGCGTAACATTGGCATGATCACAAAAGATCAAGTCTCAAAAGACTGATTAGTTTAGTAGCCTGGGAAACACTAGATACTTTCATAAATGTTACATTACATCATAAAGTGAAAAACTACAATAACAAAGTCTCCATAGTCCACACTCATATCCTCTTCTGAATATCCATTCAAGTCATTCATACAATACTTGTCCACATCCTGGAAAATAATAAAACATTGAATGTGGTGAGCTCAGATTCTCAGTAAGGATAACAATATTTCGGAAGCTTTCATAAATAAACATTAACATTTACGGCAATGAATAACTAAAAGAAAATCCTTTTTGAAACTTGAACTTCAGCATAATATGGTAAAAATAAAATTATATAATGCCATTTACTTACTCACATGGATATTCTACTAGTCGAATAATCACATGCAATATCAATAACCACTTTCATAATGACGGAATGCATAATGCCAGACTATCATAACCACGTAGCCAAGGCCTCGTGCCACGTCTACAATAAGATTTTGTCAAGGCCTCGTGCCAAGACACTAGTTTGTCTCATGAGACATACTGATGCATCGAGGAGCTGTAGCGGGCTCCACCCGTCACTTATTAAGTCCAATGCATTCCACATATGAATAGGTTTAAACATATTATAAACCATAACATAATCGTATCATATAAAACATGCATAAAGGAAACATAAAATTTCCACATTTCAATCACAAGATATCAATACAACTCATTGATATAATAAAAACACTTTCAAAACCATTTTCAATACCAAAATAAAATAATATTAAAACTTTGTATTTATTTTTCATTAAATAAAGTGATGGCTTGTAGAGGAAGCCGAAACTAAAATAATGGTCACGGCGGTGGAGAAGTCGTTGTCGCCACATATGTACAGAAAGAAAAACATTCCCTTTTTGTCATTTAGTAAAATTTTTCATATAAAAAAGATTCCTATTGAATAAACGTAAAAGTCAAAGGGGTTTATACACCGTATAAAAGAAAGTTGTGTATAAAACCAAATATGCCTCAATGAAAGGAGATTGAGATGAAGTCCTCAAAAAGATCATTTTTATAATAACATAGATATATTATGTTTATTCACTATTGGTACACAGAAAGAAATTACAAATACAAGATAGGACATAATAATATCATGACATAATTTGAAAGTAGGAGTTTAACCCAAAGAATGGAAATTGGGTTAAGAAATTCCCTTACCTCGTGTCCGAATTCACTCGACCGTTCTTTGATCTCCTGAATAATAAACTAGATTTAATCTCTTCCTTCATAAGAACCTTTTTAAAGTTCATTATTCCTTTTATATCATTTATTACCATGTCATGAACATTATGTAATTATTTAAGTTTATAACGGTCGTTTTGTCGATCTTAGGTACTTGAGTCAAAAATAAACTTCTTATAATTACACTTTGTTCATATGGTAAAACATCCATTATATCCACAATTATATTCATGATTTATATATAATATAAATCATATATATCCAGTATATACATTCATTTATAATATTAGATAACATTTAGAGGTAAGAAATGAAATGCACCGTTCATGGAGACGGTAAGCCGTACGTACGCATGAACGCTACTTTCATTTCAATTTCATATTTAATGGAATGAAGTTATAATTATATAAAGGTATAATATAATTAAAGTATAATATAATGCATAATACCATTTACTACATCCTTTATACATCCCACATATGGCATTAACGATTCAAATCACTTTGAGGGGGCGGTAGTCCACACTTCCTAAAATGAAAATATCACGTTTACCCATAATGGAAAAAATAAAGTTATTCCATAAATGAAAAATAAAGAAGCATAAGGAAAACATAAACATAATATATATAGAATATATGAAAATAGTGTCATCAAAATGGCCACCATTAGAGGTGTTAAAAGAATATTGAACAATCATCGTTTCGTGAGGCAAAAATTCACCATCCACAGAAATAGTATGTTCTTTAACCATTAGATGTAGGTGTGTGTAAGTGTATCTCGAATACTGATTATAAAAACATCCTAGTATATTGAGGATATTGGTGTTGTTACAAAATAAAGGAATAAAAAGAGTTTAAGGGGTTGGAGAAGCAAAATAAAACAAAACAATATAAGAGAATACATTACCTTAAAATCGGGTAACACTTTTGATTTGAGCGAAAGGCTCCCTTGGGAAGAGTTCTTCCCAAAGTGAGGCTTCTAGAAGTAATAGAGGGAAGTTGGGAGAGTATTTGGGCAGAGGTTGGCCGAGCCAAATGGCTTGAAATTGTGAATAAGGTGGGAGTGGTGGGGGCCTTTTATAAGCGGAGAGGAGGGGAATTCTTGGAAAGTAATAAAATGATACTTTATTATAAAATTATTTTCGGATTATAAAGGTCCCACACTTATATAATTCGAGGATAAGGTGATAAGGGTTCTAAATATTCTCATTCAATAGGCTTTTGACTAGTGTAGAGCTTATATTTTACATTATCTTTTCATTTTATTTAAATCAATAATTAATGAGGTAATCGCTGCATCATCATGGTGTCATAAATAATTTAATTTATTTAATATCTAAAAATTATAAAACAAATATCATGATGTAGGAAATATTTTTATCTTTCTAATGAATATTTATAGTCAAAAATATGACTTGTATAACCCCATTTAAAAATTAATTTAGTAAAACAACTCTTGTTTGTGACATTTTTATTTTAATATTAAACAAAACGTTTTTAATGTCATTTCCCTACCAAAGTGGCTTCATGGGGTCCCCAAGTTGACCCATGGTTTGTCTTGGTCGTCCATGACTCATCAAATACGGTTAGGACAAGTGTAAAGGTATTTTCATATTTTTATAATATCATTTTTACCTTAAATTTCACTAATTACCTTTAATCGCGATTAATTAAACTTAAAAGTTACTATTCACCAAAAAATTATTTTAATCCCATTAGACCACATTTTACATCCTAATTACAACCATGTATGTCGTATTTTTGAAAATCAAATCACAGAAGTGGTAATGTTTCATTTAAACAAAAAATCAGTTTTTTAGCTACCACTTAGTGGTTTCACTATTCATCAAAAACTGAAGTTTTTCAGAACAATGACAAAATTCCACCTGAAGCTATAATTGATATTCAAAATTTAAAAATGATGGCTATTTTAAAAAATTCCAATCATATAAGTTGAATTAATTAATTTTATAATTAATTCTCGATGTCACAACAAATAGCGTGTTTTTAAGAAACAATATATATCAAAAGATTGACAATTGTTTATGTCTAATTTCAAAGTAAAATTAATTATAATGAACACCATTGGATAAAATGGTAAAAATATATTCTAATTATACTTTAAAACCACTCAATATTATAAATTATCACTATAAATTATTTTCATTAAAAAATTTGTTTTTAAGTATTTTTCACTATTCATAAAAAATTGGAAGTTCTCAAAAATTCAACATAGGATAATTTCGATATTACGAATACAAAAATGAAGTCCATTTTGAAATATAAAATATCTATAATTTTAAAAAGTGGTTATTACTATTCATAACGGCTACATTGATTAGTCACGGTGTGTTAGATTCTCGAACTTGTGTACAATACAAGCTATTGCATTATTGAAAGAGAAGCGTATCGTGGAAGCTCAGGGTGTTACATTCTCCCCTCCTTAAATAAATTTCATCCTCGCAATTTGAAATTTTTCTTTGAAAATAAAAGTTTGAAAATAGAAAATACCTTTGTGGAAAATCCACATTGGAAATAAGGTTAATAAAAATATAACATTAAAAGAAAGAAAGAGAAGTACAAAGGTCACCCGAGATAGCCCATACTAGGATTCGATAAAAATATGGATATGGAAGAAAAACAAACCATCAAGGTCTAATGGAGAGTTGTAGAACACTGGAATAGGAGAAAGTTAACCATAAGAAAATCACAAACTTGTGATTGGTTAAACGGTCATTGAATCCTTAGTTGGAAAAGTTAACTGGCAACGTTTTTGTTTTAAGTTACCTTTTATAAAGTTGAGAATTTATTTAGGAGATTTACTAATAATGTAAGGGAATATACATACTAGTTATGTAGACATTCATTATTTAATAAATTTTTACCACAAACCCATCTTTCACTATAAAAGGTAATAGAACTCAAAAATATTCTATTTATCCTAATTGTATAAGGTTCCAAATATTAACACATACCATTTAGATTAGTAAAACTATTTTGTAATAACCAGGGACTTCCTGTAGGCTAGTGGTAGGTAATAAAGGTCTGTCGCACTATGGTTGTGGGTTCGATTCCTGCAGCTTTGTCCGACGTGACGGGTTATGCCCCACCCAGCAGGTTGTCCTTTTCCTAAAAAATATAGTATTATAATATTCCAAAAATAATCTTCAGAAATGTTTTAAGCTTAAGAAATACTATTCAAAGTTCAACTTAATCCATCCCAACCTTTATTGTTATCCAAAATACCTCCGTCCAGACTTTCTCTAAAATATCCTTAAATTCCAAAATCAATTGTATCATCAGATTCCTCAAACAAGGTAAAGTTTCTCTTATTGTCACATACAAAAATATGATTACCTTAATCATATTAAAACCTTAATGAAATCAACAAGTACTGCAGTACAATCCTTATATATATATATCACATTATTCTAATAACCAGAATATAATCCATGAGTCCAAAAGCACCAATACATTAATTATTCTTCTTCAACTGTAGTAACAGTATAAGATTGTCCTTGATCCCTTGGACTTTTTGAGGTAAATTTCCCTGACGCTTAGGACATTCATTTGCATAATGACCCATTTCCCTAAAATTGTAGCATTCATCATTGATAGCCTCTTTCTTTCCCTTACAATCACGAGCCTGGTGACCTTTTTCTCCACATTTGTAACAAACTCCCATTCCTTTTAGGCAAGTACCAGGGTGATTCCTCCCACAATTATCACATAATGGAAAATCCTTCTTTCCCTTTTTGCCTTTATCTGTCTCTTGTTCCACCGTTCTCTTCTTCTCTTTCTTTATTTTGTTGTCATAAGACTTAGACAATTCCTTTTCTGTCTTGATAGCACAAGAGACAATATCTTCGTACGATGCGAAGGATTGTGATACTAAAGCTCGATGGAGAAATGGTTTTAACCCATCAAAGAAATGATCAATCTTACTTCTTGGGTTACGTATATAATCTGCAGCATGTCTTGCTAAACTTGTAAAGTTGGACTCATACTTTGCGACATTCTCATCCTCCTTTTGCCTCAGACTCAGAAATTGCCTTTCCATATCTGCTCGGTGGTCACAAGGAAAGTATTTTTCTAAGAAAATTTCCTTAAATTCCCTCCATTCCATACTTGATACTTCGTCATCTTCCTTTGTGTTTTGAATCAGCGCCCACCACTGATCGGAATCTCCAATGAGGCGGTAAACTGCCACGAAAACCTTCTCCCTTTCGCTACTCCCCAAGGCATGGAATATTTTCTCTAAGAAGTTTATCCATTGCTCAACTACTAATGGATTTGTACCCCCATTAAATGTTGGTGGTTTTTGCCTCATGAAGAGGTCTAACATTGATCCCCCACGTTGCGGATCAGGGTGCTCCATACGAGTAAGGTTATTATTCATAACCTGAGTGAGTTGTCCCAGTATGGTAATAAGTTGATCAACACTTGTTGTATCTCCAGCTCCAGAATAATAACTTGAGCAGGAGGGCAATCCCTACACGGAGTGCGTGCATTGATACGGTTTCCATTCCATCCACTATGCGCTATTTCTAAACAATGGCATAGACTAGATTAGTTTATGAATCAAAATACATAATTCCATTTTATAAAATACTTAACATAAATTGAACTATTTATGGATATAATCCATAATCATAAAAAAAATTTCTTTGAGGAAGTATATACTCATAACCATTCATAGTGGTTTGTAAAGAAAACGAGAATTATCTTAAGCATATCCCTCGGGAGTTTCGTAACCAAGAGTGCAGCAAGGCCCGTTGTCGTGCACCAGTTCCCATTTGAGTCTAGCTCAAAGCGGTGTTTTCGGGATTTACCCCTAGGTACATCTGTGCCAGATCCTCCTCTACCTGCTCGTATCCAGACAGGGATGTATTGCTTGGAAAACTCACAAAATCTCTATAATACCAAAATTTTAGGATGTTCTTCTATACTAATCCTCAAAGTCTATCTTTGGGATAAGTGCTCTAATCAGAGTTTATCTAAATCTATCTTCCAGGGTTAGTACTAAACTGCCTCTGATACCAACTGTAATGCCCCGACCCTAGCTACCCAGAGTCGGTGCATTATTGCATAACATTGGCATGATCACAAAAGATCAAGTCTCAAAAGACCGATTAGTTTAGTAGCCTTAGAAACACTAGATACTTTCATAAATGTTACATTACATCATAAAGTGAAAAACTACAATAACAAAGTCTCCATAGTCCACACTCATATCCTCTTCTGACTATCCATGCAGGTCATTCATACAATACTTCTTTGCATCCTGGAAAATATTAAAACATTGAAAGGGGTGAGCTCAGATGCTCAGTAAGGACAACAATATTGTGGAAGCTTTCATAAATAAACATTAACATTTAAGGCAATTTATAACTAAAACAAAATAATTTTTTAAACATGAACTTCAGCATAACATGGTAAAAATAAAATTAAATAATGCCATTTACTTACTCACATGGATGTTCTACTAGTCGAATAATCACATGCAATATCAATAACCACATTCATAATGATGGAATGCATAATGCCAGACTATCATAACCACATAGCAAAGGCCTCGTGCCAAGTCTACAATAATATTTTGTCAAGGCCTCATGCCAAGACACTAGTTTGTCTCATGAGACCTACCGATGCATCGAGGAGCTGTAGTGGGCTCCACCCATCACTTATTAAGTCCAATGCATTCTCATATGAATAGGTTTAAACATATCATAAACCATAACATAATCGTATCATATAAAACATGCATAAAGGAAACATAACATTTCCACATTTCAATCACATGAAATCAATACAACACAATGATATAATAAAAACACATTCAAAACCATTTTCAATACCAAAATAAAAGGAAGTTAAAACTTTGTATTTATTTTTCATTAAAAAAAGTGATGGCTTGTAGAGGAAGCCGAAACTCAAATAATGGTCACGGCGGCGGAGAAGTCGTTGTCGCCGCATATGTATGGAAAGAAACACATTCCCTTTTTGTCGTTTAGTAAAACGCTTCATATAAAAAATATTCCTTTTGAATAAACATAAAAGTTAAAGGGGTTTATACACCATATAAAAGAAAGTTGTGTATAAAACCAAATATGCCTCAATAAAAGGAGATTGAGACGAAGTCCTTAAAAAGATCATTTTTAAAATAACATTGATCTATTATGTGTATTAACTATAAGTACACATAAAGAAAGTAAAAATACAAGATAATACATAATAATATCATGACATAATTTGAAAGTAGGAGTTTAACCCAAAGAATGGAAATTGGCTTAAGAAATTCCCTTACCTTGTGTCCGAACACACTCGACCGTTCTTTGATCTCCTGAATAATAAACTAGAGTTAAACTCTAACTTCTTAAGAACCTTTTTGAAGTTCATTATTCCTTTTATATCACTTATTACCATGTCATGAACATTATGTAATTATATAATTCTATAACGGTCGTTTTGTCGATCTTAGGTACTTGAGTCAAAAATAAACTTCTTATAATTACACTTTGTTAATGTGGTAAAATATCCATTATATCCATAATTAAGTTCATGATTTATATATCATATAAATCATATATATCCAGTATATAAATTCTTTTATACTATTACATAACATTTAGAGGTAAGAAATGAAATGCACCGTTCATGGAGACGGTAAGCCGTACCTACGCATGAACGCTACTTTCATTTCCATTTCATATTTAATGGAATGAAGTTATAATTATATAAAGGTATAATATAATTAAAGTATAATATAATTTATATTACCATTTAATCCATCCTGTATACATCCCACAAATGGCATTAACGATTCAAATCACTTTGAGGGGCGGTATTCCGCACTTCCTAAAATGAAAATATCGCGTTTACCCATAATGGAAACAATAAAGGTATTCCATAAATGAAAAATAAAGAAGCATAAGGAAAACATAAACATAATATATAAAGCATATATGAAAATAGTGTCATCAAAATGGCCACCATTAGAGGTGTTAAATGAATATTGAACAATCATCGTTCCGTGAGGCAGAAATTCACCATCCACATAAACAGTATATTCTTTAACCATTAGATGTAGGTGTGTGTAATTTCAGCTTGAATAATCATTATAAAAACATCATAGTATATTTAGGATACTGGTGTTGTTAAAAAATAAAGGAATAAAAAGAGTTTAAGGGGTTGGAGAAGTGAAATAAAACAAAACAACATAAGAGAAGACATTACCTTAAAATCGGGTAACTCTTTTGATTTGATCCAAAGGATTCCTTGGGAAGAGTTCTTCCCAAAGTGAGGCTTCTAGAAGTAATAGAGGGAAGTTGGGAGAGTATTTTTGTAGAGTTTAGCTGAGCCAAATTGCTTGAAAGTGTGAATAAGGAGGGAGTGGTGGGGGCCTTTTATAAGTGGAGAGGAAGGGCATTCTTGGAATGTAATAAAATGTTACTTTATTATAAAATGATTTTAGGATTCTAAAGCTCCCACACTTATATATTTCGAGGCTAAGGTGATAAGGGTTCGAAATATTCTCATCCAATAGGCTTTGGACAAGTGTAATGCTTAGATTTTACATTATCTTTTCATTTTATTTAAATCATTAATTAATGAGGTAATCGCTGCATCATCATGGTGTCATAAATAATTTAATTTATTTAAAGTCTAAAAATTATGAAACAAATATCATGATTTAGGAAATATTTTTATCTTTCTAATGAATATTTATAGTCAAAAACATGACTTGTATAACCCCATTTAAAAATTAATTTAGTAAAACAATGCTTGTTTGTGACATTTTTATTTTAATATTAAATAAAATGTTTTTAATGTCATTTCCCTACCAAAGTGACTACATGGGGTCCCCAAGTTGACCCATGGTTTTTCTTGGTCGGCCATGACTCATCCAATAGGGGTAGGACAAGTGTAAAGGTATTTTCATATTTTTATAATATTATTTTTACCTTAAATTTCACTAATTACCTTTAATCGCGATTAATTAAACTTAAAAGTTACTATTCACCAAAAAAATATTTTAATCCCATTAGACCACATTTTACTTCTTAATGACAACCATGTATGTCGGAGTTTTGAAAATCAAATCACAGAAGTGGTAAAGTTTCATTTAAACAAAAAATCAGTTTTTTAACTACCACTTAGTGGTTTTACTATTCATCAAAAATTGAAGTTTTTCAAAACAATGCCAAAATTTCACCTGAAGATCTAATTGATATTCCAAATTTAAAAATGATATCTATTTTAAAAAATTCCAAACATATAAGTTTCACGAATTAATTTTATAATTAATTCCCGTTGTCACAACAAATTGCGTGTTTTTAAGAAACAATATATATCAAAAGATTGACAATTGTTTATGTCTAATTTCAATGTAAAATTAATTATAATGAACACCATTGGATAAAATTGTAAAACTATATTCTAATTATAATTTAAAACCACTCAATAGTATAAATTATCACTATAATTTATTTTCATTAAAAAAGTTGTTTTTAAGTATTTTTCAGTATTCATAAAAAAATGGAAGTTCTCAAAAAATTAAACTTAGGATAATTTCGATATTACGAATACAAAAATGAAGTCCATTGTGAAATATAAAATATCTATAATTTTAAAAAGTGGGTTTTACTATTCATAACGTCTACATTGATTAGTCGCGGTGTGTTAGATTCTCGAACATGCGTACAATACAAGCTATTGCATTATTGAAAGAGAAGCATATCGTGGAAGCTCAGGGTTTTACAGAGAAGCCTGGATAATACCATTCACTGCATGAATGAAAAACATTCTTGGTAAGTGGTGGAGGAGAGTACTCTTTGGGGGAAGATTATTTCCTCTAAAGGGGATGGTTAGGAGGAAAATGTTGTTTCAAATGGATCTCCTTTCATGGTCCTTAATCTAAGAAATTATTTAATTCATTCAACAACATTCATGGAGGATTGTAGGGAAGGGGGAGTAATCGTTTTGGTTTCATAACTAAGTAGGTCCAATCTTGGGTTATCCAGGATGCCCTGGACTTTTCCATTAAGGAGGCCAATGAACATTGGAGGTTCATAAATATAGTTTTGGATGAGATTCAAATGGATAATTTTGATGATATTATATTAAACTTTAAAATAGATAGGTGAGTGTTTACTAAATCAAATAAATGGGATTTTTCTATAAATAACATCATATGGATCTCAACTCCTCACGGGATGTTTAATAAATTGAATAAATAGGTATGGTGTATTTGTATTCCTACCAAGTTTAGCTTTATTTTATGGTGTATAAAAAATGAGGATATTCCTATAGATTGCAATGTGAGGATTATAGGAATTAGCCTATCTTATAAATGCCATTGTTTCATGATACACAAGGAATAATTTTTTAATTATCTATTATTTGAGAGTTATTAGGCCGCAGCAGTACGGTGATATTTTGTACGTTTTACCAGTATATTTTCCCTTGATCTTGCTGAAAATTATTTTCTAGAAAGATGTTTCCATGGAATTAATGGTGAGGGAACTGAAAAATGGCTAGAGATATAATCTAAGTGTTGGTTGTTGGTGCATCTGGAAGGCAAGGAACAAGGCCAGGTTTGAGGGCCCTCTTTCCATGGAATGGTCCATTATTATGAGGATAAAATCAAAACTGATCGATCTGGTTAGTGGTTTTAATAAATGGAATGATGTTCCTTTCTTGAGGTCTTTTCAGGGGAAGAGTTTTATGATTAACCAACCTATCCTTGCGCTGAAGGGGAACTGGGTTCAATGGGTGGTGTTAAGTACATGTTTGAAACTAAATTTGGATGGTTCATGCATGCTTGTTATTATGAGAGGAGGAGGTGTGGTTCATGTTGCTTGGAGGAGTGTCCTTATTCACTATTCTATATACTTTGGGATGGGTAATTCTATTCACGAAAATGCCAAATCCATGTAGATGGTTCATGACATGTGAACCCATAGAAATATTATGCTCAGTTATATTGAAAAAAATTCATTAATTGTTCATGATGCAATGCATGGTAAAATCCCAGCTCCTTGGTCTACAGCGTATTCTAATAGTAATTAAAAAGATGGCCTTAACAACACCAACATTAGGGTTATTTGTGTGTGGTGGGAGGGAAACAATGTGGCTGATCATCTTTCTTTAGTGGTGGTGGTTGATTAAGGTAATAATGTCATTTGTTTTTCAATTTATTATCAGTTGGATCTAGAGGGGGATAAATTGATTAGGTGTGATCAATTGGGTATTCATTATTTTAGGCCCCAGCTAGTTTTCTTTTTAATTATTTGTTGTAGTTTTCTTTCTCGTTAATAAAAATGCAATGTTGATGGATGAGGGATGGGAATTACCCCATTCCACCTAAAACATATTCAATCTGAGAAGCTAGTAACCATGGACTGGAACTCTACTTCATGATTATTCCTACATACTCCCTCTCACAATGATATGGTTAATCCCAATATCCTATTTATTACCTATTCTTTCACCAGCACCTCTAGATACATCTTCCCAAAAAACTGGGTGACCTAGAGCTATTTAACTGGATAAAAAACCACCTCTAAATTCCTTTCCCTTACTGCCTCATTTAGAAATATGCCTGAAACATGTTGTAGAAGGTTCTATGATTGTTCCTGAACCCCCACATAATTAAACTCTCATGATGAGGGGAAATACACTCTCAGTGACTTGCCAACTTTGTGGTGGATGAAAGAAACTCTGCTCAAAACATGCCCATAAACATCACCCATGAGATAACTGACCCCTTATGATCCCCAAATAAATATGAACCACCACCAAATAATTTCCCCACACTACATCATCAGAACCAATGAAATATACATATTCTTTTGTGAAAATATCGAACTGAAATCTATCTCAACCTTCTCCAACCACTCATCTCTGAATGGATCTAAAATAGACCCCTCATACTTCTATAGACTCTTGAACTAAAACTCTCAAAGTTTCCTCCTCTATGTATATTTTCATTGGCGTCTACTATTTTATGATATTCTATAACATCCAACTGAACATATTCATTATAAACCATATGAGGTTGTAAACACAGAGAGAATATCGCGAAAAGTGATAATGGTTAAAACTCCTAAAATTAGAATAATTAATAATTAATGTTAAAAAATTAATTATTTTATTTTATTTTTTAATAAATTAACCTATCTCAAGGTCTAAACATTTGAAGAACAATAAAAATGAAGTTTGATTCATGCTCCATTCCTAGGACTCTACACCGAAATGAGTACCAATTCATTTAGTAGGCTTAGTAAACTTAATTTTTTGTGCCTCAGATCATAGCAGGACCTAAATACAAATGTTTTTTTTGGTCTCCCATGTTTTCATCATGAGATAATATTAAATAAAATCATTTCCCAACCAACTAATATAGTCTCACCTATTCCTAACTACAAACTCCATATTATCCCTCAACCTGAACCATTGATACCACTCTTTCATGACCCCTCCCCCCAAAGAGTACTCCTCTCGAGATGGTAATGAGAGAAGAGAGCTGGTGACTTCCCAAGTCCCACCTCATGTAGGTCCCGAGTTGGAGACTATCATCCAAGGTATAATAAGCATAAATATGAGAGGTATTACACTCTAAGAGAAAATGTAAAAGAAAGAGAAAAGATAGATACAATAATCAGTACCTAATTAGACAGACAGACAGTCAGAAACACACATATCATAAATCGTTGTGCATACATGAAATGTCAAACAATAATAAAATAACTAAAAGGAACTTCATGTACAAAAATTTTAAATTTGTAGGGACCTCAATGCCCAAATAGCTTCAACAAAACCACAAGCTAGTAATATCTAACTCGATCTCCAACATTCTTCTACTATAAAAAAATGGTTTATATATACATGGGGTGATCATAACGGTATACATAGTAAGACCCTCTCCATAGCCTCTTATTTAATAGAGAATGAAATTATGAAAAAGTATGGTGGAAAATATGTAAGCTAATTCAACACCTAAATATGTATACTATGTTCTTAGAAAATCCATGGCTAACTCTCACCATGTATCTCATACATGAAGTATATAATATAGTAATAAAACATAAATGATAATCTTCTCCCTCTTCCAAACTAGTTTTATGGTCTTCCTCAATGCCGCACATCGTGAGCCATATCTCTCCAAAATAATCCATCTCATTGACACATGGACTATGTTACCCATCTTGCATATCATGTATCACATCATCCCACATCTCTTAATCATATAGTGACCATGTAGTTTTTGGGAGCCACTAATGCAAATATAATGTGTATCATACATCAACCATTATACCTTAAGCCATTACAACACATACCTTGAGCAACGTACCATAATCCATCACATCCTATGTACATCATACCTACAATAATAATTTGGATACTATATCTAGGGATACATGTGTGTGACATAGACACATGCCATAAAAACTCTCTACACACATATATGGGAAAGCTAATCAACATGTATTCTAGTAGATATAATTACCAAGAGAAGAGAGAAGATATAGATTGGGTATTCATCCATCCATCCTCCAACCATGATGTTTGGGAAAACAACCACTAGCGTCTTCTAGTTTTTATTCACCCTTACTAATATGGGTGGTGTATAAGATGAAATAAAAAAACATACATGTTATAATATTGTGGAAAACTATACAATGGAAAAATATTGTCTAAATATCAACTGTGGATATCATCACTCGAACACTCGACTTACACTACTTGGGAACAAACATCCTATATAAACACACACATTGTAAAGCAATACATAATTATTTATTTACTTTCTATCATTTAATTATGTTAATTAATTAATTATCCATTTAAATTATTATTATCATTATTTTACAATAGATTAAATTAATCTTCAAAGTCAAGTACAAGACCACCAAGAATAATCAAAACTGAGCCCATGGTTTCTCAAGAATAACTTCTCATTTTCATTCCAACAACACCAAACCCATGTGTTAAAAATTTATTAAAAATTATTAACATATTTCCATTATTATAGGTACTTTACAAAAACCATCATAAACTACAAACAAGAGAAAACATGTAACCAAACACATCCAGTGACCTGAAGCAATGGGGAAGGAATGCATATAAAACAAGAATACCAATCAATTTACATTTTATATATTAATTTAAAACAAGAATATATATTTATCACATCAATGGGAAATCTAAACTTCAACCTGATCCAACACCCCAGATGTCATCCTTGACACCCACATTCCTATCTCGATGCATCTCACCATCACGTGCATCAACTTCCATCACATTATCTGAGCATCCTCAGCCCATATCTCCTCAACCATCATAGGATTTACAATCTTAGTTTAATATCACATCACAGAATGAATATCACATTTAAATCACATCAATAATGTATGAGGGAATAATAGTCAACACGACATATGGGCCCCAAAAATAAGGCATTTAGAATTCACATAAAAACAAGATGTCATATATCCCAATAGAATGGATTCAAAATTTATATGGAAAAAATCACTCTCAAAACAAAATATTTATATTTAGAAAGAAAATAATTTTTTTATCTTGAATTAATCAATTAGTTATTCACAAGGTTTAACTATGGGAAACCTAAGTCATCCTCTATAAAAAGAAATCAAAACATGCTTCCTAGATTAAAACCAATTTCACCAAACTATGAGAAGGGCATGTCTTAGTTAACATTCATTTCTATTATTATCATCAATAAGAATTAACATGAATAGTTTTTTTAATTCCATTCATACAAAGAAGATCACACTCAATTAAAATTTTTCATTGCCTAAATTTGGTTAACATCAAATTACAACAAACACCAGATTAAAAACATTCATTTTATTTCAAAATTTTAAGCCAATTAATCAATTTATTATTGAATTTCCGTTTATTAGAATCTTCTTGAAAGAAAAAATGTCAATATATAGAATTAAAACAAAGTAAATAGAATATTATAGATATTATATCATCTAGAAACAAATATCCAAATTGTTATCACTCTATAAAGAAAAAAAACATGTGATCAGTATATAATTCTGTATTAATATTTTCTGACAATTATTGGGTTAATTTCATTTTCATCCAAAGGGATAAACCATGCTATCTTTATGATTCCATGTAAATAAATAGGAGAAGAAATGAATCCCCAACCTCAAATTCACCAGTGCATGAGAACAGACCAACATCATGGATCCTTATCTCCCCTCCCACAAGAGCTACATCCCTCAAATTATGCCACACCACAACTAAATAAACATGTAACCAATAAAACACCATTAAAATGACAGTGAGAAATATCTCTGACTTGTTAAGAAGTGGGGAGATCAATATCAAAGAATCATGGGTGAAAATGGTAGAATGTACATTAGAGCACTACAGATCAAAGATAGAAGGCTGAGATTAATCATTATTAAAGGTCTCCTGATGCTTGAAGAAAACTACTATTGTAACATAGAGATTTGGGAAAAGGGGGAGGTTTTGAGTGAATGTAGGAAATACTAATCCTTATAAACTACAGAACCTTGGGGACATGGATGGCATAAATCATCAATTTACATCATAAATGATTCGAACATTATGTTTCAATAAAAAATGCCCCACCTCATAAATTTTTACCCACAATTAATTTATGTACTAAATATATGGTTTATGTTGTAATCTATAAGGGTTGTATTAAAAAATTCGCAACCCACTTACACAATAAACCATCTATCACACTAAAACATAAACTTGTGATGTAAGTTCTCTATAGTTTATTATTTTATCTGCCAAACCCAACCAAATCACCATTAACCTTATTATGAAAATCACATGATTTGGAAACATGAAAAGGGTTGGAATACATGGATCTAGGCTCTTACAATTATTATTTCTCATCTAGAAGTATAAAATTTTAGACTAACCACCTATACATAAGTGGTTACACTAGTTACCCACACATTGTGGGATGTTTTTTCACATGTTGAACAATTAAAATAAATGAAATTGTTTATTTAAAATAAATATTTTTAATATTATAATATTAACCATTCCTCAACCACCAACCTTAAAGAATAATTAATTTTCCACTTATGTATCCTCCTAACCAAAGTTTATGTTTTTTTATCAAATAATACATCATTCATGTCATCTATGGAAATGAATATCTTACCCATAAAGAATTTTGTACAAGAACATTATGGAAACATGTTTAATAATTAATAGTAGATTAATAAAAATGGATCAATAACCAATAATATATAATGAAAGGAATAACATAGATAACTAGATTTATTCTAGGTGACATAATCATTAACACTATTAGTAAAAATTCCTTCTAAACCAGATTAATAAAATAAAAATTTCACTTATGACCCAAAATACAAAATAATATCAACGGAAATATTAATGAATTAATAATTATTCATAGTAATGATAAGAGGATATAGAAATCCTTAAATACTATAAACCAATTAAACACACTTCAGTAACATTGCTATAAATAAATATCCAATTTAGTTTTCAAAACCCCTTTAAAAAACCTTCCACTTATATTTCTAATATCATTATTTAAATTATATTAAAATTTAATAAATCATATTGAAAACACGTCAGAGAAAAAATTTAACAAAACACCATAGGGGTTGGGACCACCAACCTGAATAACTCGTTGGAAATTTCACAGTAATCAATTGACCACAATATTACTCCCCTGGAAATAATAAATAATTATCCATAAATTATTAAACCCGAATAATAAATCAAAACACCTATTAGTGACTCCCAACAAACATTTAACACTTCAATAACAAAAAACCCATATTTCATAACATACAAACCCACAGTTTTATTTAAAAATATATAAAATATATGAAAATGATACAAATAATATCCTCCATAGAAAAATGTAAAATTGGAGAGAACCTTTATCTTACATATTTAGACATTATATAGGAATTACCTCCTAATTAAAGTGATTACAGAATTCATAATCAAAAAAATTAAATCCATGGATTATATTACTCAAATCAATTGAAATGTATATTGAAGAAGAGTGGAATTAGACAGATGAATAGATACCCTAATTTGGTCATCCAAAATTCTTTTTTAGTAACAACCCATATTTTTAATCCTTAATTATGTTGAATTGATTTTCTCATAATACCCTAGACTCTATAATAGTAAATAAACCTTTGATCATAACATTGTTACACAATGCACACTTTATAATTTCATTACAATTAAAACAAATATTGATACAAAAATGCACTAATGAAATTTATAACAGAATATAAATCTAGTAAAATAATACATGAAACCATTTTTATATACACTATAATATTTTACTATAGTGGATCATACTTGAAAAAGAGTTACTAGTACACAAGATACATTTCTATAAAGAGGAAAACAAGAAAAATTAAAATTGACATGGTATAAGAAGTAGGATAATGTTATGTATAAGTATCACAATGATCATTGATCAATATTAACATTAGTGAATATAGAAATTGAGAATTATGAACATTGGCTATTATGATCATTGGAAATTATGGCTATTAGTGGTATATCGATTAGGAATACACTATAATGATTAGTATATATTTAGGTTAATGATAAAATTTAATTATCATAGAAGGGTGGAAATACAACTTTTACCACTAGGTACATCCATTTTGAAGTTCACTTATCATGTCTTGGGAAGGAATTATTATCCTTGGGGTTTCCCCTTGACCAAGTCCAAGAAGAACTTCAACTAGTTATGTTGGAGAGAAATTGTGTTTGAGGGTGTTAAAGTTTGTGGAGATCACCACCTGATAAATGTATTCCAAACAAATATGAAATTACCACCATTTCAAACCTTAACCATAGAAAATATTTTAGTGTGAATATAAGTAATGTATCAAGGTGTTGTGTAAGAACCTGGTTTTTTACTCAAGTATGGATCCTAATTATTTTATTTTACTTTTATATACCTAATAAGGATTCCAAATATGTTCATGAAGGTCTCATGGATGTTTGGGACCTGTTTGGAGCCTAGAACCTAACATTTTGTTTGGAAAAATAGTCATGTCGCAAGGTTTGAGTAAACCATGTGGGGAGGATGCATAGTTAGTCTAAACTATGCAGATGGCCCGCATTTATGGTAAATCCATATAACACAGTTGGTGCATGATTTATCAAACAATGCAGCCTAATTGTGTGAGCTCCCCTTATTCCCTAGGTACCCATGCATAGTTTCTACATGGTTTCAAAAATCATGCCCAAGCTACTTTTTAGGTAATTTTACCATTTTACACATAATAATCTAGTTAGCTTAACCCTTATTCCCTAATCTGAATTCCAACTAGGTGAACCTCCATTTCTCTCATTTTAGATATTTTTGAAGTCATTGTATACAGATATAGTGGTACTCTTCATCTAAGATATTTTTGAGATTCCATTCTTCATGTGAGATGCACAATGGTAAGTACTTGAGTCCTTTTGATCTCTTATTCATATCTCATGCTCTTGACCAAGTTAACAAGTTGTAAGAATTCATACACTTTTCTCAAATCTTCTCCAGTCTAAGCTGAATTAGAGGCTATTACTAGATGAGTAGAGTCATTCGAACCTAATGTGGGTAACCTATAACTCATCCCTCTTGTTCATTGATTTTGGAACTGATGTGTGGAGCCCACTAATTTCATTAGGTTACAATTATTAAATTTATATTCCATGCTTATAGTCATTAGAACCATATGGATATTCTCTTTCCAAAAATGTTATTGGTTTTTTTGTTACATCTACAACTCCCATCACCCCATGTAGGGTGATATTCTATAATTAAAGTTTTAGTGTTTTAACAATTTTGATCCATTGTTAGGGTGCTTGATATTGACTACAATAATTGTATGCCTCATTATATTTAATTCCTATTGAATTATGAAATCATGAAGGTATTTTACCATGTCAATTCCATTTGACCCACCTATGGTAAGTTCATAAATTTAAGTAATTAAATAAAATGGTATTATGGGAAGAATACTTATGTACATGACTTGGAATTATTAAATGTAAATGAATGTTTGGTTCCATATGTGTAGAGCACCTTTCCATGTTCAATTAAGGAAGAATATTGAACCTTATTAGTTGAACTAGAATTTCATGGTTTTAATTAAAAGGTTTTTTTTCTACATGGCCTTGTCAAACTAATGAAAGTCTGGGATTGAACCATGTGATTTTGTTAATGTCATAATTATCATATAACCAAATTAATAATAGTGAATCAAATGTATGTTTAATATTTATGCACATGGAACATGACAACCTTTTAGGAAGTATTGACTCGTGTTAGCTCATGTATTCCCGATGCAATTCCTTGGGTACTCGAGGAAGCCATTCTAATTCAAGGATGCCAGTTGCCTTGGGTGATACCTATATAGGATCCCAATCCATTTCAACCTTTGGATTCATGGTATGAAACTATAGGATTCCATAATTTTTATTAAATGTTTCCTCAGATATAATCTCTGGATCCAGATTGACATAAGGTTCCTTGGTTAGATCCCTGAGCATAGCCACTTCTTATCTCATGTTTTATCATGGATAAATTCATGGGACTCAATTTGAGACACTATTCTTGGAATGCCTTAGATGATGCTCCTTGGATTACACTCTAAAACCTTAGCTAGTCTTAGTTACCATTGACTTAGCAGTCCTTGAGGTCCCGGTTAACTTGTTAAATACCATGAAACCACTTCAAATAAATTACAAATTATGGACTCCCGATTACGTTAGGAAACCATTACTATTTAAAGTATCACAAGGTGATGTCATTGATGGCTATGCCTCAAGAGAACTATTAATATAAATCAGCAATTTATTAATTAATGATCTGGTTATATATTGAGACACAGAATGAGGGATGAAGGGGATACATAGTTATTTAGTGACATTGTTATAAATTAATTTATATATGCATGCCAGCACACTATTACATTTCCATTACATGGTCCAGATGTTATAGACACCATTGATGGTGGCCCATAGAAATTTTTCTCACACCCTCTCCAGATTCCATTTGGTACTCGATGCAGATTATATGTAAGAAAGTGTTGATTAACGGAAGCATAATGATTTGAACACTTGATTTCATGTTGTGCTGTGATGGAGCTGGTAGCAGATGATTGAGCTATAAATTGTGATTCTTGGGATAGTTTATGCATTTTATTTTTCACCACGATTGTTTTCATGTATTCCTGTTAAATTGTATCCATGTTCCCCATCTTTCTTGGGACATGACATATATCATCATCATCTATTGTATTTTATTCAAATTATTTCATTTATTATTGATTTTCCTTCTTCCGTTGTGAATTCTATTTAGTTATATTGATTATGTTATTTACATTTTCTTATAATTATCTGTTGTGATACACTCTAGTAATCAGGGAATAGTCTCTCCATGGACACACCTTAAGTCCTTGCTTTTAGTCGATAACCTCTAGATATCAGGGAGATGTGCTTGTGGGAATTTGGTCCATCAGGATTGGGGAAACACTTAAGTGACATCATGGTCTTGGACATGACAATGTGAAATTAAAGGGTTTTTGTACATACTTTATGATATGGGTACAATAGATTAGTGATTAGGAATAGTTAGGACATAGTTATAAGTTGTTCTTGGGTGTCATGATACCATATCTGGGGTAAAGGATGTGTTTCCTAAATTATTATTTTTTCTTATTTTTCCTATTATTATAGATATCATTTCATGGTTGGGTGATGCTGATGTTGTGTGGTGTAGTTTCTTTTTCTTTTTATTAAGATTTTATTTTATCCATGGACTGATGATATGAGGGAATGGATCTTTGTTACATTTATCATTATATGAACAAAGAATTTACCTGTCATTTATATATCCATTCCATATTGGTGAAATCTAGTACTTGAAATGCATGATATGCATGTGATTATTGAGTGAGCCTCACTTGCATATATGGTTGTGCTACTTTTGTGATGTGATTGGGTGATTTCCTATTTCAATTCTTTAGGTTTTTTGGGACCTCATGGGTTGGAATGATTAATTTACCAAATCAAGCCATTAATAAAAATTTCAAATGATTTTTATTATCAGTTATAAAGAGTATGTTCCCAGATTTAGTGGGAATAAAAGTCAATTTTAAATGAAATTTGAAACATGTTATAAGAAATAGAAAAAAAGTGGAATGGTTGGATATACTTATGTCACCTTATCATGATATAGAAAGGTAAAGTAGTGATCTTGGTAACTAAATGTTAAATGAAAAAAAACAGTTTCTAGTAAATGGTGATGTAAGGTACTATTGAACCTTCATCTTCTAGAACCACTGAAACAAATATCTAAGAACATACTGATACATTTCCATCTAAGTTGGTAGTTGGGGTAGTATTCCTTGGGTAGTGAGTCTTCTTATTTTTTCCTCCTATTTATTCTATCTTTATGCATATTTGTTTTTTTTTGAGGTGTGTGATTGGAATTTGTAGACCAATTTCACTATGAAGTCCTCATTTGGTATGAAAGGAAAGTGGAGATGACCATGATCAAGATGTGGTGGTACCTAAGCCGCTAGTATTACCTCCATGAGTGACACTAGAGGTACCACCTACTATACCAGATCAGGGCATTGACGTCCAAGTCAGTGATATTTTCCTACATCTGATGCATTCCTTGTATGGTACTCAAGGAGTTTCACATATAATGGTTGATATAAATCATGATTTTTAGCTGTATCATCCTCCCACATTTTTCGGTGATGGAATTCTGAAGGCTGCTGACTATTGGCTAAAGGCCAACCTGTCTATTTTTGAGCACTTGGAGATGCATATAAAGTGGGAGGGGGTGAACTTTGCTACTTACATGTTGTGTGATTCATCCAAATGCAGGTGGGATGTGATTACATATGCAAGTCATCAATTGGGAATGTTAGGGGTTGATTTCCAAACTACCTTCTATGATCAATTATTTCCTCAAATGCTGAGATATGATAGAGGTATAGTGTTCCTGCATGTTGAGAACAATTTATGTCAGTTATACAGTATTCAACGCCCTTCACAGAGTTGCAGTTCTTTTCAATGCTTCTAGATGGTGATGAGATTTTGTGTTCTATATGCTTTAAGGATGGGATCTAGTATTCCATATGTACTCAGGTGAATGTACATTTCCTACCAATTTTATTTGAAATAGTAATTCATGATTTTATCGCTAAGAAAAACCTAAGGGATAGTGATAGTTCTAGGAATAGATGACCAGTTCCGCATTAGGTCAATAGTTTTTAGAATGGTTGGAAGCATTCCCTTAGTGTTTCTTATCATGGAAGTGGTTTCCTAGGTACCCATGTAGGTAGATCTTTAGTATCTCACCAGTGAAAATTTATAAGGAATCTAAATCCTCAGGGTGATAGAGACCCACTACAGTTCGTGATTGAAACCATATAAGGAGTCTATAGTGTTTTTGTAAGACTATTCGATTAGTTTCAAGTCTAAGATGATCTGCACCACTTCCACCTCCACCAGCATACAATTTTACACTACATCTGATGGGGAGTTCGTGTAGTACTAGCATCACTGGCCATGGAGGAGGTTGTAGATATGGTTTCAAAACCACTAATCTATACTAGTGCCAGCAACGTATTTTTTGATCATGGTAGTCCACATGTTTCTCAGTTCCATGGATCATTCAAGATGAATGATTTAGAGTTGTTACCCAAGGATCAGGATGTGGGACTATATACAGTATGATGTATTATTCTAGTAGCCTTTGCTACAGTGTATTCTTTATTGAATATAAGTGATTCATAGTAATTTATCTATTTATATATCATGGAAATCCATAGGCTATAAATGTAGTGTTACAATGGTTTAATGACCCTAAATACACCATTAGGGGTAAGATCAGATGCAATACGCCAGTGTTGGGATTTTTCCTATGGGGTAGGCAGTTACAATTTTTTATTCGACAATTTTTTCTCAAGATGATGGGATTTGATGTCATTCTTGAGATTGATTGGTTGGTTCTGTATCGTGAATTTATAGACTTTTATCATTACAGGGTACCGTTTACATCACTAGAGGGAAAAATTATCTATATAATTGAGATTGAGATGTTTAGGCTAGAATATACAGACTAGGTAATCTAGGGATTGGTGGGGTAAAAACCCAAATTTCCAATATCTTCATAGAGGATCAAGGTTTAAGATAGGATGATTTCCCTACAGTATTATATCCTTTTCTGGATGTCTTTCCAAATGACATTTCTAGCTTGCCTCCTAATAGGGAGATAGATTTCATGATCAATCTTATTTTGGGAGAATCTCTAATTTCCATTACTGCATATATAATGGTACCCACTGAGCTCCAAGAGCATAATAAGTAATTAGATAACTTGGAGGCCAAAGGTTTTACTTGGCCCATCACTTCCTCTTGGGGTTCACCCATGAGTTTTACCAAGAAAGCGGTTAATACCCTTTGTATGTGCATTAATTAAAAATTTTTGAGCCAAATTATGGTCAAAAACCTAAGTCCATAGCCTCTAATAGAATTATCTATTTGACCATATCTAAGGAGATAGGGTCGTATTTAAGATCGACTGAGATCATGCTGTCATCACGCGTGATTTAGTACATCTTACATATATTCTAGAGCTTTCTAAAGAAAGAATGATCTGTGTTGGTGCCTTGTTATTCTGTTTGGTCTTACAATTGTGCCCGCCATTTTCCTTGATCTAATGAAGAGGATGTTCCACCCCTATTTGGATTATTTTGTCATTGTATTTTTGGATGAAATCTAGGTGTATTATTAAACTCATGGTAACCATTCCAATAACATTGATATCATTATGGGTACACTAAGATAGAATCACCTTTATACTAATGTTTCAAAGTGAAACTTCTGGATCCAGAAATTTCACTCCTTGGGACATATTATCTCAAAATAGGTAGTCTCTATTAGCACAGATAAGGTGATTGTGGTGGTTTCCTGGGAGAAATCCAAGATTTTGTTTCATTTATGGTGTTTATTGTTGTAATCTAGATATTAAATGAAATCCATATAGGATATATAACCTCTTGATTCACCTCTTAATATACTTACTAATAATGAAGTTATATTCCATTGGTCAAAAGTGTGAGATAAATCTTTTTAGGAGTTCAAATGGAGGATTGTATCGACAGCTATTCTAATTCATCAAGAGACTAGAATTGGTTATATGATCTTTTATGACACATAATGCATCATCCTAGGAGAAGTGATGATGTGGGAGTGAAGGGTATTTTTGTGTAGATCTCAATAGTTGAGGCCTCTTGAGAGAAACTAACTAACACACTACCTTGATCTAGTAGTAGTTGTCCATGCCAAATTTTACTAGAGAAACATTCTTTTGTGTGTGTGTTTTGTGGTGTACACAGACCACATGAGCCTCAAATACATCTTTTCATAGTTTTATTTGAACCAAATACACTGAATATGGGTCGAATTTCTTCATTCCTTTTATTTGGAGCTTGCTAATACACCTAGAAAGGGAAACATAATTGATGATGCATTGAGTTGGAAAAAGCAAACACATATTGTATGGGAAACAAGTAATGAATATATGTTAATATCCCCCTTTTCTGAGTGGCATCATAAGTTTCATGACATTCAACAGTTGTCATACCTCTCAGCCTTGATCGATCCCTCTTCCCTCTATGAGAGGGTGAATGGAATATCATTTTTAGATCCTGATGGCTTGGTTTTCTGTGAGAGTATATCAAGAGATGACCCATCTCTTGATTGGTCTATGGCTAGAGAGAACATACTGCATATTCATTAGAGTGTCTGGGTTCCAATAGATATAAGATAAGAGTTCATGAAAGAGTCCCACACTTCTTGGTGGGTAGTTCATTAAGGCATCTCCAAAATGTATCGAGAGATCAGATCCTAGTATTGGAGGATTGGGATGTAATGTAAGATTGTAGGATTTATCACTAGGTGTTACACCTATCAGGATATGAATGTGGAGTAGAAGATTCCTAATGGAATGTTACAACCTTTTCCATTCCTAGAATATAAATGGAAGGATATTTCGATCTTTTCTATATTCAGCTTACCCAGGTCAATGTGGGGTAGTGACGATGTACGGGTAGTTATTGAACGACTAACAAAAGTAGCCCACTTCATTACTATTTAGGCGAGTTCCTTGATTGATTAGATGGAAGTTGTGTGTGTACATTAGATCATATGACTACATGTGGTCCCATATATTATCATTTCAAATAGGGATCCTTGTTTTACATCATAGTCCTCATAGGGCATGCATAAATCTATGGGTACACCCGTACTTCTGAGCATTTCCTTTCACCCTCATACCAATGATTAGTAGGAATGGATGATACTAGTTCTAGAGGAAATTGTACAGGCATGTTACTTTGATTTTTGGGGTTTTTGGTAGAATCATACACCTCTGTTCATGTTCATGTATAATAACAACTTTCAAGAGACAATTCAGTTTGCTCTTTTTGAGTCCTTGTATGGTAGGACATGTCATTCACCCCTATACTAGATGGAGGTAGGTGAGGCAGTCCTACTAGGTCATTATCTAATATTAGAGACATTGGAGTATGTTCAAATTATTTGGAAGCCTATGCCTAATACTCAGTCTATATTGAAATCTTATGATGATCATCGTCGAAGTCCTCTAGAGTTTGAGGTCAGGGATCATGTTTTCCAACGAGTATCACTTGAGATAAGGAATAGATAGTCATGGATGTAATGGAATATATTTCATTATTATTTAGTGAAGTTTTAGATCTCGTAATGAGACAAGATGATAGTCTATTGATTGTTACTACCTCATAGGTACTGTTCCATGAACGAAATACTCCACACTTCACAACTTTGTTGTTATCATGCCATCCTTTATCATATGTTTGATATCAAGGATGTTTAGCATGAATCTAATGCTTATTTTTAGGAGTAACATATATTAATCCATGACAAGAACGTGATGAATCAACAAGGCCATTATATTCCTCTTATACATGAGTTATGGGGGAACGGTTGTGTACATGATGAGACTTGGGAGCGGGAGGATAATACACATGCTCAGTGGCCAAAGTTATTCTCATATAGTACATTACCAACCTTGTATGGTATTCTCAGGGATTATTTCCATTTTGGGGGAAGATATTAAGAACCTAGTTTTTGAATCATGAATTTATCTTATAAAATCATGGTCTATTTAACTTTTATAGACCTATAGTGGATTCTCAATGAGTTAGAAAAGGTATCATGGGTGTCCAAGGATGGTTTTGACACCAGAACCAAATTTATTTTTAGAAGAATGGTCTTTTCTCGTTGTTAGAGTAAACCATGTGAGGGAGGAAACACAGTTATAATAAACAGTTTGGATGGAATTCATTTTTGGGTAGAACCATATCGCATGGTTGGTGCATGGATTCTCAGAACATGGTGCCTAAAAATGTGGGTGGCCCTCTTATTTTGGTACTCAAGCATGGTTGGTTTAGGGTTTGGAAAACCATGCTTTGAAACCATGAATAAGATACCTTTTGGGTAATTTTAACATTTTACTCATAATAATCTAATTAACTTAACCCTTCTTTTCCAATTCGATTTCCAGCTGGATGAACATCCATTTCACACATTTTAGTTCTTTCTTAAGGCCTAACCTATGGATCTAGAGATCTCATTCATGAGAGATCAATTCGATCTTTTGTTTATCATGTTGGATGTGCAATAGTAGGTACTCAAGCATGTTTGACCCTTTCTTCATCTCTCTTTATGTCGACCCGGTTTTTAAGGAGTAATCATTTTTACTATTTTATCTAGTATAATCTCTTACATGGAAAATTAGAGGCTAATTTTGGATGAGGAGAGTCTTACAGGCTTAAGGTGGGTCCTCAATGACTCATCTCTCAAGTTAGTTGATTTTGTAATTGATGTGTGGGGCTAACTATTTTCATTGGGTGTCGTTTATCGCATTTATATTTCATTCTTATAGTCATTAAAATAGTATGATTATGCTCTTTCCCAAAACAATTATTGGATATAAGTGGTTAAATTAACAAATCCCAACATCCCATGTAGGGTGATATGCCATAATTGAGTTTTTTGTGTTTTAACACTTTTGATCCATCGTATGGGTGTGGTTGAGCCTGACCAAACTAATAGTTAACCTCTATATATTAAATTCCTATTGTATCATGAAATTGTGAATGTCTTGTAACATGTTACCTCCACTTGAACTACCTAAGGTATGTTCTTAAATTTAAGTAGTTCATTCAAATGATTTTATAGCAAGAGAACTTATTTATATGATGCAACATTATTAAATGTAAATGAATTTTTGGTTGAATGTCTGTAGCACAAATTTCAATGTTAATGGATGGAATCACATTGAACCTTATTAATTGAACTTGACTTACATGTTTTTAATTAAAAGGTTTCATGATACATGGCCTTGTCAATCTAATGAAAGGCAAGGCTTGAACTAAGAGTTTTTTAATGGAACAGTTATTGTATAACCAAGTTAATTTTAGTGAATTAAATGTAAGGTGACTCTTTATGCACACGGTTCTTGAAATATTAGATGGATTTCTTGACTCGTGTTAGCTCTTGGATACCTGAGTAAATGTATTGGGTACTTGAGGACGTCATTCCAATTCTAGGATGTTGGTTCCCTTGGGTGAGACATACCCAAGAACCTGATCCATATATACTGTTGGATTCATAGTATGACACTATATGATCCATTTATTATTATGAATGATTTCCTCTTATACACCTTCGATCCAACATTAAATAAAGTGCCTTCAATACATCATCAGGAATGGACACTACTTATCTACATTTTTACCTTGGTTGAATTCCTTGGACTCGGTTAGATACATTATTATAGTAATTGCTTGGATAATGTTTCTGGGATTAAATTCTAACCCATTAGCTGGACTCAATTACTACTGGGCAATTGCACCTTCAAGTATAGGATTCCTTGGTAAATACCATAGAACCACTTCATATAAATTATCAATTATGGTTTCCTTGTTACATCTGGGAACATTCACTATTTACACTATCACGAGGCGATGTTAATGTCGCTTATGCCTCACGTGAACAATTAATATAAATGAGTAATTGCATAATAAATGAACTAGTTACATGTTCAGACGCAAGACAAGGACTGAACTAGGTACTTGGGTATGTAGTTACATTGTACATATTTACTTTATATATGTATGATTTCACCCTGTTAAATTTCCATTATACGGGTTGGATGTTATAGACACCATTGGTGGTTGCTAACAGAGATTTATCTGACATGACCTCAAGACACCGTTAGGTACCCAATGAAAATTCCTTGTATGAAGGTGTTGATAATGGGAAGCATGATGCTTTAGATACTTGATTTCTTACATTTATGGGATAGATCTGTTAGTAGATGATCGATCTATTACTAGGGATGATTGTGATAGTTTATGTATTTCCCTTTTTCTACATTGGGTTTTTCATGTATTCTTGCTACTTTGTGTCCATGTTCTCCATATTTCTAGTGAAATGAAATATATCATCACCAACTAATATATGTTATTCTAGTTATTTCAGTTATTATTTATTTTTCTCCTTTCTTTTTTCATTCTACTTAATCATATTTTTTATATTAATTAAATTTATTTATAATTATCTAATGTGCTACACTCTGGTAATGAGGTCATAGTATCCCTACGGGCACACCCTAGGCCCTCACTACAAGTTATATGCATCTATAATTCAGAGATATTCACTTGAGGACATGTGGAAGACTAATATTGGGGAAAAATATAAGTGGAATCTTGGTTGAGTATGTCACATTTATGATATTATTATAAGGTAAATTCTGTAATAAATTCAATGTATTTTAACTCATATACTTTACTTTTTTGTATGTGTCAGCCTAACATAAAAGGAACAATTTAGGTAATTATAGAATTTTCTGATAAAATGTATTTTAGATTTGGAATTAGGATATTTAAATTATCTTAGTTATGGAATTTGGTAATTATTTTTATTAAAATAGTAAAATAAATAGAAAATGACGGAATATGGTAAAATAAAAAAAATACAGTATATATGACATCGTATTTATGTAAACATGAATAACTATGGACAAGAAAGTTCTATTTCACTATTTTAAGGATTAAATAATATAGCAGGTCGTTTGGGGTGGAAGTGCAATGTAATGGTTATATTGTGGAACTAATAGAAAGTGGAATTATAAAACAATTAGTAAATTATTCGATGAAATTCCACTCACCACACCTATAAATACCAGCCCCTAATCTCATTATTAAACACCATAATAAGATTTACATTTTAATATTTCTCCCAATTAGTATATCCCCTAAATCTTTCTACATTCTTGAAGAGTTTGGCTAGATATATGGTCAGGTTCCCATATAAGAAGCTCAAGATAGGCTAGGGTTCCTATTTCCCTCTCTTGAAATCCTATTTAAATTTTCTTATATATAATATATTTTTTATTTGAATTTTATTTATTTCCATGATATGTATCCACTTTATTATTTACCCATTTAACTCCTATCATGGATAAATTACCCAAACCCCTTACTTTATTCCATTTTTGTATGTTGTTGCTATGCTGATGTAAATGTTGATTTTATCCCTCTTAAAAAATTATATTTACACTACTGTTGTTGTATCCTTTTTAATACAGAAGTTATTTTCCAATTATATTATTTATGTAATTTTATATTCCATTTCTATGATATATCATTATTTTGATCTCTACATTGACTCACATTATGCCCTGTTCATAGGTCGTTACTATGCCTAAAACTCCTCATAGAGATAGAATTCCATTAGTTTTTTTAACAAAAAAGTGTGTGATTTTCTAATAAATTACCTCATGGTATGGGCACTATTAGTAGGTATAGTTTTTTTAATAGATTCATCTAGGGGTAATAACTACTAAAATACTTGTTCAGGTATATCTCGTTCATCATCTTGGTGTATGGTGAATGGGTGCTTACTATGCACCTATTAGATACTCTTAGGGGATATGATATGGATAATTTTAATTCTCTTTATAATTTAGGTAATAGAATTTATATGGAGGTGTAATATTATGTGTTTCTTTAGTCCCCTTCCATTTCAAATAAAAATTCCTAAACACATTGAAAATACTTAATTGTGAAAAGTACTCATTATTTATAATATTGTACAAATCACTTATTGTAGGTACTTTTTTTTTGAAAACTATGAACCCAAATTATTCTTTATATGGGTTGAGGAAATTCAATTATAACTTATTATTTATTAATTTACTAGGGAAAACTATTAAAAACCCTTATAATCTATCATTCTATACAAGAAGATATTATTTGATATGTTCTACTGGGAAAATGTTCCATGCATGTTTAAGTTATTCAACCTTAGATATTAAGCCATGTGTAATTTTTAATCATATAGAATGTGATGGAATGCCTTGTAATTTTATGTGATTAGTGAGGATTTAAATTATAAATCCCCTAAATGAACTGGAATGTCTCGTGGGACAACTTTGACAGGGTACTGAGACATTCCTTACCATAGTGTTTTCATCATCAAACATGCAACCTGATATAAGGATGAAACCAATCTAGATCACTAGCATACTAGTACCCATCTGCCCACCTAGATACTCAGGTTTCTCTTTAGTGATCAATAAAGAACACATATTATCAAATACACTTTTCATGTGAAAATTTCATTCTCAAATCATGCACTCAAAAACATTCCACAGATATGATTCACATTTCTTTCACAGATTAATAAACCGCTAAAATTTTTATTAAAAAATTTCAAGAAGTATAATGAGGATTTGAAGATAAAATCCATTCAAAAATGATATTTTAAGGATAAAATCCCCCCATTACCCAATAAAACCAGATTTGGAAGCTCCAAAACCATTAAATACATCAATTTCATGGACAAAAAATGGTTCCAAATGATACCACAAGAAGTACACACAACAATCCTTTTTATAAGAAAAATATCAAATGGTCGTTTAAGAAGTCTTTACAAAAACACCATTTATCAAAATAAACTATAACACCCCAAGGTTTTCTAAAAATAAATTGAAATGCTTGAAATTTTGTTTAATTTAAAAATTTATAAGTATCATTTAAACATAATTTTACTGCTTCTATGTTTTGAATTTTGAAAAATGGTCATATACAATTGTGTTCATTATGTTATTTGAAGTCTATTGAACCAAATTTTTTTGTTGAATTATAAAAAACACCAATGAATAGTAATACAAATAGAAATGTGACTAGAATGAATAATAAATTTTATTACTATTTTATTTTATTTAGGCTTTTAGATAATGACATCTTGATTATTTTTTAATTGTGATATAAAAGCAGTTATAGTTTTTAAATTATTAATTTCTCAATTAAGTATGATATTATTTTAAAATTGAATTAAAATTATTTAGAAATTTATTTTCAAAAAATGGACTTCAATTATGAATTCTACACATCCATAAATGGTTAGGGTTAATTTTTGGGATTTTTCTGAAACATTTGATTTTTTGGTGAATAGTAAAAAATACAGTTTTGAGTTCCTGTGTGTTAATGACGTCATTAATGATGTAATAATGATGAAATAAATCTGGTATAATTTTTTACAGTAAATTAAGTTATTATGTTTCCCATGTGGATTATACCGTTGGAAAATAAAATGGGAAAGCCCCTGGTTTTGCAAATACCACTATTGAGGTGTCCCATTGAAATTATTAAAATATTCTCTCACTTTTGCTATAAAAACAACCCATTAATTTATTTTTATCATTAAAAATTACTCATAAACTAATATATGATCTCCTTACCTCTCTAGTAATTCTCCCTAGGTTTTTTCATGCCCCCAATTTCTCAACCTTAATGTTCTTGGAGTTACTCTACAAGGTATGAAAATTCTCAATTTCATTCTTTTTCCATTCAAGTTATCTTTTATGTGGTATAACATTCAGGTTTCCATACCATATTATAATTTACTTATTATTATTGATCTATTATTTATTATTATTTATTTCTGGATGGGTGAACCTTTTCCCCTCTCTTTAATATATTTTCTAAAACCATGTTACATAGTTGATAGGCTACCTAATTTTTGTAAGAGATTTCTCAATTATTCTTCTATATTCAGTTCCTTTCCTTGATTATTATTTATTCATTTCATATTACCAAAGAGGAATAAAATATCCATGAATCGTTTATATTCTCTATGTTCTCATGTTCATGGAAAATTCATCCTCACTATTCTTTTCCTATCCCACTAATTCGTGGAATAAAAACATTGTCCGCGATGTGTCGAATTACCGACATCATTGATGATGTTATTTCAATTTCCGTTAATTCTGTTCATGAAACCATTTATATGGTTGAACCATGTTATAATATATGTATTATGTCTCATCCATGGTTCTGTAATTCTTCTTTAGTTATGGTTTTAATTTATAAGACACAATAAGGCTGTTATTATCAAAGCACCACTAAAATGATCAAAATGAACATCATTAATATTTTAACTTATAAATCCCCATAATATAAAACATAAAAATGATAAATGGTATAAATTATAATACTGTTAATATGTGAATACCTTTCCATTATAATTATGGATTTTCACTTCCAATCGACAAGCACATCCATCATGTACTGATCATGAAAATCATGTAAAGGACTCACCCAAAACTGTTGAAGGAACAAAATACTAACAATTAAGGGGTGAAATGAGGATATAAAATGATCATATAATATTTTATAAACATGAAAATGTATCTTTAATATACTAATAACACACTTTTAACCATTATATAGTTAGTATAAACAATATTGATGCAAGACAAGCCTGAGGTAAGGGAATTCTTAATCTGATTTCCATTATTGGGGTTAAACATCTACATCCTTATTTATGTGCTATTAAAATTGATTGTTTGATGGGTTTTGCTTACATAATGTGTAATTATGTTTAATTACATTTTATAGACATATTACATCAACTCTACTAAGTCTATTTTCAATTGTATGATATTTATTAGGGGATTTTCATTTAAAATCCTCTTTTAAAATTATGTTTTACAAATTTCAAAAGAAATGTTTTTATGTTATTATTCATGTTGTATGATTATGTTATGGTTCATGGGAATTATTTATGATTAATGGTTGGACCTATATATCCTTCCAATGGATTGGGTATGTATAAGTTGTAGTTCGGGTGTATGGTTACTCCACGTGTAACTACGATGGTTACTTAAATTGTAAGGTAGCTTTGACGGTTAAAAATTATAAGGTAGCCAAGTGGGTTACAAGATTATGTATCTAAATCCCCAATATAACTTTATGGTCCTAATTATTTTCTTTTTTATTATGGAAAACTCACATTTCACAAAGAATATATATATATATATATGATAAGTGTGTATTTTGAATATGATTTCATACGTTACAAGTATTCATGGTCTAATTCGTTTTTTCTTTCTTTTTATGTCCCTTACTGAGTTTTTGTGATCATCCTTTGTTTTAAATGATTTTTCACAGGTTAAATAATGTGTAAGACATAGAATTAATCCATGTTAAATGATAATGAATCATGTTTTAAGTTTTAATGTTTTAAATTTTGAAAAAAATGGAAACTATTTTTATGGTATCCACTCTCTAACATTGTGTAATGTTATGATTGTATTATGTCCCAATTCACTAAAGCTATAAACTAGAAATGACATTCAATGTAAAAGAAATTGTTTTCTTGACTAAATACAATATTATGTATGTAATAAATATGGGTCATTATAGTAGGTATCATAGGATGGTTTATATAACATTATAGTTTAGGATGATGTTAAAAGAATACCATAAATGATTTTCACTATATTATTAATTATAAATATTATAGAATTTGAAGATTACCGTGTTACTTCATCTAAGATATGTTTGTTCAGAGTGGTTGTCTGTTGAAGAAATAGGGATGATAAAGAGGAGAGGCACCGAAAGAATGATATCTTTCAGAATATATAGCCTGGAATGGTTGGGATTGGAACCGAGTAGTTTGTGACAGTAATGGCTCAGCTGACATAGGAAATAAATGGTGGTGGAATCCATGAATGAGAACAAATAGAGGTACCACAATGGAACATGAAAATAGTGGAACATTTTAGGAGACAACACCCTCCTGCATTCAATGGATCTTCTGACCCAGTGGTAGCTGAAGGATGGATTAAATTTCATGAAAAGATATTTGATGTAATGGGTTATTTAGATAATCAAAAGTAATGTCCTTCCATTTATCATTTTGAAGGTGGAGCTGATCAGTGGTGGTCAATGGTGAATAATGTTTGGGGTAGAGAGAATTTTGGTGCCTTAGAGTGGGATGAATTTAAAAGTCTTTTCCTTGAAAAATATTTTCCTAAGGTGGTGCGACTTAGGATAGAGAAGAAATTCCTTGATTTGAAGGAAAATGAGGAGGATTCAGTTGATGTGTATGAAAAAAATCTTCTACTAATTGGCGAGGTATGCTCCAAATATTATTTTGGATCTGGATAAAAAAAATAAACTGATTATAGTTAGGACTGATGCCAAGGAATCGAAGGGCGTTGGCCTCCCGTGAATTCAAATGTTATGAGAAACTTTTCCGATGAGTTGAGAGGGTAGAGATGGAGTTTGCTGATGATCACGTGCATTTTGGAAAAAAAAGGAGAAGAAGAGGCCCAGGTGGCAAGAGATGGGTAATAATCAACCAAATAAATCTGATGGTATGAAAATGCAGTTTCTAGTTTGTGAAAAGTGTTGAAAGAAACACCTCGGGGAAGGTCTTAGAAAAACTGGGAAGTGTTTTAAATGTGGTAAGTTTGGACATATGTCCTGATATTGTAATGAAAATGATCTTAAGAAAAATCTTAATAAGAAAACTGTAATGTGTTTTAAATGTGGTGAGATGGGTCTTTATGAAAATGAATGCCTAAAGAGAGATCCAAATGATGAAAATAAGACAGACTATAAGAAGAAATGTGTAGTGTGATCCTTTGGGACTACGTCAACTGATGTCAGTCCATCCAATGAATTTCTATCAGGTACATTGTTTGTTCAGTCAGATTTTTCTAAAGATTTGTTTGATATGAGGTGTATACATTCCGTCATCTATGAGAAATTTTCATGTAAATTAGAAATACCACCTCAATAAATAAGACATGATCTTGTTGTTAAAACACCAGGGAGAAATATTATTGCAAAGAGTAATTATAAGAATCATTCTATTATGGTCTGTCGAAAGACTTTCCCTACAAACCTTTTTGTGTTACCATTAGTCATGTTTGATGTTATTATGGGAATGGATTGGATTTTTATTTACCATGATAATATTGACCTTTGAGCTAAAGAAGTTGTTTTTCAGAAAGAGTTTCAGTTTTAAAACAAGAATAAACCCATACAATTGATAACATATCAGGAGGCTGAGAAACTATTGAAAGTTGGAAATGTAAGTTATATTTCCCATATTGTTGAAAACAAGGGAACTGTTCATATTGATGATATACCGATGGTAAATGAATAACTTGATGTTTTTTAGGATGAGTTACAAAGTGTCATACCTAATCGGGTAGTCGAATTCACAATTGACTTAGTTCTTAATGCTAAACCTATTTCAAAACCTGAATATCGTATAGCTCAAATAGAAGTTCTTGATTTAAAAAATCAGTTGCAGGATTGGTTTGAAAAATGTTTTATTCATCCTAGCACTTCACCATGGGGAGCCCCTGTTTGGTTTGTTAAAAAGAAATATGGTTCAATGAGACTTTGCATTGATTATAGTGCTTTGAATAACATCACTTTTAAAAAAAGTATCCTTTGCCTCATATAGATGACTTTTTTTATCAGCTCTAGGGAGCTCAGTACTTTTCCAAGAATGAATTGAGATCTGGATACCATCACCTAAAGGTGAAGGAGGATGAAATCCCAAATACTGCCTTTCGTACTAGATATGGGCATTATGAATTTGTTGTTATGATGTTTGGGTTAACTAATGCACCTGCGGTATTCATGAATCTTATGAATAGATTATTTCATGAGTTATTTGGATATGGTTGTGGTTTTATTTATTAATGACATTCTAGTATTTTATAATAATATAGAGGATCATGAAAAACATCTAAGGGTTGTTTTAAAAACCTGAAAAGAAAATAAACTTTATGGAAAATTCTGCATGTGAGATATTTGGTTGCAACAGATTTCTTTTATTGGGAACATTGTAAATAAGGATGGAATAATTGTTGATCCTGCCCAAACAATAGTGGTTGATGAATGTCCAAGACCCACAAATTCTATAGATATTCATAGTTTTCTTAGATTAGAATGTTATTGCCGAATTTTTATTAAGAACATTGATCGTTTATCTAGCCCGATAACTAAGTTAACATGAAAAGGGATTAAATTTGTTTGGACAGAATAATGTGATGATTATTTTTAGGAACTGAAGAAGAGATGGGTAAAAGCTCCAGTTTTGGCATTACCTTCCTGAAATGGTGATTTCTTCATCTAATGTGATGCTTCGTTGATGTTACATGGTTGTGTTTTGATGCAAAATGATCAAGTAATTGCTTATGCTTCAAGACAACTAAAAACTCATGAGGTAAATTATCTCACACATGATTTGGAATTGGAAGCTATGGTTTTTTGCATTGAAAATTTGGAGGCATCGTTTATACGGTGCCAAATGTCAAATATATACTGACCATAAAATTCTGAAGTATATATTCACTCAGATGGAATTAAACATGAGGTAGAAAAGATGTCTTGAATAGATAAAGGATTATGATTTCACGATCAATTACCATCCTAGAAAAGCAAACAAAGTGACAGATTCCTTCAGTGAAAAACATCATGCATCATTAACCATGTTACATTTTGAACATGATCCCTTAATTCAGGATTTTATTAATTTGGGATTAGAAGTTGTTAGTGCAGGGAATACATCTGTTTTGTTTCAGTTTTTAGTGATGTCTTCATTGATAAAAAAATTAAGAGAGCACCGAAGGAAGACCATGAGATACATAAAAAGGTATAATTTTTTAAAATGGGTAAGCTTCCAAAATTTTACCTTGATGAAGTTTGTGTTTTAAGATTTGGAAAAAAGTTGTGTGTGCCCTATGAATATAAGTTGAAGAAATATTTGTCATGTGAAGCACATAGTTATCTATTTTCAGTTCATCATAGTAATACTATGATGTATAGAGACTTTCAATAGTATTACTGGTGGGATGGAATGAAAAGGAATATTTATGATTTTAACATGAAATGCTTAACATATCAGCAGGTTAAAGTAGAGTGGCAGTTACCGAATGGGATGATTTTTTACTTTACTAGTGCTAGAGTGGAAGTGGGAAAATGTGTCCATGGACTTTGTAGTGGGACAACCTAAGAAATATCAAGGTAACAATGAAATTTGGGTTATTGTGGTTCATCTAACAAAAAATGCACATTTTCATTCTATTCGAGATACAATGTCTTTGGATCAACATTCTCAATTTTACCTCTTGGAGATAGTCAGGTTAAATTGAGTTCCACTTTCCATTTTATCTGACCGAGATCCCAGGTTCACTTCTAACTTTTCGAAGTGGCTTTAGTAGTCATTGGGAACAAAGTGAAAATTCATTATAGAATTTCATCCCCAATCACACGGGCAGTCAGAATGAACGATTCAAACATTGGAGGATATTATTCGAGCTTGTTCAATGAACTACCAAGGAATTTGGGATTCACATCTTTCATTATTTGAGTTTTATTATAATAATTGTCTTCATTCCAGTATACATATGGAACCTTTTAAGTCTTTGTATGGAAAGAAGTGTCAAAATCATGCGATTTGGGATGAAGTCAGTGAAAGAAAGTTGATGGGGGATGAATTAGAAGAGGAAGTGGATGAGAAAGTAAATATGATCTAGCATCACATGAAGATAGCTCAGAGCAAGTAGAAAAGTTATGCAGATAACAGAATTAAAGACTTCTCCTTCGAGGAAGGGGACCACGTTTTCCTTAAAATCTCTCCTAGGAAGAGTGTGATGTGTTTTGGTATGAAATGAAAGATAAGTAAACAGTTCATTGGTCCTTTTGAAATCCTGGAGAAAGTTGGACCAGTTGCATTCCGAGTAGCTTTTCTTTCGAGTTTGCCTCATGTACACAATGTTTTTCTTGTTTAGATGTTGAGGAAGTATGTACCAGGTTCGACTCATATTTTGTGCTGAGAAGCAGTTCAGTTGGAGGAGAATCTTTCATATGAACAGAACCCGGTTCATATTCTTGATCAATGGGAACTGGTATTGTGGAATAAGTTGATCTACCAGGTCAAGGTTTTGTGGAGAAACCATGTGGTTGAAGAAGCAACATGGGCGTCTGAAAATGCTATGAGGGAAAGGTATCCTTTCATATTTAATAAGTAAATAAAATTGTGAGGACACAATTTATAAATGGTGGGGATAATGTAACACCCAAAGGTTTTATAAAAATAAATTGAAATTATTGAATTTTTTTTAATGTAGATATTTATAAGTATCCTTTAAACATAATTTTACTGCATCTATGTTTTTAATTTCAAAAAATAGTCATCTACAATTGTGTCTAGTATGTTATTTAGAGTCTATTAGAACCAACTTGATTTTTGGTGAACAGTATCAGACCCTTATGAATACTAATATTACCCTAATGAAAAGTAAATTTTATTATTATTTAATTTTTTTAATGCTTTAAGATAATGACATCTTGATTAATTTTTAAAAGCGATACTAAAGCAGTTATAGATTCTAAATCAAAATTTTTTGAATTAAGTATGATTTTATCTAAAAATTAAATTAAAAATATTTAGAGAATTATTTTCAAAAAATTTACTTCATTTTTGAATTCTATACTTCTATAAATGGTTAGGGTTAATTTTGGGTATTTTTCTGAAAAAGTTGATTTTTTGGTGAATAGTAAAAAAAAATACTATTTTGAGTTTCGTTGTGTTAATGAGATAATTAATAATGTAACAATGATATAATAAATCTGGTCGAATTTTTTACAGTAAAATAAGTTATGAGGTGTCCCAATTGGTTTATTCAATGGGGAAATACCATGTGAAAGCCCATGGTTTTTCAAATACCACTAATGAGGTGTCCCATGGAACTTAGTAAAATATTCCCTCGCTTTCGCTATAAATACCAACCCATTCCTTCATTAACTTCATTCCAAATTCAAAATTAATGATGACATGGACTCCATACCTCCATATTAGTCCTCCCAGGGTTTCTTAAAACCCCCAAGGTCCCAACCATCATGATCAAGGAGTTACTTAAAAAGGTACTAAAATTCTCAATTTCTTTCTTTTTCCATTCAAGTTATCTTTTACGCATTATTACTTTCAATTTTCAATAAAATCTTATTATTTAGTTCTTATTATTGATATATTATTTATTATGATTCATTTTTAGATAGTGACCCTTTTCCCCTCTCTTTTTAATATTTTTTAAAACCATGTTACATAGTTGTTAGGCTGCCGAATTTTTGTAAGGGATTTCTCAATTATTATTTTATTTTGAGTTCCTTTCTTAGCTTATTAATTCTCAATATCTTCTAACCCAATAGGCATTAAATCTCTAGTAATAATTTATATTTTATATTTTCTAATGTTCATGGAAAATTAATCATCACTATTATTCTCCTCTCCCACTTTTTCAAGAATAAAAACATTGTCCTTGATGTGTCGAATTACCGACATCGTATGTGATTTAAATTTTCATTAATTCTGGTCCTTAAACCAATTATATTGTTGAAACATATTAATATATATGTATGATGCCTCATCCATTGTTTTGGAATTCTTTTTTACTCATGGGTCTAATTTATAAGACAAAATAAGGTTTTTATTATCAAAGAACCAGTAAATGATCTAAACGAACATCAATAATGTTTTAACATATCAATCATCCTCATATAAAAAATCAAAATGATAAATGGTTTAAATAATGGTATTGGAAATATTTATATACCTTTCCATTCAAATTCTAGAATTTCCCCTCCAATCGACAAGAACGTCCATCATGAACCGATCATGAAAATCATGTAAAGAACTCAACGAAAACAGTGCAATGAACAAAATACTAACAATTAAGGGGTGAAATGAAGATATGAAATGATCATATAAGATGTTATAAAAATGAAAATGTTTCTTAAAAATACTAATAACATTATTCTAACCATTATACAAAATTTTTAACATGTTTTAAGTAAGACAAGCCTAAGATAAGGGAATTTTTAACCTGATTTCCATTCTTTGGGTTGACCTTCTACTTCATTATATAAGTGGTGTAAAAATTGATTGTATGATGGTTTTTTCATATATTATGTTGAATTATGTCTAAGTAGAGTGTATTAACAAATTTTATCCACTCTATTAAGTCTCTCTTCAATTTTATGATATTAATAAGGGGGTTTTCTTTTAAAATCCACTTTTAAAATTATGTTTTACAAAATTCAAAAGCATTGTTTTTACACTATTATTGATGTTTTGTGATTATGTTATGGTTCTTGGTCATTTTTTATGATGGAGGGTGGGACCTATATATCCCTCCAATGCATTGGTTATGTATAAGTTGGAGGTTGGACATATGGTTACTCAAAGTGAAACTGAAAATGTTACACAAATAGTAAGGTAGCAATGAGGGTTACAAATTATAAGGTTGCTGAGAGGGTTACAAGATTATGTAAGTAATGCCCCAAAATACCTTTAAGTTTCTACTTATATTATTATGTATTGTGGAAAATTCAAGTTTCAAAATGTAAATATATATATACAGGTGATAAGTATGTCTTCTTAAAATGATTTCATTTGTTACAAGTATTCATGTACTAAGGGGTTATTTCCTTATTTTTGTTTCCCTTACAGAGTTTTTTTGCTCATCCCATGATTTAAATGATTTCACAGGTAAATTTATGTTTAATACAAAGATTAAATCCATGTTAAATGTTGAATAATCTTGTATTAAGTTTTAATGTTTTAAACTATAACATTGTTTAATGTTATGAATGTATTATTCCCCAATTATCTAAATCTCTAAACTTGAAAAGATCCTCAATATAAAAGGTATTTTTTTTCTTGACTAAATTCAAGATTATGTATGTAATAAGGTCGGGTCCTTATAGAAACAATTCCATAATTCATAAATAGGTGTAGGCACAATATTTTTGGTAACATAACCTCTACTTAAACCCCTCAAAAACGTTGGTTACACATTCGAAACCCATCCATTTCTATAAAGGTGTAAAACTAGCCATTTACCAATAACACATTCTAAAACACCCTAAAATATGATACTCACTTCATTATAAAACCCAAAAATACATTTTAACCTACATAACGAACCCAAACACAATGATTCACATGTTTCTAATATTTTTCATAAGTGAAAAAAATAGTTTTATATCACCTTGAGCACACAAAACCCAACCGAGCACTTTCCAGAAAATGATGCCTGAAAAAATTAATAAAAAACTCTATTTTACAGTAAAAATGTTATAAAACTAATATTTCATGCCAAAAAATTTATTTAAATATTTAAACCAGATTATAATCCTTATAGTTTTTCATGCGAAAGAAAATGGATCATTTAAACAAACACTTAGTGTGAACACATTAACCAAAACAAAAAAATTTTCTAAAAACAAGAAATAAACAAAATTTATTATACACTAAATAATTAAAACAAAGGGTGAAGAAAATACCAAGAATACATATAAGGTTAAAACAGAAATAAACTGATGAATCATGAATTATTAAAACAATATTTGGGAGAACCTACCTCAAAACCAGGGCAGAATGGAAACATATATTTGACAACACTTTCTGAGGGTTTGTAAACCCTCTTCCTATAATTACTAGACATGAATGATAAAAAAACCTATAAAAATGATGTTTTAACAAAACCCTAGGACTTTAATGAATATGTGATAAGATATAGCAATGAACAATTGGAATGAGGAGGATAAAGGAGAAATGAGAAGAAATCTCACCTTGATAACTAGACATCTCTTCATCTTCCCTTAGATACACACTCTTAAAAGAGAGGTAATTTCATGGAACTTTATTTAGAGGCTCCATAGGTCTAGAAAAACTATTTAAATAAGATATTGTGGAAAATAGTAAAAAATTAATGATTTATGAAGGAACCAATTACATTTTCATATCTGGACAATTTGAGAGTCCTTGAGGTAGTTCACCATCATCCCCGATAAATATTAGATGCAATGAGGGGAAATGGAACATGGGGTGACCCTAGGGTTTTTGGGATTTAGTGATAGGATGAATTACCAAACAATATTTAAAAATGAAAAAGGTATGAAAGAAAGAAAATATTTTTTTAAAACTAGAAATCGGCTCCTGTTCTTAACGAATTACTAAATAAATAACCCAACTCCACCATGATTATGATTTCCTAAGGAGTAAAAATTAATATTGTGGTTTTAATATATCCGGTGAGGCCAAGTGGGAAGCTTAATGGGCGAAAAATGTAAAAAATAAAGGAGTAATAAAAGATTTTTTTTAAAATCTGGAAATGGGTCACGGTTTGGCCCAAATCATAAACTAACCATAATGTTCTCCAAAAACCCTAAAAAACTATGTGGAATCCATGGTTGGATTATTATACATGGATGACACAAAAAAATCAACATTCATCTCACCAAATACCCTAGAAAATGATCAATATTTCCATTGAACCAGATCAAAACCAAGACATGAAAACCGGGTGTGACAATTTTCCCCACCATTAAAGATTTCCACCCACAGAAAGTGATAACACTTTCCAGCTGAAAGAAAAACATCTAAGGACTCCTTATCAACATGTTCCAGCCTCTCAATCCTAGGACATATCATCTATCATAAACAGAACTTAATCCCCTTTCCCAAATAAAACACTAAATCATAACCACTTCCTAAGAATCAATGTACAGATCAATCAACCATCTCCCCATCAAAGACAAGAACAAGATTATTGAGCCTTCTCCCAATAAACCCAAAAATCCAACAAACCAAAGTTCAATTATTAAATCCAATGAATTTGAGCGGGGGTGGGGGTTAGATGGGATCCCCACCATTATATAACAACAACAATCTGATAAATACTTGGATGGATTATCTTTGAGACCCATGTTGGGTCTCCCAACCATTTGAGACCAACAATAAATAAAAAAATGATAATTCAACATGAACTAGAAACATGCCTCCCCCCAAATAGGCCCACGAAAACTCTCCCACAATATCCTACGAAACCATGTTAATAGGGTTAAAAAATGAACCTTTAAATCCCCCACTCGCGAAAGGAGGGGATGATAACTAAGCCAACACATTCGGCACGGATCAGAAACCCCACCACTCGTGGTGAGGAGGGAAGGGATCCTAATAATTGGAACCTTGAAACCCTAAAAGATATAGAAGAACCACCCACAACTCTCTACGCATGAATAGGTAAAATCGAGACCACACTCGATTCACATTGGCGGTTCACACAGGGACATTGAACAGACCCCCACATCCGAGAAGGCATAACTATAGAAACTTCATGAGGGGTAAGTCCACCATGAAATTTGTGAAAAAAGGAAAATCGTAGTGATGAGAAACCAAAATAAAAACATAGAAACTTCCTTGCCACGATGGTGAAGGAAAGTGCTTAGTCGAGATCCCCACACTTCTGAAAATTTCATGACTGCATGAAAAGATTCTCTCCAAGGCTTCTGGATGGAGTCCTGATGTTTGAATCATCTGTTGTGCCGCAACCAGGAGCTAAAGACCACAATACCCCCGAAAAAAACTTTCTCGACAACACAACTTCATCTAAATAGGAACTCATATATACATGGAACCATTCTCTCACACTCTTAATGAGAAGAAGAATTGACATGGGATATGAAGAAACACAAAAATACCACCGAGCGCTATAACCACGGTCGAGAGAGTCACCATAATATGAATTCACTTTAATCTGAGACAAAAAAACTCTCTATTACAACAAAAGGGCTAAGCCATCATTCAAAGAGGTGTATTTAACCTTTGGAACGAATCCTCAGGCTGATCATCCAGAAATATCACCAACAAAGAAACATTTATGGACACATGACAACATCCAACACATCTTTAGAAACCCAATAAACATTAATCCATAAGGGAGCCACAAAAAATATCCAATATCAAGAGACAACAAGAGTATGAGCTCATGATCACAAGTAAGAATACTAAATAAACAACACTTCTAAGATATTGGAAAATCCATCAATATAACCATTGGTTTATAAACAAATGCCCCAATATTTCAGCTCAGTACACATTGGAAAAACAAAATAACTTGGGGGATTTCCACATTTATAAATGGTGTTTTATCAAGTTTCACTCACATTCACATTTCCATGCCACCCCAGGAACCCAACCAACATTCCATACCGACAACCCATCCAGATATCTACCAAACTATGCAAGTGAGAACACATTAAAGCACCAATGGTTAAAACAAAACAACATCATTCCATAAATCATGTGTCATTCAATGGAACTCTAACAACCAACACAAAAACCATTTTTAGATTTCACAAAACAACCCACACTTCATCAATAACCATTTTCTTAAAAACCCAACCCATTTTCTTTTTAACTACTTTCAAAACAACTAAGATACTCCAAAATCCCTTCCCTTTTTCAAAAAATTAGTAATGTCTCTTTTCAAAATCCGATGGCCATAGAGATCAAGACTCTTTCTAGGAAAACACAAATCACTCAAAACCAATTTCCAAATCTAATTAATCAGATTCTAAAATTTCTCAACATCCCAAAACACCCCATTTAAAACAATGTTTCATAATCACCTTAAAATGATCCACGCATTCAAAACATTTTATTTCAAAAAACCACAGGTTTAGACTAGGGAAATTTCAATCATGTTAAATCAATCCACTTTCTCCCAAAAAAAATTTGTTTCATAAAAACTCATCATTAAGAAAACATTCCTAAATTAAGAATTGAAAACCCACTTCCTCAATTCTCACACAAGGATTTTGAAAAACAATCTGAATTCAAAAAATGTCTAAGAGACCCACAAAAGGGAACTAGTGTCAGTGGGTGGCATGACTATGTGGTTGGTGTCTATATCAAAAACACACCACCAAAACAGAGATCCTTCTTAAGACCATGCACCAACTCCACATGGAATTCCTAGCCCTACGAGCTCATGAAGGCCATTAGTCGAACACCCCTTGTTGTATCCCAATCACCAAACAATCTCTTTGAACGAAAGAGACTAATAAATCCGAACTTCCCATAGACACTTGAGGATCAGAATGAGAAAGAGTTTGTGATTCTCTTCCCAAACCTGCCCCTCATTTTCCTAAAATCCTACTACATCTACCTTGACATTCCCCAAATAAAAAGGGTTCTCTAAAGAGCAAGGTTTTATATGAGCCGACCTCCTCTGATACAATTTTGTCAATAACCATCTTGAGTTGACCTTGAACCAGCCACTTGGGCCACTCCACAACATGTCTCAAAAGGCGTTCTCGATCCTCTTAGGATAGAGACAAGCCCCGAAGGAATCATTAGAGTATAAAATGGAAGAATTTCTCCCAAATATAAATAATATGGCTAACATCAGAAAGAATGTACAGCCCTATACACATTTATTTAAAAATATAACGAACGTCATTTATAAAACACAACTAAATGTACAAATCAATAATATAGCTAAACTGACTAGACCTGATGACTAACATACTCCATGTGACCTCTCTAGTCACTCTTTAACAAAATGATCCCATGTCGCTCAAGGTGACCAAACTCATGTTGAAACCTACACAAGGGATAAAAGTATATAAAAAATATAGGAATTATTATTAAAACATAGAAGGTTACACCGATATTCTATTCCCAATAAACATACATATAAAATAAAAGAAACATCAATTTCATGCTTGAAATAAAATATATAAAAGAATTTTATCAGAAAAATGTTTGATTCTATAGATGTTATCATACAAAATCTTGCATGTTTTATACTAAAGAATGATAGAACGGTTTCCAAATATATGAAACTTCAAAATGAAAACAATTTTAAAGTGGTATGCATTAATGAAAGTAATCTTTTAAATAAATCACACATGATACTAAATTTTCATTCCAAATACACAGTATTCTGATGTTCAATTCAATATATCCAATGAGCACTAGTCACAAGAACACCGATTGGCACTAGTTCATTGTGAGCCCCATGTACCTCATATATCGGTGTGAAAGTAACCATAACAATATCTGTTATCGTGCACGATACACCAAAATGGAACAAATACCCATAACCTAGTGGTCCCCAACATCATCATCATAGTTTATTTAGTGTTTTCATTATCAAACTTACTAAAAAAAATAGTGACGAAACCAGTCTAGATCACCAGCATACTATTATACATCTAACCACTAAGAAACTCAAGTTTCCCTTTAGTTATCAATCAAGTTCAACATATTACCAAATAAACTTTTCAAATTAAAATTTCATTCCCAAATTATACACATATAAACATCCAATAAACATGCTTCACATTACTTTCATAGATCAATAAACCACATAAAACATTCATAAAACAATTTCAAAAAGTATAATTACATTTTTCACATAAAATCCATTCAAAAATGATCTTTTAAGGAAAAAACCCCACCATAGACATATCAAACAATATTTGGAGGCCCGAAAACCATTTAATAAATCAATTTAACGGACCATAAATGTCTCCAAATGAGACAACATGAAGTACACACAAAAATCATTTTTACATGAAAAACACCCAATGGGACTTTAAGAAATCTTCACAAAAACAACATTTATCAAAAGAAACAATTAAAATATTCCTAAACAGGTGTAAACACACAATTGGATGAAATATAAAATTTACATAACCCCCTAAAAATCTCATGTTACACATTCAAAACCCATCCATTTATATAAAGGTTCCAAACATGCCATTTACTGAGAACACATGAGAAAACACCCTAAAAGCCGATACTGACTTCATTAGAAGACCCAAATCCTTATTAAAACCCACATAAAGAACCCTAAAACATTGATTCACATTCTGAAAATATTTTTCATAAGCCAAAACAATGATTTTATATCACCTAGAGCACACAAAATCCAACTGGGCACTTTCCCGATAACAGGACCTGTAATAATTACTAAAACATACTCTATTTAAAACTAAAAAATTTATATAAAAAAATTTTCATGCCCAAAATTTATTTAAATACCTAAAAAAGTTCCTAAAAACTATATGTCAGGTGAAAAATCAAATGGATTATTAAAAAAACTTATTGTGCACACTTTTTCCAAAACAACACAATTTTCTCAGAACGAGGCATAAACTACCCATCTTTAACTCTAAATATTAAAAGAAGGGTGAAAAAATACATAGCATACATTTAAGGTGAAAATAGAAAGAAACATATGAATCCTAAATTAAAATGTTAGTTATTTGGATAACCTACCACGACACCATGGAGGAATGGAAACACACACCCGACAACACCTTACGAGGGTTTATAAACCCAAAACCTATTAATACCATCCCCAAATGAGAAAAAACACCATAAAATCATTTTATAACATATCCCTATGACGTTCATGACCAGGGGAGAATATATAGCCAAGAAATTTTTTTGGAGGAGGAAGGAGGAGAAAGGAGAAGGAAACTCCACTTGATAAATATAGAACACTTAATATTCCCTTAGATCCACAACATTAGATTAAAGGGAATGTCTTGGAACTCAATGTAGAGTCTCCTGGCGACAAGAAAAACCTAGTAAACAATATTTATTAGAAAAGTGTAAAAGATGAATGATTTATGAATGAAAAAAACTACATTATCAAATCATGATGATTTGAGAAACATCGAGGATGTTTTCCCAAATCCCCAATGAAGATGAGGTCCAATGAAGAAAAATGGAACCTAGGGGGTGAAACTTGGGTTTTTTGGGTCGTGTGATAGGTATAACGATGAAAAATATTAAAAAATCAACAAGATATAAAATAAACGAAATTTTATTTGAAAACTGGAAATGCGATCATGGTTTGGCCAAATACCTAAATAAATAACCCAATTCCACCATGATTATTAATTCCTAAGGGGTCTAAATGTATATTGGGCTTTGAATAGGTCAGGGGAGGCCATGTGGGAAGTGTAAGGGGTGAAATTTTTTTAAAAATGAAGGAGTTATAAAAGAATCAAAATTTGTTTTTAAATCTGGAAATGGGCTCACAGTTTGGCCCAAATCTTGAAGTAACCACCCTATTCTCTAAAACCCCAAAACAAGGTATGGGGAACCTAGTTTATGATGATTAAAAATATATGGAACTTCAAAAATAAACATTCATCTCACCCAAAACCCATGAAATTATTTGGATTTCCAACGAACCATATAAAAACCAAGACAAGAAAAACCAGGTCTGACAAAAACATTCTAGATGAATTCAATTCTTGACACACCCTTTCAAAATATTAATATACCATTCTATGACATACATCTATCTGTAATGGTCAATAACATATATTATAACCTCTCTAAACACTTCTAACATTAGTTGGACCACTATATTAAAGAATAATTATGTGAAGAACATATTTAATTCATATAATATGACATCAACCTCCCTATTCATGATGGAAAACTTCATAGGGTCTATAACTATTCTATATATGGAATTGAAAAAGAAGTAAAATTAGGTTAATGTATGATGTACATTTTGAGGTAGAATGCAACATAAATAAACTAACAATAAATTTTGCATTCGAACATGAAATTTGTGTTATTTTAGCCTTGTAACATCATATTAGTCATTAACACGAAATTCTTGATATTTGATGAATAATCATGTGGAACTATTAAATTAATAAGAATTGTTTTTTAAATTTAACATTTCTAGTTATAGTGTATGTAGCTGGAGTAAGAAAAGACCACCTTTTACCCCACACCAATGAAAACTCATCCCCTATCCCAATTTAAATCACAAAGAACCTAGCATTGATGATATAATTCATTTTTCTAGGAAAGCATGGTAATGTGATAATAACACTATCACATAAATTTTTCTATAAGAATTATGTCATGAAAATGTCTGGAACAGAAAAAATTCCAATATGGATATTAAAATAAAATTGATATCTTCTTTCAACCATGTTTTGTAAGGGGTTTTCAAAAATTGTTTACCAAAAACATTTTCAATATCTTTTACATTATTTTAAAGTTGTTTTCCCATTATTGGAGATGGTGTTATACCTTATTCGATATTCCCATCAAAAGTTATTATCTAGAATCCGAATTCATGTCATCGAGGTGAAAAATTTAATATCCTAAAAACAATTCCTTAGAGGAATGTTTCAACTGAACAAAGTATGTTTTTTTCACTAATTAAAAACCACAAAATTCCATTAATTCTGTAGCACGATAAATTTCTATAACTTGGGATGTTAGTTAATCATTCTTTAAAACATGGAACTCAATGTGAATTATTAACTTCTATGAGAATCATATATTGTCACACCTTCATTCCACCTCAATTTTAGATCTTTGATCAATGGAGCCAAAAGGACATCAATATCAATATTTTCTGACTTTGGTGTATTTATTACAAGAGGAAAATAATGTATTTTCATTTCATGCCTAGCAATGGAAGAAAATTTTAATTTACCAACATGATGCGCAATATACTATGAGCACTACTCTATTCACCAAAAGGAGTTATTCCATCAGTTTATAATGAAAGGAAAAAGTTTATAAGATCATTTACAAATTTAGGATACTCATAATTAATTTTCTTCCACTATGGAATATATGTTGGATAACATAGTTTCCTATCTTTACTTATTGCATATGCATGCCATTTCAATAATCTGAATGTTTTCTGATATTCATATAGTCTTTTAAACTTTATAATTATGGGAAATTACCATTCATATTTCAATGGACTTGATTCATTTTTCTTGTATCTATTTTTTCCACACTTATGGTATTTAATGAGTGATCCGTTGTCCTTGTGAAAAAATATGAAATCATTTAGACAAGAATTAATTTTTCAGGGGTCATGCCCATTGAACGTTAAATTAATTTAGCATCATAACTTTATAATTTTATTTTATTTTCTTCTAGTAGAATATCATTCTAGAGACCAAGTAGCTCTTTAATGTTGGGCTCACTCCATCTACAACTATATTTAATATTATATAACTTCAATACAGCTGACACTGTTGTGAATCTAGTACAAAACGTATACAATGGATTATTGGAATAACTATTTTTATCCTTGAACAACTTTGGAAAATCATGAAGTATTTCTTCAATTTCCATTTTCATTTCTTCCATGCAATCTCCATCATCATTTACAATGGTATTCAAACCAAATGATCCCTAAACCACAATATCATCCCAATCGATGTCCAAATTTTATTTTTTCCTATATTTATTCCAATATTTATAGATTTGATCTATTTTTTTAAAAATAAAATGTTTTTCCAACTCTTCCAAAATAATATTTCTTGAATTACAACAATGTAAGCACAGACAGAGGATTTGAGAAGTTGCGTATGCATTATCTCCGGCAAAAAAGATGAACTCTTTAACATGATCATCATACTATTTTTTGAAACAATTAGTTTGAATCCATTTTCGATTCATATCAGTGCTATTATATTTATATAATATTAATTTTGTTCAATAAATAAATAAATTCAAAAATGATATTCATTATCAAGATGAAAGTTATATAAAATTCTAATATGGGAAACTCAACATTTTATTAGTACAAATAATTTAATTTTGTTGAAGAAAATGGGTAATTGAATATAAGAAATCAATTAATCTATTGTGGTAGGTGTTATCCAATGAATTCATTAAAAGGTGAAAGTTATATACAATTCAACCCCATCAAATCATCTCCCAGACATTTTTAATTAAATTCTTTTGTTTGACACATCCTGCATCTCTTGTGGACATGAACCTATGTTACCTAAAATACTATAAGTAGTAGTCATCCATGGGATGGATAATACTTAGAGTAGTTTAAGAAACATAAAAGATATGTGGGATTAGTTTCAAGAAATAAACATCAAAAAAATTTATTCAGGAGATGATGTTAAGGAGGATGACAATTGTCTATAATAGAGGCGGGGGATGTGTCTCAAGAAACAAATTACAATAATAACTATTGTTTGACACAGATAAAGTCTTTATTAAATCCCATAAACCAATGAAAATATAGTATACTCAATTAAGGATTAATAATAAACAGAAATATGATAAATAAGAATAAACTCTCATTCAATCAACAAGATGATATGAAAATATATTGATAAAATATATTAATAAATAAAGAGTTATTTCATATACATGGATTGTAATCATAGATTCATAGCAATGGAACCAATAAATGTAGTTCTAAAATGATGAATAAATAAAAATAATTTCGAATATATAAATTTTTTTAACTTTCATAATATTTTATTGAACATGTGACGTAGAAACCTATGGAATTATTACATTTAAAATTAATTGAATATCTAATACTTGAAAATATATCAAGGCTCTAGATATCATATCACTCCTACAAAGATTTATATTAAAATATTGTACCACCCATACTAATATTTATCTTAAAATAAATCAATACACATCTGACCATGAAGATCCAGTGTCCGAACAAGATGTCCCTAAATTTATTAAATAAAACACAAACTACAAGAAATTAGGACTTACAAGGGGAAGTACAAGAATGGGATTGTGTCACCCCCCGCATATCATCATCCACTATGCTAACGGAAATGTTATGGATCTTGAACGATCACATGGTGCTATGCTCCCCAATTTCCCTCTTCGAGAGGGCATCGAAAATCTGATTCACCACCCTATAAACATGATATATGAAGATCTGAAGGTTACTAGACTAAGTGAGACATGTAATCCAATAAGGAAGGAGTCACCAAGCACATCTCTAGTATGTGTTCCAAAAGCCTTCATAGAATGTTGTGAGTACTATTCAATCCATAGAGGTGACTAGTAGTGATAAGAAAGATATTTGATTGCATAGATCATTAATATAGAATTTAAATAAATAAGTTCCCTTATGTTAATTGCATAAAATCATATTTTTTTGCAACTTGAAACCATCACCAGACTGAGAATTGGATTCATAAATCAATTTTCTCATTAATTTAATGTTTTGATATCTAAAACCATCACTATTTATACAGTGGAATAAATATTTATTTAATTTCATTATATACAGAGTAGAGCAGATTCTATAAGATTTCAAAATATTGAAAAAATTAAGCTGGCAGATCTAGATGAGGTATAGATGTTTGAAACAAAGCAATTTGTTTAAAAACAAAATTAAAAAGGACAAAACAAGATATCCATAATACTATTCAAGGAAAAATGGATCATAAACAAAAGAAAAAAAGTGTACAATGACTGGAGGAATAATAATTGATGAAAACATCGATGAAGAAATAAAAAAGAAAATGAAAAATACATAAAGAAAATCGAAACCTATAAAGGAAAACATAAGCCTAACTCATTGTGTTGAAGACAATCAGAGTCCCATAGATCCAGATCTTGATTATTTCTTTGGAAACCCTATCTAAAAGCAAATACTAGATACTAGAGTCCCATGGGTTTGTGTGGTTTGAGTGGGTTTGTGTGATTTGATCTTCGATTAATCGAGTAGGAGCTCCAGCAATGGGCGGATTCTGTAGAAAGATTCTAATATCACGAAAACATCACAACTCGTTAGGGTTTTTAAATAGATTAGGACACTTTTATCATTGTTTGAAAAAATCATTGATAAAGAGTCAATTTATCAGCACTTAAGTAATAAGAATTGATAAAAATCATATTTATCAGTGCTTATTACTTAAGAAATGATAGAGGATTTATAATTATAATTATAAATAATACATTATAAATATATATATACTAAATATATATATATATAATAAATATATTCTGTATTTAAATTTATTTATTATAATATTATAATTATTTAAATATATAATTATATATATATTTCTAAAAAATAACATTTATATCATTTTATTAAATTAGATAATTATATTTATATTTTTAAAAATATATATATAAATATATAATTATATTAGTAATTCAAATTATTTAATTAATTTTACTATAAATTTAATAATTATTTAAATATCTATAATTAATTTTTTTTATAATTATTTATATAATTTAAAAAATATTAATTTATTTATAATTATAAATATATAATTTTATAAATTTGTTATGTAAATTTATAAATACAGTATATACATTTATAAAAAAATTTACAAATATTTTTTACAAATATTTTTTAACATTATTATTGAATATCTAATTTTAAGTGAATGCATTTTTAAAATGAGTGAAATTGATAGAATTAAAAAAAAGTAAACTTTAACAATATTGAAAAAATGAATAAGTTGTGTGTGTGTTTATTGTATATACAAATGCATTAATTATGTATACATGAAATCAATATAACGCACATTTGATCTATGTTAAATTGAAATATCTAACGGCATTCAATTACATGTTCATTACTCTAAGAATTTAGTTAATATTTTTAAATCCTATTAATTATTAATTATAAACCATTATTCACTAAATATATAACTATTTAATGTAAAGCATAAATAATATTTTTTATTATATAAATTATATTTATATACATTAATATATATCTATATACTTAATATATGTTATTTATTAACATTGTAAATTGTCATCTGATTATTAAAATGTTTAATATTTTTCTCAATTTACATATTTTTAATTTTAATTTGTTTAATTTTAATTTTAAAAATACTTATTAGTATTTATAATTTATATATATTATATTCATTTTATTCATTTTTATAAATAATTATTTAATTAATTAAATCTGTAATATTTTTTTAATAAAATAATTTTTTATTATTAATTTATATTCATTTTATTTATTTGGGCCTTTATCAGCGATAAAAATATAGCCCTCTTAAAGGGTACCATTTATCAGTGCTGAAAATAAAGCGATGATAAAGGGTACCCTTTATTAGTGCTAAAAATAAAGCACTGATAAAGGTACCCTTTATCAGTGCTAAAATAATTCACTGATAAATATTTTAAATTATTCGTGGTTTCTTTAGCACTAATAAATATTCCATTTATCAGCACTTTTTTCTAGTGCTGATAAATACTAGTGCTTTTAAATGCAAGTTCTATAGTAGTGATGACTCCAATGTGAACCAAAACTTTTAAAGGCCCAACAATCTGGGGAGAAAGCATACTCCCATGACCAAGCCTTCATATCACATGATGATTAGTCACCTTCAAAAACATGTGGTTGACAACATCTAACTCCAAATGTATCCTCCTATTATCAACATTCAATTTCTATGGATCAGGTGCTACTTTCAACCTTTCGTGAATTACCTAAAACATATCCATCATATTATATACCTATTCCAGCCTTAGAATTGATGAATCCCCAACCTAAGTACAGAATAACAGAAAACAATATGGTCATCCCTGAAAATATTCAAATGGTGAAATACCAATGGAGGGGTGAAAAATATTATTATAAGAAAACTAAACCAAAATCCAGTGCATTATCAATGAACCTCCAAAATCCAAGACATAACAACGAAACATATCTTCAAGAGTCTAGATGGTCTTCTCTATTTGAGCATCCATCTACTATGAAAAGAAACACTAAGAAATTTCTAATTTCAAGAAGAATCATGAAGATATCTTCACAACCTGGAGGTAAAAAGAGGGTCCTTATAAGAGATGATCGTCCTTGGGACTCTATGGAGTCTCACCACCTCCTCCAGATACTACGTTGTGTTGGTTGCAGACGACAGACAACGTTGATCATGGTTGAGGCGTGCAGAGTATGACGGTACCTGGAGGTGGACCACTGGGCGGGACGTACTCAGAGCTGGCGGCGGGACCCGAGGAGCAGTGGAGCTATCTGTACCCATCCTTCAGGTGGGATCTCTAGTGGACAGCTCGGTGTAGCGGCTTTACTTTTCAGTTGTTGTTTTCCCTTTCAACTAGTACTTTACAGTTGGGCTTGTGTTTCCGGCCCCTTTTACTTTTCTGCACTTTCAGTTGTACTCTGTTTTTACTTAGTGTTTACTTTTCTGCTTCCTTACTCTGTGGTACTTGTTTACTTTACAAGGCAATGCCTTCCCTTTTTACCGGGATTTACGCCTTGGTGCTAGTCGCCAGCCCCTGGCCTATGGAAGGCGGGCTTGGGGTAGTCACGGCACAGGCCCCGAGGACGGGTCCTGACAAGTTGGTATCAGAGGAGTTCGGTTCTACCATGAACTCTGATCTTTTCTATGTGAAGCAATAATGTTTAGCGTATTGAGTGTGGTTATTAGTCCAGGGAGTCCAGTGTTGGTGCGGCGGCCGACGTATCCGTACACCAGGACCCTGACTTCTGATTTCCGACTTAATTCACGAAATCATTGATTGCATGCGTGTTTCATGTTTTCTCTGTGATTACTTTGTATCAAATCACCAGGTATATTGTTCTGACCGTGGCGCACCTGTTTCCTTTTCAGGATGGCCCCACGATGTTAGCCAGCTAGGGTTCCGAGAGTCGAGCGTGACGACAGCCCACCGAGCGACGAGGCCTCGGTGCAGGGCCCTTTGTCAGCAGTGGCACCGGCGGTAGCACTACCCACCGAGCCACCGATACTTCCAGCACCAGCCACTGCCGATGCACGTCGCCTCAGCGCACTGCATGAGTTTCAGCGCCAGCGACCGCCCATGTTTCATGGGGAGACAGACCCCCAGGCAGCCGAGGACTGGCTGGAGGCAGTCGTATGAGTTTTCAGTCTAGTGAGGACACCAGCAGACCTCACAGTTATCCTCGCGGCGAGCCTACTGCACGCAGAAGTAGGAAGATGGTGGATCTTGATGCTCCAGGTGCACGATGAGGCATCTCTACTTTGGACGGACTTTGAGAGCCTCTTCCGCTCGGAGTTCGTCCCAGCCACCCTCCGTGCGGTGCGCATTCATGAGCTTCTTCAGCTGCGATAGGGCAGCATGATGGTCGCACAGTACTCGGCGAGATTTACCGATCTCTCGCGCTACTCGACCAACATGGTACGAGACCCATTCTTCTGGACCCGGACCTTCGAGCAGGGTTTGAGACACGAGATTAGGGCATTGCTGATCTCCCTCAGTATACCGACTCAGACAGGAGTACTGGAGCAGGACCTTTTGATCGAGAGCTTTTTTGCTGAGTCTACACCAATGCCGAGACCCACCGTAGGGCGGCACGTGGCAGAGTCTTCTGCAGCTGGCAGTCGACGGATGACTCAGGGGTCCAGGCAGACCAGACCTTTAGGCAGATGACCTCAGGACACTGGCTCAGTAGTGCGGAGCACACAGCGCGGAGCCAGTCTTTCGAGAGGTAGACAGTGCTACTCGTGCGGCGGGCAGGGCCACATGGCTCGTGACTGCCCGACCCGCCGTGCCGAGGAGCAGTAGATGGTTGAGGGACCACCGAGGCAGAGGTAGAGGGTTGATCGTGGTGGTCCGCAGGGAGGAGGCGGACGAGGCAGAGGAGCCGGCCGAGTAGTAGGTGGTGGGCGGCGCTTTGAGGCTCTACCACCACCACCACCAGGAGGTCCACCCCGACCACAGGGAGCTGGCGGGCAGATACAGGCACAGTTCCAGGTAGTAGAGGCCTACAACCACGGCGTGCCCGAGATGATTCGAGGTACTATCTGTGTCTATTCCACCCTTGCTGCAGTTCTTATAGACACAGGAGTGAGTCACTCTTTCATACCCGCTGCCCTTGTTCGGAGCTCGGAGATTCCGACAGAGTCGTTGGCTCGATCCTTACGGCTAGAGACTCCTACGGGAGCAGACTCGACGATTACGCACTGGTGCCGGCAGTGTGAGCTTACTCTAGGAGGCGAGAGCTTCGGCTGGGATCTTCTTGTAGCAGCGTCGAGTCCTTACAACGTCATCTTGGGCATGGATTGGTTATCCATGGTCCATGTACAGATTGACTATTTTAGGCGCAAGGTGCGATGTGTACGCACTGACGGGAGTAGGTTCACCTTCACCGACGAGAAGGGAGCCTTTCCAGCATAGGATATACTCTCGTAGAGGAGAGGACAACCCATCACTCATCAGTTGGCTAGCCTCATCCTAGGAGCAGTTGACGTACGAAGTCCTGGTTTTCCTGTAGTGGTGGATCAGTTTGCGGACGTTTTTCCCGACGACGTCCCAGGGTTACCTCCCCGCAAGGAGGTAGAATTTTATATTGACCTGTACCCCGGGACATCCCTGATATCGACTCCAGCATATCAGATGTCCCCCGCCGAGCTTCGAGAGCTACGGGTACAGTTGGAGGACTTGCAGGGCGAGGGGTTCATCCGACCCAGTTTTTCACCCTGGGCTTACCCAATATTGTTCGCCAAGAAGGCGTACGAGAGCTTGCGACATTGTGTTGACTATCGTCGCCTGAACCAGGTGACAGTGTGGAACAAGTATCCGCTACTGAGGATTGATGACCTCTTTGATCAGCTCAAGGGAGCACGGTGGTTCTCGAAGATAGACCTCAGGTCAGGCTATCATTAGCTCAGAGTTAGAGACGAGGACGTGCAGAAGACAACCTTTAGAAGTCGGTATGGCCACTATGAGTTCATGGTTATGCCCTTAGGCATAACCAATTCTCCAGAAGTGTTCATGGCCCTCATGAACAAGATCATTCATCCATACCTCGATCGATTTGTCGTGGTCTTCATCGATGACATTTTGATATACTTGATGACTGAGGGGGAGCACGCCTACAACTTACGGGTTGTACTAGACACACTCCGAGAGCACCAGCTTTATGGTAAGCTCTCAAAGTGTCAGTTCTAGATACGTGAGGTCCACCTCTTGGGACACATCATCTATGAGGTGGGAGTTGCAGTGGATCCTGCGAAGATCGAGGCTGTGTTAGCTTGGGAGCCACCCAGGAGCGTGACGGAGGTTCGGAGTTTCTTGGGACTAGCCGGATACTATCGGAGATTCGTGCCAGACTTCTCTAGAGTTGCGGAACCACTCTCAGCTTTGACGAAGAAGGGGAAACCCTTCATGTGGTCAGACAGTTGTCAGAAGAGCTTCTAGGAGCTGAGACAGAGATTGACCAGCGCCCCTATCTTGAGGTTGCCTGAGGAGGGAGTAGGGTACGTAGTCTACTGCGATGCATCAGGGACCGGACTTGGATGTGTTATGATGCAGGAGCGGGCAGTGATCACCTATGGATCACGTCAGTTGAGGCCGCATGAGCAGAACTACGCTACCCATGACCTGGAGTTAGCAGCAGTGGTCTTCGCTCTGAAGACATGGTGACACTATCTGATGGGTGAGAGTTTTACAGTCTTTTCTGATCATCAGAGTCTCAGGTATATCTTCTCACAGAAGGACTTGAACCTGATACAATGGCGATGGCTCGAGTTCCTCCAGGACTATGACTTTGTGATAGTCTGTACTCCTGGGAAGGGGAACGTAGTAGCCGATGCCCTCAGTAGGAGGACGGGCATTCAGCAACTCGAGGAGGCGACGAAGCAGCTAGCCTCCTTGCAGATGTCCTCTATGGATAGAGATGGAGCAGCCTTCCTTCAGTCTCTCACAGTCACTCCTCCACTACTGCAGCGAGTCAGAGAGGCACAGCGTGGGGACGCTGACTGTGAGACGTGGCGTGCATAGATATCCTCAGGACAGGCACCTGATGGTTTCTCTTTTGGAGCAGAGCACAACATCCTTTTCAGAGGACGTACCGTGGTACCAGTCGCTTTAGGGGAGGAGGTGCTGAGAGAGATTCACACTTCTCCTTTGTCGTTACATCCTGGGGTGGCGAAGATGTACCAGGACCTCAGACGACAGCACTGGTGGCCGTGCATGAAGAAGGTTGTGGCCGAGTTCGTTTCTCTATGCCTCTCTTTCCAGCAGGTGAAGGCTGAGCACCGGGTACCAGCAGGCTTGGTACAGCCCTTGGAGGTTCCGGAGTGGAAGTGGAACGACATATCTATGGACTTCGTGACTGGACTTCCACGCACTTCCAGAGGTCACGACACCATCTGGGTGATTGTCGACCGACTCACCAAGTCGGCCCACTTCTTACCCATCAGAGAGCAGGGATCAGTGGAGAGCATGGGACGACTTTATGTTCAGGAGATTGTACGGCTTCACGGTGTGCCATATTCTATTGTCTCCAATCAAGATGCTCTCTTTACTTCCTAGCTTTGGAAGGGGTTGCAGGAGGCATTCCGGACGTAGCTACGTCCGAGCACAGCCTTTCACCCTCAGACGGATGGTCAGATGGAGATGACCATTCAGACTCTCGAGGACATGCTCCGCGCATGTGTCCTCTACTTTGGTCATAGCTGGGAGGACCACCTACCCTTGGTGGAGTTTTCGTACAACAACAGGTACCACTCCACCATCGGGATGGAACCGTACGAGGCGTTGTACGGCCGACCTCGTAGATCTCCTTTGTGCTGGATAGACCGTGGGGAGTAAGCACTTGTGGGACCGGAGATGGTCCAGGCCACGAAAGAAAAGGTCCAGGTCATCCAGGAGCGGATGAGGACAGCTCAGAGCCGGCAGAAGTCATACGCTGATAGGAGACGGAGGCCACTAGAGTTCGAGGATGGTGACCACGTCTTCTTTCGGGTCTCACCTCGATGTGGTATACGGAGATTTGGCCAAGGCGGCAAGTTATCTCCATGCTTCATCGGACCCTTCCAGGTCCTCAGTAGGATTGGCGAGGTGGCTTATTGCCTGGCTCTACCACCTCAGTTGCACCAGGTGCACGACGTCTTCCACGTGTCTCAGTTGAGGAGATACGTGCACGACCCGACGCACATTATTGACCATGGGGATCTTGACGTTGACGATGGGGATACTTTTACGGAGGTCCCGGTGGAGATCGAGGATTGATAGGAGTGGGTCCTACGTGGACGGTCGATTCCTCTAGTGCGCATCAGATGGCAGCACGGGAATCTCCCGGAGAGCACTTGGGAGCAGGAGGCTCAGATGCGTGCTCAGTACCCTCATTTGTTTCCCTAGTTTTGATGTATCTTTACGAGGACATAAATCCCTGAGGTGGGAGTAATGTAAAGACCCGTAAAATTCAAGGGAAATTTTTTCTTAATTTTCTTTAGAATTTTACAAGAGTGCGGTTTCTGACGGTACCTGATTCCGAGGCCCGGTGTGCCCGGAATTAATTTCCGATGTTTGGCTCGGGTACGTTCAGTGAACGAATGAGCGGGAATTTCTAACTTCTGAACCGGTGCCCAGAATTGAATTCTGAGGGCACTGGTGAACTCGCAGCGCCGATATTCGGTTAAGGAGACCTTTTCCGAGGTTGCGTTTTATGCGGGTTGAGAGTTAGTTTTCGGGAAATTTAAATGAAGTTAAATAAATTGTGGAAACACAATTTATTTTAAACCATGTTGGTTATATCCTCCCAAAGGGAGTTAGAGGTGGGACCCACATCCACTTAACCTCCCTTGGGAGGATTAAGTGTTGTGGGGCCCACACGAACGCTAACTCCTCAACTCCCCTTTAAACACCCAATAACACCACTCAATTTAATTTTGACAACTTGAGTTTTAATTGAGATGAGTTATTGTTTTTCAAAATTTTGAAATTCAAAGAGGTGAAGTTGTGTAAATAAGATAAGGCTTAAGCTAATTTTATTTTGGTTAGTTTTCTCTTGCCACCTTGAGAGAATTTGGGAAGCATTCTTCATCTTCTTCAACCACAACGAAGATCACGAAGAACACTTAGGCTCCGACGAAGAACGTTGTCACCATAAGAAGAGAAAGACGTGTCATCTCTTCTCTTCTTCGCAGCCAGTGTGTTTCCGAAGATCGACGACGCCGCTTCTTTCGATCTTCTTCCCATGTCAACGAATGGAGACACCGCTTCCTCCTCGGACTTTCTTCGTCAGCTTACGAAGCTTCTCCAGCGACGATACCTCTTCGGACACACCTTGACGTCAACGGAATCGATGTTCGATTACCGCGATGCCCGACCTCCGTGACGCTGGTCTTCCGCAGCTTGTTGGTGTACTCCTCTCTTGAAACCGAGGTAGGGGAATTTTGATATTTATTTAATTTTTCCGTTCTTGATTCTAGAATTTCGAACTTCGTGGATAATCGAATAAATGTTATCATTTAACGAGAGGGGGCCGGACCGCACAAACACGGCCGAACCCCCCTCCTTTGTTCATGATTGTTTCTTGCGGATTGAACGAGATGGCATGGTGCCGTCTCACCACGCGGGTATCCTACGGCAAGTATTGCGCGGCACCGTCGCGCCGCGCCGTGGAAAGGAATCCAAGAACGCGACGCCGTCGCGTCGCATCGAAGGAAATCGAAGGCGCCGCAGCCGGAGCGGGGCCACGGCGGAGGGGAGCAGTGCCATCGCACCGTGCCGGACGACATAGGCCGCGGCCGGATCCGGGCCGTGGCGGAACAAGGTGACCGGCGGCCAGCCGGTCCGCCGGTGTCGGAAGCCGGAAGGGGACCGGCCCTTGCCGGTCCTGTTGAGGAGGAGTCAGCCGGCCAGAAATGGGGAAGCCGGGGGAATTAAATTCCCCCGGCCAGCACAAAAACGGCCCCCCATAATGAGGGGGGGCCGCGGTTTCACAAAGGGGGGCAGGTGCCCCCCGTTTCTCAATCAGCTCGGCCGAAGGCCGAGCTGGCAGTGCGCCCAGCGCAGTGCCTTGAGCTAGACCGGCGCCTGGCCGGTCCGCCAGGCCGGGCCGAGCCAGGCCGGGCCGACCCTTTCTGGGGCTGGTCAACCCGGTTCGGGCCAGCCGAGGGGGGGGGGGGGGGTCTCGGGCCGGGTCGGCCCGGGCCCGAAACCCCTGATACCGAACTGTTTAGGTTCAAATGCACATAACTCGGGCTAAGGACCTCCAAACGACGCACCGTCACTGGCGATGCGATCCTTGGATCGAGACGGTCGTTTCGGTATATCGCACTCAAGGTTTCAGATTACTTTGAGTTCATCCGGGATGGTTTGTACACGAAACCAACCGGGCCCTCGGAGCAGAAACGCTCATATCTTGAGCTACGGACGTCCGATTGGCGTGCCGTCAGCTTTGTTGGGTTCCTCGTAGTGATATGGGTCTTTTGGCATACTCCGCCTGAGGTTTGGACGCAGGTGGAGTACGGTCAGATTGGTTTTTCCTTAAAAACCAACCGGGCCCCTGGAACGAAAAAGCCAATAACTCTCAGATCGGGCATCCGATTGATGCACCGTCTGTTGCGTTGAGTTCCTGTTGACGATACGAAACTTTTGGATACATCAACTATGGAGTATGTGACAGTTGATGTATCAGCCTCTCGGCTCATGGAGCGGACCCTCCCGAATGAGCTTGCTGTGTGCGGGAACCCTAGTGCTGGCTGTGACTGCTACTGTGACTGCGATGACGGCTGTGCAGAGATCCTCAGTGGATTCGACGACGACAACGACTACAACACTCAGCTATCCTGTGTGGATCAGTGCTACCGATCCTGTGTGGGTCCGATCCTGTGTGGGTCAGCGCTCAGCGGTCCTGTGTGAACCAGCGCCTACAGATCCTGTGTGGGTCCGATCCTGTGTGGGTCTTTGCGGGGGTTAATACCTATCTATCCTTTGTGGGTCTGACGACTTAGATGGATCAGTGATCATCTCTATCGTCTTTCGATGAACTATACTTGTGTGAGCTGAATCCTATTGCTTTCCTGTGTGGATTATTTTGTGCTATCCTGTGTGGACTACGTCTTTCTTTCCTGCGTGGAATACGTATACTTTCTTGTGTGGACTGAGTTGTACTTGAGCTCGGAGGTTGGAGAAAATTGGAATTGATGACTTAGGTATATGTATGGGCATATACCTAAGCAGTGTCGGTTGTTACTTCTTGATTGTATCATTCCTTTGTGGTTTATCCTAATTGGATTTTGGGAGACCTTCGGAGGTCTTGGGGTCCCTACTGAGTAGCTTATACTCACCTCTCCACGGGCTATGCCCGCACTACGTTGTGTTGGTTGCAGACGATGGACAGCGTTGATCGTGGTTGAGGCGTGCAGAGCAGGACGGTACCTGGAGGTGGACCACTGGGCGTGACGTACTCGGAGCGGACGGCGGGACCCGAGGAGCAGTGGAGCTATCTGTACCCACCCTTCAGGTGGGATCTCCAGTGGACAGCTCGGTGTAGCGGCTTTACTTTTCAGTTGTTGTTTTCCCTTTCGAGTTGTACTTTACAGTTGGGCTTGTATTTGCGGCCCCTTTTACTTTTCCGCACTTTCAGTTGTACTCTGTTTTTACATAGTGTTTACTTTTCTGATTTCTTACTCTGTGGTACTTGTTTACTTTACAAGGCAATGCCTTCCCTTTTTACCGGGATTTACGCCTTGGTGCTAGTCGCCAGCCCCTGGCCTATGGAAGGCGGGCTTGGGGTAGTCACGGCACGAGCCCCGAGGACGGGTTGTGACACATTGTGGGATGTTTTTTCACATGTTGTACAATTAAAATAAATGAAACTGTTTATTTAAAATAAATATTTTTAATATTATAATATTAACCATTCCTCAACCACTGACCTTAAAGAACAATTAATTTTCCACTTATGTATCCTCCTAACCAAAGGTTATGTTTTTTTATCAAATAATAAATCATTCTTGTCATCTATGGAAATGAATATCTTACCCATAAAGAATTTGGTACAAGAACATTATGGAAACATGTTTAATAATGAACACTAGATTAATAAAAAAATGGATCAATAACCAATAATATATAATGAAAGGAATAACATAGATAACTAGATTTATTCTAGGTGACATAATCATTAACACTATTAGTAAACATTCTTTCTAAACCAGATTAATATAATAAAAATTTCACTTATGACACAAAATACAAAATAATATCAACAGAAATATTAATGAATTAATAATTATTCATAGTAACGATAAGAGGATATAGAAAGCCTTAAATACTATAAACAAATTAAACACACTTGAGTAATATTTCTATAAATAAATATCCAATTTAGTTTTCAATACCCCTTTCAAAAACCTTCCACTTATATTTCCAATATCAATATTTAAATTATATTAAAATTTTAGAAATCATATTGAAAACACATCAGAGGAAAAATTTAACAAAACACCATAGGGGTTGGGACCACCAACATGAATAACTCATTGGAAATTTCACAGTAATCAATTGACCACAATATTACTACCCTGGAAATAATAAATAATGATCCATAAATTATTAAACCGGAGTAATAAATCAAAACACCTATTAGTGACTCCCAACAACATTTAACACTTCAATAACAAAAAACCCATATTTCATAACTTAAAAACCCACAGTTTTATTTAAAAATATATAAAATATATGAAAATGATACAAATAATATCCTCCATAAAAAAATTTAAAATTGGAGAGAACCTTTATCTTACTTATTTAGACATTATATATGAATTACCTCATAATTAAAGTGATTACAGAATTCTTAATCAAAAAAATTAAATCCATGGATTATATTACTCAAATCAATTGAAATGTATAGTGAAGAAGAGTGGAATTAGATAGATGAAGAGATACCCTAATTTGGTCATCCCAAACTCTTTATTTGTAACAACCCATATTTTTAATCCTTAATTGTATTGAATTGATTTTCTCATAATACCCTTGACTCAGTAATAGTAAATAAACCTTTGATCAAAAGATTATTACACAATGCACACTTTATTATTTCATTATAATTAAAAAAAATATTGATACAAAAATTCACTAATGAAATTGATAACAGAATATAAATCTAGTAAAATAATACATGAAACCATTTTTTTATACACTATAATATTTTTCTATAGTGGATCATACTTGAAAAAGAGTTACTAGTACACAAGATACATTGCTATAAAGAGGAAAACAAGAAAAATTAAAATTGACATGGTATACGAAGTATGATAATGTTATGTATAAGTATCACAATGATCATTGATCAATATGAACATTGGTGAATATAGAAATTGAGAATTATGAACAATGGCTATTATGATCATTGGAAATTATGACTATTGGTGGTATATCGATTAGGAAAACACTATTATGATTAGTATATATTTAGGTTAATGATAAAATTTAATTATCATAGAAGGGTGGAAATACACCTTTTACCACTAGGTACATCCATTTTGAAGTTCACTTATCATGTCTTGGGACGGATTTATTATCCATGGGGGTTTCCCTTGACCAATTCCAAGAAGAACTTCAACTAGTTATGTTGGAGAGAAATTGTGTCTGAGGGTGTTAATGTTTGTGGAGATCACAACCTGATAAATGTATTCCAAAAAAATATGAAATTACCACCATTTCAAACCTTAACCATATAAAATATTTTAGTGTGAATATAAGTAATGTATCAAGGGGTTGTGTAAGAACCTGGTTTTTGACTCAGGTATGGATCCTAATTATTTTATTTTACTTTTATATACCTAATAAGGATTTGAAATGTGTTCATGAAGGTCTCATGGATGTTTGGGACCTGTTTGGAGCCTAGAACCTATCATTTTTTTTGGAAAAATAGTTATGTCGCAAGGTTTGAGTAAACCATGTGGGGAGGATTCATAGTTAGTCTAAACTATGCAGATGGACCACATTTATGGTAGATCCAAATAACACAGTTGGTGCATGATTTATCAAACAATGCAGCCTAATTGTCTGAGCTCCCCTTATTCCCTGGGTACCCATGCATAGTTTCTACATGGTTTCAAAAATCATGCCCAAGCTACTTTTTAGGTAATTTAACCATTTTACACCTAATAATCTAGTTAGCTTAACCCTTCTTCCCTAATCTGAATTCCAGCTAGGTGAACCTCCATTTCTCTCATTTTAGATCTTTTTGAAGTCATTGTATACGGATATAGTGGTACTCTTCATCTAAGATATTTTTGAGCTTCCATTCATCATGTGAGATGCACAATGGTAATTACTTGAGTCCTTTTGATCTCTTATTCATATCTCTTGCTCTCGACCAAGTTAACAAGTTGTATGAATTCATACACTTTTCTCAAATCTACTCCAGTCTAAGCTGAATTAGAGGCTATTACTAGATGAGTAGAGTCATTTGAACCTAATGTGGGTAACCTATAACTCATCACTCTTGTTCGTTGATTTTGGAACTAATGTGTGGAGCCCACTAATTTCATTAGGTTACAATTATTAAATTTATATTCCATGATTATAGTCATTATAACCATATGGATATTCTCTTTCCATAAATGTTATTGGATTTTTTGTTACATCCACAACTCCCAGCACCCCATGTAGGGTGATATTCTATAATTATTTTTTTAGTGGTTTATTACTTTTGAACCATTTTTAGGGTGCTTGATATTGACTACAATAATGGTATGCCTCATTATATTTAATGCCTATTGAATTATGAAATCATGAAGGGATTGTACCATGACAACTCCACTTGACCCACCTATGGTAAGTTTATAAATGTAAGTAATTAAATCAAATGGTATTATGGGAAGAATACTTATGTAAATGACTTGGAATTATTAAATGTAAATGAATGTTTGGTTCCATGTTTGTAGAACACCGTGCCATGTTCAATGAAGGAAGAATATTGGACCTTATTAGTTGAACTAGAATTTCATGGTTTTAATTAAAAGGTTTTTTTGTTACTTGGCCTTGTCAAACTAATGAAAGTCTAGGATTGAACCATGTGATTTTGTTAATATCATAATTATCATATGACCAAATTAATAATAGTGAATCAAATGTAAGTTGAATCATTATGCACATGGAACATGAAAACCTTTTAGGAAGTATTGACTCGTGTTAGCTCATGTATTCCTGATGCAATTCCTTGGGTACTCAAGGAAGCCATTCTAATTCAAGGATTCCAGTTTCCTTGGGTGATACCTATCTAGGATCCCAATCCATTTCAACATTTGGATGCATGGTATGAAACTATAGGATTCCATAATTTTTATTAAAAGTCTCCTCAGATATACTCTCTGGATCTAGATTGACATAAGGTTCCTTGGTAAGATCCTTGGGCATGGACACTTATTATCTCATGTTTTACCATGGATAAATTCCTTGGACTCAATTTGAGACACTATTCTTGGAATGCCTTAGATGACGCTCCTTGGATTACACTCTAAAACCTTAGCTAGTCTCAGTTACCATTGAGGTAGCAGTCCTTGAGGTCCCGGTTATCTTGTTAAATACCATGAAACCAATTCAAATAAATTACAAATTATGGACTCCCTATTACATCAGGAAACCATTACTATTTACACTATCACAAGGTGATGTCATTGATGGCTATGCCTCAAGAGACCTATTAATATAAATTAGAAAAGTATTAATTAATGATCTGGTAATATATTGAGACACCTAATGAGGGATGAAGGGGATAAATTGTTATTTAGTGACATTGTTATAAATTAATTTATATATGCATGCTAGCAAACTGTTACATTTCCATTACATGGTCCAGATGTTATAGACACCATTGATAGTGGCCCATAGAAATTTTTCTCACACCCTCTCCAGATTCCTTTTGGTACACGATGCAGATTACATGTAAGAAAGTGTTGATTAACAGAAGCATAATGATTTGGACACTTGATTTCATGTTGTGCTATGATGGAGCTTGTAGTAGATGATTGAGCTATAAATTTTGATTCATGGGATAGTTTATGAATTTTATTTTTCACCACGATTGTTTTCAGGTATTCCTGTTAAATTGTATCCATGTTCCCCATCTTTCTTGTGACATGACATATATCATCGCCATCTATCTTATTTTATTCAAATTATTTCATTTATTATTGATTTTCCTCCTTCCGTTGTGCATTCTATTTACTTATATTGATTATGTTATTTAAATTTTTTTATAATTATCTGCTGTGATACACTCTAGTAACCAGGGAATAGTCTCTCCATGGACACACCTTAAGTCCTTTCTTTTAGTCGATAGCCTCTAGATGTCGGGGAGATGTGCTTATGGGCATTTGGTCCATCAGGATTGGGGAAACACTTAAGTGACATCATGGTCTCGTACATCACAATGTGAAATTAAAGGTTTTCCGTACATACTTTATGATTTGGGTACAATAGATTAGTGATTAGGAATAGTTAGGACATAGTTATAAGTTTTTATTACTTGTCATGATCCCATATCTGGGGTAAAGGATGTGTTTCCTAAATTATAATTTTTTCTTATTTTTCCTATTATTATATATATCATTTCATGGTTGGGTGATGCTGATGTTGTGTAGTGTAGTTTCTTTTTCTTTTTATTAAGATTTTATTTTATCCATGTCCTGATGATATGAGGTAATGGATCTTTGTTACATTTATCATTATAGGAACAAGGAATTTACCTGTCATTTATATATCCATTCCATATTGGTGAAATATAGTACTTGAAATGCATGATATGCATGTGATTATTGAGTGAGCCTCACTTGCATATATGGTTGTGCTACTTTTGTGATGTGATTGGGTGATTTCCTATTTCAATTCTTTAGGTGTTTTGGGACCTCATGGGTTGGAATGATTAATTTACCAAATCAAGCCATTAATAAAAATTTCAAATGAGTTTTATTATTAGTTATAAAGAGTATGTTCCCAGATTTAGTGGGAATAAAAATCCATTTTAAATGAAATTTGAAAAAATTTATAGAAAATAGAAAAAAAGTGGAATGGTTGGACATACATATGTCACCTTATCATAGTATAGAAAGGTAAAGAAGTGATCTTGGTAACTAAATGTTAAATGAAAAAAAATAGTTTCTAGTAAATGGTGATGTAAGGTACTATTGAACCTTCATCTTCTAGAACCACTGAAAAAAATTTCTAAGAACATACTGATACCTTGCCATCTAAGTTGGTAGTTGGGGTAGTATTCCTTGGGTAGTGAGTTTTCTTATGTTTTTCTCCTATTTATGCTATCTTTATGAATATTTGTATTTTTGAGGTGTGTGATTAGAATTTGTAGACCAATTTCACTATGAAGTCCTCATTTGGTATGAAAGGAAGGTGGAGATGACCATGATCCATATGTGGTGGTACCTAAGCCGCTAGTATTACCTCCATGAGTGACACTAGAGGTACCACCTATGTAACACCCCGAAATTTTATGAAAAATATTCTTTTTAATTTCATTAATGTCTTGTGTTATACGCTACGCCAAAAGGAGCTTTCACAACACACATCTCTGACCTGGCTTGAATTACATGCAATCGCGACCTTCCACGATAGCGTGTGTTGTACGCAACACCAAGTTTCGCTAAACAACGATATGCTATTAATGTATTATTAATACTAGCCGTTATGAATAGTAATAACAACTTTTTGAAATTTTGCAAATTTTATTTTTCAAAATGGACTTCATTTATGGATTCGGAATATCGAAATTAGCTTAGGGTGAAATTTTGGTGATTTTCGGATAACTTTCATATTTTGATGAATAGTGAAAATTACTAAATTTTAATTAAAAACAACTTTTTCAATCGAAATAATTAATAGTGATAAATTATTAATTTGAGTGGTTTTAAATTATATTTAGAATATATTTTTACAATTTAATACAATGTTGGTCATTGGATGTAATTTCACATTTAAACCAGTTATAAACAAGTGTCAATCTTTTGATAATTATTATCTCTTAAAAACACGCCTTTTGTTTTGACGACGGGAATTAATTTTTAAATTAATTAATGCAACTGATATGTTTTAAATTTGGTAAAATAGAAATCATTTTTGAGTTCATGATATCAAATATAGCTTAGGCCTAATTTTTGGTATTTTTCTGAAAACTTTCAATTTTTGATGAATAGTGAAACCACTAAGTGGTAGTTAAAAAAACTTAATTGTTCATAAAACTTAATTTTACCACTTCTGTGAGTGGAATTTCAAAAATCCGAGGGACACGATTGATGTCAGTAAGTAAAATGTGGTTCAATGAGATGAAAATAATTTTTGGCGAATAGTATCTTTTTACTTTTATTTACCACGGTTAAAAGTAAATAGGGTAATTAAGGGTAAAAATGATATTAATATTACCCTAACACATGTCCTAATCCTATTTTACAAGTTTATTTCGACCAAAAACAAACTTAGGAATATAATATGTCTATTTAGGCCCACTTTAATTAGATTAGGACATTTATTATTATTTAATTCAAAAAAGAGTTAAATGAGTTAAAATCAAAGTTTATTTAATAAAACATTTTTAATATAGGTTTATACATAATATAAATTCGACTATAAATATTCATTAGAAAGATAAAAAGATTTTTCTACATAATGGTATTTTATTTGTAATTTTTAGACATTAAATAATTTAATTTATTTATGACACAACGATGATGCAGTAATTATCTTATTAATGAAATATTGACATAATTGATGTTATAAATACCAAAATAAATATAATTTGAGACTTTTCATGAATTCCACTAATTTTATAGGTTAATATGACATGTTAGAATTGATTTAATTAACCTCTTCCGAACTTATCATTCTGTTATGAGTTTCAAAAAAAATAAATTACTAAATAGTGTCAAAATTGACATAAAATAGTTTTTAAAACAAATATTATATTATTAATTGTTATTTTATTCCTAAAAATCAATGGTTCGCCCAAATGACTTAGATAATGTTGTATATATTAATACTAAACAATTTGGGGTTCGTTTGGCTTCTTATAGTGAGTTTATTAACCTTATAGTGTAAGAACACAAGAAGACACAGTAAAAATAAAATTATTTAACATAATGTTAAATCTAAATGATAAGGTTCAAATAGGAACCTAAACTTGTCTAAATTCAATTGGATGAGAGGCTTTCGACCCATCCCCACTTTACCTTATAAATAAGACCCTTTGGAACCATTATAAACCGATTTTGACTTTAATATAAAATAATATTTTGAGATATTCCTATGGTGCCCCTCTCCTCCCCTATAAAAGGGGACCTCCTCCCCCTCCTCCTCACACCAATTTGAGCACTCAAGCTCGGCAAAAACCTGACAAAATACCTTCTCCACTTCCCTAGAATAATCCTAGAGGTCCTGGTCTTCTTAAAAGACCAATCTTAGTTCCCTAAGTGGAGGATTCAAAGAGGCGTTTAAAAGAAGAGGTAATATCCATTACCGATCTTTTCAATTTCTTTCTTCTTCAACTTCTTCTTCTTTAGTTGTTTCATGATAAAGTAATAACATCAGTATTAATTACATACTGATATGTTATTATAAATATGAAACAACCCTAATTCACCTTCTATCCATCCTACGGAAAAATGAAATCACCGCGCGTGCATACGTACGGAATACCGTCTCCACGCCGTGGTGTAATCTATTTTCCACCATCACCATACAAGGATGGGTATAATGGTGTAATGAGTAACTATATATAATTATTATAAAGTGATATTGATACTGAAATAGTATAAATACACTTAAATACAATTCCACAATCATGGGAACAATATTATCGCTCGTGCGTACGTACGGAATACCGTCTCCACGATGTGATGCGACTCGTTCTACATGATCATAATTACATCGTAATTATATAAATTAATTGAATGAATAAATATGATATATGTTACACTAATACCATTCTGGATATAAGGTATCTATAACCTTAAAAGAAGAATAAGAATTTATTCGGCAAAACACGCATAAGAAGAAAAGGCAATAAAGACCCGAGTAACAAGTAACAATGAAATATTACTAATAAGAAGCTAAGAATATGACCATATATGATATCATATAAATATTTATGATTCTATAATAAGTCAATAACATTATTTAAACCATTATAGAGGAGCTTCGGACACGTACAAATCAAATCGGATCTAAGGTAAGGGAAATATCACAATCTCATTTTTATCCGAGATTGTTTATACTTTAGTATTTACTGGGGTGTATTTTATCATCCACATCCTTGTTTCATAAATATGTAATATAATTTCCATTATCCTACAATTTTTTAAATCCAATTTTACCCTTCGGTGAGTTTTTAGTAAAATATATGAAAGGAATATTTTGTCGTTTTTTCATACGAGGTACTTTTTGACTTTTCCGACAAAAGTACGAGAAGAATGTTTTTTTAACTTATACGGCATGAATGGATTTTTAAAACATTATTTACAAGAAGCTTCCTTTACAAGTTTTCAAGTTTATTTTTAATCAACTTCTTTTAGTTTAATGTTTTATGACATGTTAAGAAAGGAAAAATGTTTTTAAAGAAGAAAGGATATTTTCCTCAAGAATTCATTTCAAGTGTTTTTTCAAAACTATTTTCCATATAAGATGACGTTATTTGATATGTATGTTTCAAGTAAAATGTATCTATGATTTAAATGGTTTCAATTTTCTTATGATGAAATTATATCAATTGTTTATGGATTATGATGGCATGATGTTTAAGAATCCCATTTTATTACATGGGTTATGCAATGATGTATGATTTATGATTTTGTGGCACACATAAGAATGGTATCATTATGAGATGGGTGGGACCTATATCTCCCTCCAATGCATTGGGTAAAGATTTTATATCTCATGAGATAGACATGGCTGGAATGGTAGGTTATACCGGTTCAGTGAAACAGGACTGAAATGAGGGTGACTCGGTTCAGAAAGGGACTTTGTCCACTAAGATAGTCTTGGAAATGAGTCTTGACTAACAAGAAATGATTCTATATGATTATGTGTGCATGCCACAAAGTTTAATGTTTTATGTTTTGATTATCGTGATTACATTTCTCTGCCATGAGTTATCCCAGGTTATGAAATTATGATCTCTTTTACAGGTTAAGATTTCCAAAATTTATGTGCTTATGTATATGATGTGATTGATATTTCTTTTGTTTACCCTTACTGAGCATTTGAGCTCACCCTTTTATGTTTACTTTTCCCTAGGATATAAAGAAAGGTTTTAGGTATAAAAAAAGGAATATCTTTATGGGAGATGTTGAAGATCTTTCACCAGGATTAGAAGATTATATTCCGAGTTTCCAAAGACAATAAACTATTACGATCCTTGTGTGTGTGTTTTTGTAATGTACTGTGTATTCCACAAAACTAATGTAATGTACATGTATGTCAAGTTTCGGGTCTCTACAGTTGGTATCAGAGGAAAGGTTTAGTCAACCTTTGAAACTAGGATGCGAGAACTTTAGTGAGATCCCTAGAGATATTTCTAAGGTATGTCAAGGGATGTCTCTAAGGTTAAGTATACATATAGGTTATAGTCCTAGAATTTCACTAACGATCTTAGAATTTAACATAAGATGTTAGATATTGAGGGTACTCCCCCTTTATTATGTTGTTTTCCCTATCATGATTTTTTCCTCTCACACTATTCTTTTTGGGTTTTAGACGATGGATGGAACCCGAAGGAACCGTGTTGATCAATGCGATGGACAATGCAAGGATTGTCCTCCTGAACAAGCAAATGTTATGGGAGATGGAGTGCAAAATCATATTGCTATACTTACACAAGCTATAAATCATTCTGGACTTCCAAATGAGCAGAGAAGGGAACAATATTATATTGAGTCCTTAATGAGGCAACGCCCACCTTCTTTCAGTGGGTCTTCTGATCCACTTGTTGCTGAACAATGGATCAGTACCACTGAAAAGATATTTTCAGTTCTTCAATGTTCTGAACATGATAAAGTCATCTTAGCAGTATATCGTTTGGAAGGTGAAGCTGATCAATGGTGGAATCTTATCAAGAATACGATGCAAAGAGATGAAATTGAGTCCATGGAATGGGACGAGTTCAAGAACTTATTTCTCAATAAGTACTTCCCTCGTATTCTTCTAACAAATATGAAGAAGGAGTTTCCTGAACTAAAGCAAAAGGATGATGAATCTGTTGGTATATACGAAGCGAATTTTACAAGACTTGCAAGGTATGCATCTGGCATTATCATCCAACCTGAAAGTAAAGTTGATCGATTTTTCAGTGGCTTAAAACCAAGTCGTCGAAGGGAATTAACTATAAGAGACTTCAGTAGCTATGAAGAAATTGTGTTTTGTGCTATCAAGGTATAAATGGAAGTTGGTGTTACATATCCATCTCATGATTTTGAAAAGAAACAAAAGATGGAGTTCAAGGAGAAATCTCAGAATAATGGTGAAAAGAAGATGAATGTTTCCTTATGCACAAAGTGTGGAAAGAAGCTTGGTGGAGATTGTCTTAAAAGGACTAGAAAATGTTTTAAGTGTGGAAAAGAAGGTCATCGAGCAGCTGAGTGTCGAAGTAATGGAAAAAGGGATTCTAATGATGTGAAAAAAGCAAACACTGTAGAGAACGCACCACTAACACTCCAATGCTTCAAGTGCAAGGAAATGGGGCATTATGCTAATAAATGACCTAATCCAAGGGTTAGTGATGATCAACATGAGAAACCACTAAAGGAAAAGGACAAAGGGAAGTCACATGCGATCACTATTAGCGATGTTGAATATTACAACGATGTGGTGGAATGATTAAGTGTTTATGTAATGGGATTCCAAAATAATGTGGTATCATAAAGTATTGGAATATTTATGTGTTGGTCTAATGTGGTATTCAAAGTGATTGAGATATTTTTTTTGGAAATAAGATGATATGCGCATAATGTAGGGAAAACGAGAAAATGAAATGTTTAACAGTATTCATGAGCTCATGATTGATATAAGGACTAAGTGATATCATGGTTTGAGTATATAGAATTTTGACTGCATTCATGTTTTCACTAAGGTATTCAAGAGAATACATGATTAAGTACTTTGAATGTTTGGAATGTGACCAAAAAAAACATATCTTATGATATATGGGGATCAACGATGGTATTAAATCTCTGGTAATTGTTTTCCCTATGTTATGAGAGTGGACTGCAGTATTATGGATAAGCCTAAAGATTGGAATGGATTATGTTGGACAAACGTTAGTATTGTTTAAGGATAGAAGTTTTTTCGATATTATTGATGGGATGTTATAGTAATATAGTTTTAGAAAAAGGACAACCTGCAGGACGGGCGACCGCCCATCACGTTGGACAAGGCTGTGGGAATCGAACCCACAACCGAAGTGCGACTAGCCTTTATCTCCTACCACTGGCCTACAGGAAGTCCCTGTTTCGTAGAAACTAGTTTTATTATATATGAATTATAAGTTCATTTTAGGAACTATATAGGATTAATCTCACTATAGATGGACTTTTGTATTTTTTGATAACTTTTCTAACCTTTTGTTTGAGACAGATGGAATGACCCATCATTCTATCACATGATCTGCTAACACATCACGAATGACAAATTCAACTTTATTTCTTTAATAGATGAAGTGGAAAATGTCCAAAGAACGACAAACGGTGAGACTATACCAAAATCACGAAAGTATTTCTTCTAATTCCAATTTCATCAACATTAGGGAAATGATCTTAAAAACCAAAAATGTTGTCCTAGTGCTCTTATATCTGATGAATCAGATGGTACCCTAGATCATCACAAATTTATGGCTTTGTGATTGCTGGTTTTTCTATAGCCATGTTCTCTACCACTCTCCATCAGAACATGATGGTTAGATTTCTCTCCCATATCCATATTTTCACCTATGTGGAAACCCAGTGATTAGTTTATTTGGGTAATCGTTACGTTTCATACTTTTGTTTCTAAAGATTAGTTTTGGTATTCATTTTTACGATGTGGGTTTCGATTAAAGAAACTATCGAATAGTAAACCATTTATAACCCCGACGAATTTCGAGGGCGAAATTCATTTTAAAGGGGGTAAAATGTAATACCCCGAGATTTTATGAAAAATATTCCTTTTAATTTCATTAATGTCTTGTGTTATACACTACACCAAAAGGAGCTTTCACAACACACATCTCTGACCTGGCTTGAATTACACGCAATCGCGACCTTCCATGATAGTGTGTGTTGTACGCAACACCAAGTTTCTCTAAACAACGATATGCTATTAATGTATTATTAAAACTAGCCGTTATGAATAGTAATAACCACTTTTTGAAATTTTTTAAATTTTATTTTTCAAAATGGACTTCATTTATGGATTCAGAATATTGAAATTAGCTTAGGGTGAAATTTTGGTGATTTTCGGATAACTTTCATATTTTAATGAATAGTGAAAATTACTATATTTTAATTAAAAACAACTTTTTCAATCAAAATAATTAATAGTGATAAATTATTAGTTTGATTGGTTTTAAAGTATATTTAGAATATATTTTTACAATTTAATACAATGTTGGTCATTGGATGTAATTTCACATTTAAACCAGTTATAAACAAGTGTCAAGCTTTTGATAGTTATTATCTCTTAAAAACATGCCTTTTGTTTTGATGACGGGAATTAATTTTTAAATTTACTAATGCAACTGATATGTTTTGAATTTGGTAAAATAGAAATCATTTTTGAGTTCATAATATCAAATATAGCTTAGGCCTAATTTTTGGTATTTTTCTGAAAACTTTCAATTTTTGAGGAATAGTGAAACCACTAAGTGGTAGTTAAAAAAACTGAATTGTTCATAAAACATAATTTTACCGCTTCTATGAGTGGAATTTCAAAAATCAGAGAGACACAGTTGATGTCAGTAAGTAAAATGTGGTTCAATGAGATGAAAATAATATTTGGTGAATTGTAACTTTTTTACTTTTATTTACCACGGTTATAAGTAAATAGGGTAATTAAGGGTAAAAATGATATTAATATTACCCTAACACATGTCATAATCCTATTGTACAAGTGTATTTCTACCAAAAACAAACTTAGGAATAAAATATGACCATTTAGGCCCACTTGAATTAGATTAGGACATTTATTATTATTTAATTCAAAGAAGAGTTAAAAGAGTTAAAATCAAAGTTTATTTAATAAAAAAAATTTAATATAGGGTTATACATAATATAAATTCGACTATAAATATTCATTAGAAATATAAAAAGATTTCCTACATAACGGTATTTTATTTTAATTTTTAGACATTAAATATTTTAATTTATTTATGACACAACGATGATGCAGTAATTATCTTATTAATGAAATATTGACATAATTGATGTTATAAATACGCAAATAAATATACATTGAGACTTTTTATGAATTCCACTAATTTTATAGGTTAATATGACATGTTAGTATTTATTTAATTAACTTTTTTATAACTTATCATTCTGTTATGAGTTTCGAAAAAAATAAATTACTAAATAGTGTCAAAATTGACATAAAATAGTTTTTAAAACAAATATTATAATATTAATTGTTATTTTATTCCTAAAAATCTAAGGTTCGGAAAAATGACTTAGATAAGGTTATATATATTAATAATAAACAATTTGGGGTTCTTTTGGCTTCTTATAGTAAGTTTTGTAACCTTATAGTGTAAGAACACAAGAAGACACGGTAAAAGTAAAATTATTTAACTTAATGTTAAATCTAAATGATAAGGTTAAAATAGGAACCTAAACTTGTCTAAATTCTATTGGATGAGAGGATTTCGACCCATCCCCACTTTAACATCTAAATAAGACCCTTTGGAACCATTATAAACCGATTTTTTACTTTAATATAAAATAATATTTTGAGATATTCCTAAGGTGCCCCTATCCTCCCTTATAAAAGGGGACCTCCTCCCCCTCTTCCTCACACAAATTTGAGCACTCATGCTCGTCCAACCCCTGAAAAAATCCCTTCTCCACTTCCCTATAATAATCCTAGAGGTCCTGGTCTTCTTCAAAGACCAATATTAGTTCCCTAAGTGGAGGATTCAAATAGGCGTTTAAAAGAAGAGGTAATATCCATTACCGATCTTTTCAATTTCTTTCTTCTTCAACTTCTTCTTCTTTAGTTGTTTCATGATAAAGTAATAACATCAGTATTACTTACATACTGATATGTTATTATAAATATGAAACAACCCTAATTAACCTTCTATCCATCCTACGGAAAAATGAAATCACCGCGCGTGCGTACGTACGAAATACCGTCTCCACGCCGTGGTGTAATCTATTTTCCACCATCACCTGAAAAGGATGGGTATAATGGTGTAATTAGTAACTATATATAATTATTATAAAGTTATATTGATACTGAAATAGTATAAATACACTTAAATATAATTCCACGATCATGGGAACAATATCATCGCTCGTGCGTACGTACGGAATACCGTCTCCACGATGTGATGCGACTCGTTCTACCTGATCATCATTACATAGTAATTATATAAATGAATTGAATGAATAAATATGATATATGTTACACTAATACCATTATGGATATAAGGTATTTATAACCTTAAAAGAAGAATAAGAATTTATTCGGCAAAACACGCATAAGAACAAAAGGAAATAAAGACCCGAGTAACAAGTAACAATGAAATATTACTAATAAGAAGCTAAGAATATGACCATATATGATATCATATCAATATGTATGATTCTGTAATAAGTCAATAACATTATTTAAACCATTATACAGGAGCTTCGGACACATACAAAGCAAATCGGACCTAAGGTAAGGGAAATATCACAATCTCATTTTTATCCGAGATTGTTTATATTTTAGTATTTACTAGGGTGTATTTTATCATCCACATCCATGTTTCCTAAATATGTAATATTATTTCCATTCTCCTACAATTGTTGAAATCCAATTTTACGCTTCGGTGAGTTTTTAGTAAAATACATGAAAGGAATCTTTTGTCGTTTTTTCGTACGAGGTACTTTTTGACTTTTCTGACAAAAGTACCAGAAGAATGTTTTTTTAACTTATACGACATGAATGGATTTTTAAAACATTTTTTCCAAGAAGCTTCCTTTACAAGTTTTCATGTTTATTTTTAATCAACTTCTTTTAGTTTAAAGTTTTATGACTTGTTAAGAAAAGAAAAATGTTTTTAAAGAAGAAAGGATATTTTCCTCAAGAATTCATTTCAAGTGTTTTTTCAAAACTATTTTCCATCTAAGATGACGTTATTTGATATGTATGTTTCAAGTAAAATGTATCTATTATTTAAATGGTTTCAATTTTCTTATGATGAAATGATATCAATTGTTTATGGATTATGATGGAATGATGTTTAAGAATCCCATTTTATTACATGGGTTATGCAATGATGTATGATTTATAATTTTGTGGAAAACATAAGAATGGTATCATTATGAGATGGGTGGGACCTATATCTCCCTCCAATGCATTGGGTAATGATTTTATATCTCATGAGATAGACATGGCTGGAATGGTAGGTTATACCGGTTCAGTGAAACAGGAATGAAACGAGGGTGACTCGGTTCAGAAAGGGACTTTGTCCACTAAGATAGTCTTGGAAATCAGTCTTGACTAACAAGAAATGATTCTCTATGATTATGTGTGCATTCCACAAAGTTTAATGTTTTATGTTTTGATTATCGTGATTACATTTCTCTGCCATGAGTTATCCTAGGTTATGAAATTATGATCTCTTTTACAGGTTAAGATTTCCAAAAGTTATGTGCTTATGTATATGATGTGATTGATATTTCTTTTGGTTACCCTTACTGAGAATTTGAGCTCACCCTTTTATGTTTACTTTTCCCCATGATATAAATAAAGGTTTTAGGTATAAAAAAAAGGAAGATCTTTATGGGAGATGTTGAAGATCTTTCACCAGGATTAGAAGATTATATTACGAGTTTCCAAAGACACTAAACTATTACGATCCTTGTGTGTTTGTTTTTGTAATGTACTAAGTATTCCGCAAAAGTAATGTAATGTACATGTACGTCAAGTTTTGGGTCGCTACAACCTACTATACCAGATCAGGGCATTGACGCCCAAGTTAGTGATATTTTCCTACATCTGATGCATTCCTTATATGGTACTCAAGGAGTTTCACATATAATGGTTGATATAAATCATGAGTTGTAGCTGTATCATCCTCCCACCTTTTTCGGTGATGGAATTCTGAAGGCTGTTGAGTATTGGATAAAGGCCAAACTGTCTATTTTTGAGCACTTGGAGATGCATATAAAGTGGGGGGGGGGTGAACATTGCTACTTACATGTTGTGTGATTCAGCCAAATGCAGGTGGGATGTGATTATATATTCAAGTCATCAATTGGGAATGTTAGGGGTTGATTTCCAAACTACCTTCTATGATCAATTATTTCCTCAAATGCTGAGATATGATAGAGGTAGAGTGTTCATGCATCTTGAGAACAATTTATGTCAGTTATAGAGTATTCAACGCCCTTCACAGAGTTTCAGTTCATTTCAATGTTTCTAGATGGTGATGAGATTTTGTGTTCTATATGCTTTAAGGATGGGATCTAGTATTCCATATGTACTTAGGTGAATGTAAATTTCCTACCAATTTTATTTGAAATAGTAATTCATGATTTTATATCTAAGAAAAACATAAGGGATAGTGATAATTCTGGGTATAGATGACCAGTTCCACATTTGGTCAATAGATTTTAGAATAGTAGGAAGTGTTCCCTTAGTGTTTCTTATCATGGAAGTGGTTTCCAAGGTACCCATGTAGGTAGATCTTTAGTATCTCACCAGTGAAAATTTATAAGGAATCTAAATCATCAGGGTGATAGAGACACACTACAGTTCGTGATTGAAACCATATAAGGAGTCTATAGTGTTTTTTTCAGACTATTCGATTAGTTTCAAGTCTAAGATGATCTGAACCACTTCCACCTCCACCAGCATACTATTTTACACTGCATCTGATGGGGAGTTCGTGTAGTACTAGCATCACTGGCCATGGAGGAGGTTGTAGCTATGGTTTCCAAACCACTAATCTATAATAGTACCAGCAACATATTTTTTGATCATGGCAGTCCACATGTTTCTCAGTTCCATGGATCATTCAAGATGAATGATTTAGAGTTTCTACCCAAGGATCAGGATGTGGGACTATATACAGTATGATGTATTATTCTAGTAGCCTTTGCTACAATGTATTCTTTATTGGATATAAGTGATTCATAGTAATTTATCTATTTATATATCATGGAAATCCATAGATTATAAATGTAGTGTTACAATGGTGTAATGACCCTAAATACACCATTAGGGGTAAGATCAGATGCAATATGCCAGCGTTGGGACTTTTCCCAAGGGGTAGGCAGTTACCATTTTTTATTGGACCATTTTTTCTCAAGATGATGGGATTCGATGTCATTCTTGAGATTGATTGGTTGGTTCTGTATCCTGACTTTATAGACTTTTGTCATTGCAGGGTACCATTTACATCACTAGAAGGGAAAAAATTATCTATATAATTGTGATTGAGATGTTTAGGCTAGAAGATCCAGACTAGGTAATCATGGAATTGGTGGGGGTAACCACCCAAATTTCCAATATCTTCATAGAGGATCAAGGTTTAAGAAAGGATGATTTCCCTACAGTATTATATCCTTTTCTGGATGTCTTTCCAAATGACATTTATAGCTTGCCTCCTAAGAGGGAGATAGATTTCATGATCAATCTTATTTTGGAAGAATCTCAAATTTCCATTACTGCATATAGAATGGTACCCACTGACCTCCAAGAGAAAAAGAAGTAATTAGATAACTTGGAGGCCAAAGGATTTACATGTCCCATCACTTGATCTTGGGGTTCACCCATGAGTTTTACCAAGAAATGGGTTAATACCCTTCGTATGTGCATTAATTACAAATTTTTGAGCCAAATTATGGTCAAAAACCTAAGTCCATAGCCACTAATAGAATATCTCTTTGACCATATCTGAGGAGATAGGGTCGTATTTAAGATCGACTGAGATCAGGCTATCATCATGCATGATTTAGTACATCTTACATATATTCTACAGCTTTCTAAAGAAATAATGGTCTGTGTTGGTGCCATGTTATTCTGTTTGGTCTTACGATTGTTCCCGCCATTTTCCTTGATCTAATAAAGTGGATTTTCCACCCCTATTTGGATTCATTTGTCATTGTCTTTTTGGATGAAATCTAGGTGTATTCTTAAACTCATGGTAACCATTCCAATCACCTTGATATCATTATGGGTAAACTAAGATAGAATCACCTTTATACTAATGTTTCAAAGTGAAACTTCTGGATCTATAAATTTCACTCCTTGGGACATATTATCTCAAAATAGATAGTCTCTGTTAGCACAGATAAGGTGATTGTGGTGGTTTCCTGGGAGAAATCCAAGATTGTGTTTCATTTATGGTGTTTCTTGTTGTAATCTAGATATTAAATGAATTCCATATAGGATCTATAACCTCCTTATTCACCTCTTAATATACTTACAAATAATGAAGTTATATTCCATTGGTCAAAAGTGTGAGATAAATCCTTTTAGGAGTTCAAATGGAGGATTGTCTCGACACCTATTCTAATTCCTCAAGAGACTAGAATTGGTTATATGATCTTTTATGAAACATAATGCATCATCCTAGGAGAAGTGCTGATGTGGGAGTGATGGGTATTTTTGTGTAGATCTCAATATTTGAGGCCTCTTGAGAGAAACTAACTAACACACTACCTTGATCTAGTAGTAGTTGTCCATGAAAAATGTTACTAGAGAAACATTATTTTGTGTGTGTGTTTTGTGGTCTACACAGACCACATGAGCCTCAAATACATCTTTTCATAGTTTGATTTGAACCAAATACACTGAATATGGGTCAAATTTCTTCATTACTTATATTTGGAGCTTGCTAATACACCTAGAAAGGGAAACATAATTTATGACACATTGAGTTGGAAAAAGTGAACACATATTGTATGGGAAACAAGTAATGAATATATGTTAATATCCCCCTTTTCTGAGTGGCATCATAAGTTTCATGACATTCAACAGTTGTCATACCACTCAGCCTTGATCGATACCTCTTCCCTCTATGAGAGGGTGAATGGAATATCATTTTTAGATCCTGATGGCTTGGTTTTCTATGAGAGTATATCAAGAGATGACCCATCTCTTTATTGGTCTATGGATAGAGAGAACATACGGTATATTCATCAGAGTGTCTGGGTTCCAATAGATATAAGATATGAGTTCATGAAAGAGTCCCACAATTCTTGGAGGGTAGTTCATTAAGGCATCTCCAAAATGTATCGAGAGATGGGATGATAGTATTGGTGAATTGGGATCTAATGTAGGATTGTAGGATTTATCACTATGTGTTACACCTATCAGGATATGAATGTGGAGTAGAAGATTCCTTTAGGAATGTTACAACCTTTTAGATTCCTATAATAGAAATGGAAGTATATTTCTATCATTTCTATATTCGGCTTACCCAGGTCAATGTGGGGTAGTGACGTTGTGCGGGTAGTTATTGAATGACTAACAAAAGTATCCCACTTAATTGCTATTTAGGTGACTTCCTCGATTGATTAGATGGATGTTGTGTGTGTACATTAGATCATATGACTACATGTGGTCCCATATATTATCATTTCAAATAGGGATGCTTGTTTTACATCATAGTCCTCATAGGGAATTCATAAATCTATGGGTACACCCATACTTCTGAGCATTTCCTTTCACCCTCATACCAATGATTAGTAGGAATGGATGATACTAGTTCTAGAGAAAATTGTACAGGCATGTTACTTTGATTTCTAGGGTTCTTGGTAGAATCATATACCTCTGGTCATGTTCATGTATAATAACAACTTTCAAGAGACAATTCAGTTTGCTCTTTTTGAGGCCTTGTATGGTAGGTCATGTCATTCACCCCTATACTAGATGGAGGTAGGTGAGGCTGTCCTACTAGGTCATTATCTAATATTAGAGACATTGGAGTATGTTCAAATTATTTGGAAGCATATGCCTAATACTCAGTCTATATTGAAATCTTATGATGATCATCGTCAAAGTCCTCTAGAGTTTGAGGTCAGTGATCATGTTTTCCAACGAGTATCACTTGAGATAAATAATAGATAGTTATGGATGTAATGGACTATATTTCATTATTATTTACTGAAGTTTTAGATCTCGTAATGAGATAGGATGATAGTCTATTGATCATTACTACCTCATAGGTACTGTTCCATGAACAAAGTATTCCACACTTCACAACTTTGTTGTTATCATGCCTTCCTTTCTCATATGTTTGATCTCAAGGATGTTTAGTATGAATCTAATGCTTATTTTTAGGAGTAACATATATTAATCCTTGACAAGAACTTGATGGATCAACAAGGCCATTATATTCCTCTTGTACATGAGTTATGGTAGAACGGTTGTGTACATGACGAGACTTGGGAGCGGGAGGATATTACACATGCTCAGTGGCCAAAGTTATTCTCATATAGTACTTTACCAACCTTGGATGGTGATCTTAGGGATTGTTTCCATTATGGGGGAAGATATTAAGAACCTAGTTTTTGAATCATGAATGTATCTTATAAAATCCTGGTCTATTTAACTTTTACAGAACTATAGTGGATTCTTAATGAGTTAGAAAAGGTCTCATGGGTGTCCAAGGCTGGTTTTGACACCAGAACCAAATTTATTTTTAGAAGAATTGTCTTTTCCCATAGTTCGAGTAAACCATGTGAGGGAGGAACCACAGTTATAATAAACAGTTTGGATGGAATTCATTTTTGGGTAGAACCATATCGCATGGTTGGTGCATGGTTTCTCAGAACATGGTGCCTAACAATGTGTGTGGCCCTCTTATTTTGGTACTCAAGCATGGTTGGTTCAGGGTTTGGAAAACCATGCTTTGAAACCGTGAATAAGATACTTTTTGGGTAATTTTCCATTTTACTCTTAATAATCTAATTAACTTAACCCTTCTTTTCAAATTCGATTTCCAGCTGGATAAACCTCCATTTCTCCCATTTTAGTGCTTTATTAAGGCCTAACCTATGGATCTAGAGATCTCATTCATGAGAGATAAATTCGAGCTTTTGTTTATCATGTTGGATGTGCAATAGTAGGTACTCAAGTATGTTTGACCCTTTCTTCATCTCTTTTTCTGTCGACCCGGTTTTTAAGGAGTAATAATTTTTACTATTTTATCTAATATACTCTCTTAAATGGAAAATTAGAGGCTAATATTGGATGAGGAGAGTCTTACAAGCCTAAGGTGGATCCACAATGACTCATCTCTCAAGTTAGTTGATTTTGGAATTGATGTGTGGGGCTAACTATTTTCATCGGGTGTTGTTTACTGCATTTATATTTCATTCTTATAGTCATTAGAATAGTATGATTATGCTCTTTCCCAAAAAAATTATTGGATATAAGTGGTTAAAAAAACAAATCCCAACATCCCATGTAGGGTGATATTCCAAAATTGAGTTTTTAGTGTTTTAATACTTTTGATCCATCGTATGGGTGTGATTGAGCCTGACCAAACTAATAGTTAACCTCTACATATTAAATTCCTATTGTATCATGAAATTGTGAATGTCTTGTAACATGTTGCCTCCACTTGAACTACCTATGGTATGTTCTTAAATGTAAGTAGTTCATTCAAATGATTTTATGGAAAGAGAACTTATTTATATGATGAAACCTTATTAAATGTAAATGAATTTTTGGTTGAATGTATGTAGCACACAGTTCAATGTTAATGGATGGCATCATAGTGAACCTTATTAATTGATTTTACTTACATGGTTTAAATTAAAAGGTTGCATGATACATGGACTTTTCAATCTAATGAAAGGTGAGGCTTGAACTAATAGTTTTTTAATGGAATAGTTATTTTATGACCAAGTTAATTTTAGTGAATTAAATGTAAGGTGACTCTTTATGCACATGGTTGTTGAAATATTAGTTGGATTTCTTGACTCATGTTAGCTCTTGGATACCTGAGTGAATGTATTCGGTACTTGAGGACGTCATTCCAATTCTAGGATGTTGGTTCCCTTGGGTGAGACATACCTAAGAACCCGATCCATATATACTGTTGGATTCATAGTATGACACTATATGATCCATTTATTATTATTAATGATCTCCACTTATACACCTTAGATCCAACATTAAATAAGGTTCCTTCAATACATCATCGGGAATGTACACTACTTATCTACCTTTTTACCATGGATGAATTCCTTGGACTCTGTTAGATAAATTATTATAGTAATTGCTTGGATAATGCTTCTGGGATTAAATTCTAACCCATTAGCTGGACTCAATTACTAGTGGGATATTGCACCTTCAAGTATAGGATTCCTTGGTAATTACCCTAAAACCACTTCATATAAATTATCAATTATGGTTTCCTTGTTACATCTGGGAACCTTCACTATTTACACTATCACGAGGTGATGTTAATGTCGCTTATGCCTCACGTGAACAATTAATATAAATTAGTAATTTCATAATAAATGAACTAGTTACATGTTCAGATGCAAGACAAGGACTGAACTAGGTACTTGGTTATGTAGTTACATTGTACATCTTTGCTTTATATATACATGTTTTTACCCTGTTAAATTTCTATTTTATGGGTTGGATGTTACAGACACCATTGGTGGTTTCTAACAGAGATTTATCTGACATGGCCTCAAGAAACCATTAGGTACCCAATGAAAATTCCTTGTATGAGGGTATTGATAATGGGAAGCATGATGCTTTAGATACTTGATTTCTTACATTTATGGGATAGATCTGTTAGTAGATGATCGGTCTATTACTAGGGATGCTTGTGATAGTTTATGTATTTCCTTTTTTCTACATTGGGTTTTTCATGTATTCTTGCAACTTTGTGTCCATGTTCTCCATATTTCTAGTGACATGAAATATATCATCATCAACTAATATATGTTATTACTGTTATTTCAGTTATTATTTATTTTTCTCCTTTATTTTTTCATTCTACTTACTTATATTTTTTCTATTAATTAAATTTATTTATAATTATCTAATGTGCTACACTCTGGTAATGAGGTCATAGTATCCCTACGGGCACACCCTAGGCCCTCACTACAATTTATATGCATCTAGAATTCAGAGATATTCACTTGAGGACATGTGGACGACTAATATTAGGGAAACATATAATTGGAATCTTCGTTGAGTATGTCACATTTATGTTATTATTATAAGGTAAATTCTGTAATAAATTGAATGTATTTTAACTCATATAATTTATTTTTTTTGTATGTGCCAGCCTAACATAAAAAGAACAATTTAGGAAATTATATAATTTTCTGATAAAATTTATTTTAGATTTGGAATTAGGATATTAAAATTATCTTATTTGTGGAATTTGGTAATTTTTTTTATTAAAATAGTAAAATAAATAGAAAATGACAAAATATGGTAAAATATAAAAAATATAGTATATATGACATCGTATTTATGTAAACATGAATAACTATGGACAAGAAACTTCTATTTCACTATTTTAAGGATTAAATAATATAGCAGGTCGTTTGGGGTGGAAGTAAAATGTAATGGTTATATTGTGGAACTAATAGAAAGTGGAATTATAAAACAATTAGTAAATTATTCCATGAAATTCCACTCACCACACCTATAAATACCAACCCATAATCTCATTATTAAACACCATAATAGGATTAACATTTTAATTTTTCTCCCAATTAGTATATCCCCTAAATCTCTATACATTCTTGAAGAGTTTGGCAAGATATATGGTCAGGTTCCCATATAAGAAGCTCAAGATAGGTTAGGGTTCCTATTTCCCTCTCTTGAAATCCTATTTAAATTTTATTATATATAATATATTTTTAATTTGAATTTTATTTATTTCCATGATATGTATCTACTTTATTATTTACCCATTTAACTCCTATCATGGATAAATTACCCAAACCCCTTACTTTATTCCATTTTTGTATGTCTTTGCTATGCTGATGTAAATGTTGATTTTATCTCTCTTTAAAAATTATATTTACACTACTGTTGTTGTATCCTTTTTAATACAGAAGTTATTTTCCAATTATATTATTTATGTAATTTTATATTCCATTTATATGATATATCATTATTTTGATCTCTACATTTACTCACATTATTCCATGTTCATAGGTCGTTACTATGCCTAAAACTCCTCATAGATATAGAAATCCATTAGTTTTTTTAATAAAAAAGTGTGTGATTTTCTACTAAATTACCTCATGGTATGGGTACTATTAGTAGGTATAGTTTTTTAATAGATTCATCTAGGGGTAATAACTACTAAAATACTTGTTCAGGTATATCTCGGTCATCATCTTGGTGTATGGTGAATGGGTGCTTACTATGCACCTATTTGATACTCTTAGGGGATATGATATGGATAATTTTAATTCTCTTTATAATTTAGGTAATAGAATTTATATGGTGTTGTAATATTATGTGTTTATTTAGTCCCCTTCCATTTCAAATAAAAATTCCTAAACACATTGAAAATACTTAATCGTGAAAAGTACTCATTATTTATAATATTATACAAATCACTTATTGTAGATTCTTTTTTTTGAAAACTATGAACCCAAATTATTCTTTATATGGGTTGAAAAAATTCAATTATAATTTATTATTTATTAATTTACTAGGGAAAACTATTAAAGACCCTTATAATCTATCATTCTATACATGAAGATATTATCTGATATGTTCTACTGGTAAAATGTTCCATGTATGTTTAAGTTATTCAACCTTAGACATTAACCCATGTGTAATTTTTAATCATATAGAATGTGATGGAATTCCTTGTAATTTTATGTGATTAGTGAGGATTTAAATTATAAATCCCCTAAATGAACTGGAATGTCTCGTGGGATAACATTGACAGGGTACTGAGACATTCCTTACCCTATATGTATAACATCCTGGCAAAAGGCCTCAATATCGTGATTATAATTTCCAATGTTATGAAATTAAATATTTAAGGTTATTTTCTCTGATCCATTTAATTTTTCATTTATCTTTCTTGCATGTATTAAAATCCTATATTCATTGTAATTTCATTTATTGTACTCATGATATTGCATATGCCATATTTATCCTTTATTAGCTCTTGTTGATTGGTTTTCTATCATTGATCATTTAAACACTATAATAATTATTTTGTTTCCACATTTACCAATGTAATTAAGTGATATACTATGATTGAACAAGGATAGAAATATAGAATTAAGGATTATACTTTTATATTGTAAAGTTGTAATTTAATGTATCTAATTTATCGAGGACTAAAAATACATGATCCTTGGATTTTAAAATCTTGGACTCTATTTTCCTTATAATAAACGACCCACCAATGTTGGGAAAACAAGGTTAGGGGAATTATAGTTATTATCAAAGAATTTTTTAGATAAAATCTTGTGAAAAATAATTCAGAAAATGTAGTTGGAGATCAAAAATTTTACCACTAGAAAAAATTAATAGACATTATTCAATAATTTTTTTGATACTGTTCTTTATAAATCATGATAGAAGTGTATTATTTAAATAATGAAACTATTTTTTGATAATATAACCTTCTAAGATAATTATAAAATATCCAAACAACCATGTATAATGGGATGGATATATGAATAATAAGGAAAATGGAATTAATATTTCTGTAAATAAAATTATGCATGTTTTATGATATTTGACTCAGGTTATAATAAATAAACATTCCATTATAGAGAAACTGAATTCCCCTCTATAGGGATCAACAATATTATATAAATTTATGAGGGAAAACCTCTACATTTTAGTGTAAACAATAATTATATAGAAGAAATGAAATGGATTAAGTCTCTAGATAAAAAATATATTTGGAATTTGGATTATGAAAGAGGGAGACAGTCACTATGCTAGTGTATCTTCTAATAGGTTATTCTGAACAATGGTGGTCCATATTTCAGAATACTAGTTAAGAAGAATAGATTTTGAGCAGGGAATGTAATGAAGTAAAGGTTATTTTTCATGAAAAATATTTTCCTCTAGAGAAACATGTGAAGATAAAATGTAAATTCATTATCCATATACAACAACAAGAAAAGATGATGGTTGAATAAAAGCCTAATTTTTCAAAGTTATCTATGTACTTTTTGGATTATTAAAGAAAACATTGAAGGAATATCAATCAATTATTTTATTGTTTTAAACCTATCTTAAATGATCCTTACTATCTCAAAATTAATTAATATATGAGGAAATAGTAACAAGTGTTATCAAGACTGAAAAAGGGTTCTAAAAATATTTTTATTATAAATGGAATACTAATAAAAAGAGGATATTTGGTAACTATATGGAAAAATGGTTGGGATGGAAAATAAAAGAGTATTATAGTTTCCTATAAGTAATAAATGTAGAGAAAACAACTAGGAAGATGTTTAAGGGGATTGGGTGTATGTTTCAAATGTGGAGAGAAAGGTCATCAAACTCATGAGTGCAAAGGAAAGAGGGATTAAATAATTGTACAGTTCATCAACTACAAGTATATAGACTATTAAACTAATCAATAAACTAAACCACAAGGTAATCTTCTATAGAATAGTCCTATTGATCAAGGTCATTGCTTTTCCAAAATAACAATTCAATTCGAATATCCAAATAATGTGATAGAAGGTACATCCATTATACCTAAAACTTAATCTATTTTATTTTTTGATTCTATATCTACTCATTCATTTATATCATTTATATTTTCAAATAATACTCAGTCACCCTATTCCCCACCAATGAAGGATTTATTAATTAGAACACCAAGTGATAAAATCATTTAAATAAAGATACACTATGTGGATTAAATTATGATGAAAAAGTGTTTTTTTTGAATAAATAATCATAATAACTATGGTGGATTTGGATGTAATAATGAGGATGGAATGGATACTGAATTAGTGATAAATAATTTATTATAGTAAAAAGGATGTTAAAATTTTTGACATAAGTAAGAAATTAGTTGTTTTTCAAGAGTGGGTTTATTACTTGAGTAATTCCATGAACAACCACTAGTAGCTCAACATAATGAAATTATTAGGGAGGGTGTGGATGGGATTCAATATATTGTGTGTAATGGTTTTCAGATAATGGAGGAGGTATCAGTTGTGAAATAGTATATTGATGTATTTAATAATGAATTACCTAGGTTTCCTCCAGATCATGAATCTTAATTCTCCATTGATATCATCTCGGTGTGAAGATGATAACTGAAACACCTCATAGGACGTATCTAGTGGAGTTAGTTGAGTAAATGATAAAAATAGAATTCTTATGCATTAAAAGGATAACTCATCCTTGTCTTTCACAATGGATAGAAGCTATGATGTTTGTGAAAAAGAAGGATGAGAAAAATAGGTTATTCATCAATTATAGTGAAATCAATGAGATTATTATAAAGATAAAGTATCCATTGCATTATATTAATGTCTTATTTGATCAACTTCAAGAGGATAAGTTATTTTAAAATATTGATATTAATTCTGGATACCATTTGTTAATATTTAAGAAGGAATTATTTGAAAAATATATATTTCATATGAGGTATGGTCATTATGAGCTCACAGTAATTCTATTTGTGTTAAAAAATGATTTCTATCTGTTTATAGACTTTCTGAACATAGTATTAAAATATTTCCATTAAAATTTTATGGTGGTATTTGTTGATGAAATTCTAATATACACCAAGATTTATGTGGACCATGATACTCATTAAAAATGAATATTGTCAAGGAAAGGTATATACCCAACAATATAATATAAACACAATGTTTTCTTGGGCTAGTGGGATACTATCATCAAATTCTTGAAAACATTTCTCAATTGGATAATCCGTTAAGGAATATAACATTCAATGGGGTTAAATCACATTGATAAATTAATGTGAAGATAGTTTTAGGTAATAAAATAATAGATTTTTGAATACACCTATATTGACTCTTTGATATAGTAAAGAATGATTTTTCATTTATAGTGATTCATCAAAGTATGGTCTTGGATGTTTTCAAATGAAAAATGATCATGTTGAAACCTATGGATCATGATAGTTGAAACCATTTGTGATGAACTACCATACTCATGATTAGAATTAGTATTATTAATAATTTCTCTTATTACATAGTGACTTTACTTATATGGAGTGAAATGTGATATACACATTTTCAATAAGATTTTTAAGTATATCTTTTTACTCAAGGATATTAATATGAGGAAAAGAGTATGGTTATAACTACTAAAGGATTATGACTTTTCTATCCAATATAATTTTAGGAAAGCAAAAAATGTGGAAAATGATTTGAGTACAAAAGATCATGGTACCTTATCGATGTTGAGGGTAATGAATGATCCAATTCTCGAAGTCATAGTAAGGATGGGCTTGGATATTATAATGGAAGGTGAAGCATCATAGTTATTTAATGTAATCAGACTACCAAATTTGTTAAATAGGATTAAAAAATATCAACATAGTGATAAATTCAAAAAAAATAAAATTGAAGATGTGATGTATTTGAGATTAATATAGTTTAAAATTGGCAATGAAGAGGTTTTGTAATTTGGTAAAAGGATATATGTTTCTTCTGTATAAGATTTGCTAAATTATTTTGTTGGATTAGGCTCATAAATTAAACTTTTCTATACATCCTCAATGTACCGAGATGTGAAAGGATATATGAGATCGCATCTTGTGTGAAAATATAATCATATAAATTGAATATTATACTTATATATTCTTATTATTCTAGTAGGTGATGTCTAAAAGGAAAATCCATTAAGAAGTAATGCATCTCCTACCTATACTAGAGTGGAGGTGGGATAATTATACTGTGGATTTTATTACAAGAGTTCCAAATAAATCTAAGGGGAATATTGTTATACATTTCATTATGGATTTTCTAACAAATTCATCACATTTTTTTGTAATTCACAATTATTTTTCTACTGACCATGTTGGAAGGTTGTAAATAAATGATGTTGTGAGAATTCATGGAACACCCCTATTGATAGGATCTAATTACAACCCAATGCTAACATCAATATTTTTTAGAGTCTCTATAAGAATTTAGATATAATTCTAAATAGTATCATAAAATTTACCCCTAAAATAAATGGATATTCTGATGGTACTATACAAACATTAAAGGATAATCTAGTTCCATTCCTTTATGATTTACATGGAATTTGGTATCGATATTAACCTATTGTGGAGTTTCCCTATAATAAGTCTTACCACTCCATCCTAAAGATGGAACAATATGAATCCTTATATGGAGAGATATATATAACTATGATGTTTTTGGATAAATATGGAGAAATAATGCTTTTGAGTATAGGACATGTGGAATAGAAAACTAAGAAGGTAAGAATTATCCAGAAGCATAGAAGGGTATCTCAAAGTAGATAGAAAAGTCGTGTTGATAATTTAAGGAAGGATATTTATTTATAAGAGAGATATTATATCTTATTAAATATATATCCACAGAAAGAGGTTATAAGATTTATAAATAAGCGGAATCTCATTCCAAGATATATTGGTTTATTTGAAATATTATTGTGTATAATATTAGTGAAATGTGTTTTGGCCATGCCTCCAAACCAATCCCATTTTCAGGAATTCTTCCTTATATCACTTATAAATAATTATACTCCATACACTACAAAAGTTATAAATTTCAATCATGTTACGTTGGAGATATACTAATCACATGTGGAAGAGATGATTCATATTATTTATACAATAGATCATGGGTTAAGAAATATAACTACCCGGATGGTGAAGGGTCTTTGGAGGAATAATCTGCTGGAAGAGGTGTAATGGGAACCAAAGGATGTTATAAGAAAATATTGTCCAAGCCTTTTTATAGAATTTTTTAAAACATTAGGTCTAAAATTGTTTATGGGAAGAATATAAAAACTGAAATTTTTTAATAGTAAATAAACGATTCATAATAAGATTGTTACAAAATATACACTTTAATAGTTTATCATAATAGTAAAACACAAATTTATATAAAAAATAACATGTAATTAAATTTATAAGAGAATCCAAAACTGTAACCATAAATAATATAACATTTTTTGGATACACCATAATCTTTTACTCGTGTGGAACATACTTGACAATAAATAAAAATTATATTAGTTACATTATAATTATGAATAAAACAAAAAAACATTGAAATTGACATGGTATAAGAACATAGAGAATGTCTCGTATAAGGATAATTATAAATATTTATACATATATCCATTTTTAATTATTTACCATTGGTTAATATGACCATCTAGAATTATGAGCATTAGTCTATATGACCATTGGGCATTTTGACAGTTGGTGGTATAGTGTTTAAGATCGGAAAAATAGAATTATTTATTAAGGGAAATGATGAAATTTAATTATCATAGAAGGGTGGAAATATTGATTCTAATAGCATTAAAATCCCTTAAGAAGTTCATTTATATGATATTATAAATGAGGTAGAATCATCGAGGAACACCTTTTTCCAACCCCATTTAAAATTCCAATATCTGAAGTTTGATAAAAACTGTCTATGAGAGATGTTTGGGTTAGTGGCGATAACAGCCAAATAAATGATAGAATAATATCCCTATAAAACTAACCCAATTGCATTCCTCCACCTTATGGAATATACTTTTGTGATTCTAGGTTATGTATTTAGGGGATGAGTTGTTTTATAATGTACAAATTTTACGAAATTGAATGTATTCATACTCATATAGTTTATTTTTGATGCATTTATCAACTTAACATAATTGGTAAAATGTATCTAATTAGAGAATTAATTTGATCAAATAGATTCCAGATTAAATACATGTTTTTGAAATTATCATTGGTGTGAAATTTGGTTAATTTTTATTAGAATAGTGTAATATGGGTAAAATGGGGGAATACAACAAAATACGGTTTATATGACATAATAGTTATGTAAGAATAAATCATTACCACCTCAGAAGTTATATTTCAAAAATTTTGGTACTAAAATCTAAATTGTGGAATTATGGGTGGTAGTGGAGAACAACAGATATAGTGGGGCACCAAAGGAAAGGTGAATTATAAAATAATTAATAATTTATTCCATAAAATTCTACTCACCACGCCAATAAATTCCCACCCCTCATATAATTATTAAACCAAAAATTTGATGTCATCTCTTTATTTATATATAATGATGTCTCTCCCATATATATATATATATATATATATATATATATTCTTCTTGAAGTGTTGGTTAGGGTCTATCGTCAGGTTTCAATATAATAAACTCAAGAGAGGTAATGGTTCCAATTTCTCTGTCTTCGATCACAATTTTAATTTATTTATATTTATCTATTTTAAATTTTAATTATGTATTATTAAAATAAATGTATCCATGTTATTATCATTCCATTTAACTATTATCATGGATACATTACCCATAACCCTTACTTTATACCCTTTTTGTAAGTTGTTACTATGTCGAATTAAGGGTTGATTCACTCTCTCGTTATAATTCCTATTTACATTAACATTTTCATTACATATTTAATCCATGAGTTATTAACCCATTATTGTGATTATTTCATTTTATTTTTCGTTTTTAATACATATAACCCCTTTTATAATTCCTTTCACTAACATTATTCCCAATTCATAGATCATTTCAACGACTAAACATCTTTATATCCATAGAAATCCTCTAATTTGGTTATGTAAAAGGTGTTCGATTTCCAAGAAAATACATCTCTTTATAGATACAACAAGTGTATTTTGTTTTTAGAATAGATTCATATATGGGTAATAACGTCCCAAAATAGTTGGTTGGTTATACCCTGTTAATCATCCCGGTGCACGGTTAATGGGCTTTTTCTGAACACGTGGTCTGAAACTCCTGGGGGAATGCTATGGATAATTATTATACTATTTATTATACAAAGAATATAATTTATATGGTGGTGTATAATTTATGTGTTTATTTGGTACCCAAAAATTTAAAATACAATTTCATAAACACTTTTTAAAAATCCTTAATCTTGATAAGTATCCATTAGTTATAGTTTCACATAAATCACTTATTGTGGTTGTTTTTTTAAAGGATATGAATCCATTATTATTCCTTATATGTATTGATGGAATTCAAATAGAAATTATTATTAATTAATTATCTGGTGAAATCTATATAAGAACCATATAATCTATCATTTCATATTGGAAGATCTTGTATGATGAGTTCCATTGGGAAAATGTTCCATGTATTTATAATTTATTCAATATTGAACATTATGAAATTTATATCATATAATAATTTGTAATGTGATGGGATGAGTTGAATTTTTTGTGATGGGTGGTGCCTGGAACAATATATCCCCTTATTTCAATATTAGTTTTCATGGGATAACAATTATTTTGAGATGGGAGTGTCTTGACCCATGATATATAATGTCTTGGCATAATTCCTTGATGATGTTATTATGATATTCGACATTATAAAATTAGATATTTCAAATTATTTTTGTGATAAATTTTATTATTCATTTATATATCTTCCATGGATTAAAATTTTGTTTTCATTTTCATGGATTCAATTACACTCATGAGGTCTCTCATTCCATGTTTATAGTTTATTAGCATTAATTGTATGCTTTTTCCTTACGGATCATTTACTCCCACGACCTTTACTTTGTATCCCTATTTCAACAGGTAATGATGTGGAATAATATTATGGACCATAAATATAATTATCGAATAAGGATGTGTAATTTTATGATGTAAAGTTGTAATGAAATGTATCTAGTATCATTAGGACTAACAAACCATGATCCATGGTTTATAATATCATATAATTTTTCTTCATTATAAAAAATAACTCATCGGTTTTGGGAAACTGTGGTTGGGGTGTAACTTTTATAACATGATACATCATAATTAGATGAAAAAATACAATATTTTATTTCAATAAAATATTATAATTCTAGATAAACATTAATACCCTACGAGAAAGAAATATATAACATAATTTAAAATACTATAAGAGGAATAAAAAAATAAATAAAAATACCATGAATATGAATTGTTCATCCGTACATTTTTCTTTGAATATGGTACCACAGATTATAAGAGTAGAGGTAGGGTAAAATATTACAAATATGAAATAAAATATGATAAAAATGAAAGAGTTAGATGAATGTATTTTCAAGAAGTATCTAAGGTTCTGTATAGAATTAGAAATGGTTAATGTGACCATTAGAGTATATATAAAATTGTGAAGGAATAAGATAGATGGGTATATTAAAATGTAATAATGGGAACATAATCATTTTTTAGAAATTAATACAATAATATAAATGCTATATTAAATCTGTGCATGGAAATTTTAATATCTCTTAAATAAATAAAGACAAGAAATAAATTAACTATAATTAAATATTTTATAATTAATTTAGATAACCCCAAAAAATATACATAGATCCTAAAATATTTCACCTAATTAAACATTACATATCATATATAAAATGCATAATCCCATAACCAAATTTTTTTTATGTATTTTTAGATTAACTAAATAAATATATTATTTCACATTTTTACTTCAAAATATGCTATGAAATACTTTACACAAGACTTCCTCATAGACATATTCCTACATGTAGTTTCCTTGGGAAATATGAAACATTAGAAAGGTTGAGATTAAACACTCAGTAGGGGATACTATTATTAATGATTCATAAAGGTTTATATCAAAATAATATCATAAAATATAAAAATGGGAGAAATACCGATTAAAAAATGATGTTATAAGAGATGGTCATAAGGAATGATGGAGTAACATAGACCATGGAATAATGACATATATTCTCAAAATGATCATCATGAAGGGATAAAATATATGCTGGGAAAATAATATATAAATATAGGATAATAATCAAGATTCATGGGGTGTAATAATAGAATATGGCATAAACATAAGATTAATTAACCCTGAAATTTTAAACAAAGCTAACCACAATCACATCCACACATAATTTTGTGAGAAGAGATAACTATAATCAGTCCTGTGCATAGATTTTTGAATATATTTAACAACAATAATATCCATGCATTTTTTTTGAATGAAACTAATGATAATAATGTCAAAAAATAACCTCATAATCAAATTAATTTTAATGATTTGAAAAATAAATTATAGGTCTATATTAGATCCACTATTCGCATAATGTTAAACCATATATATTTTTACCAAATGTAATCAATCTTACATCATACCTAGATGAACCCATTCAATAAATATGTGTTTCATAATAATTTGAAATGTTATCACATAAAATTAAATCAAGAAATGGATCAATTAATACTGAAAATTTAATCCCCATAAAGAAATAAATCATAAGATAATTTAGATGGTCATTCAAGAAACAGAACTCTATATGATATAGATCTTTTTTTGGTAGAGAGGAAAATGGAAGTAAGATAATAATAATAACTATCTTAATAAATTTATATCATTGTTTCAAAAAAAATTAATTAACATTTAAAATCATATTCCCTAGAAGGAAGTAATGAATACCTTGAAATCTTTAATATAAGGCCAAATAATGGAGATTGAATTTGAATAATGTTAAATAAGAATAAATGTGTTTTGGAAGATATAAAATATACCAAAGTGAATATAAATGATTTTTTATGATTTTGAGGTAGTTTTAAAGAAACCCACATTGATGAAAGTGTTATAAAATTTCTTTTTGAATAGTGATAAAACGAAATATGAAATTTAAAGGAGATATTACATATTTGGATTGAAAATTAGAAAATAAATCACTTTTTGTTTAATAAAAATCATAGACATGAAAGAAAATGATCTAATAGAGTGGATGTGAATTATACATAGAAATGTTGTGTTTTTGTGAAGAAATAAATCTATAAAAGTGTAATATTTTGAAATGAAATTGCACCTCAATTATAAAATAGATTAATGTGAAATATGAAAGTGTAAATGATAATAATATCTCAAACATAGAATGTAACACCCAAAAATTCATTTTCTTCAAAAAAATCATTTATTTATTATTTTTTATCTATATTTCGTGATTTGGGTTGAATATTTGGTTGAATATCCATGTTTGAACCAACATTAGGTGTTGAGGGTGTAGGGGTAGGCTAGTAATCATGTATTAGTGTCATCATGAGAATAGGGTTGGAATTTTTCAATTGGAAAAGATAAAATTGTGATGTATGGAATTATATCATCCTAAGGGAAAGAATGAGGAACCTTCCAAACCCATAGGGAAAATTTCATGATTGGAATAAAAACATATTTCAAAAATTTTTAGTGAATGAATTTATATGTGATTAATATTATGTTTTTTCAATGTCTGGAATATTTTAATTTTTACTATATTGGAGTATATTATGTTTGAAAATATATATTACATATTAGTATTCTAGATCATGGGGAAAACCTTTTTTATGAAAAATATATTACGTATTAAAAAATATTTTATGTATAGTTTTTATATATAAGGTTAAATATTTAAATTTAATAAATATATTACCTGTGATAAAATATATTAAATATTGGAATTATCGGTAATGGAAAAAACTGACTTGTAAAAAACTATATAATTTATGATATAATATATTATTTATTATTCTTCAAGATAAGGAAAAAAATTATGTATTGAAGATATATATTATGTATTGTGATATGAGAGGATTTTAATTATGATATTTCACAGAAAAGTAGGAAATTTTCTTTTCTTAAGCGTTATAAAATTTTACATTATGGGATACAGAATGGTTGTTTTGATGATATATAATGGTTCCAAACTTGTAAAATTGTGAGCCATGCTAGGATGTACTTTCGGTAGTCTAGGTTGTGTAATTTTTTCAATATCTTGAAGGTCACACTATGATGTATTATGTCCATTTTTTAAATTAATAATTTTTCAAACATCTTTATTTAACGATATTTTCACCATTTTTAAAAGGTGTACAATGTGTAAACCCTAAGATACCTCTCCCTCTATATTTAAACCTTATATGGTTCTCTTGTGTTATCCATTTCTCCTACCACTCTTGGAATTTACTTTCTATATAGTTTTCATATAGATCCATTGAAGAATATATTGGGATTCTAATCAAGTAGTTAGGGTTCTATCTCACCCTTTAGTAGATTCACTCTATTCACAATGTGGCTTCATCGGTTTGAGGTAGGTGGTGTCATGAGTTATTTATTTGATGACCCATATGTTCTTAAAATATCTTGAAATGATTGTTTTAATTTTTTTGAAAGAAATTTATCCTATTTTTGTGAAATTTTTAATATGTTATATTGTTTTTTAGTTTTCTAATGTCAATAATAGTAATTATATTGGTTTTATATGCATGTTTTACTTATGGAATTTAATGATTCTTACAAAATACTCGACGAAATGTTTCATTTAGTAAATATACTTCATTTAGAAAAGGTGAATCTGTAATTGTTGTGCGTCATGAGAACCTCATGTGCTTAGGGATGGATCCTAATATAATTAGCTCACTAGGGATTGATGCCATTATACTTAGTATATTATAGATTACATCACTAGTGATGGCTTCAAATCTAATTTTTGATTCTTTCTACATGTTTAAGATGTCACACTATATACCGACCCATATATTGTTCATTTTAGAAATGAATTAATACAAGGATATGAAGATTCCTTGTAGTTATTCACCATATGTAGTCTCTCTTGATTTTTGTCTAGGATACATTTTTATCCAGCAATTTAATTTTATTCCAATGTTATAAAGATTTCTTCATTATATTTGTTTCCTCAAAGTTAAAATAGTGGTTTTAATACATTTATTTCTAAACTAGAATGTATATATTTTATAATAATATTTTATCATAAAATAATTGGTAGGATATTACTAGTATATTTATCCTCACTCCCTATACACATCATCATCATAGGATGGCTTGGTTCATTGTTCTGGGGTCACTAAGTTTGGTTCATGACTTATGATATCAGAGCACAATTTTAAATTGTATTATTTAGAGAAGTTAATTAAATTGGATACATGATCATTAGTACTATAGGGGTTTGTTATGGTGAGTGTCTGTATAACACTTATTTTAATTATCATTAAGAGACCATGGATTTTTAGGAAATGGGTTTTTAGAACTTATTTCAATTTCATTTGTTTATTTTTTGTTTTCACTATTTAGATGCATTTTCATAATCACTATTTTGAATTTATAAAATTTAATGGTCTTAATTGATATTATTTAACGTTTTTAATTTTAATTTTTATTCTTAATTATTTTAATTCATGTAGCATCATTTCCCCAAGAAGACCCCATGCAACCGTTATATAGGGAGAAAAGAATAATTTTTGACGATGTACTCCTCGAGTGTATCAAATTTTAATCAAGATGCGGGTATGAACTATAACACCATTGATTTTAAGAAATATTTTTTACAATAATATATATATATAATACTCATATGTATTTTTTATACTCTTTAAAAATAATTATTCTTGAGTATAAAATAATTCATACAAAATATGAATCAAATTAATAATAATTTATGCACTCATAATGAATCATTCCAAAAGAAGTATAAGAATCCATGTATTAAATGGATTATTAAATTCCATATATGATTACATCTAGGGAATTTTCATAAATTTCAGTGATAAAATAAAGATAAATGAATAATATTTTCACAACTATGATGTTCCCAAGATCATCTTCACCCTTGAGAATCCCCTTTAGAAGAACTAAACCTATAATAACAAAAAACATCATGAATGAAGAAATATTATAATAAAATAATAAATAAAAACTATAGGATTGATGACTATATTTTTTAATATAAAATGGGATGAATTTAAAAAATTAAATGGCTATAATATTGTAGCAATATGGCCATTATAAAAGGGTATATTGTCATTAGATTTAATAATTGTAAACAGGTTACTGGTTTTGAGTTAGTGGTATATATATAATATACCTAATTTTTATTTAGATTCTAAAAAATCTATGTTTTCTATATAAATAATTTTTTCTTAATAAATTAATTTCTTTAATATTATTAAGGGATAAAAATAAGTTTGTGAAAATTCTATTGAGTATAAAGAAACTATTTTTATTAATTACAAATTTATATTTAATTTAATTCTCTTAAATAATGATATATATAAAATTTATAACATTCATGGAATGATTAGTAAAATAAATTAACAACATCTTCAAAAATAATTGAGGAAATGTAAGGGAAACTAATTGAGTTATTCCCGGTTAAACAAAAATGTGTTATTTGAAAACATTTTTTATTATATATTTTATGTTATTATCTAAAACAAAATTTTATTAAATTTTAAGAATGAAATTTAATAAAATTTATTTTTTAAATTATCGAATTAATAACCATCGCTTCATTTATTATTAATTAGTTAGTAATGTTGACAAAATTATTTAATATTCGAAGACCAATTTTTCATAGAATTATTTTTTGAAATGTTTTTTTCCATCCTCATAAATTAAATCTATTTTCTTTCTATAATTACTAGAATATATATTTATATGTCATATAATAATTTATTTTTTATTATATTAATAATCGATATGAAATATGATTAATAACAATTAAATTTTGAAATGTAATTTTTCTATGATTTTTCTCCATACAGTTTATGTTATCATTAGAAGGTAAAATTATTCAATTTTTTATTTTAATTATATTTAATGGATTTCAAATTTTCAATAAACACAAAAAATGGCATAATATATTTAATTTCATTATAACACATAAAAACATGTTTCCAGGATAAAAATTTAGTTACCGTGATAGAGGTAAAATGAGGAAAAAATGTATAATCTAAGTGTTAAGTATTAAAATATCATAAAATATTATCTATAAATTTTTTGAATTATAATATTTATGATACATGTCAATTTTTATCCACTTTATATCCACTTTCTATGTAAAAATACATTCATTTCTATTTAAGGAATGTGTATTTATGGGAAAAATTCTCAAACCCCACCTATAAAAGGACCTCTTTTCTACATCTCTTAACACACTTTACCCCTTTATTTATATCTTCAATCTATTTTTATTTTCAATCTCTAAAATACATATTATAAATTTGGTATGTTTTGGTGTGATTTAGGATGCTCAAATCCTTCATTTCAAAGGATATAATTCATTAACATATATACCTAGTTATTCTGCATATTTATCAGTTACCTTCTCATATCCATTCTTAATAAATATCATTCTCAATTTAATTATGGTATATTTACTTCATTATGATTCTAATATAATTTAATAACTATAATTTAACTCTATAACCAAGATCATTATTTATTATAACATGTTCTTGTTTGGATTGGTTCAATAACCAACATGAACGTTGCTATATTATATCCATCTATTAAAAAAATTAAAGGGTATAATTATGTTTACATGGGTGATATATGATATTAAAGATTAATTAATGTCATGAAATTTTTTTTCTATGGGTAACACAATAATTAAGGATCATGAAAAAGTAACTCATTTTTTTAGTAAATTACCCGAAACACATTCGTCTTGGATTCTATTCTCGCAAACCATATGCATACCACCCATCAAATGAACATGGGTCAGGTTGAATCATTGCAAAAATTATTACAAAAAATTAACTAATTTGTGAATTTTGAACATGGTATCGAATAACAAGGATCTACATCACTATTGTGAAACTAGTAGGAGACAACCAACCTATAAACATTTTACGACAAAACTAAACTATTATTAATATTTTATGTGTGATGAAGAATTATAAATGAATGTTATAAAAGGAAATGTATATGAATGTGGTTTTTTAATAAATGATTATCATGGTTATTCTTTTTTTAGAAGATGTAAATGTTTTTTCAGTAGATGTCAGGTGTAGAGGTAAGGGTATTTCTTTATAACCTCTCTTTTAAATTTGAAACTTTTTACAAGTAAATTTACTAATGGGAGTATTGAATGTTCCTTAACCTTTAAACCACATATATTTTCTTCTACTATAGTTATTTATGTGGTTTTCAGGTATTATTTCCATTTCATCATTTTTTGGTTTACAATTTAATAGAATGGATCTTTGAAAGCTAAGTCAACCTTATTTCTAATTTTTGGTTTAAAATAATTCTCCTCTAGGTCCACATTATTTATATTATTTTATGCATGAATTTATCATTAAATTTATGATTTATTAAGTTCATGTTAAATTTTCATTGAGTCTATTTATAAAGAAAATAATGGAATCTTTTCATATATTTTCTATATGGGTCATTTTCTATTCAATTTTACTTTACATAGAAAAGTTTAAAAGGAATATATTTACTTTTAAATTTTTTCATAAATTTTTTTTAACGACCCTAGTTTTGATTTATAATTCACTTGAACATTTCTATGTATATATATAGATTTATCATTTGAGTCAATATAGTGTTTGGGTGTCTCAAGACCTCATATTTAGTATATTAAAAATAATAATATATTTTAATGCACACATGATCCTTATTTCTAAATAAATGGATTTTCCAATTTTCGGGACCTCAGATTGGAAATCCAAGATTTTGGTTGAATATGTAATATGGGTTTTACTTAAGGTGTGACATAAGTTTAGTCGGCATCGAGCATTATATTCTAGGAGACCATTGGCAGATACGTTTAATAAAATTGATATTTTTATATTTATTTTTTATAAAATGACTTAACCTAGACTAATCATACATAAATAATACATATGATGTTTATTCAAGGGTAGCATCATATTGATGGTATGATTATATGAGAGCATTCTTAGTTGGCATTTGAAATCCCAAACACATAAATCAATGATCAGATCAAGGTCGATTAAGATACAGGAAGTGAACACAATGGACCTTCTTCGTTGTAGGTTAATGAGCTCTTCACCGATGATCAATTTTTAATTTAGGTAGATAATGTTATTTTCATATTTCCCCTATTTTTTATTTGATCAAACATGTATTATTTATCTTCATTTATTTTTAACATTTTTTGTTCATGCATGATCCCTAAAATTTGAAAAATGATTCCTGATCCATTTATTTGTGTTTTTTGTGACTGATTGTACCGATATTAACATATCTTCATATTTATTGGTCAAGATCATATCAGAAAATGATTTTTTCTCTCAGTTGTTATGCATTTATCCAAATCGTTCTTCGCGTTCTTCTACATCAGACCACAGGGTCGTAGTTTGACAGTTCTCGGGTGGGTTTGAGCAAGATCTAACTCTTACATTCATAGTGGCTGTGTGAAATTTATGCATCATGGTTATTTTAAAATGGATTAGCTAGGATATTTGGGTAGGGGTGATTCCTATAAATATATGGGATCTTGAGTGCTGATGGGTTAAGCGACGTCTCGATGCAGGAAGATGAATTTATTATTACATATCATTAGAGGTCATAGATTGATGGATGAGATAACTGCCATTGATTTCAAGTGGTTGAGTGGATTTTTTATGGAAGGGTGGGGGTGGGGGTCTAGGATATTCATGACTGAACTAATGTTTCTTTGGAAACCGTGGCTATATGGCATGTACTATGATGAAAAAACGTCGTGTTGTTCCTTGAATGTGGTAGCTTAGGTTTCATGTAAAGATAAATATCACATTCCATTTATGTACCTATACATGGAATTTGACCACATGATGAAATCTCGGCATTTACTCCAAAATTAAATTGGTTCAATCATGGATAAGCACATGAGAGAAACTATGAGTACATGTGCATGAACTAGTACTCAAGCACTACATAGTACATGGGCATGGGATGAAGTACACGTGAACAACCAAACATACATGGGCACAACTAGAAGGACATGGGAAGGCCCCAAGTGGCTGAGACATGTCGTGTAGTACCCATACATGTCATGTAGTACTACATGGATAACAAATACATGTGAAGTAAATGACATGTCCAGATGTCCTGGTGAGGTCACGCATCATGTTTCCCAAGGTGCACACAATGTACATTTTTCAGGGACATCCACCAAGCATATATCCTTCTTATAAAGTTGGATTTTAGCACAAAAGTATCCTATCCTGAGCATTTTATCACATAGAATGTGATAGTAGAATTCATAATTGGGTTTTGAGATGCGACGTAATGTTTTTTCAAGTGTGACGCTTCATTAGGTGACACTTGAACAATAGTGGCAATTGGGTGGGGTCATCAAGGAGAAGATGGTGTTGGAAACTATCTTGTTTCACTAGGGTGTGGGTGCCCTATATTCCTTTATCAAAGGAGTGGTACCCTCCAGACACAATAGAGTGTGGGTATACTATCTACTGGGTTTTACCCCCTATCATACCAGGGTGTGTGTCCCCTATCTACTTACTAGTACCCCCTATTATACCAAGATGCAGGTTCAATATTTATTGAGTGGAACCGTACTGATAAACCAGGTTGTGAGTCCTCTATTGAAGATTTAACCACATTAGGTTGTGGAGTACTAGTGAGGTGTGAGTCCTCCAGATTGCTTTTTGAAATAGACATGTAAGATGATGGGCATTAAGAATGAACAATTGCGATTACGAATGAGGTCATCATCCTCAGCTGGACTATGGAGACAGATATCCCCATTCTCTCTTAATTAGGTTTCGTAATGCGAATTTATGTATTGGGTATTCATTTTCCTCATGTTATGTGATGATGTAGCTTCGATTTTATCTTTCTATTTCTCTTGTTGTGGTTTTTGAGTCATCCTTTTGAGTTTATATAAACTCACCCTTCTATGGGAATTATCAACATATGTCATGTTCTCTTTAGTTGACATTAAAATTGATGTTGACATCAGTGAATCATAGTGATACTAGGGTGCATTTACCATGTACGGTAGTCTATCTTGGAGATTAGGAGTCAGGCTCCCTCAGTTTTCCCCTTTTAAAGTTTTTTTAAGGTTGGGACATATTTTTTGGTTGATCAAGTATTTTTCCCTTTTAAACATTTCCATTATACAATCATACAGTAATATATTTCTTATGGGGTTTCTGACATGCATGGTTATACTCCATATGAAGAAGTTTTTTATTATTCCTATACACTTTTCAATGGGGATGGTTGGGTGCATGAGTATAGGTAAATTAGGAAACGACCAAAAATTTTAGTTTTTCCTTCTCAGTGCAAGTCATGCCGGCACTAGAATATTAGAGGTTGGCTTGCGATTGTCACATTTGACATTCTGCTAGCTAGGAGGGCCCCAATAGGTCAGGTCATGACTAAATTTCTCTATGTATTCAATGATATTATTATAAAAATATTCACCTATTGGTTTTTATAGTTTTGAAGAAGTAATTCTTATCCTTTCTTTGTGAAATATATATATTTGAAATCCTTATTCAAAATAAAAAGGTAATTTATATTCTTTTTCAAACAAATTGTCTAATTTTTTTTATTTTTTTTAAATCAATATCTGTATGATTTAATTATTTTTATTTTTCATTTGGGAAGTGACTTACTAATATAATCAATGTATTCCCTCGGATATATTCTGAACATGTTTTGTGATAATAATTATATAACACACATATTTCTAATAGGTTAATTAATATATTATTTAATAAGGATTTTTTAAAATTTATTATGGCACACATATGTATTGTTTATCATTATGTGATTAGTAGGTTCTATATATATATTCAATACATTGGGAAATGTTAAATATCTCATGAGATATGGTTGTGGTACACGAGTGGTTATCTTAAATTCAAAAGGTTGTGGTATACAAGCGGTTATTCCAAGACCAAAAGTTTGTGTTATATGAATGGTTAGCCCAAGACCAAAAGGTTATGGAACATGTGTGGTTTTCCCAAGCCCCAAAAGTTAGATATGTGGTTAGCCTAATCTATCTTAAGTTATTGTTTACAACTTAATCTTTGTTGAAGTCTCAAATGCACTAAATAAGATAAAAATGTTTTTTTCATGGAAGTTCAAGTGAAAAGGGACTTTATGGAGAGAAGATTATTCTTCATACATTTCAAAAATATATAAAGAATCATTATGTAAATTTAATTTGATAAATGTTTTCCTCATTTATTTCAACTATTTTTAGTGATTTTGCGATTTAAATTTTCATAAGTTGATAAATGATTGAATCTTGATCATTTTGTGTAAAAAATATAATTTTTACAATATTTGGGAATAAATGATGATTTTTTGATCTAACTTTCCATAACTTCTTTGATTTAATTTCTATATGGTTTAAGAATAATTACTTTGTATTTTTTTATAGAAGACCTATTAAAATTAATTTTTAATTTAATTTTAATAAATTGTGGTTTTATTATAAATATTTTTGGATTGAACACATTTTTATTGTTGATTACCCAAGGATTAATCACTTGTGAAGTTTAAATTTTATTTTGAGGTCATTTTATTTCAACTCAATTAATTTATAGTATAATCATTCCAATAAGAGTTGCATTAGGTTTTCTAAAATATGTTTTGAATTTGATAGTCTTCTTCCATGCTTTAGATAGATTGATGTCATGGGTTTAAGTAGTAGATTTTGGTTCATAGAGACTGAAGAAGCAAATTTTTCCAAACTTTATCAAATATATGTCTAGACTGAGACCAATGCACGACTTGATGTGGATGAATGATGTGCCTAATCATTGAATATTAATTAGAGAAACTAATTGATAATATGTGTTCATTGATGTTGTTCAGTTTAAATCTTAATGATTAAAAACTAAATCTTGACAACCTAAAGATGAACCCCAAACTGGTGGTGCAGATGGGTGAAATAATTTTTTAATTAAAGAAGAATCTAAACCAAATATGAAGAACTAATGACTTAGCTCATTTAAAAGAGAGACTGAAATAAAATTTTAAAATGAAAACGATTCACTGAATACAATTTAACATCTCACCAATCGAATCGTGGTGCTTATCATTTTTAAATATAAAATGATGACAAAATGGTTATGTATTCAGGTGATTTTTAATGAGATAAAATGAAAATTATATACTTTTGAAATAATAGAAAATTATAATTCATTTAGTTTTTTGGAAATAGTTTTTAAGTTAATTTTTTAAAACATGATAGAAATCATGTTACATTACCCATTTCATTTAATTTTGATAACTAAAAAATGAAAAAATCACCATTTATCAAAATACATCAACCATTATATTTATTGTTTTAATGAAATGTTTTTACTTCTATATAATCGCATTTAAAATTTTTAATGTTTATGATAACAATTAATGATTATATATTTGTTATTCTAATTTTAAAGTTTGTTGATGAACTTTTATGTTTATATTTTTCTTATTTTAGGTGTCATGTATTTTGAAAAATTTATAATTTTTTTTCTGTTTCTTAGTGAACAAATCACTATAAAGAAATTAGTTGGAATATTTTGTTTTTATTTTGGAAAACATCAGATTACTGTAAATATATAAAAATCATGGTATTTTTTTCTTTTTTTTCTCAAATAATATGAATGATGGACTCACAGAGTACATTGTCTGTCTAATTTTTAATTCATCAATAGGAAATTAATCACATATTTTTATTTCATTTACTTCTATAATTAACTACTTTTTAGATAATTAACTAATTTTTTGATAATATTGATTATGTGATTAATAAATTTTTTATATAACAAATTATTATTTTCATTTATTTAATAATTTAATGTTTTATTCGTAATTTTTGGGATTTTAAAAAATCATATCTAAAATATTTAATGTAGTAAATAAAATTTTATATTTATATTTTTCTAATTTTAGGTGTAAATGTTTTTGTTGATTTATAATTATTGTTTTATTTTTTTTCATTGATTCATTTACTATAGTAATTGAATATTAAATATAGTTAAAACCATTTATTTGGAATGTTCAATATATTATTTTGGATAAAGTACTAATTACACTAAATATTCCATAATTATGAATGAATTATAATTATTTTAATTATTGTTTAAAACTTTTTAGGTAATATTTTGAAAATTCATGATGTCGAAATTTAAAAATGATGTGGATGAACAATTAAATGGATATATCAATGAAGAGTTTATTTTTTAGGTTTTTAGCACCAAAAAGTGAAAAAGAGGTTTCATAAAGACAATTTAATGAGTAATATATGGATAAATTTTTGTTTAGGTATTGAACAATCTATATATAAAGTAGTGATTGAATAAGTTGATATGGTTAATGAAGAATTTGTTTATTAACATGAAAATGGCGTAACAAATTAAAATCCAAATTAAATAAAGAAAATATATTCCTATAATTCATGTTATTTCATCTAGGTATGCATGAGTGCTAATCATTTTCTCAGAGCTCCCTCTCAGTGATGACCTAGGTGGTGATGTCCATGGATCTATACCCCTCCCCCTCATTGAAGGTAGAGGGTTTTCTTTCGTAGTATTCCTAAAAATCTTGGTCACATCCCTTTCTTTCATTCCTTAATCTGGAATTTATTCCACCTTTCCCAGCCATCATGATCAGCTTAAAAATTCCAGACCTATTTCATGTCTTTCATCATCTAGTACATTCGACTATGATATTCCAAAAACCATCAGGTCTTTTGAATTTGAACATGGAATCTCATCTCAGATAGAATAATCCTTCAGTTAATTCATTCGACTAACATGTGATAGGATATTGGGGTTTATTAGAATGAGCAATTTTTTCCTTCTTGAAAAATAACATATTATAATTCATTTTTTTGACATAAGATTTGATAAATTCTCATTCCAAAGCTCCCTAAACATACAATTGATGCTTTTTTTAACTATTTTGATTTTCCAATGATTTTCACATGAAATATAATTATTGTTCTATGTCATTGATGGAAAGATTTATAGAATTTTCATTTGATTATAAATTCAGTTTCTTGATATATGTGTTATGACAATCAAGAACATTCTACTTTTCATCCTATATTTCCCCTTGTTTTTGTTGAAGTTTATGTGTCTAAAACTTTACTTGATTGAGTTTGGATTTTGTCTTGGGAAGAATTTAATTTCAAACAAGCGATGGTCATTAAGTCTTGGACAAATTTCTCTTCATATAGTAAATATCTCAGACATCTCATTTCAATATTTTGGTATAAGCCCAAGGATATTTAGGCGAAACATGACTCATTTTGAGAGTCGATCAAGCAAAGGCAACCAGATACCCATGAGTTTGATCAATTGGGTACCAATAACCCATATTCTATGGATCAAATTCAGAAAGATGTAATATCCTTGAATCCCAATCTAAAGGTTACAAACATCTTCAAAGTATTGAGACATTATTTAGTTCATTATAATTTGGTAGTGTAGGTCTTATCTGGTATAGGGGAATTAAGGTGGTTCATGCTATCATTTCATTGAATCCAAAAATAATATACTCATGCATCCATCTGACACAGAGTCAGTAAGAATGGCCAATATATCTGCACATATGATAGTCAGATAGGCGACAAGATAGGGGGATTCATTCAACTACATATCCAATGAAAATTATGAGCAGTTCATATTGGATGTGAATGGGGGATAGGTGATTGTTTTGGACAAGTCTATATCTAGAAGGTCCAACCCAACCATTAATTTTAGAAACCATTTTGAAGGACTTGATGTGGAATATCTAGTTCAAGAAAATTTGGTCTATGTTTGCCCAGTTATGGGCATAAAAATTTTAATATGAGTGGATAACCTCACTAAAGGGAAAAATGTAAATTAGGTAGGTTAGGGTGGTTAGAGCTCTAGTGATGTATCAGTTGATATTGTAGATGGAATGCATGGAATATGACTCCCAAACCCAAGGAGAAAGAATTAACAGAAGGGAATTCTAGATTTGGGGAGGTGCATTATTCTTAAGGGGATGAAATATAAAGGGTGTAAAGATTAATCACACTTACCTAAACCAATGGAGACTATTTCAGAAAAAAAATATTAGGGTGGAAGAGATGGATGACGTTCCCACTACTAGTGACTAGGACATTAAAAGGTATTTGAACCTTCATTTTTATAATAAAATGGTTGGGTTTGGTGTTTATAAAGAACAAGAGAAAGATGATGGAGGTATAAAAGGATATACTCAGATGTGGTGAGGCTCTGTGGCTGAAGATGAATTTACTAGTGAAAAAAGACCTAAATTTTCTATTCCCAATAAGGTGGTTCATTCAGATTTGAAGTTCACAATAGGTAAAGAGGAACCAATAATGAAAAGAATATAGGGCTTATTATTCACTCTAGAGAAGAAATACTAGAGTTGGCTCTCCAGATCAATATTTCACAAGATGATACTAACAGGATAATAGAAATAATGATCCACGCATGTACCAATAAAGGTAAATGTTTGTGGGTCAATAAAAAAGATCTTATTTTGACAAGAGTTTTCAACTAAAAGGAGATAAATTTGAGATAGTGCATTCATATATGGGACAAGATGACTTACCATTTTAAAGATCATATCAAGGATGATCTGGACATGAAGGCCTTTGTACATCAAAGTAGATTATACAGGGATAATACCTTTAGTGATATCAAACTATATTTTAATTATTTTATGATTTCTTTTTCTACATGAAGATTTTCTTTTGAACTCATGATTTTTGTCATTTTTCTATAAAATTGTTTTTATTTAAAGTTTTTATTTTCAGTTAGTCAATGATTCATGATCTTGGATATGAAACTGTGATTTACATTGAAAATGATGTGAATATAAATCATGATCAAGGATTTTGGGGAAGTATTAATGATTTAAAGAGTATTTTTTTGGGTTCAAAATAGATCTATTATGAAATTAAAATAAAATGATGAATTTCATATGGAATTTCATTATGACAGTTTACTTATAATATTTATTTTTTTCACCTTCATAATGTAGAGAATCATGAAATAAAATGACTTGTTTATTAAAATGATTTACGCATGGTCTTGTATTTTTACATAAATAATTAAATTATAAATTGATTAAAACATCTATGATACAATGATTATTTAATGGTTAACATAACATTCCAACCATGATTAGAGATCCTGAACAAATTTCAAAAACATTACTATTTTTTTGAGATGAGTTAACCAAAAAATGTAACAACTAATCATTAATGATAGAAATTAAACATTCTATTGAAAATTTTAATATTTCATGAAACAAAAATATCTAATTTCATAGAATGAATATTTATTTTGAACTTATTAGGTAAAAATAACAATAAAATGAGTTTTTCAAATCTTCCATTAAAAATAATCTTTTATGAATAATTGAAAATGAATTATTTCATTATTCCACCATTTACATATAATAATGTGTAATAATATATTTAATTCAAAATTTAGTGATTTTAAATTTGATATAAATAATGATAATACCATTTGGAGGTATAAATGTGATATTTTTTTCTTTAGATAACTGGTTTTAAATGCCTAATGTCTTCTAATTTTAATAAATAAAAATAATGTTTTATAATAAATAATTTAAAATTAATATATGGAATATAGTTATACCTATATGAATATTAATTCATATAATTATTATTACTAATTATTTTTTTATTCTAAGATCAACTTATTCTTTTAAAATTTATTTCATGAAAAAACATTATATCCTCTTATTTGAGGGATTATTTTTAAATTAAATTAGGCCACTATTATGTATCGAATTTGATAAAATGGATTCCATATTCTTTATCATCATAATTGATATTAGATAATAAGGTAAACTTACTTTTTGTCACAATGAATAGTAAAAATAGTTAAAATTGATTACTACTATTAAGGTCAATATGGGCTTACGAGACAATTAACCTAAAATGATAAGGTTTAAAATGACCTAAAAACATTCTAAAACCTCACTGGTTTGTTTTTTTAGCTGTAACCTTATCAAATTTATATATGAGAAAATTGAGATCCATTGTTTTGTAAAAGGGACATACAAGTATTTTAGAATTTTGTAAAATTACAAGCATGTCATTCAACTCAATTATAAAAAATGCAACGCATTACCTCAATTAATCATACGTATTGAGATATTTATTCAAAAATACTGATACAAATCTCTCTCTAAAATCATTAAGAACGTTCTATAGGAGTTGATAATTCCAAAATACAAACCGAATGGACCTGTTGAAGATATCCAAATGAGGTTTCTTTAAAAGAATGTAATCATCTTAACGAAGCTATTTAATTTATTCTTATTAATTTTCCACCTTCAATTTTTTATTAAAAATTATAATATTAGAACTGATATATCTGCAATATATTTGAATGTTATTATATTTATTGAATAATATTTTTTTCAATCTCATTATTCATCAAATGGGAATCAAAACTATCACTTGTGTGTATGGCGGACTACCACCTCACAAAATGCTGTAATTTATTTTCCATCACCACATAAAATTGATATTATTAATTATGAAACAAAAAAAATACATGATACTTACGAAATAATATTTCCACTTTAAATATAATACATCAACTACTTCTGTGCGTTTTGACCCGTTCATGAAATGATAATGTATATGCGATACATTTTCCGTGTCCAAATTTCAAGAATGACTCAGAATATTAAATTAATGGAAAAATATAAAATTTATAACATTAATATATTTCTATAGTTGATGATACTATATCTTATTTATAAGAAACAAAAAATATGTGACAAAAATTTAATGATAAAATGAAGCAGTTAAAACCCAAAACAAAGGTAACAATGAAATATTGCTAACAAATAGGTTATAAGATGTTATTACAATATCAAATATGATATTATAAATATCCATATGTTTATGGTATTATTTAATAACAAGTAGAAAAATCATATACAAGAGGTTAAATCATGTTTAAATAAGAGGAAGTATGATATAAGAGATTTCACCTCAATTTCAACACTATTGAGGCGTATTTGGTATAATGCACTAATTTATTTTAAGGTGGAGTATATAGCTAAAAATTAATGTATTTATCATGAATATATATTTATTCATGATGATTAATGTTTCAATTCATGTTCACCCTTTCACAGGGTTACAATTTAAAAATTACCAAATTGGTAAGAATTTATTTTACAGTCTTATTTTTTTTTATTTTCCTTCTTTTCATTAATGGAATCTTATAATATATCCTTCTTAAAATATATTTATTTTCTTATAATATTTATATTTAATGATTTTCCATATTTTCTTCAAAAATTTCTACACATTGGATCTTTAATTACGTAAAGAAACATATAAATGAAAATTCAAGCTTATTTCAATTTTGATCGGGTATACATTTCTTATATGTCCATATTTTTCAAAATTGTTTTCCAAGAAGCCATTTTTACTTAGTAAAATTAGTTTTAAAAAAAATTTATATTATATTTTAATTTTTACATGGTTTGAAATTACTATTTCTATTTTTTCTAAAAACGTTCATTTCAACATTCTTTAAAAAAAGTCAAATGGAATGTTTTTAACATATATGTCGTTAACAATTTTTTCATTTCGGAATAACCATTTATAATGTTTAGTTTCTTTTACAAGTTTTCAATTAGTTTAAAAAGAAAAATATTTAATAAAATCATACATTAATATTTCACTTCCATTTTAATTATTTCTCCAATGGACATGATTTTATTTCAAAATCTATATTTACAATTAATTGATGGTCATCTTATAACCCTTATTAATTTTTTGGTTGTTAGAATTCTCATCAAACATTCACTTTCATATCATCATTCAAAAAATTTCATTAAATTTCTCTTAAATATACATTTTCATTGTATAATGGATATGATTATTATTTAAACAGTATTCCAATTTATATATAGTGTTTTACTGTTAAAGTAATTTAATGGGATGAAGAAATATTTATATTCTGTATGCTTCACTCAATAATGTTTTTTGATAATTCATATTTTTTATGAATTAAACTTATCCTTCAATATATAAGAAATGTATTTGACATGAAATAACATGCGGGGCTCAGTTATTGATAGCCCCCAATGCATTTCTGGGTATAATTATACAAGCTAGTTTTCTAATATTATTAAATGTGTTTTCGGTGTTACCTACCCATATACATAACCTGCTTTGGAGTAATCCCTTGATGATAGTGATATCTTGATGTCTAAGATCATTATGTATATTATTATGAATATTCAATATTGAGAATTCAGTTATTATTATCTATTATATTATTTCATTAATATTATCCATGTAGTCATTTCATGATCATGTTACTGATTAAATTTAATTTGTTTCCAGTTATTTAGATTTCGATATTGATTATTACTTATTTTCTCTTAGTAACTTCTCATATATGCAACCCTTAAATAGAATTTGAGCTCAATGTTATTTTTTTCCTTTTTCTAGGATATAAAGAATGATATAATGAATAATACCAAGGATGTGAGAATGTTCCTTATGATATGTATTTTATATTTCCAATTTAATATAGTAATAATTTATGTGTATGGTTATTCAAGACTATTAGACTGATTTATCCTTTGTGATGTAATACGTTGCATATTTTTCCAGCGTAATAAATTAGACCTAGATATAGTTTACTAGATTAGGGTTTGTTAGAGTTGTGATCTCAATAATTTTAGTGTAAACATTGGTAACTATATTTATTTAAACATATATTAGAGAGCATAAAAATGAGATAGAATTCAAGGAGATGTCTAAATATTGGGAAATATCTTAAATGTTTTGGAAAAGTATAGATTATATAGTTTTCTGAGAAATATGTATCTTCTTTGATACTATATGGAGGCATGATTTGGCATCAATGCTTATTAGGATAATAACTCTAAAAAGTGTTGGTATGGTTTATCTCAACCATCTTTTTGGTGCATAGTGAATAGGAATTTACTGCGCACCTAGTTTGACGCTCTCAGGGGATTTTCTTGGGTTAATTTAAATTTTCATAAAAAACATTATGAAATATTTGAAAATATTTTTTCATTTAATGATATTCCCAATTAAGAAAAATTTATGATTATGATATTAATAATCCATACACGTTCAAAAAATTTTAAGTGTTTCGACATATTTAGAATTATTTATTATGATTTTAAATTCATAATTATATTAGATAATCAATTATATTCCTCTGTTTAGAAATATTTCTTAGTAGACTGAATGGTATCAATACTCATGGAAAAATTAAAAATTTCCCTACATAGCATGGAAATAAAACTAATGTTGGAGTCTAGAAGATCTTGAACATATTAGGGTTGCTGACCCAGGTTATAACTAATTAAATTTAAAATATGGGGAAACAAAATGTTCCATGAAATTAAGACCCAATATTGGATTGTTACATGGAATATAAAGAATTATTTATTAGTGTAAATACATATCTAGTGGTAGTTGAATAATGAATTAAGTCCCCTAAAAGGATATTTCTATCATTGGAATTTAATGAAAAGGATAAATTTATATGATTAATTTATTATGTTGAAGGTTTTTATGAGAAATGGTGGTAATTAATTCAAATTACTAGGGAGAAAAAAATTCCTTCACAAGCTACAAACTGAAATGAATAATAACTTAATCATATTAAAGAAAATGGGAGAATAATGAGTTGTGGTTTATGGGGATACCTATAATAACTATCCTTGTTTGTTATGGATTACATACTTAATTTGAAAATAAATATTTACCATTTCATTGAATGACTTAAATTGAACCTATAAAGGGAACTGGTTTCTCAAACATTTTCATCATATGATGAAATAATATTATGTTCCCTCATAAAATAGAATGAATTCTCTTTATTATATATATTTGAGGGAAATAAAAAAGAGTAAGCGGTCATATGAGCATATAGAATAATTGAATGTTTCAAAGAAGGGTAAAAGAATGATGTAATTTCTGTGATATGATAATTGTGGAGTAAAACATCCAGGACAATTCCGGAAAGTATTGGGAGTTTGTTACAAGTGTGGAGATAAGGGTCATATGACTAACGAATGTAAGGGAATGAAAGATAATACTTCTATCTAGTTAGCTAACTATCAGTATATGAGTATGTATTTAAACCAATGTCCCTAGTGTTAAGGGAGCCAACCATAGAATAATCTAGGTGAGAGGGACAAGATTATGATATCACTAATAATAATGTTGAAGTTCATAATGATGTGGTGGCATGAAAAATAATCATAACCTCAAATTTAGCTAATCATTTTTTTATTCTAAATGTTTTCACCCTTTTATATCTTCCATGTATACCAATAAAATTATAAATGTTTTTTGAACCATAATAAGGGATTTGTTAGTCCAAAATATGAGTAGAAATATCACCACAACAAGGATGTGTTAGTCATTTCACATTATGATAAATAAAAATTCTTTATTTAGAGGATTTTTTTTATTTCTATGGTAAAATTTGATATAATCTTTATAATGGAATAAAATTCTAAATATAAATGAAAAATTTATTATAAAGAGATACCAATTAAGATTTCTAATGAAGATGATGAATTCCTTATCTTTATAGGAAATACATCATCATCTGGGTCATGTATAGATCCATTCCCAATAGATCATCTGAATGATATTATTGGGGGTGAATAGTAGACACAGTATATGGATTAAAAATATAATCTTATAGTTCAGTATGTACCCATTATATTGTATTACATTTATGTATTTCAAAAGGAATTAGATTGACATACACCAAAGCACGAAGTCGAGTAATCCATTGATTTAATACCTGATGAAATACATATATTAAAGGATTACTATAGAATGACCACTATGGAATTAGTGGTTTTAAATTAAAAACTATAAAATTTGTGAAATAATGGGTTCATACACCCCATTCTTTCACCTTAGGGATCCCCTATTCTTTTTCTTAAGATGAAATATGAATCTAAAAGGTTCTTTATTTATTATAGGTAAATCAATTCAATTATAATAAAGATCATGTATCCCATTCTTCACATTGATGATTTATTTGATCAAATTCATGGAGATAAATATTTTTCAATTATTAAACATTATTCTAGGTATCATCAATTGCTAGTAATGATGGATAATATTCTGAATAAAACATTTCAAATGAGGTATGAAGATTATGAGTTTATTGTAATATTATTTGGATTGACTGGTGAACCGTTTATTTTTTTCGATTTCATGAACATAATAATTGAGGGATAAATTGTAAATTTTTTTGTAATTTTAATGACATATTTGTATATTCAAAAACTCACGAGGACCACGAAAATCCGTTGTGGATCATTCATGATACTCTCATAGGAATAGAGTTACATTTTAAATTTACTATGTATGAATTATATATTTAAAATTTTTCTTTTCTTGGTTATATTGTCTATAGGGATGGAACGAATTTTTATCCTAATAAGATAAATGTAATAAAATAATGGCCTTCACCAAAGAGCATGATTGGGGTATATAGTTTTATTGGTTTGGCATGTTACTATTAGTGATTTTTTTTAAAAAATTCTTAATTGGCTCATCTATTAATAATGATTATAAATAAAGGGGTTAAGTTCACATGGAAAAAATAATGTGAAAAATATTTCTAATTATTGAGCATAAGACTGGTCAATTCATTGTTTTTGACAATTATATAAAGAAATTATAGATTTGTGATATATAGTGATGCATTGAATAAGGGACTTGGTTGTGTAATTATAGAAAATGATAATGTTATTTCCTATGAATTAATGTTGTTAAAAATCATGAATAGAACTATCTGAATCTTGATCATGAGTAGATAATCGTTATATCTTCATTGAATATATGATGAAATTATATATATGGTGAGACATGTGAGATATTCATAGATAATATGTCTTCAAAATACATACTTTTATAGAAAGAGATCAACACGATAAAAAATGATGGCTCATTCTCCTAAAGGATTATAATTTCTCAATACACTACAACCCAAGTAAGGAAAATAAGGTAACAGATTCATCTGTCATGAAAAATCATGGAGTTTGGGTAAAAAACAAGGATTTAATGGGATCATAATTCATGGATTAAGTAAATATGTATATTATAATTATTACAATAGAAGATCAGATTATTGATTTAGTAACCCAAATCTGAGACCCCACAAAACATTATTAAAAAATTACGTGAAGGTATACACACAACATGGCCCATAGACCCAAATTCTTGTAAGACTTGATATCCAACAACATAAAGTCATAGAGGCCCTAATAAAGAATTCCATATAGACATTAGGTTAGTTGAAAACAACCATCAATGAATACCATGTTCACCCGATGGAATTAATGCAGCTAACAAAAAAACGCCACTCAAGGACATCAGACGAAGGAAGTATCAATCACCCAAGGATGTTTTTGTGCTCTTCCGCATTATCGATCTCGTGATCATGCTCATACCTGATGAAAATTGTCAGAGATTCAGATATGAACTTCATCAGTGGGAATTATCACTGTTTGTGTACCATAACACTAATGACTCATGGTTCCCAATAAAATCACACCATCAATGTCACATTCCAACGATAGTCATCATACTAGTCGTGTATGATCACTCAAAGCCATTACGAACTTATGACAAGGTCGTCTCTATCTACAACCAGTGTAATGCAACACATGGTCATTGTTATAGCATCCAACCACCATCCATATCCCGAGGTAAACATAATTGCAAACACCCCATGTTTCATGGCTATCACATTAACTATTTTCATCCATCAGTCCTGTTCACCAGGTACACCCTCAAAATCATGAACTCAGATAAAACCAACCTAAATACTAAGGAAACACATCCTCTCTCCAGAAATCCTGCATCCTGGTGGAAACCATGCAGCCTGAGGTTTCTGTCCAACCATGAGGTAGTTTTTGGTGATTGGTCAAAAAAATTGTTTTTTGTCGGCCTACTAGATACTGGCACCACCCTCTCCAACTGAAAACATCCCAAAAGTTTCCCAAAATCCATTCAGAAGCCATGGTGACCATAGTCTATATTGAAAAAACTATCTTCCTAGCTCCCACTTGTAGTCATTTCCACTAAATTTTTAAAATATTATCCAAAAGATTCATAGTAGGACATGCCTCACCACCTGAAGACTCATGATCCCCCAAGATGCCACAAAAATCCTCCTACCATTATCGATCTGTCTTAGGTTGCAGTGTTTCCATTGGGATCTCAGAACTGTTGTGCCCCACCAAGAATCTTCCATTTCCACCACCCTCAGAAACCCAGACCAGCCATGTCGTTAACTGGTGATCACCTCCAAATTGAACATAAAGACACCATTAGAACATTGGTTCACCTTGGCCAAAAGAAGTTTTCACTAGTACACGGTCGACCTGTCTCTACAACAATAATATTATTTTCCATAGTTTCATCTCAGTAAAACACGATGAGAACATTCTGAAATCCATCTCCCACTGGACCTACATAACTGATCCATCTTCGATCATAGTAATTCATTATCCAAATCATTAATCAGAGATAAGATATACTATACATAGTCTATTGTTTATGATAAATTCTTGAGTAAATCATTCCTATCATGAGGGAAACAAAGATAACATGTTCTCATCATGATGATGTCAATTATTTAATGAAAAATAAATCTTTAAATGATGGTAAATTGTATTAATTCATATATTTTGTTAACATTATGAAATTTTGTAAAATGATTGGTTTCCCATATATGATTTAGATAAAAATAAAATTATTGGATGATGCTCATTGATTCAAATTTGTCTATACACCATGGAAATGACAATATGTATAGTTCTTTGAGGGAATATTTTTATGAGATAATATGAATCCAGAAATTACTGTTAATACATCAAAATGATTTGGTTGTTAATAGGTGAATGATTAAGGATAACATACTAGTAGAATCATGCAACCTCTACCTATTCTTATGTAGAAATGGGTTTACAATAATATGGAGTTTTTCACTGGATTAACAAATAATTCTATAAAGATTGATACAATAAGTGTTCTTTTTTATTACATTACAAAATCTACACATTTCCTCAATACGAGAGAAGATTTACCTCTTGATAACCTTGAATATATCAATATTAATGATGCTTTACACTTTATGGTACATATATTTTAACTGTGTCTAATCATGGTCCATGATTTACATATAAATTATGAAAAAAAACATTAGAAGGAACTTGATAGTGAGATTAATTTGAGGAACATCTATTATCCTCAAACTGATGGACAATATAAGAGGATTATTCAAACATTAGAAGTAATATTGGTATTTTTTATACTAGACTATAAAGTTATTTGAGATCAGTATTTACCTTTGGTAGTGTTTTCCTATGAAAATTACTCCCATTAAAGTATTCAAATGATGTTGTATGAAGCATTATATGGAAAGAGAAATCATACTACCACTTTTTGGGATGAAGTTTGTGAATGGAATATTGTAGGCCTATAAATTATTGAGGAGAGAACGAAAAAATTAAACAATCTTTAGACTCATTTTAAAGAAGCCCAATGTAAGAAAAGATTCTTGCTGATAACCAAATTAATGATTTGGAATTTCAAATTGGAGATCACATTTTCTCGAAAGTAACTCCATGGAAGGGTGTTATAAGGCACATTAATAAAGGAAAAGTAATCCCCCGGTATATCACACTATTTAAAATTCTATAAATAATTTGGGAGATGGATTAGATTTTGTAAATTTTATCCAGCCTCTATAATGTACATGATGTGTCACATATCATGTTATTAAGTACATGTTAGACCCAACACATGTTTTCTCTTATGAAGAAATAGAATTGGAACCCGATCTATCTTATTATGATGAGTATATCCATATTCGTGATACATGATAATATGTTTTGAAGAATTGGATGACTCAAATGGTAAATGTACTTTGGAGAAATTATAAAATTAAGTATGTATGATGTTAACCCAGGGATCTAATGAACAAGAAACCCACAAAATTTGATTAGAAAAAAATTTCAATGAAATTTTTGAGGAAGAAAATTTTGAAGGATGGATAAATGAAACACTTGACCTTCAATTATAGTAAGTTTAAATTATATTTATCATTTTAAAAATGCATGACACAAAAAATAATAATTTGGTAAGTTGAATATCGATTTTGATCTTACTAGGTCAAAATAAGATAGACACTTACTCTATATTACTAGAGTTAGGTTTGTTACACAAAATGGGGTTTAAAAAATGTAGATGATTTGAAATATAAAATGGGATTATAAAAAAGAAAATAATTAATTAAATAATTAGGTCATTAAATTTTAAAGAAAGTGTTCGTTGGGAGATGATACTTACTAGAATCATTGGAGTTATGAGGATGCACTAACTAACATACCATTTAGGGGGAAATTCAGAAGAATTATTAAAAGGATAATTATTTTTTTAACATATTGAATTATTTAGTGCATTTTATTTTATTAAGAATGATAATATTCCCCATGAAGTTGATAAAGAAGATCAAAACCATATAATTATCTAATGAATATAAAATGAATGGATAATTTTTATGGAAAATTATATTAAATAAATATTTTTGAAGAAGATCATGAAAGAACGATATTTTTCAATAATCCTTGATATCAATCAATATCTAAGTCATAAAGAAAAAAATGTCAGTTTTCCAATGTATTGTAAATTTGGAGGATTAAATTAAAGTCAAAGATAGCTGCTTTATTTTATACCATATAGTACAAATTAACGTGCATGTATTTTTTTTTGGTCATTGGATTTTGAAAAAAGTTATGTCATCTATCAAATAATTCTTATTGGAGGGGTTCTATGTTGAAGGTTATAAGGTGTAGCTTCATTATAGTATGTTTGGTGATGAAATATAGTAGATTTTCACACAAATGAAAAAATGGAGTTTATTGTATTGTAATTGGAAATAGGGGAGATGTTGCATCAAATTTATGTAAAGGAAGTTATTGTTAAATATGATTAAGATATAGAACATTTGGTGTCCTCTTTAATGGATATCCAGTAAATGGACTTGGAGACCTGTAAGGATGTTATTCTACACTTAGGTTTTGTACTCGCTACATAATATAGAATCATTTTCACAGACAGTCTTGTTAAACTAAATTGTTTTGGTTGACCCTGTTGATAGGCACTAAGGATTGTGATGTCATGTTGATGAAAGTAAAATCGGAATTCTTCTTAAAGAGTGGACCTATTGTCTTTAAATAATTTTCCTAATTAGTTTTTGGTGGTTTATCCTAAAGACAAAGTTAATAGTTATGTCAATATCTAAAAAAATAAGTTTATTAAATGATATTTTTTAATGTTATCTGAATTGATTATTCCTTAATCATCATAGTAGAGAGAAATTGGAATGGAAATTGTACTAGAAGAATGGGAAACACTCATGAAGAGGGATTTTATGGGAGCATGATCCTGATAGAGGATCAAGCTTGATAGGGAAGATTCCTAATTTTTATCCCTTTTCCTTTTTTCATTTTCTCAAGATAGATTTATTGTATACTTTTTGTGCATTGAACAAGGGTATCTAAATTCATTTAGGGGATCCAATTGAGATGAGTTGAATTTTTCCTAATTTTTGGTCAAGTTTTCATTATTGTATGTTATAATTATCACATCCTCATTCACTACCAATCAGTTTTTATTCCTTGTTGATAAATTGATGGATGAAGTTAGATATGTATATTTTCTTTTTTTTTGAAAAATTAATTCATTTCTCACCAATAATTTGGAAAATTATGGTGAGTTATAATTAAAAGAGAAATAGTGTACATACGTTTATTTTTCTCTCATTTTTATTCATTAAGAGTATAATTTTTACGTTATCCTATTTACTGATGGATGATGAACAATGGATTCCTTACCCTAGAATATTCATCAAAAGTGCTTAATTTTATAAATGGTTAATTTTTTCATATTCATGATAGAACTATTTAATTCATAATTTTAAAATTGAAAAAATATTTCTTAATGTGAGTTAACTAATCCATATAAAATGAAAGACCTAAATTGAATCATTATCTATATATTTTTCTAATAAAAATCTGAAATTTATAAAAATTCAAACTATTATGCTTAATTAATTAAAATTTTGTGTTATAAAAGTCTAAGGTCGAACCCAGAGAGAGGGAGAAATAATTTACTTACTTTTTGAAAATATTTGACTAATTTTAATTTAGAAAAGAGTTTAATAAAAGTTGGTTTTGATTGATTTTTGTAAAATGAAGGATGAAAGAAAATAAGTTTGATTATTTGAAACTATATTTGAAAGTTGTGACAAGGTTTTGTAGTTTCAACTTCTGGTGTAAAGGGATTTTTTATAAAAACATTATTAATTCATGTTTGGTGTTAGATTCAAGATAAGGGAGATCCAATGGTCTAGTTATGTTATCCTTGATTCGATAATCCACTTTTTTTCTTCATATTAGAAATTTAGGGGTTTTTATGAATCAATTTTGTCTTCATACCATTTTTGAACTAGTTTCCCTTAATGTGAAAAATATTATACCATGATTTCGGGTAACTAATTGCAGAATTTAAAATCATTCTTTCAGATTCAGTCACAAATGATCATGATAAAATTAAATGAATGATATTGTAAGTTGATTCAAGAAAATATCGTAATCCAAAATTCATGAATAAAAAATGAATAACTACAACAAATCCTTCTGCCTTAAATTATGTAACCCTAGAACAATGTGGTTTTACCCTCTCACACTGGTGGTGAGAGAATTATTTATATGAATAAAGAAATAAATAATAATGAAAATAGAGATGAATTTGGGGAGGAACTTGAACAATTAAACTTCTCTCTCAAGGAATTGGTATCCGAGATCTCCTCCATAGCATTAGGTTAGACCTCAATTTATAGTATCTACATGTTCTTTAGTACAATTTAATTATAAATTGGATGGGTCATAAGTTTTTCATAGGTGGGTCTTTGGTGAAAAAATATATGAAATATTTATGATATGTCAAATGTAGCTGATTTTGGTCTACTGTATGTTTTATACACCATGTAGTGATTAAACCACTTATATGAATCTCATGGCCTGTGAGATTTGTTTGTCCTAATTTACTTGTTTCATGACATGAATGATATGTGTCATGTCATGACACATGTAAAATGCTCTTTAGGTTTATTTTCTCCACTTCACAACTTGTATCTCTCTAATGACTTACACTAGTAAATGATGTGTAGTGATTATACAAATTGTAATGTCAATTTTCTATTCCAGAGGTCTCATTTTTTTAGGATCATCTTCTATGTGCTTTAGAAGTTTTTAGGATCATTCGTATTTTTTAGCAGAACTTATTTTGAAAGATTTTTTTTCTTTTTAGCACCTTTTACCCAAATTTAATAATTTGTTGCATCTTGAAAAATATGAAGAAATATAATGTGAACAAGAATGTGTTATAAGTTAAATTATTCCTTTTATTATAATAAATGTAGAAAATAAATGCACTTATCAAATCAACCCACATATTAATTCATTCTTTTCCTCAAGGATGGAATCTCAACATACCACAATGAAATCTTACTCTACTAAGATATAAATTTAATTTCAACAAAAAAATTGATCAAATAGAAAATTAAATGTTTGAGGATTACACAAAAAAATTATATCATTTCCTCACTTTTCAAAGAATATAAATCATCCTTATATTTCACTTTTCCTCTTTTCGAATATACAATCCTTTTCATTCATCCATTTTTATATTTTCGTTGATGATTAATAGACACATCATTTGAAATTTACCTCATGGTAATTTTTTTATTCAACATCAGGGTTTAGTTGTAAATAAAATTCAGTAAATACATAAAAAAATGTCACATTCCATAGTCACACAAGGCATATAGCATCTCCACTATATAAATAAAAATTCAAAAATAATCATGGGGGATTCACCATTTACGATCAAATAACTATAAGTATTATGGTAGATAAGAAATGATTTAAATTATGGATACAAAGTAGATTTATCTCTAATATACATTTCATGATAATGAAAAATATATCAATAAAAGTCTTATGTCTCCTAATATCACATAGAAGGATCATAAATAAATAACATGTAGTATATTAAACACCCTCTCTTTTTTGATTAATTTTTCATAATATTTTACTAGGGATATTTCTCATAGACACCACCCAACGCCTAATGATCTCTTCAAGAAAATATTTCTAACACTTATAATAGTATCAATTGAAAAGAAATTGAGTTTTTTCAATTTCCATCGAATCAACCGATTTTTTCATTTTTTTCAAGAGGGTGTGCAATATATAAAATGAATGTGCCTTAGCTAAATCTCATGAAATTCCCCCACAATGTTTTGTTATAAAATATGCATCGCTTATAACAATCATTGATTCCCCAATATTATTTTGGATAATCATGAAAATATTTAGAGGAATGTAAGAAAGGATAATATGAGCTTATAACATGTCTTATATACTAACAAGGTTGATCATGGATTATATATGCTTTAAAAATTGATTAATGTAAGGTGGGTCTCAAGATAAGGGTTAAAAAATATTCCTCAATCATATTAAATATGATTTTTTCAAGCATATCTTTGATAAGATTCCAACAAAGTTCAAGACGAAACCATGCCTGAGTTTCCCAAGAAATATAAAAAATAATGAATCGAAAATATTATCCCAATGTATATATTTGGAAAAATATTAATGGTTTTGAGAATCAATACTTGAAATTCATTTGAATAATTAAATCAATTAATACAAGTATCAGAAATTCAAAGCATGGTTAATTTTTAGAAAATTTTATTTACACTGATCAACGTGCTATTCTAAATCATAACTTGTTAAATCCGAATCTACATTTTTATGTCAACTAATTATTTTCCCCATTTTTTTCATTACAATTTATTGATAAGGAAATATAAATTCATTACATGATAATTGTTCAAGGTAGTTCATGTTTCCTATTTTAGTTTATTGACTAAATAATCAATTGCGGGCTATGAAATTGGAAGTTAAAAACTCAAATTAAATATTGGGAAATACAATGTAAAAATTATGATTTGAAACACTTAATCACTTTTTGTGTGTTTCTTTGAAGTTGGTTTCACATATTCTACCTATACCTAATTCAAAAAGTGTACTTGTCTCATGACGTGTAATTTTCATGTAACGACTTCATTTGTTTCACGATGCTTTCTTACATCTTGGGTATTGATCATCATAAAATTTAAAATAAATAATTGAAATCCTCGCCCATTATCAATTTATTTTGAAACATATTAAGTTAGAGAATGCATCCCTAATTGTAGAAAATAAATATTTAAAAAAGATGGGTTTTCTCCCAAAAGATTATTTTTTTAACAGTCATTTAGCTCAACCTATAACACCCTAATCATAATTTACATAGAAATTACATAAATCTTTTCAGAATACTTAAAACATTGTGAAAAAAGACCCCAATGACCATATTAGTTTAGTGACTTTGGGAACATGGAAATATAAACGATGATACATGAGTGAGATACATTATCTCCCATAATGTTCTCTAATACTATAAACCCTCTTAAAAATTTCATAAATGAAAAATATCATCATGACCTGGGGAGGAATCAATAATAGGGGTTATCTTAGATGCCCAGTAAGAGTAAACAAGGGATATATGTAATCATAAGCCTGAGAATAAGGGAATCAGAACAAGATCATAACATTACAAGAACATACCATTCAAATCCAAGATCCAAAAAATGAATCATGGAATAAAGATTATAATCTCATAAGATATGAATAATAAGGGAATCAGGTGCATAAGCCAAGAAATCAGGATAATGGAATAATACATGGAATTGTAGAATACCAATAAAAATATAATATCATTCCTTATAAGTCAAGGATTATTTATAGGACTTATCAAGGATCTTCACGGTGAATACATCTATTGGGTGGGACACACCTCCATCCCCTTTCACAGTTCTTTCCTTGTAAGGGAACGAGTTTCTTTATCTACACATAGTGGATCGAGATTATCCATATTCCTATAGTAGATAAGGGTTCCCAAACATCTATATTCATGGGGACTATAACTACATGTGTCACATACATGACTTATTTTGAAGTTAAATCTAATATAATTTTCATTTATCCTTTGTTTTTTAGGGTTTCTCAAGCTTTTATGGTGGAATGGGTGAGTTTTCATGAATTGGGCCAAACTGTGAGCCCAATTCCAGATTTAAAAATAAATTTTGTTTCTTTTATAAAGTTTTCATTTTTTAATATTTTTCACTCATTCCAATTTATAAATGGTCTAACCTGACATATTAACACCACCATTATAGTTTGGAGCCTTTATAAATCCATAACCAATGTTTATATGAGTTTTTATTTAAGGTATTGGCCCTGCCCGAAAGCCCAATTTCAGTTTTAAAAATAAAAGTTGATTAATTAATAACATATTCATTTTTAAGGATTGTTTAGTGATTCCAAGCCTCAAACGCGACCCTTGAACCCAGTCGCGTTCCCAAGCTCTCTCTCCCCTCTTTGGAGCTCTTCTTCATCGTGATTGAATGCTGAACTTATTAGGGTTTCAATAATCAAGATGATTTGAAGAGGTAAATTCATTCCTTCATATCTCCTTCAATATTTACTCTTTTTCTGCCAATTCAGTCCATACATGACATAATCCTCATCAGTAGAGCCTAATTATCAGTATTTGCTTCTTTGAGTATCATCATTTGGTTAATTCATGGTAATTGCTTCAAGAGTTTTCAAGGTGAGTGTTCCTCCCTTCCACTTCTTCCATTTCCTTAGGGTTTCATCCCTCTTTCTTGATGTTCCAAAGTGTCCAAAACCTAGGGTTCGTACCGATGGATTAACCATGGGTATTGTTTGTAAAAATTTGTTGTCTAGGGATGGATTTATCATCCTTGTGGTGCAGGGGTGGTGCGGTTGATGTTTCACACCATGTTTTGAGGGATTCGACAATTTCGGTAGGTGATTCCGTGGGTAACCATTTAATGATGAGTTAGTTTGCTTGATTAAATAATTTTACATGTTCCTTATGTGATGTGCATTATGATAAAACCATTTTTGGTAGCAATAGTAAAGAATTAAGTATTAAAGTTACATTTTTTCTTGAAATGTGAATTTTTCAAATGTATTTCAGGTGTTATCTCTTGTGGTAGTTTTGTAAAATGTGGAAGTGATTTGTTAGTTGTTGAATGGGACTTCTAATTATGGTTTGGTAATTATATAGTTAAATGTGGGCCTAAAAATGGGGAGTATTTGAATGGTTTTATGTTTATAACCTTATTATACTCCTTGAAAGTGTTTTGTGGATTTGTGTGTTCTCATGGGTATCTTTTGTGATATTATTCAAGGTGATTATATAACATTTGAAAGTGGATTATTACATGTTGATTGGGCAGAAAATTATTGTTTTGGTAGGGTCTTAGTGTGCTTTTGGCTTAAAAAGAGGCTTTTGAAATGGGTTTTATGTGCAAAGTTTTGGTATACTCTTTATAATTGTTTTATGATAGTTTTGAATGGTTTATTGGGTTGTGTAATAGGTGAAACTATATCAGCAAACTGTTCTGGTAGAGGTATATTTTTAAAAGGTCCATATCATTTGTGAAAAGGATGTTATGTGATATTTATCATCTTGGAAATATTTTATTAAATAGTTTGAAGGTGATATTGATGAGTGAAAGTTATGTAAAAGTGATATGGAGTGTTTTGTGTGAGTGTGATGTAAAAAATTGAAGTTTTTATTATGAAAGAAGTGTTATTTTCCATGTGTGTGGGCTGTTATATGAGTTGAAATATCTTATAATTGTTTTATAAAATTTTTTAATAGTTTTGTGGAAGTGTTTAAGAAATGTGAAATGTGTTGTGGGCTATTTTGGTGTGATTCGGATTTCAAAATCATTTTGAATGAAAAATGGATTTTTGTGACTTGTTTGGTATACTTATGGGATGTTGGGTGAATTTTTGAAGTGGAAATGATATTTTAATGTTCAATGTATATTTCTTGACTTGTTGAACTTGTTTGAGCACAAGGGGAAAACCTGGGTATCTTGGTGGGTGGATGTGTACTAGTATGCTAGTGAATCCGTGGGGTTTGGCCTCAATTTCAATTAGCAAGATTGATGCTTACTACTCTAACTAAACTATGATGATGTTGATTGGGGACCACTAGGTTATGGGTATGTTCTCTACTAGTGTTTTGTGCACGAGAAGAGATATTTGTGATGGTTACTCTCACCGAGATACGAGGTACCTGGGGCCCACAGCTAGCTAGTGCCTAGGGGTTATTTCTTATTGCTTGTTCTCATTAGTTACTTTATACTTACCGTAGACATACAATACATTTTTCTGGAAAATTCAGTAGCTTTGGTGTTTATTTCAAAAGTGTTAACCCGTTAAAATAGCCCACTTGAAAACTGTTTTTATTCAAAGTCGCATCTTTTAGAAATTATAACTAGCTTTTTATGTTTTTGAAAACATGCATTCTTTTCATCTTTAAATGTTTATCACATGGAATATCTTAGTGGTGGTATCCTACTGGGTATTAGATCACACCCTACTTACACCCTTGGGTATAAGTAGACTTGGTTATTTTTGTTGTCACGGGTTGGGTACAGTTTTTTGTACCATTGGTTTGGGTTTCTAGCAGGTCATTAGTGGTGAAGTCTTGTGGGGATGGCTTGAGGGAGGTGCCTCATTCCATGTGGAGGTTATTGGGCTATCTTTTCATGATTTTTTACCTTTGTAATGGTCTTCATATATTGTTTAAATTTGTGTAATTCAGTTCTTAATTTTAGTAAAAGATGTTTTTGTTTGAAAAATTCAGTTTTGGTTTTTTGTGTTTCATTTGTTGTTTTATGTTTACAAATTTAAGTAAATCATTCCCAAACTTCATTTTATGATACCTGGGAACTTGTGCCAGCCCGTGAGGATTGGGAATGCCCTTTAGGTCTTTCCATGGACCGGTTAGGGTGCCGATTTTGAAGGCGACCAGATTCGGTTCGTGACAAAATGGTATCAGAGGAGGTTCAGGTAAACTCTTTGGGTCATGTTATTTGGGGAAGAGTCAGGATAGTCTACAGTTAGGATTTTGGGACATGGAATTCCTATTATGGGTAGTGTGCCTGATCACCACACCTCATAAAGGGATTCTTGATTCCAAGAGAAGTTTGGATTTATCTAAGTTCATTGGTTTTCTTGGTTCAATAATGATTAATGGAAATAAAAGGAGAGTTGGGTTAATGGTCCTAGTGAGATTGATGGGCCTAGAAAGCCATGTGGATCCAAGGATATTCCCTAGAACACTCTCTGTGACAGTAAAGTGATTGGAATATGGATTCCAAATATATTTCCATGTCACCCACTGAAACTAGTTTCCTCTCACATTGTTTTGTGCCCAGGTTTTCAAATCATGGCACTTTTGTTTTAAGAAGTGTAATGTTTTTGTGAAATTATTTTCACATAAAGTGGGAATGGTTTGATTTATGAAATGGTGGAATTGACTTTTTAGAATTGTTTTGAAATAGAAAATGGTGTGCTTACACCTATTTTGAATGAAGGAACTATATTGAAGTTGGTTTTGAAAAGTGTTTCCAATAGAGATTTCTAAACAATCAACGGGTGTTTTAATGGGATGAGATGTTTTAAAATTGATGTGAATATCTTGAAAGTGAGTTATTTTCTAAATGGATGTGTCTTTATGAAATGTTTGGTAAGATGTGAGTTGGGATTTTGATCTTGTGGTTAGCAATTTTGAGAAAAATATTTATTGGTTGACTTTTTTGGTTTTGAAATGTGGAAAGAATGTTTTGTTTTAACCTTTCGTATTTACATGGGAAACCACATGCATGGGGTTATATAGGATGATGGATGATTGATGTCATGACTGAATGAGTGTCAGGATGGATATGAGGAGGGTGCCCAGTGTGTCACAGAAACACGCATGTGTAAGGCCCATGGGGTACCATTGGTGGATACGCTAACCGCTGAACCGTTTGTTTTCAAGAAATATTTTTTAAAGAAAGACATGATGTATTTATGAATTATTTGTGATGGATTATATTATGTATTTTTGGAAAATGTTGATGTTGTGGAAGGTTTTGAGTCCAAGAAGCCCTCTTGTTTGAACTGTGTTTTGGGTTTATGTTTGGTCGGTAAGCTGGGTAGAATGACCGGTTAGTAGCCTCCTCTGAGATATATTTTTGGACACCATTATGGTGGTTACCTTCATGTGTTTGGATCAGGTTTATGGTTTGTTTTGACCAATGGACCAGATTGGTTGGGTCCTTGTGTTCTCTCATTAGATAAGGTACGCCCCCATTAAGGGTTAATTCATAACTGAACTACAATCCGGATTGTTTCGCCATTGGAAAATCCTCCAGTTGATCAATATAAGGAATATTTTATCGATATTTGTGGATTGAGTCTACACCCATTCCTTTCTTTGATTTTTAGATCCTCTTGTAGAGGAAGAGTGCTTGTGGAAGGTTGAAAGAGACCTTAGTTCCTTATGATTCCTAATTCATCGAAGCTGGAAGTGGTCTAGGGTTGTTAATGGGGATGAGTGTCTCGATGTCGTCTAAGAGGGCCTCTGGGTTCTTCACAGTTTCTTTGAAGCATGAGTTTTTGTTAAACCACCAGTGTGGGAAATATGGTCACAATAAGATATTGCGGCCACTATCTAGAATTGTGTGTTTTTTGGGGATGTTGTATAAGTTCCCTCTCCATGAATTATTTATATCGGTCGCAATGGTCATGTTCGGTGATGCCTTATGATGTAATGTGATCAATTGACCGTAAAGGTGAATGTTGGGAAATCATATGAGAGTCTCTATTATGGTGGGAGAATGTCTCCCATGGAAAAAACATGAAAAAAAATATTCCATTTTAGAGGAAGTTGAGTATAGGTGTTCTTTACTTTTATTGTTTCTCACCCGAATAAACAGGGTGTGATGTGTGTGCTTCTTATAATCCCTTGTTTCAGTGAAATATCGGGTTTGGGTAAAGTGAGTTTGGAATGTGTTATGTCTTGGAAAACTTATCGGGGATTTCAGTGTAGTTGTTGGTTGCATAGAAAGAATAATTCTCATTCAGGGGGTTTCCAAAGCCTAACTGCGAGGCCGAAGATGCTTCAATAATTTGAGCTCCAGCCATAGGTCTCGGAGAGAAGCTGGCTCGTAGTCAAGGGAAATCACAGGGTCATTTAAAACCTTTTACAAAGTCATATCCATAGTATGAATGATAAGATGATTTTAAACCTATGGTCTCATTATCATTATTCTATTGTTCATGTTCAGTGGAAATAGGTAAAGGGCCTTGTACCCATGTCATCGCCGAATGATATTCCACCCCATTTGGATTCCATTGACTCTTTGGACAAAGGTTTGAAGTTTGACTAGACAGGTTGGGAACACGATTTTCACTTGGTTTGCAGTGACCATGTCCCAGGAAACCTTGTAGATAGAAGGATCCCCACTGTTAGTGCATGGTTTCCCAAACCCTATAGACTAACCATGTGGTCGTCCCAACTCTTTAAATTCTGGGGGTTTCTATATCGTCCCATGCTGGTCGGTTAAGATGGCTGGTTCTTATGGTGGGGAGACACACAATTATTCTTATATAAGTTCTTTTGTAAATTCTGATCGAAGTATACCCTTTGTACTGGGGAGTCCATTCAGGCCCCCCCCTGTTAGTGTCCTAATTCTTTCTTGGGAAAAAAATATAGGTTGTCTCTTATGGTGGGGAGGTTATTTTTGTTCCCCCATACCAGTAACTCAGACTTATCCATAGTCGTGGCTCGGTGGTAGGTAGTCTCATTCAAGGCTATCAAGCCACCTACATCTTCATTTAGTAAACATTGGGATTGGGGAGTACCCAATGTTCTATTTAAATAAGGTAAGTGTAACCTTCTTCGATGTTGTTGTTAATTTGGGAAAATTGCTTGAGTCTTGTTCGGATAGTGTTTAATGAGTTTTATATTGGGATTAATTATAAATGTGATTGATTATTTCAGGAAAGTGGTTTATGTTTTTTTTGTGAGATTAATCCTTCATTAATTGATCACGGGAGGTGTTTTGGCCTTTGGGGGTGAATCCTGACAAGGGAGTACCTCTTGCTTTCTCAGTTGGGTTTGGTTGTTTCTTTGGCCTTGATGTGAATTTTCGGGGTGGAAAGTTTTGATAGTGGGGAGAATTTTCACATACATGACTTATCTTAAACTTAAATTTAATTTAATTTTCATTTATCCTTTGTTTTTTTGGGTTTCTCAAGCTTTTATGGTGGAATGGGTGAGTTTTTGTGAATTGTGCCAAACCGTGAGCCCAATTCATGATTTAAAAATAAATTTTGTTTCTTTTATAACATTTTCATTTTTTAATATTTTTCAGCCATTCAAATTCCGAAATGGTCTACCCTGACATATTAACACCACCATTGTAGTTTGGAGCCTTTATAAATCCATAAACAAGGTTTATATGAGTTTTTATTTAATGGGTTGGGCCTGCCCGAAATCCCAATTCCAGTTTTAAAAATAAAAGTTGATTAATTAATAACATATTCATTTTTAAGGATTTTTCGGTGATTCCAAGCCTCAAACGTGCCCCTTGAACCCAGTCGCCCGCCGAAGCTCTCTCTCCACTATTTGAAGTTCTTCTTCATTGCGATTGAATGCTGAACTTATTACGGTTTCAAATATCAGTCAGATTTGAAGAGCTAAATTAATTCCTTCATATCTCCTTCAATATTTACTCTTTCCCCACCATATCAGTCCCCACATGACCTCCTCCTCGTCAGTCAAGCCTAACTATCAGGTTTTGCGGCTTTGAGTTTCAAAATTTGGTTAATTCGGGGTAATTTCTTCAAGATTTTTCAAGGCGAGTGTTCCTCCTTTCCACTTCTTCCATTTCCTTAGGGTTTCATACCTCTTTCTAGATGTTCCAAAGAGTCCAAAACCTAGGGTTCATACCTAGGGTTTAACCAAGGGTATTTTTGGTAATAATTTATTGTCTAGGGCTGGATTTATCATCCTTGTGGTGCTAGGGTGGTGCGGTTGATGTTTCGCTCCATGTTTTGAGGGATTCAACAATTTCTGTAGGTGATTCCCTGGGTAACCATTTATTGATGAGTTAATTTGTTTGATTAAATAATTTTACATGTTCCTTATGTGATGTGAATTATGAGAAAACAATTTTTGGTAGCAATAGTAAAGCATTTGGTATTAAAGATACCTTTTTTCTTAAAATGTGTATTTTTCAAATGTATTTCATGTGTTATCTCTTGTGATAGTTTTGTAAAATGTGGATGTGATTTATTAGTTGTTGAAATGGGCTGCCAATAATGGTTGGGTAATGATATAGTTCTTTGTGGGCCTTGAAAGGGGGAGTTTTTGAATGGTTTTATGTGTATAACCTTGTTATACTCCTTGAAAGTGTTTTATGGATTTGTGTGTTCTCATGGGTATCTTTTGTGATATTATTCAACGTGATTTTATAACAATTGAAAGTGGATTATTACATGTTGATTGGGCTGCCAATTCTATTTTGGTAGGGTCTTGGTGTTCTTTTGGCTTAAAAAGTGGTTTTTGAAATGGGGTTTATGTGCAAATTTTGGGAATACTCTTTATAGTCGTTTTATGAATGTTTTGAATGGTTTATTGGGTTGTGTAATAGGTGAAACAATATCAGCAAACAATTTTGGTAGGAGTATATTTTTAAAAGGTCCATTTCATTTTTGAAAAGGCTGTTATATGATATATATCATCTTGGAAATATTTTATTAAATTTTTTGAAGGAGATATTGAGGAGTGAACGTGATGTGAAAGTGATGTGGAGTGTTTTGTGTGAGTGTGATGTAAAAAATTGAATTTTTGATTATGAAAGAAATGTAATTTTCCATGTGTGTGGGCTGTTATATTAGTTGAAATATCTTATAATTGTTTTATAAAATAGTTTAATGGTTTTGTGGAGGTGTTGAAGAAATGTGAAATGTGTTGTAGGCTATTTTGGTGTGATTCGGATTTCAAAATCATTTTGAATGAAAAATGGATTTTTGTGACTTGTGTGGTATACATATGGGATGTTTGGTAAATTTGTGATGTGGAAATGAAATTTTCATGTTCAATGTGTATTTCTTGACTTGTTGAAATTGTTTGAGTCTAAGGGGAAAACCTGAGTATCTAGGTGGGTGGACATGTACTAGTATGCTAGTGAATTTGTGGGGTTTGGCCTCAGTTTCACTTAGCAAGATTGACGCATAAAAATCTAACTAAACTATGATGATGATGATTGGGGACCACTAGGTTATGGGTATGTTCCCTACTAGTGGTTTGTGCACGAGAATGGATATTTGTGATGGTTACTCTCACCGAGATACGAGTATCCTGGAACCCACAGCTAGCTAGTGCCTAGGGGTTATTTCCTATTGCTTGTGCTCATTAGTTACATTATACTTACCGTCGGTATATGGTACATTTGGATGGAATGTTCAGTAGATTTGGTGTTTATTTTAAACGTGTTAACCCGTTAAAATAGGCCACTTGAAAACTGTATTTATTCAAAGTCGTATCTTTAAGAAATTGTAACTAGCTTTTCATGTTTTTGAAAACATTCATTTTTTTCATATTTAAATGTTTATCACATGGAGTCTCTTAGTGGTGGTATCCTAAGAGGAATTGTCTTACACCCTAATTACACCCTTGGGTGTAAGTATACTTGGTTATTTTTGTTGTTGTGGGTAGGGTACAGTTTTTAGTACCATTGGTTCGGGTTTCTAGCAGGTCCTTGGTGGTGAAGTCTTGTGGGGATGGCTTGAGGGAGGTGCATCTTGCCATGTGGAGGTTCTTGGGCTATCTTTTCTTGGTTTTTTACCTTTGTTATGGTCTTCATACATTGTATAAATTTGTGTAATTCAGTTCTAAATTTTAGTAAAAGATGTTTTTGTTTGAAAAATCCAGTTTTGGTTTCTTGGTTTTGATTGTTGTTTTATGTTTACAAATTCAGGTAAATCATTCAAAAACTTCATTTTATGATACCTGGGCACTTGTGCCAGCCCATGGTGACTGGGAACGCCCTTCGGGTCTTTCCATGGACCGGGTCGGGTGCCGATTTTGAAGGTGACCAGATTCGGTTCGTGACAACATGGAGGGACAGACCACTATCCCTAGTTATAGTCTATTCTTTGTAAGGTATCAATTTTCCATATATTCACATAGTGGATGGTATTTCCCCATAATCCATCTTTATGGTGACTTTAGCTACTAGGGGGACACACCACCATCCCCAGTCACAGTACTTTCCATATAAGGGATTGGATTTCCCCATCATCCCTTAGTGTAGCACGTTTCCCCATCTTCAAATAATGGATCAATCCCTTCAAGTTGATTCCCCCCATTAACTCATTAGGTATAAATCTTATCCACTACATTTGAATGATATATAGGTTCCACCCATCAAAAAATTAAATAATTTAAAAATGTTCCATAAGATAATAAAACTTATATCTTGTGTTAACAAATAAAAATAGATTAATTTCATAAACATCATAACATAACCCATGAAATGAAATTGGTATCACACAAATTTAATCATATAATAACTTATTGGAAAGGGTTAGGTTTGTTAATCATTTAATCATATCAAAACCTATGAAAAGAATCAGGTTTCAAAATAATAATACTTTTGAAGAGTAACGGGTTTCATAAACATCATGCTATTATGACATAAACCATTCAAGAAATATTATGAACGGTACTCCTGGATAATGTCCCCAATAACTCATAATATATAATAAAGGATTAAATCATAGATGCATGAGTATTTTGAAAGATCACATGAAACATTTCTTATATAAAATAGACTTTCATTGAAAATAATTTACATAAAGCCATTTCCAAAATAATTTTTATTATGAAAATTTTATATTAAAATAGAAAATTTCATAAGGAAAATATTTTTATTCTTTGAATTTTTTTAAAACAAAAAACACCTTGAAAAACTATTTCTTTTAAAATAAATTTGAGAACATACAATGTAAGCTTAGAAAATGCGTGAAAACCTTATTCATTATAAACACCTTCTAAACATATGATAAAATCGTGATACAAATTTGGGAGTATTTGTCTGTGAAATTACATTGAAAACATAATTTTTTTTTGAAATAATTTCGAAAAAAATCCATGAAAAATTATAAAACACACATGAAATCATTTGAAACACTTTTTGAACCTAAAACATTTTTTAAACCATTTTTCTTTGATTTTTTTAAAAATATAAAAATTAGAAAATATTAAGGAATTTTTTAAAAAAAAAATAACTTAAAAAACTAACAAAGTAATCATCAAGGAAATGATGTTCATGATGGAGGGTAAGTTTTTACATTTCGAACATTCTTTTTAAAATATAAAACTTTAGAAAATTGACTTCTGTAGAAAACAAAAAAACTGATTTCCTTCAAACCATTTTTTAAAATGGTAATACATGGTTAAAAAATACGTTAAACATCAAAGGATAATATTTAAAAATTGTTAAAAACAATTTTAGAAACCAGTTTTTGAATGAATAATAATTTATGATTTAAAGGATAAATAAAGTCATAATTTCATAAAAATATTTTCATAAATTTATTAAGTACCAAAGAGTGGAAAAAATGGTACTGTTACATGGATATAACATGAATAACGACGGTGTAATAAAATTCCTAATATTTATTTAGATATGTATCGTAATATTTTACTAATGGAAACCTAATCATAAACAATCTCAATAATGATGTGACTGTAGTTATAAACTATTACCACTTTGGTAATATGGAATCATAATAAAATGGAATGAATAAAATTACATGAATGTTGACATATCATGATAATAATTAAATTCATTATTTAACATTTGAATGTTATTTATTAAACCTCCTATAAAAATATAGGTGCATAAGTTGTAATGTGTATCAAAAAAGGATAAATTAGATAGAATTACATTTTTGATTATTTAACTTTTGAAACGCAATACTCATGAAGGAACGATTATAATATGGATATGTAAATACACATAAATTTAAGTATAATAATAATATAATTAATCCATTAGAATTATAAAAACCACACAGAATATAGGAGTGGTGAATAAGACAAGTGTCTCATGGAGACATAATGTGAGATGAAATTTTCTTACATTAAGTCCGGTCTTTCTTTATACACGTTCAAACCACCTCTTATTTGTATAAATCCTTTTAGATTGCACCAAAGGTCTTACTTGGTTAGATTTTTTTGGAAGGTAGACTTCAAAGAAGAATATATGGATGTTGTGAAGTTAATTGTCCAGATCTTGGACGGACATAAGTCTTGATAGGTGTGAAGAAGGGGGAGAGGTGGTGGATTTTTATAAGCAAGGGAGGTGATACACTTCGCATTTTTTAAAATAAGATAGGTGTACCCACGTTTTATCCTATGAAATCAATAAAAAACCAAACTCATGAATGGAATGTTTATAGTTGAAATATGGATATCCAATATGTGTTTTACTAGTGGAAAATTAATTTTTACCCTAATGATTCAGCTTTATTCCCTTGTTAATCTTAATTTTACCTTAATCACTATAATTAATCTTAAACACTATCGGAATTATTTTTGTTCAAAAGTTTAGTTGATCATATTAGAATATAAATATTATACAAAGTATTACTTTTTATGTCCATTATTTTAAATTTACTTCATAGAAGTAAAAAATTACGTTCAATACTAAACCTACAGACGTGGTGAGAAAGCGGGTATTTAAAGTGGAATGTTCGAATGTTTATTATGATTTTATATCTTAATTTAATATAAAAATTATTTTATGGAACTATATTTTTTTAATATAGATAATTTTTCTATTTTGACATTAAAACTAACTTAAAAAATTATTTAACAACATAAATAAATTAGATGAAAAGCAGTTTTGAATTAAAATTCATTATTTTTCCCTGTTCATCCAAAAATGAAGTTTTTGAGGAAGATCTGAAAGATTTACCCATGGATAATTTTGACATTCAAAATTAAAAAAATTAATTGTTTTTATCAAATTCAATTTATAATATTTTTTAGATTTAATTATATTTTTGATTAAAGGTCACAAAAAGCAGTTCTTTTAAGAAAATATTATTTTCTAACCTATAAATATGTTACTAAAAATTGTATGTATTATTAAAAATATGATTTACGAGTATAAAACCATCATAATTAATATTTAAAATAAATTATTACTATTCATATTACTAAATTTTGAAACTATGTTTTTACTATCCAATTTAAATAATTAGAATAATAAAATGTTGTTTCATAGAAATTTTGTGTTGCATGAAATGTAATATATGTTAGTTCTGTATGTAGTGTAAGCCTAAATTATTATAATGTATAAAGATATTGTTACTAATTATAAAATTCAATGAATTATATCAAATAAAATTATTTTATTACAAAATAAGATTCACAAAAACTCAGGGTGTGACATCACAATACAAGGGTTAGCTGATTTGACTGTGTTATAGAGCTAACTATCTTATATTCACCCAATTATGAATTTCAAAAACACCCAACATAACTTGACTTCCCCTCATTGAAATTGCTGTTAAACTCATTATTGGTTTCCAGAGATTGTAGATAGCTAATAGGATCTAAATATCTCTCAATACTCGGTAAAAATTATTCTACTTTAACTATTGGAGGTGTTTTTTGGACTCGTTTGATAGTCACATTAGGTTCTGCATCTATCTCCTCAAATTGTTCTACTGTTGTTTCTTCTTTTTTTCCCTATGAAGAGTCGTCTGATGGTGTAGTTAGTTATTCTTATTCTTATTGTGGACCAATTATATTTAATAATTTTTTTTAAAAATGTGGAATTTGTTTATTCCTTGTCCTCCTCTTATTCTTGCATTGGATGTGGTCCTAGTTTTGTGAGGAATATTTAAAGAAAATTACTAGACAAAGATCCCTTTTCATCAATTTATTATTTTTATTCTTTAATTTTTTATAATTTTCTTTTTATAAATTGACTTTTATCCCACTCATGTTTTTTATCAAGGTTACCCTAATCATCATCTTCCAAAACTATAATATTTTGGGCAACATGGTTAGAATTAATACCTATTTCAGAAGTTGTAGTTACAATTGATATATTTTCATTTCTTCTTTTGGGTGAAAATACTCATATATTTCTCTAGGATATGGTGGGTTTTTTATTCAAAGATTTTCTACAGTTGTGGCCATTCATAAATTGGTTTTTCATTGTTATATTTTTATTGAGTAGTTAATATATAATCACTAACATGAAGAAGAAACTATCCTTTCTATTCACCATACCTTTCAACTCTCCCATTAGAACCAAAAATACCCAATGCATTAAATATAGACATTGAAGCAATTAATATGAGTGGGTATTAAAATTAAAATCGTAAAAAATAAATTGTTAGAATCCCTAGAAATAAATAATGTTTTGACATTCCCATAGGGTTTTTTTATTTTAGTACAGGTCTAATCAAAATAAGAAATTTATAAAAACCCAATCTATGCTACTCAATTAATTAAAATTTAGAAGTAGGAAACTATGATGTCAAAAAAAGATAGTATTAATTATTTTTAATAGTTTTTTAGAATATTTTATTAATTTTAATGGAATAAATATGTAAAGAGAGGAAGAGTTTAATTGATTTTAAGAAAAATAAAGATGAAATAAAAGAAGATTGATTGGTTTGAAATTAGATTTGAATGGAATGCTAGGGTTTTTATATTTTAAGGTTTATGTGCAATTGGATTTTTTTAAAAACTAATAGATTAATTCATGTTTGGTGTTAGAGTTGAGATGAGGGAGATCCAATGGTCATTCTATCCCATCATTGATTCAGTGATCCCCTTTTTCCTTTACAATGAAAATTTAGGGATTGTTCTCAATCCATTTTATCCCGATACATTTTTAAAATTTGGTTTCTCTAAATGAGATAATTTCCATTCCTTGATTCAGGGTAACCAATTACACTATTTCTAATGTTTCCTTCAAATTTAGATACCTATGGTTTTGATAAAAGTAAATGACAAATATTGGAAGTTGATTAAAAAATATATGACAATCTATAATAAATGAATAAAGACAAAGGAATAAATCTAATGAAATATTCTCCCTTTAGCTACATAACCCTAAAAAGTGGGTTTACTCTCTCACCTTTGGGATGAGAGAATACTATGTAAGGATAACAAATAAAATAAATCATAATGATGATGGATAATAAACAAGGGAGAACCTTACATAGCGAAATTTTTCACTCTATGCTTTGGTCTCCAAGATCTCCTCCATAGTATCATGTTGTCCCTTAATTTATAAGCACTATATGGGCTTAGATATCATTTAATGGAATAAAATATTGTTCAAAAGTTATTTATTGGTGGGTTACGAGTGATACTATTTGTTAATAATTGAAGATATTCTAAATATGGTCGATATTGGCCTGTCACAAACTTTACACATCATGTCGTGATTACCCTATGTGTAAATATTACACTATGTGTACGAAACCCATATCCTGTAGGATTTATGAGACTACATCACTTCTTTCATGGAATGACTCATATTTTTCACACCATAATACATTTCAACACCACTTTATTCTTATTTCATACATTTGATGCTTGGTTTCTCATTTATGGCTTAGACCGATACACGATGTGTAATGATTACAAAATGTGTAATGTTTGTTTTTTTACTTCGTAGGCCACATTTTTTCTAGGATTTTTAGTTATGTTCAATAGATGTTTTTCAGGATAATCCATATTTTATGGAAGAATATATTTTTATGGAATTATTTTTCAATTTAGCTTATTTTAATTTGATTTCATAATCTTTTTCATCGTGGATGATATGATGAAAAAACAAGGTTCACATGAATTTTTTATCAATTAAATAATTAGAATCAATGAATTGTATTGTAAAAAATGAATACAATAAATTAACATATCATTGAACACATAATGATATAGAAGAAATTGAACTTTATTTCATTCTATATTTTTTAATAACTATGATTAATCTTTATACAAGAACATAAATTTTATTTTCAATTCAAATCATTACGGTATCCAAAATCCATTATATGTTAACCCTTCGATGGATTATTTTTTATGTTTTCACATTATTTAAATTTATTTCCCACATTTTCACATACTACATTAAACTATTTCTCCTATTATGAGTAGTTTATTTAAGTTTATTTTGTTTTTATTTACTTTTTCATCAGAACACACTATATTTTCTTTATTGAGGTTTGAACATACTTTATACTATACTAGTTTTTATAGGTTTTATAAATGATATTTTTTATAGCTCAATGACATATCAAAACACCCATATAATAAAAGGACAATCTCAATTGACATGATTATGGAAAATTTGGAACTTCTTCTAAATCTCTAACAATTTTATATTTGAAATGTGAAGAATTAGGGAACTATGAAATCTTGTAAGAAATTTTATGTATTATTAAGGAAAATTAACATCAGATAACAATACTATAATTCTTTTCTATACCAATGGATCCAAAATATTGGTATATTCTAGATAACTATTTGTATATCTTATACCAAGAGATCTCCAATCCGTTGGATAATTGGGTGTTGGTTTATTCCTCTACCAATTGTTTTTAGTGAAATGTTGGTATATGGATAAATTAATTTTGTGTATACCAATGGTTATTGTGAAATTTTTTTTATATTTTTAAACCAATGGTTTCAAACTATTTTTATAGACATATACTAATGGTTGAAACCATTAGAAGAGAGCTATACAAACGGTTTGAAACCATTGGCAGGGAGTTATACCAATGGTTTCATAAAAACTGTAGGTATGGATCTATAAAATTAATTTATGATATTTTTTCATAAACCCCCCAACATTCTATAAGTAACAACACCCCCACCCTACTGAGAGAGCCACCATAATTCCTAGATGCACCCCATAATAGAAAATTACCTTCAAACAAACATCACCAGCCAATATTCAAACAATGGAAAAAAATAAAACCTATTAATGTATTCAACATGTGATAACACACATTCAAAATATATATATATTCATTTAGATCTAATCATAACACATCAGATGAAATTAATATCAGTAATAAAATTTCATGATCAATATATCCTTCATAATTATCACAATTCCCATTATCGTCATAAATTTTATCCTCACCATCATCCCTACAGTCCTCCTTTCCATTATCCTCGCCATCATCTTTACTATCACCATCACTATCACTAATAACATCATCATTCTGACCACCACATGAACAATTGCATGGTTTCTTGTATAACATATTCATAATCGACATATATTCATCACAATATTCCCTAGAATCTATTTAAAGTAATGGTTATATTATTACCACTAATTTCATAAACTCATTGTTGTCCATTTGATTCTATTCACACTCTTGTATGACCACTTTTTGGCCTCATATAATTCAACGTGGTTGTGTGATGCTTGTGCATTATCTTTTTTCTAAATCAATGTTATTAGAACTAGAACCTAAAGCTAGCCAATATGTAGTATGGATAATGCTCTTCCTCGGTCAACATCATACTCTTCCTTGATGGTCATCTAACAAAACCAGATGTAAATGATCATTTGTGGCAATGTTATTAGCATTCTTCTCATCAAGGGCCTCCAAATCACACTATTAAAAATATAAATGGACTATTTAGTTTCCAAAGAGATATTCAAAATTGAATTTGACAAAGTAGAACTTACAATATATTATTTTGTTGGTTCATCTACTACGCTTTAATCTTTCTTATTTTTTCTTGAAAAAAACAATTGTTCTTGAGGAACAAAACCTTTAATATTAAAAATGACCCTTTGTAATGTCATTTAATATATAAAATCATAATTGAAAATATATTATTAATAATTAATTCCATAACAAAAATGAAAATAGATATACATGATGAAGCAATATGATTAGATATAATAATTTTTTTATTTTTTCAAGTATGATATGTGTTTGTAAAAAATATAATTTTTTCTTAATAACTTGGTAGAATTGAGAATATTCATAAAAAATGATTTAATACATTAACTTAATGTGAAATTTAATAATTCTTGTTTGTATATATTATTTCAATGAATATAAGGGGAAAAATTATAGAATAATTAAAATGTAATTTCTTTATTGAAACACTAATCATGATTAAATAAATGAATAATATTGTAAAACGGAATGGTTAAATGTATGCTGGATTTCTTCCAAATAATTTCTCAATATTGTACTCATTTAATTTCAAATGGGTTCAAATAGGGGAAATCAATGAAAATATTTCATTGATGGATGTTGATGACGGCGTGCAGTCAATATTAGTGTAACTTTGTTTCAAAATGACACATGAATGAATGAATTTTTTTATTTATTTTTTTAAAGAATGTTAAAGATTAGTTATCATGAGAGTATGTATGGTCAGTTTGGTTTTGATTCTTGTTTTTCCTTTTCTGTTTTACATGGTATATTTTTTTTTCATTTTTAATTCAACTCCATTATCTATGGTTCAATTCAATTATGTTTGGTTCAAATATATTGAATTTATATTAACCAATTACCATTTCATTATGTTTGGATTATTTTTTTCTTCTTAATTTTGTTTGGTTTATTATTGACCAGATTTACTTATTTTGTTTCACCTATATTTTCTTGTAACTATTAATTTCTATATTATTTATCTTTTTTATCCCTCATATGACTCAGTTTTGTATAAGTTACATTATATTAATTTAATTTTTTTAGATTTAATTATATTTATTTAAATTAAATTAAATTAAATTTTTTAGTTTTTTAACCAATTTTCATTCACTTTTTTTTGGCCATGTTCATAACATACATTTAGGTTTTTTCTTATCATTTTGATTTCACTTACAATTAGTTCATTTCCATTTCATCAGATTACATTCAATTGATTTTTGAATAATTAATTTTTTTCATTATTTATTTAGTTTTGTTTTCAATTGGTTGGTTCATGATGCATTGATTTGGTTTTGTGCCTTAATTATTATTTTATGTAGTTTTGTATTCATTAAATTCTAGTCGATTTTGGTCTTATTTTTTCTTTTATATTCAACTTTTATTGATCACACTTTTGATTTTTATGTTTTATTTTCATTGTATAATGTGTAATTTTTTATGATTAATTTATTTTAATTATTTAATAGTGGATTATATTTTTTAGTTCAATTTTTGTTGGGTTTTCTGGGACAATTTAGTTTTATTCAATAAAATTAAATTCTACTCCAGTTGAATTTGTTTGTATTGTTTGATTATGGTTTGGTTTGTTTCAGGACAAACTATTTCAACTTTGTTTATCTTGGTTGGTTTCTATTTGATTCAATTTGTATTGGTCAATGTTTGTTTTTTTCTTTACATTTTTTATTTTTTATTTTTGTTTATATTTCTTATAATTTATTGTAATTAGATTTGGTTACACTCAATTAGGTTTATTTCATCCATTTTTACATATGTTTGATTTAGATTGGTTTAGTTTCAGTTGGTTCAATATGGTTCATTTCATTTTCGTTAAATATGGGTTTTTTGGGTAAGTTAGATTTCAATTAGTCTATTTCTTTTTTGTTTCATTATAATCCATCCAATTCAAACTAGTGGATACATTAATGACTACTGTTCATGCCTTTACCCATGGGAATATTTTTTCTCAGCGAAGACATTAATACATAAGAGTACCAAACATATATGTATTGTTTTATGCCTTTCCCATGGGAGAGGGATAGTCTGTACTTAAGGGTTATTTCATTTCATGCATAAAGGTCCACTTCAAATCAAAGGTCATACATAAGGGTCATTTCCTTTAAAAAACTATAAGAGGAAAATTATTAATGTAAATAAATATTAATGAATTTTTATCCATTGAAAACTATTGAATGGTTATTTGTTAAATATCTTTACCCCATAAAATTGAATAGTTCATGGATTTCCATTGGAATGTTCAAAAAGGTTATAGTAAAATAAATGTATTTAAATGGGTAATGTTTTGACTTACAGTGGTTTTCCAAAAACCTAAAGTGGACTGAAAATTATATTCATCCTTGGAGTAATGTTATGTTTTGTAATCTGTAAATCCGTGTAGTAATATTTATGATTTTCAATGGAAATTTTACCTAATTAGAAATAATATTCTTGATTCCATTCAGTGAATCATTATTATCGTGAAATAAGTGGAGGATTCCATTAGTAAAGGAAGTGATTATTGGAACTCTAATGTTTCTAGACACTAAAGTGGGATTAAATTATTTTCACTAAACAAATATGATGAGACATTTTCTAAGGTAATCCAAAATGGGATAAAAGTTGAATTAAAATTAGGTTTCAACATTCCTAACACCTCTATAGTGGATGATATAACCTCTCAGAGATCTATTTAATAATACATTAAACCTTGGGCATTGATACTTAAAGATAATAAATATGATGAACTTATTTAAGAATACATATTTATAAAAGGAATTGAGAATGATGTTCTATACTAAATGATTAGAGGATATTGAAATATACTATTAGAGAGAAATATTTCAAAACATTATTTTCTTTTTTAGGCTTTTAACAACTTATGATTTAGTTAGAATATAGATAAATATTTCTTAATAAATAATGAATCTTAAATTATTTTTTGATACAATCCATTTAGTGATATTCCCTAGTCACATAGTAAGAATTTTCTTTTTAGTTTCCATGATATTATTTCCCATAAGAATAGGCCGACAGTCTTTCACATCCCTCATGTGTTCCAATTATGGAATAAGACTATAAAGTTGTGTATTTAGGCCTAATGGATTGTAAATAATTGGTAACTTTAAAGGAGGAAGGACATATCAAGGTTATTAGAAAGGAAATTTCCATTGAAAAATCTTAGTTCCTATCACAATATTTGAAGTACAAAGGGAATTTTATTGTAAAAAAATCTTTTTATAAATAAGAAGAGGCATGATATTAATGGAAATAAATATTAGTGAATGGATTTCAATTAAAAACTAATATATGGTTAGTACATTTATTTCCATTAAAAAATAGAGGAATTTTATTGTGAAATATTAGTGCATGGATTTATATGGTGTGATTTTGGCCATTAAAAAATTTAATATGAGAAAAATTATTTTGAAAATTAAGAATGTCTAATCCTAAAGTGGAGACTACTTCAAAATTTTCTTATTTACCCATTCATGTAACATTATCATTTAAAACATTATGTTTCGTGTCCTTTTTTGATATTTCGACTAAATCCCCTTGTTTTTTCAAAAAGATAAAAAACAAAAAGAAAAGTAAAATTATAGATTCGTTGTAACCTTCATGAGAGGTAATTACATGAACACCTATAACTACATTATAAGGGTATAAAAATGAATCTAAATTAATAAAAAATTACAATCTTTAAACCAATAATATATAATTTGAGATATATTTTTAGGGGGATGAAACCTAATAAAAAATTGAACACATTTTATATAAATAAAATATTTAATATGTTAAATAAATATTATGTGAGTTTTGAATAGTTGAAACATTATGATATTCATAAAAATTAATTTGATTCAATGAAAATATCTAAAGCCACTTTGAAAGAAAATGGAGAATAATAATCCATCCATGATAAGTGAAGGGTTTTTTTTAATTTATATAAAAATTAATAAACATCATTTTTACAACAAGTTGAAATTTATATCAAAATAAGGTTATCAAATAGTATATATATGAAATAATAAAACAAATTCATCCCTCATCCTATTTTCCAATTAATGGAATAATTTAAAGATATACTATATTTTTTTAAAGGTGTGTCGTACCAACTTCCTCCCTTGTTCTAGCATTGTAGTCATCCCAAATTTTTGGATTTATTTTATAGAATCCCTATTTTTTATTTCTTTATGAAACATCCTAATAAAATAATTTTCAATAATAATAAAAAAACAATTATTTCATATTGTGCTAATTTTCATTAAAAAACCTCTTATTTGATTTATACGTTAAACATAGTATGGTTGTAGTAAATAATCATTTCCCAATAATATAATACTGGTAATACATTCATGATAGTTGTCCCCTCTAAATCTAAAACAACTCTAGTGTCCTAGCCACTATAGAACTAATGCATATATTCTCCCCAAAGATCGCCTAATTCCATGACTGGTGTTGTCCTGAAAACCTCTCCATCGAGGAAATTATATAAAATTTGGAAGGAAAATTTTAATTCATATAAATATAATAATAATATAACATTAAATCCATTTAATTTTCATACACATATTTACAGTTAATCATTAAACTTTACTTCATTTGTAAGCTATCTCTAGGAGATTTTCCTAAATGGAATGATGTTAGCGAATTTGGAAAGGGTCTCCATAAAAATCTTATATTATAGTATTTTTTTCAATAAATTTATTGTCATATTTGTAGTGAACAATCAACTATGTGTGCTGGTTCCAATCTACATAAAGGCGTGTTTGACAAAACCGCCTGTTGGAAAATATAACTGCAAAAGATAAAAAATTATTATATCTATATAACTTATAATGATGATAAATTATGATAAACAATAATAGGGTTTTCAAAATATACCTAAGGAAGTGTGGTATGTGGGATCCAATAGATCCCAAGGATACGAGGAAACATCAATTGGTATATAAAGAGTGGGACAGAAAGTTTTCTCTGGAGGCTCAAAATGTTTTGTTGTAGAAATCAAAGGAGTATGAATGTAAAATCTAATGGAGAAAAAAGTAGAAGGGAAATAAGGTTCTATAGGAATTTATGGAAATTTATAGTATGGATGGGTAATTGGAACCATAATCATATAAGAGAAATATAGTTTAGAAAGATCAAATTCAAATGTTTGAGAAAACAAAGGTGGGTGAAATATCTTAGGGGAATCTAACGACACTGTTTTTATGCTTTGATTTGTAGGGTGAAAATCATCATGTGACAAATCCTTGTTTCCCCTAGATACCCACATTCCAATGGTGTGTGTCCTCCAAAACCATGGATGGTGATGTTAGCTCTTTTATCAAAATGGGATGGTGGGATGTCACTTCCAACTTTGATGGATTCCACTGTGGAGCTTGTTTCTAATTCTATGTCTCCCTCATAGATTTGATTCATGTTCATGAAACATATTCCTGGTGTCATATCTTTGTGTAAAATGGTTAATTACTATACTTCTATTTGGAGATGCAGTAACTTTTCTTGGTAGTAGATGGTAACATTGAACATGTCTGGACATCAATGGACACTAGGTGCATCAGGAACCTATTTTATTCATCCTAAGATGGCATCACATTGTTGCATCTACGACATGGAACTTGAGGCACCCTATGTCAATCATGTAGCATCTTATGCCAGAGAAATATATCATTTAGGGCTTTTACCTAAGTAATCCCATGTATTTCGTGAGGTATGTGGTTAGGGTCACATGTTTAACATCCTGTGGAGATACTTTTTTATCAGAATGCCTCATGGAGGAGGATCAGTGAGGTGTGTCCCTAGGATGGATGATTCCACACATGGAGTTATATCGACGGATGTGTTAGACACCATATGGGAGATGATCTGAGTGGTTTGTCCCATAAATAGAAGATAGTGCACCATGAAGTTTGATTTGGAAACCCTTAGAACTGGTTCAAGGAGGTGCACCTCGAGGAGGGGGAACCTAGGTTTACCATTGACTAGGATCATAATTCCCTATGTGAGTATATATAAAGGTTAAATCTCATAAATGGAAGATGTCACACATTCATGGTTGATCTGGACACCCTTAGAGGTGGACCGGGGAGGTGCACCCCTAGAAGGACACACCTAGGTTTACCTATGATCATGATTGGAACTCCAAATGGGAGAAAATACAAGGGGTGTTTCCAATAAAGGGCTATTGTCACAATGTGGAGGTTGATCTAGACCCCAATTTAGGTGACTCTGGGAGGGGAACTCCTTGTAGGGGGCACCTAGGTTTACCATTCATCGAGGTTAGAATTTTCTATGGGAGTGAATCTGAGGGGTGTGTCCCATGAATGAAAGATTTCACACTATGAAGGTTTATCTAGAAACCCTTAGAGGGGGTTAAGGGAGGAACACCCTTTGGAGGGGGAACCATGGCTTACCATTGGTCAGGATAAGAATTCCAAATTTGAGTAGATTTGAGGGGCGTGTCCCATAAAGGTAATATGTCAGACAATGAAGGTTTATCTAGACACCCTTGGAGGTGGATTAGAGAGGTGCAACCCTAGGATGAAGATTCCAAGGATTACAATTGTTCTGGAATGAGCCTATAAGAGGAATCATATGTAACCAGTTTACTGGATAGGTATCAAAACCCACATAGTTTGAGGGATAAATTTAAGGTCCTGTGATAGTACTATTCTATTTAGTTTGGCCTCATATAGTAAGAATGATTGCGCTGTGTAATGCACATTAGTGGGGTATGGTGTTGTGATTATTCATGGAGGATTCAATTTGCAAGAGGATTGATCTTGGTTAGATCATGTAGTTCTTATGAAAAGTGTCATCCTTGGTTCTATTAAATGTAGTGATGATATTGATGATAATTACACATAAGAGCAGCACTGGTTGGTGGATTGATCATTCATAGATGTGGCAGTCTGAGGAAAACTATGGTGGATGTGGATGGAGTGGATCAAATTGATTGAATTGATAGAGTGTTTGTATTGAACCTCAATGAGTATTCTTACATTTACCTATTAGTTGGGAATAAAATTCCACATAGTTCTACAGAAAGTTTTTTGTGGGGCTTACACATGAGAGTTGCCTTGTGGATATGAATGAGATTATGTCCTTCATATGAGCTTCATGATCGTACTAAGATTTGGCCACCTGGGTAAAGACCAATATGGTTATGGGAGGTGGTATTGGACCTTAGAGAGGCTTCCTAGGTATCCCTTTTAGTTGGGAATCAAATTCCACAAATTTAGGGTGAATGGTATTGGGGCATACACATGAATAGGTGACTCGTCTAGTTTGGGCATACACATAAAAGATTCCTATAGGATGATGTAGACTGAGATTTACTCTAGGATGGATTACCATGGGGTTGGAGGACAAATTACATGGTCTCTACTAGTCCCTTTTCCCACATGACAAATTCTTGGCACGATAAACAAGAGGAAGCAACAGACCCAATTCTTATGTCACGATATGTATTCCAACCAGAGATGATATGGGGATTACAAATATAAGATGCTCGTGAACTACTAGGATATGTTAGGATGTGGTTGGGGCTTTTGTGTGTAATCTTCTTGAATTTCAACATGGATAGGAAATTGTGTGAATGGGTATTATGCATGAAGGAGAGAAAGGTACCACTATAGAGTTGTGCTATGTTGTTGAGGCCTACACATGGGAGATTCTTAGGAGCCTCTATAGAGTGGAAATGATGTAGATGGGGATTATATGTTGTAAATTCCCATTATTTCTTCCCTTTGTCAGGCCACGAGGGTATCCCATATGAATTTCGTGAGGTAGGATCAATATTTAACCTTATTTTAATGGATGTAGTGTGCGGTGATTATGAAATGTTCTTTCCATTATTTATTCCACATTTCTTGTCATGAGGGAATCTCGACTTTTTGATGGGTTGAATAGTATTATTGGAGATTAAACCTAAGATAGATGCCCATAAGGGATACATGGGAGTAGTATATATACATGGGGGTCCTACAATATTGGGATGTCCATTCACTTTCTTTGTGTTGATTCTTGAGGTTATCTCAACTCATTGGTAGGTCGAGGTATATGGTTGGGGATTACATCTGATGAGGAGGCCCATGGTTGATGTTCAGTAGTTGTCTCACGATCATGGAATGAGGAATATTATCATTGATTCATAAGTCATATCTTGTGTGTCAAAATTGGAATCATATGTTTTTCATATATGTTATATTATAGTTTAATTTCATGTAGTGAGGATTTGTGGGTTTCTTATTTTTGATGCATAAGGAATCTTATGTTTATAATTTGATGCATTCTATTCTTGAATTATTAGTTTTTATAAAGTCTAAAGTCATTTAGTAAGGAAAAATTGGTGGATTATTCATAGAAATGCCTTGTTTGGGGATTACACAAGAGTCTCCCTTTCAAGATAAACCCAACATCCAAGCCAGGTGATAAGGTTTGGGGAGTTTCTTGAGAAATATTCGAGTTAAGGTACTTATGGAACTATTGAAGAGAATCTCAATTCATGACATGGTAAATGGAAGAAGAGGAGTGGGTCGACACAATTTTTTTAGGGGGTGTATAAAAGTATCTTGAATCAAAGTATTTTAGGGGTAGACTTTGGGAACACATAAGGCTGGAAGCCAAAATGACATTGACCCGGATTGAAATGTTTGTGGTGAGACTTTGTATATCTCATAGTGGGTAAGTGATAGTGGAGAATAGACTGGGTCAGAAGCATAGGACCACATCCTATAACTGAACCTATGTGGGGGTCTGGGGGAATATTCCCAATGGTATAGACTAGTGAGAATGTGTCTGAAAACTATTGTATGAAAGATGGGTTGAACGCAAAATGACATGCGTCAAATATTGGTTGTTCAAAATATGACTTGCATGAAATATGGTTCATGCATAATGTTAGGGGTGTGTGAATGGCCTGGGGTGCATGAAATAGTAGTCTTGGTGTGAACCTTATATGGGTTGAAGGAAGCTGGGAAAGGATTACACAACTATAGGCTGACTCAAAAGATGACCAATGAGGAACCTATATCGAAAGATATATACCTTGATGTTTCCATGCTTTTTTGATGTAAAAAAAGATATTACTTATACGTAGAAGAGTTGCAGTTGGACTTTTAGAAGAGCACCAAAAAGATGGGGTGTGTACTTCAGTATATTGACGAAGTCTTTAGTAATGGAATGCAAGATTACAGTCACAAAAGGAATATCTTATACATCTCTTTCCTTTTCCTCAGTGTTTACGTGTACAAGGGATGGTTTGACATCATACTTGGTATGTAAGAGTCTATCATGTAGATTTGTTTCTATCATGAAATGTAGACAGATTTCATGCGACTAACTTAGCCATTTGAGTTGTGTGTGTTGAAGGGGGAAGATTGAAATAATCGTTTTCTCGAAAGAGTCTTGGGTGCTGATTTCAATGTTATGTGCATGCCTCAAAACATGTGTGTACCTTCCTAGGCCATCCTTGTATTTTTTGTTGAGTTGGATGATGATTTTGGTACACCCAAAGTTTACCGTTTTTAGATTCATGTGTAATTATGCACCAAAAAACACCCGGGGATCATAAGGTGTGCTAGATGGTATGTTACAGGAAGTGATATGGGTGATCGGGTATGATGAGTAGTTCTCATAACTCTATTACCACCCCCCTTGTATTGTCTGGATGAACAATGTTACCCCTTGGCAGGTCAAGAATAACTATAACCTAGGTGGTGGATCCTGATTAATATTTAAAACAATTTATCAGATGACTTTATATGTTATTGATATATATATTTGAAATATAATACTCACTACAAGAACCAAAGGTGGAACACCTATCTCTCTTATTCTATGATTATTTTATGTCATCATATTCCTTCATATCTCTTCAATGTTTTTCATTTCCCATCATTTCAAAAAAATATGGAATCAATTATAAATCCATTAATAATGTGTAAGTCAAAAGATGAAGAAGGTGATACATGACTTAATTAAGTCATACTGATTGTCAAACAAAATAAAAGATATGTAGTGACATAAAAACATATGTTATTTAGTGGAATGAATATCAAAATATAAAATACATGTCATAGAAAAAATAAATACATTCAAATTATCATGTTTGGAATGGGTATGATATAGTTTTCATCTATTTTAAATTCAATCCAATTCAATTTTGGTTTGGTCATTTGGTTCATTGTTTTCAATTGAATAGTTCATTTTTTCATTTTCTTTTTTTAGGTAATTTGGATAATATTTTGGGTTATGACATCTTTCCATTTTTTGTCTAGTTTATTAATTTCATTGGTTTTCATTTCCATTTTAATTAGTGTAATATGTTTAAATTAAATTCATTTCGTTTTTTCAAATTTAGTTATTTCATTTTTTTGTTTGGTAGGTTCTAATACAGTTCAGTTCAATGTTACAAATTGAAAATCAATGAAATATATAAAAAGTTTATATTGAAAATGAACATGGAATTAAATTTGGATACAAAATAGTTTTAATCAACAGTTAAAAAATTTTACAATTACCGACCATAAAACCCTGAGTCGAGCTAAACCAAATGAATCAAGATCATAGATGGATGATTCTATATATTTCCCACCACAACCTCATGATCAAAATTAACAATAAAAATTGAGTATTAAATTCAACATATGTAATAAATTAACCAGGTCCAATAAGAGATGGTATGGTTTCAATTTTATCATCATAATAATAAAAAAATATGCCTCGAGATTACTTCAATATTGACACCAGATTTAGGTCATGAATTGTCTTTCACTTAAAAAAATATTTTATCATTGATTCCAATATATATGGATCATAAGTAGCTAGATTGGCAGTCATGTTAATAACTTAAAATCCTTAATCATCAATTAATATTCCATGCCTCTTCATTGAATCAAACAACATTAATTTCATCATAGTGACTCGACTACGGTTGTGATAATACAATATTAGAATTTTATCAATGAATCCATAACAATATACATTTTAAAATCAAGGCCTTATATCTGATGCACTTGAATAATAGTATATAGTGGTAGTTATAATAACACGATCATGATTTTTTTTCATGTTAATTTCTTATTTAGTGACAATTAATCTATACACATTTCTCGCAATTTCATTGCATTCATGAACCATGGAATTAGGACCAATATCCATAGCTATTATTTTCTTAGAGATAGTCTGAGAAGGTAAAATCATTACCTAAAATATAAATTAATCTTAAAATTAATCAAATATTAATTTCATTAATTTATTATATTAATTATTATACCTTCAATTGCACCTGAGCATAAAAATCATTTCTATGAAAAGCCTATCTCATTCTCAAAACTAAAGTGTGATGCTTTCAATTTATAATTTTTTATGTTCCCTACTGAAAAATTGAAATAGTTTAATAGATATGTACAATTACATGATATGAGATAATATAAATATGTTCAATTTACTTACTTTATGTAGTCATTGAACACATCATAGTTAAACAAAACTATGTGATGTGAAATCTCTCACACTTTATGGATTAGTAATGCCAATGTATATGATCAAGGAATTCTTCCTGTTTGGGGAATGGATATAAAATTGGAATCAATTTTATAATATTAATCTTCTTCATTTCTCATTATTTTCTTCCATCTCATATTCATATCAAAAAAATAAATTGAATATAAATCCATACATTCTTGAGCCAAGTAAACATTCACAATAGAAACATTGGGATGATTCCTATTCCAGACATAAAAATTCAATGTGTACATATTTATTTCAGTTGGATACATTCAATGAAAATACATAGGTTCTTAAATAGTAATTTTAGTTGGAATATGGACAGTTATAGTCAAAATTCATGTGTAAAATCATAGATGGAATATTTTCTAAAACTCACACAAAATTTATGGCGCCGCTGTAAATAATTGTTTCCAGAAAGACCTAGAAAATTTCATAGCTCAAATATCTCTAAAAATGACACTTCTAAATACCTAAAATCCTTACACTATTTGATAGTACATGATAGGTTTTGAATGGACTTAACTCATGCATAAGAATGTGAGAATCCATAATTTTCATTGATTTCATCTTCAACCCTCTGATGTTGACCCGTTTTGATATGTTTATTGAATAACCATTAGAAACATTAATATTTACAAGTACTTCCAAAAAAATATTATTTTTTCTCTAGTTGTCATCACATAAGAATCACAAGCAAGTATCCATTTATTTTAAATGGTACATGCATGATGTAATTCTTGTTGGATACCCCCATCCACAATGTCAGTCTGAAATTTTAAATCATATTTCTTCACTCATCCTTAATTTAGAATAATTGAATGATAAATTTCACATATATTTTTATAAATGGTCATTATGTCTAAGAAATGATATAATAAATTGGTTTACTAGTAAGTAATGTAAAATAAAATAATTTTCTTATTTCAATTTCAATTGGTTTTAGTGGAAACATGATTCCTATTTCTAGAATTCATACGGCCCTTACTGAAAGAAATAATAACATATTTCAATTCATTAAGAACATTATTTATAGACATATGATGTGGTGTATTGTCAATCTCCATTGTAGTGTCAAACATTCAGTGATTTTTATTATACAGATGATCCATTGGAATGAATCATCGATATCCCCTAGAAATAAAATAAGGAATATGTATAAGTCTTATGGATCTGGTATTCTTCCTAAAAACATAGAATAATATTTTTCAATTCTTTCCTTATTTATACATCATATCATAAATAAAAAAATTATATATCATCAACAAAAAATTCAGAATGCATCTGAAATATGTTTTGTGAACATGTGTCTTATATGTATACACCCACATTATAATGTTGGTTCAACACTTTTATTATAGGATCCATGTATACATATATATCATCTCAAGGATTAGAAGGTCTGGATATGAGTATAATCATAAAAGTGAATGGTTTATTTATACACATCCATGGAAGAAGGTTGTAAATTTGTGTGAAAATCAGCCATGTTCTATAAAAAGTAATAATATTTTAAACCTGATTATAACCATCATATAATAGAACCAACCTCACATTACACACTTCAGTTAAAAAATAAGGCTATTTAGCATAAAATGTCGACCATGAAAGTCCATCTATAGGATGAACCAACTCATAATTATTCTTCTTTCCCTCTGTATCACTTCATCACATTTTTACTAATATTTCATTAGACATGAAAAGATTTTGGTGTTTTAGAATCAATGGAATGTGCCATATTACATTATGTGACACGAGAGATGGTGTTCCATCATCATTTTTCTTCCATTAGGAGATGTCACATTTTATAAAATCATTTCATTAAGAAATTTCCCCCTAGAATAATCTGCAATCTATTGAGAAATAATGATTTTTTTAAAAAAAATATGAGTTCTTAATCTTACTTACATTCCATATAATGGTTTTAGGGAATATCTAAATCATATAGAGGTAATTTATTCAAAAGGGTAATATTATAATTGATGGAAGTATTTTAAATCCCATACATGGTTTTCGCATGATGTTATCAGATTAAAAATTCTAGCTTTATTATTTTACAACATTGTCGTTATTCTAGAGTCTTAGCAGCATCATTCATTTTTTTCACCCACAAACATCATCATTTTCAATATATGAATCAGGTGTGACCCTATTCAAGTCTATGTGAGTCATAATCCTTTATTTCTCATGATGATGAATAAATGGAAACAAACCATCTTATTAATTCCCTATTGTAGTCCCCTTATTTAGATCATGAAAATTTTGAGATTTCATTTTCAACCCTATTGTGATAAAAAAAATATTATATTATTTGAAAAACATATTTACTTATATGGTAGCTAACTTCTTCATAAATTAATCGAGATATTCTAAATCAATTATTTCATGGAAATTTTATATTTCCACTATCTGAAACATTGTTAAATTAAAAATTTAAAAATATCCCCAACTTTTTATGAATAGTTCTTGAGATATGATCAGTTTCATACACCCAAATTTTATCCATTATATAAAAAATTTATATTTTATGCCATTAAATAAACAAAATAATATTAATGTTTAATATAAAATATATTTATAGATATGAGAGTTATTCAAATTATATGAAATCATTAATGGAACACTAGTTTATATGAGAATCATAATTCATGTTAAAAAATACTATACATATAGGAAGTGTTTTTTATGGTTTCCTCCTTGATAAAGTCATGTTTTCTTAATTTCATTTATCATTTTATCCCACCACTTTTTTATAACTTTTCTGGGTCTCATATGGTTTTATTTAGGCTACTATTTGATTTTCAATTACTCTATAAATTGTTGTTTTGACAATCTAGGCTATCTTATAGGATCTAATTGGATTACCTTTTTATGGATATTTGTTCACCATTAAGGGTTATCCAAAAATTTGATTGGCATTCAAGAATTGTTATACAATCCAGTAGTTAATCCTATTCATGGGCTTTCCCTTTTATGACTCTCCAACTTTTGAGTCTTGTAAATTAAACAATATAATACCCCATCTATTGGATTTTTGTAATAGGGAAGTATTACTCAATATGGTAGCATGATATAACCTATTGAAATATAATTATTTCTTATCAAAAAGGGTATTATTAGTTAGCATTATAAGAATATAAAATAAGTTCTCATCAACCACTTCAGATATATTTAATTTTTAAATAATTAATTTTATATATATAAAGCCAGTGTAGATGAGTTGGATGTGTATAGTGTCTCTAATGGTAGGGGAGTCAATAAAAAACACTATATTAGTGGATGATTTTCATATATACAAGCTATTAAATATCCCTTATTAACCCTATATATTTTCCAACCATTTAAATATAAAACTCATAATGTAGTAACATGTATAAAAAATAATATTATAAATATTTATCATGTATTATAGAACTAGAAATATTAAGTGTTTATTCAAATAATCATGTAGAATGTATAAATCATTAAATACATTGACATTCATTTACAAATCAAAAATCATATGATACATATAGTTGATATGTTTTATTAATAGTATTTTATTTTTTTGATTGTATAATTTTATATAAATTTAATGAAACTAAACTATAAATATCACACAAAATCACATTAAACAGAATTCAATAAACAAGGAAACTAAAAATGTTAAACTCTTAAAATAAATTTTTAATAAACAAATATTTTTGTGTTTATTATAAAAATATCATAAAAATAATAGGTTCATCAATACCAAACGTCATCCTTACAACATTCATGCTTACATAACCCGGTATTTGAGTCATAGGTGAAAGAACCATATCAAATTATTAAATGAAAAAAGGTATAGTGGAGCAAGAAAAAGAATGTTGACGAACATATTTCCCACATCCAGACATCTATTCTAGTAGAACTGAGACAATTATATATCATAGTAGTCATATCCTTCACCATATCCATAATAAGTTGTTTCCTCTGGAGTAGTTGATTCCCACTCTAAATTAGATTTTCGTTTCCTCAATAAATTGATGTACTTATCTCATAGCTTTAACTATTCCAATGATAAATACTCTTCCTTGGATTTCCAATGAGCTTTTTTAGAAGCATTTATATCCCCTCTCTCCCTCATAGATGAATACCTAGTGGTCACTGACTTTGGTAAGTATAATCTTTTTTTGTTTTCCTCCTTGGTGGCACATTCTTCATTCTATCACATTTAGATGTCCTGCATCTCCTGGCTTGAACAATGTCACTATAAAAAGGTCCAAAAATTCTATTGTTTTCTTTTTCACTATCAGAACAGTTTCCCAATTCACCTGTGATTTTCATGGAATAAAATTTATTGACTCTGTCATCCTTCCTCACCAGAAGACTCTCTGCAGCATCCAGAAACCCTCTCAAATCATATTACTATTTATGGTCAATTGGGGAAAGAACATGATTATTCTCTACGTTTCCATGACCATCATGTATCTCTATCTCGTGTTCCATTATACTAGATTTCACATGATTGATGGGATTAATCTGCATAACATTAGACAATTGAGGTCCCTTAGTCACAACAAAAACCTCCTCATGTTGCAAACAAGCAAACCGATTGTCTGTTATACAATGGTCTTTCACCCCATTGTTTTCACAATCCACACTGGCCAAAGGCTTCTCATGCCTAATACCTGCATTCAAATTAGAACAATCATCAAGATTATGCATTATAGATAGCTTCCCAGGCCCATGATCACTCACCAATCTATCGAAGACTCCCTTCACTATCGGGTTAGCGGGAAGTTGCAACTCCTTCACTCCACAACCACTCATCGGATCCTCTATTGGGTCACCCCTCCATGTCTCCTACACCACCACTGTAACAGAAGGTTCTTCAACCACTGCATCACCATTTCGATCCCCTCCAACACAAATTCCATCATTGCTACCCTCCACCGCCAAATGAACCTGACTAGGATCCTCAAGTCCATCACTAATCTTCCTCTCCATCACCAACAGACTTCGACTCAACATTAAGTTACGGAAAATCAACTCCGAGTAACCAGAGTGGAAATAGGTCAAATAATACTTCATCCAGGATTCAAACATAACCTCTTGCCTCTAACTAAACACTTTACCATAAATGATTCAAACATAGTTCACCGGAGGCCTCGCAACATCGACCTCGATGAAAATCTAAATGCAAATTAGATGACACATGGCCTCAGTGTGACGATCAGAACATAAGAACCTCCCTACCATATTCCTAATTTTACATAAAATGGAAGGGTTCTGAAAGTATTTGGGTAAACCATGAAATAATACCCGTGTCACTATCATTTAAGGGTCATGCGTCATATAAAAATCTAAGCTCTAGCTGAAGAGATAGAAGAAGCATCCACTGCAACGTCTAGCTTCCCTTGACCAAGCATTGATCAATTCCTCTTACGAACCAAATCATATCATGAAGTGCTTCCAATCAAGGAAACAAATGACCGCATGTTGCCTCAAATTCCAAGAAGCATTAAGGAAATGATCAAAAAATTCAATCGAATGTCGCTTGGGCCAGAAGAGAGACACTAGGGTGAGACGACATAGATATGAGGCATTATTGAGCTCAGTCGGAAGTAGAGATAGAATGGATGCCTCGTAAAAAAGACCTGGATCCTTAAGAGATAGCTAGATTCTTAGGAAGTGACGAGGAAAAGTGAAAGAAGACAGAAAGGACATAACATTCTCAGGAAATGGAGGACAAAAAATTCACCCCTCTGATAAAGAGGTGGAGAAGGCTCTAGAAACATGCGGCCTAGGGAATCAGTGCAAGAGAGAAGTAAGAGTGTCTCTCTCCTCATATGAGACAACAATAGGTTCATATAATATTTAAAAATAAGAATATAGTAACTGAATTAAAATATACATTAGAAAACATCAAATTTAATATGAAATTAAATAACAAATATAATTAAAACAAATATTCATTAAATGAATATACAATCTAACAAAGAAAATATTATTTATTCAGTCATACATAGGAAATTGTTGAAAATGATGATTGAAAAAAGAGTTGAAGTATTTGGATCTTACCAATCAGATATTCATCAATAATTTAATGAACACATTAAGGGGTGAAATATTGGTGTGGATGGGTAATGAAATTGAATCCCATATGTTATAGATTTATCTATAGATAAGAAAGAAAAATGATTCTTGGTAGAAGAAATTACCCATTATAAGGTAACTAATTTTATATTGGGGAAAACAAATGAATGAAATCGACGATGGATCACTATAGCTGGGTAATAAGATTGTATGATTGCTAGGGGAAAATGTGGATTTATTTTGAAATGAGGAGGTGTTTCATGAATGATGGTAATTTGGGAATCTCTATACCAATGGTTTAAAAAAAACATTATTATAGTGGCATGAATTATCCCAACTAATTTTTAAAACCATTGTGATAAAATTAATTTAAATTTTATATCCAAATAGATATTGATGAGCTTTTTTCATTGTAACCCCTATACCAGTGGTTTTTCTAGAACTGTCGGTATAAGGGTGTTATTATAGTCTCTCTTTCCAATAATGAACCCTATAATCCAAGATATAATAATAAGACTTATGCAATCACAACTATTGACGTGGGTCATAGAAAACGTTGTGTCAGGTGTACTCATCATCCACCGAATAAGAACATATATCATATTTAATTCTAGTTCTTCACAGTCCTTCATTTTTTAAAAGTCGTGTAAGAGCATCAATTCACCACCAATTGTCAGATATTGAATTATTGGTTAAAATGTATATTGTTGCGAAGATTTCAACAAATATATACTATTCTTCTACTTCATATGTTTGTGTGAATGTGCTTACAAAAAATATTATTATTCCCCATTTAATTGAATTTCATGATATTGTGGGTGTGGATTGTTTATACCTAAAAAAAGGTAATATTAGTTTCTGGGATAGGGAAATCAAATTTCATTTCCTAAATAAACCCATTACATTCAATTGGTTCATGGTTTACTATAAATCCTTACAAAAAAATTCCATTATATAATTCTTAGTACTCAACTATAATGTGTATTTAATTAACTTGGTTGGTGAGAAACTCAATATTGAGGATATGATGATTATTAATGAATGAATTGATGTTTTTCCTAAAAAGTATCTAGATCTTTCCCAAGACTGGGAGGTTGGGTTTTCCATAAAACTCACACATAGTACTATTACAATATAAAATAATAATTATAGAGTGAACCCAATTGAAAAAAAGAAATTAAATATGTACTTCCAATAGAAATGAGATAAGGGTTTTATATAACCAATTGCTCACCATCGGGTGAAACAGTAATACTTGTTAAGAATAAAGACAGTTTAATGTGTTTATTTATTGATTTTTATGATACTAAAAATATCATTATAAATAAAAAAGTATCCTCAACTCCATACTAATTACATGCATGATTAACTAAGAGGGGATAAAAACATTTCAATTATTGAACAGAGACCTAGATATCACAAATTAATGGTGAAAGGGGAATATATAACAATTTAGACTTTTGTACATGATATGGACACTAAAATATTATAGTGATTTCATCCTCATTTTTTATCTTCAGGGATATAATGAATAGAGTCTTTAAAAAATCCTTAATTCAAAATATTATAGTATTTATGGTTGAAATTATCTTATTTGGTAGGGGTAATGAAGAGTACGCAGATCATTTGAGCATTGTACTAAAGACATTGAAAAAGGATACATTACATGCTATGTATTGAAACTGTTAATTTTGGATACAAAAAACATCATTATTAAGAAATGTAATCATAATAGCGGGTTTATCTATGGATCCTTCAATGATATAAGTGAATTAAAAAAATGATATACCAAACACTATAATAGATATCCTTAGTTCGATTTATACTTTTTGGATACCATAGACACATTTTGAGAAATTTATCACCATTGAAAATTCCACAAACCATTTTATCATGGAAGGAAGACTAGTTCCATTAGATGGATTAATGTAAATAAATTTTTATGTAGTATAATATATGGTTTATAACTACACCTATTCTCACACCACCTTATAGTGAATTTGTTTTATATATAGTGATATTTAAAAATGGGATTGATATGGTAGTACCATATGCCTCAAATCAACCAAAGTTCCTTAATCCAAACTACCGTTTCATTATATGAAGTTAAAAGTTGCCATTTTTTTATTAATGATGTGGAACTATATTTGAAATAAATGATAATGAGAAATTAAAATTTTAAAAAAGCCAAATTGTAGTGTAAAAATGATTCTCTTAGTCATATAGAATTCGGTAAGGTAGATATATCCTTATAAGTTATATCTTGAGTCATTTATAACTTATAAATACCCTTAAATATTTCTATTAGTAATTGAAAATTTAAATTAAAATTATGAAATTTATTTATGGAGGTGGGGAATGCAACACCCCTTATTTTGGAAAGTAAATTCCAATATACTATTTGTCAATAATTCTAAAATATTGTTTTCTATTCATTCATTATAATTTAATATTATTAGAAAATAAATCAAATAATATATGAATAAAACTATGGATATCTTATGTTCTCATAGGGGAACCTAACAAAAAAATTGAACAAGAAACTATTTATTGCTTGGATTGTTAATTATCATGGATTATTACATCGTTTAAATGTGCATAAATTAAAACAGTAAAATAAATAGAGAGGAATATATGTTTTAAAACTAATAAATTACCTTGACCATCTTCACCCTTGAGAATCACAGTTAGTATAACTAAACCTATAAAAAAATAAAGAAAAGGGAAAAACATGTTGTAAATTCCAAAATTAATACAATTTGAAGGGTCAATGTGTTTTATAAAGGTATAATGGAATGCATTTAAAGGATGTTATTGGGATGATATATCTTTTACATAACTTTTATAAAAGGATATATAGTCATCGTGTATAATACCAATAAACATGTTAGATGTTTTAAATTACTGGCATATAGCTAATATATACTGAACATTTATTTAGATGTAAAAAAAACAAAAATGTTACTTACAAATAATTTTTTTCAAATAAAATAAATAATTTTTTTTAATCAACAGATACTATTTAATTATGAAAGAACTATAGATTATAAAGTTACATTTTTTTAAATTACATTTTGATCATATATTATTATTAAAAAATGATATCAATAAAATGTATTAGCAAAATTCAATGAATTATCAGAAGAATTAATTAATAAAATATAATAAATAATTAATAAATTATAAGAAATATTAATTTATTTATTCAATGAAAACAAAAAATTGTTATTGAAAAACATAGTTTTTATTATATATTAAATATTCTCATTTAAATGTTCAATTCATCACATGTTGAGCATGAAATTTAATAAATTCATTTTTTATATTAAAAAATTAATAAATATCCTTCATTAATTATCAATTACTTAGATATAATGATAAAATCATTTCATATTAAAACTTTTTTTTAAAGAATTGTTTTTATATGTTGTGCATTTTTATATTCGTAAATTAAATTGAAAACATTAAAATGATAATTATAATAAATTATTTAATGAATAAAAAGTACATTAACATTTATTTTATTATTAATTGAAATGATGTAGGATTAAGAGCAATTAATGTTTAAAAAGTCATTTTCTATAAAAATTTTCTATATATATATACATTATGTTTTAATTAAAATATAAAATTATACTTTTGAGAAATATATTTTTATTAAATAGAGATTTAATTTGTTATCATAATTTCAAAATAGAGTAAGATGGTCTATTTAATTTTTACTTATAAAAATAATTTACCATGGTAAAAATTCAGTTACCACTATAAAGGTAAAATGTAGTATGTAAAACTGAGATTAAAATGAATAAAATTTCATAAAAACATATCTCTAAAATATTTGGATAAAGAGATTCAGGACCCATATTCAATACTTCCCACTTTAGATACACTTTTCATGTATGAAAACATTACTTAATAAATATGGAAGGATTATTTGTGAAAATAAAAATAATCTTTGACATCTAAAAGGATACCTCCTCTACTACTCACAAACAATTCACTTACATTATTTATATCAATACATTTTTCCCACTACCCCTCTACCAAAAACTTATTAGACATTTTGTAGCTTGTTATTTAATGATGTATTCCTAAATAATTTATTTTGAAGAAACTATTATCAAGAAGGAGAGAAGTCATCAAATCCAACATCCAATTCTTTATAAAAATTTTTAATTACCTTTTCATATATACTCATTATATATATCATTATCCATTAATTATTTTATATTAATTTCATTATCCTCATGAGGAAATTATATATATATATATATATATTGTTACTCATTCATAGGTATATCATGTTCAGGTATGGGTTTGATCAATAAGTATATGAACCATGCTACACCATAATCACTAATTCCAACATGAATGAGTATCATGATATTAAAAATATTGATATATGATATCAAAGAGTAATTTATGTTATGAGTATAATTATATATTGGTGATATAAAACAGGAATGATCAATATTAAGTAACTCATTGTTACCTATAAATCACCTAAAACATTTTCATCATGGTTTCCATTCATGCAAACCATACCCATAACATACACCAAAATAGCAAGGGAATAAATGAATAATTAAATACAGATTATTACACACTCTTGAATAACATTAGAATGATGAAGTTGTTATAAAGTAATAAAGATTAATAACATTATTTTTGGATTTATATGAGATAATCAAAATTTCGGACATCCTATGATAAAAATAAACTATAATTAATTAACACGTGTAATAATAATTATAATATAAAAGTATAAAATATAATGAATAGGAATACAGTTTCAAAATAAATAATTTATATGGTAATATTTATTGTATGGTTGGTTAAATATTGTTTGGGGAAGTTGGTATTAATGGTAAGGGATTTTCCTTCCAATATCATTTTCATTCTAAAATTTTTTAAGACTGAATTATACAAATGGGAAATTGAATATCCTTTCTATTTAAGACCAGTAATATTTTTTATTTTGAATTTATTTTTGGGGATTACATGTCTTTTGACAATTTTATCTCCCTCTGTTTTACAATTCATTTGAAAGGATGATTATATGATGAGTCAAACATAGACAAATTTTTGTATAAGAATCTTTATCCTTAGTTACCATAGACTTTATATCATTTTATGAATTTTCATTATGACTAAATATAGTTTTTCTTAGAGTAAATTGAAATTATACTTTTGTCTCTGTATGAAATATTGAAATTAATATTTTCTAATAATTTTCATACTGGTCATTTTCTATTTACATTTACTTTATTTAAAAATGTGTGAAAGGAAATTATTTTTTAATAGTTTTCCACATGAATGTGTTCCCCACCATATTCATCAATAAAATTAATTTATATTTTTTCAAGCTATTTAAAAATAAATTTTTACCCCCCTTGTTATATTTTTTTTTCAAAACACATTATAATAATTCGTGGATAATTCTTCTTAATTTTCAATAAAATTTCCTAATGCTCTAGTAAAGTGTTTTTAATACATTTAAATATCTATTAATGCCTTTTATGATCCATAGAAAAATGGATTCATTATATAATCCACATTATTCTTCTAGATTTTTTATGATTAGGTTTCGTGTAAATCACTATCGAACCCTTATCTTTCCCACTAGTTAATTAATATATGATGGAATTATGAATATTTTCATGTTCTTGGGGAACACATATGTATGGTTTATTTTTATGTGATGGGGGGGGGTCTGATATATCCATCAAATGAATTTGATAATATATTATATATAATGAGATAATGTTGTAGTTCATGGGTGGTTATCCCAATCCCTTATGGTTGTGGCACATGGTAATTTCACCCAAGCACAAAAGGTTGGGGTACTTTTGTGGTTAGCCCAATGAAAAATGCTTTTTGTACACCGATGGTCTTACTAAGCCTTAAAAGTTATATGGGTGGTTATCCCAAGCCTACTATTTTAAATTTAGGTGGGAATTATAGTCTATTATGTGATTAATTTCTCAATGGAAAACCATTATGGATATAATATACTCATATTCTTTCCATATTCTAATGTTATGCATCATCTCTATTTCATGTTCTCATATTATTGAATCATTGAAATATATTTTTTTATTAAAAAATTGAGGAGTACAAGGTGTTAGAATAAAAGAAAAATGATACTCAAGGAAGTCTAAAATGATAGAGACTAATATAATCTCCATGGATAATGTGTTTACATTCAATGTAAAAAGATTCACAATTTTGTAAAAAATAAGTTTTTCATCAACCCACTCATCATGAGTTAACCAATCATGTGTGAAATTTCATTTACTCCAAACATAGAAAATACTATAGCCCTAGTTAATTTGAATCCTGTATTTTCTAACATTTTAGAATAACTTAGTAGGAGGGACCACTTTCCTTTGATGGTTTTGGGCCAAAGCATCACAATCTGACTCAATTTCATCCACCAATATATCAAACCTCTAGTAAAAGAAAATTCCTGAATACAGATCTCTGATTTCAGCACCATTAGAAAAATCAAGCCAATAGAATGCAGTAATTTTGATAATGGATGATCTCTTTCCATATCTAACTAAACGTCCTCCCCTCATATCATCATACATGTACAAACCATCAATGTTGAGATTTAGGCCCCTACTTCGTCGAGTCCAGATGACCCTTCTACAAAGACTATTGTTACATGGGTCAGAACTCAGTATTTGTCTAACAAGAATCCTTTACAGTGTGGGTGAATTCCACCCACCTCTTATACTCATAACGAGAGTTTCAACCAATTACCTTGTCCGCAGATGGATAAAACTAAATGACCGACTTGATCATTCTATTTAATTGTTTCAAGCCTCATATATATTCCAACATATTGCTGAAAATATGAGGCTTCAGGTTTTCTGAATGGAATTCATATTTTTCATTCCATAAAACCAATCAGTATTTAGCATTAGAAAAAGAACCCTCAGTGCAGATGTATAGATTAAGACTGAATAAATCCCCTAATATTCATTCCCATTCAATTTGAATGGAAAGATTCACTATCGATTCATGATGAGGATTTTCACATCAGAATCCTTGCAAATCCAAGTTCACCCATTTCCCTAGAATGTTTTCATCCCTTAGGATGGATTGGTTTCTAATGCACTAGATTATTTAATTCATATTAGGAGGAAACAATTTACACCATATCTTAGAATACCACTCATCAATCTCACCCTTCAAATGAAGAGAATAACTATAATCAGCGCCGCTAAAATGCCTTGAATCCAACCCTATGAATCATAATTTATCAGGTTCATTGACCAAGAAAATACAATCAATGATCAGCCTTTTCTCCTCACCATGAATAGCCTCCATTATGGGATGATTCATACTTTCCTCCTTAAAGGTGATATAGGGAGCTAAAAATATTATAATGAAGATTCCTTTTCCAGCCCAATTTTCCATCCAAATATTGATTTCATGTCTTCTAAAAGACCTACATGAGTAATCCTACAAGTCCTCGATATGGTACATCATGCACTTGTAAAGATATGATAATGCCCCTCTTCAACATTTCCATGCCTCTCTTATATCTTCAATCTTGTCCCACATGAATCATTCCAAAAATGAATTACCCTCAATAATTTCCCAGTCAAGGTAAGATTTCGTGGATTTCATGGTCTCATTAATACAACGAAGGCCAACAATGCCCTCCTCAATAGTCTTATCCATGAATTTCCATGATGACCAATAGAATCTACCCACTTGTATGGAATCCCTAATAAATGAGGTCATGATATTTTCCATAATTATGATAGTTCCCTTCATAGGATGGAAAACATAGAGGACATTCATAGGAATCGACATTAAAACTCTATTATTCAATGTAACCCTTCCTCTAAATGATAAAAATTGGTTTTTCCAACAAAATATTCTTCCTGTTATCTTATTAATATGCGCATAAAAGAGATAATTTTTATTCGACCATTAGAAATGGGGGATACAAGATAAATATTTGTATGTGATTCCTTTGAATCACCAATATCTCCTAAATTCCACCACAATGACATCTAGAGCATTTTTTGGAGATAAAGACCTGGCCCTTCTATAGATTTATGTTTTGGACACTAGATTTTCCATAAGATGACATGATTCCAATAAAATTGAGAATTAAGATATGTGTACCATTGGTAAAAATAAGAACATCATCAGTCATTCGTACATACCATACAAAAATATTACATTTTATTAGATAAATATAAAATCCATCACATTAAAATCCCCACTATAACCATAAAGGCATAGTATGTTTGGAGAAATTGATGCTTAAACAATAAGAATTTAAAATATATAAATCATATCCCATTTAGTTCATCAAAAATATAACCTTTATTAGACATATCACACATAATACCTTTCATTATATCCTTGGGAAAAGGAAAAATAATAAATGCTAAGCTTAAATTCTCAGAAAGGGGAAACAAGGGATATATAAATGATCTTATTAGCATAAAATTATCATAATAGTACGATAATAGGAGAATAACCTTTAAAAATCATACCAAATAATTATTACATCATAAAAATAACTCATGGTATACATATTTGAAGTTCAAAATACATGATTCATTACGAAATCACAGAACATATTACATGGGAGTATAACATTGGCACAATATCATGTCATAGAAGAGTGACATAAAGTGTGGAATAATCATAATCATAGAATTATTATATAAAATATACCCACCAAGACATTCATGACATGTTATTCATGGGATAAACACCCTTGTAACTACTTTGGGAATGTGATAACCTCCCATGTACCCTCTTTTAGGCTTGGGATAACTTCTTTTGCAACTTCTTTTGGGCTTGATATAACCTCTTGTATATCGTTTGAAGTCATAGAACATTAATATTTACCCAATTAATTATTGTTATATATAAATATAGGACCATACCTCACATAATCGTAATTTATTCAGATATATTCCATAATATTATATAACATTCATCATATCATCATAGATTTACAAGTGCAAAAAAATGGTCTTCATAAACATCTTTATCAGAATCAAAAAGATTAAAGAGAAAAAATAAGTTTGGTATAACTGGATCCTATCCCAAAAATAATAATTAATATCAAATGATGTTATCATAGATATAAAATCACATTAAAAGATCATTGAAACATTTCTTGAATAACATTCCATTTTCATCTTGAAATAACTTACTTAAAAATATAAAAATTTGTGAAATATTAAGGAATTTTTTTCTTTTAAAATCACCTTAGAAGTAAGTAAAGTATGATTCAAATCATTAAGCTATCATGATGGATGAAAATTCTTATCATGTTGTATTCATTAAAATATCATTTTATTTTATGTTCGGATAAAAAGTCAAATATACCTCATTTAGAAAATAAAAAGAAGATTATTTTAAAATATTTATAGAAATTAAGACAAGTTTAAAATTGAATTTAATTTTTTTATGAGAATAGAAAACACTTTTTTGAAAACATTTTAAATAAGACATGGTCTTGGAAGAAAATATTCCCAACTGAATAGTAAAAAAATTGTCATTTTTTCATAAAAATATTATTTTGATATATTGACTACTTAAAGTGAGAAAAATTAAAGGGAATTAATTACTCTATAAAAAACTATTAGAGAATAAAATTAATGTGGATTATCAGATAAGAATTATATAATTTCCCATAGAAGAAATTAAATATATATAATCCGGACTAAAATGAGATTAAAACATAATCCCCTTAGTGTTTTTTTGTGAGTTTTGAATTGTGAACCTCGTGAATGAATTTTTGGGGATCCTAAAAAAACCAAACACTAGAAATACATTCATATTGTAACATAATCAAATTCACCTCAGTTTTATTTCCCTCTCAGACTCACATCCTTAAATAAAATCCACCATTTGAAATCCACTTGAAGAACCAATGTGGAACATCCTTCCTAAACATTAGTGATGGAAGGATTCCCCAAGAATCTTGATTTAGAAGTTGTTTATAACCATGTTAAATAATATATTTCTAATTCCATACTAATTTAACTCCAAAATTTGGTTCTCTATGAATTTTATTTACCAAAAAAAATAGTCCACATAAACAAGAAATACATATTAGAACACAAGTATAATGAATAATAGGAATCATAGAGTTCATAATTTCATCCTACATATGGGGGAGAATTATAACACTTATTTTATTTTTTCCTAAAAACATAATGTAATAAGGATAAACATAAATAAACTACATAGTTCACTGAAAAAACATCCATGATAAATGCACATGTTGGTTCTTCCATATAATCATATTTAGTATAATCAAGTTATGTTTGAACATGGTCTGTTTAGATCATGAAAAAAGTGTTCCCATGTAAAAAACTAGCATTGGTAGACCTAACATGTCACACAATCTATCTCACTTCAAGGCCTCCGACACACCTCTTTAAACATCGTTGTTTTTTATTGGTAGTGAGTTTCTAAAAGATAATTTGGAGAGGATATAACCTATAGTCAGAGTGAAATATTAGTGGAAATAACCAAAACTCCCACATGGACAAACATTAGAGAATTCAAAATGAATAACTAAATAAAAAACCAGAAATATTAAATGAAATATAGAGTATTTTCATATAGTTTCAGAGCCTAAAAAATAAAAAACAATTAGTTACCCATTGGGATGAAAAAATGTAAAAAATAAAAAAAAACAATAATAAAATACATTTAACTCTAAACCAAACACTAATCCAAACCATATAGCTGGTCTCCACGACTCATGAGTTACAGGGGCTAAATATTCAGACTCTATATATGTATCTCTTCTTGATCAAGAAACATTGGGACTTGACCCCATCCATCATGAAATGTTTACTCTAACCTAATAGTAGACATCAAGTCTAAAAACACACACACTGAGGTATATGTACATGGGGTAAAAAATAAAATCATAGGCCACCCCACATGATAAACTATAATCTAATTTCTTTAAAAGTTTATGCACAGATGATTTTAATAGCCTTGATGATAACTAATAACATCTCACACAAAAGTTATTACTTAATAAAAATAAGTGGAAACACCAAAATAAAAAAATATCCAACTGCAAGTTCTAACCTCAAACCCGATGTAAATATACCCCCGCACAAGATCTTGTCCAATGATTTAATGCCCATGGATCGTGAAACCTCACAAAAATTGGTTTGTCCACCATAAAATCATAGGATACTGAATATATTTAAAAAAACAATTATGGATTTCATACCCATGGGTGTAACCATAGGTGTCCCCAAAAATAGAGTGCATCAATCAGGCTCTAGGAATCTAACAACATAACATGAATTGGTGATAGAATTATATATTATAACATAACTAGAGAAACTATAGGTCTAAAAATTTCTATAGAACAATTTGTTCCACAGCTATGGACCCAACAATGAGGTCTTCATACATCACTCAAATAATGAAATGGATCTATAGGCCATGGGGAGCACACATGTATCAAAGTTCACAAACCCCACTTCATGGGTTCCTTAAATCCTCATAATCCTTAATTCACTCTATCCAGGTAAAATAATCATCTAGTGGTGGGTTAAACTCATCAAGATCACCCATCAGCTCTCTAATCCTATCTATCCCCATTCAACCCACATATTAGAGAAGTAAAAAAATACTACAGGCCAATTATATATCCAATGTATCCCATGTGCCTTCTCTTCAAACCAAATTCTGGAGAATAAATTTCATCAGTAACATGGCCAATGGTAAAATGAATGTTGGATAATCAAACCTAGAACCCACCATCTAAACATCTAAACATAAATCACATATACAATCTTAGAAAACAAATAATTGGGCCTCTCTCAAAACCATGGTTCTCAGCATCCAAAAAAAATCCACCATGATATTTCAATGACCCACCTCAAGGCCCAACCAAACTTGGAACTCTCACATTCCCTAAGGTCATAGAATAAAGTGATGTCCAACTAGGGACTCCCCTGTTTCACCCAAGCTATCAATCGACACCCATTCATAGATCAAAAACAATCCCAAAGGCCATATAACAACATAATACCCCATAAGGGTTCCTCTATATCATCCAAGAGCAAGGAAATTTCATAGTGAGGAAACATCCCAAACACCCCTTAGTGGTCTCCAATAGTTCCTCGATCAATATCATGCCCAAAGAGTATATAAAAGAACAATCATTGCAATAGTGTAGTACTCAGTGGCCTTGCAACCATGTCAAAAGAAAGACCCTCTTCAAGGGATCCGCAACACAAGACAAACCATGACACATTGATATTAACAACCACTTACTATGATAACCACATATCACTCAATAAGTAACCATCTCATTAGGGAATCCTCATGAGTCCCTCGAACTCATCTCAATAGCTCAACATAACTCTGCCAAAATTACCATTTAAAGGTGTAAACATCGCCCAAACATGAGATATACCTCAATTACTCCAACCTTGGGAAATCATTCCCAACATGAATGGAAAATCAAGATCTCTTTAAAGATACCACATGACCTATTCATCCAGAATTCATCCAAAAAATTTCAAATAGATCGCTATATAACGCTTGATCCAAATTAATCACAAAGATCACAAACGTCACTCTGGCCTTACAGCTCACAAGCCAACCCCAGGTATGATTTTGAAATCAAACATCAAGGAAATACTCCTAAAAATTCTATTCTTCCCAAAAAAATATAATCTATCTAGGAACCAAATTTCTAATAGATTCCACCATAATGTTCTATGTGAAAAAACAATCAAAATAAACTACTCACATGTGAAATTTTGACACCATGGTTAAAATACAATAAAATAGGACATGGTAGGAAAATTAAATGGCATGTAGTGGGGTACTCTGCATGTATCCCCAAAGGTCCTCCATTGATATGTGGCTCCAAATACGCAGTGTGTAGCTTTCCAAAGTACCCGATGATTATGCCCATCACACAGTGTGTACCCACACATAGGAACCTTACAAGGAAATATGTCCCCCACTTAGTGTGTACACCACCAAACTATAAGACATGTACCCCACAAAAGGTAACCTCCTATCTACCTTGACCTATATTCCAGGATAGGGTCAGAACATGAACAGTACACAACCACTATCCATGTACGTCACAAGAGGTTTGGCCTATACACTACAAGACCATGTGACCTCAACACACCTAAGGTTGCCACTATATGGAGTATAACCATTATAAATGGAGTGTAGATGAAAAAAAATCATCTTCACCAATCATAAATAACACATGATGAAGACAAACTATATACACGGGTATTCTTGAATGGAAAAACCTTTGAAGAGTCCAAAATTCCCTACTTCTCCCCCAAATCCACAAATCTACCCCACTGGGTCTCCCAATAACCCTCAAAAGTATTTAAAAATAAAAAAGTAAGATAAACTGATCTATGTTTAAAATATAAAATAGGCCTACCTTAGGTTTGAAACCACTGATGCCTCATGCCGAATCTACCACCCGCAGTATCAATACATTGATCTAATCCATGGAAAACCCCTCAAAGTTCTATCCTCCCTATCCCTATATATCTTCTCTCCATATAAAAATCTTTGAAATGTGACAAAAAATCCCTACAAGGGGCATTCATGGGAATTCAAATTGGAGAAATGGTAAAGGGAAAGGAAAAAATAAAATGGGGAGAGAAAAGGGAATGAAAAATAAAATAAAAGGAATCCGGGCCCGGCCCCAGCACCCAACACAAGGTTATTCGTCATTTAGGAAAAACCCCCTTTTCTAGAATCAACCATTAAGTTGGAATGTCAGTATGAATATCCATTAAAAAGATATCACTAAACGAACACGTTTGATAAATTAAAATTTAATTATTTAAATATTAAATACTCTAGTAAAATATGAATAGTTCATATTTCAAATAACTCGTATCGAAGGGTAAGCATCCTATTTCGGGACCAATTCAGTGTTCGGAAAAATTATATGAGATCATTTTATAGGATAATTTAAAATTTTCCCCTAAACACTCCAAGTAATAAAAAGGGTCAAATTTCCCATGATTTTTCATAACCCATGATGACATGGGTCCTCATAAAATCCCCCAAAAAATGTTTTCCTCTCCTAAGAAGCATTGGTGGAAAACTAGAAACAATGATCAACTCTTATCATTGGCGTAATAAATATTATCTCGACTATGCAATGACAAATCAAACGTCCTTCGAAACTCTCTCTCCCAACATGAGACACATTATACAATAGTTGATCTGATGCTCCCCCCCAAAGGAACATCTATATACTCACCCTAAAGTGCATAAAATAAACCAGACATCCCATGACATTTCCATCATTAAATGACATTGATAGGAATGGATAACCGATCACACTTGAGTGGAATCATGAAAAAACATGTATGTTCTTAGCCCATGAAAATCATCAACCTATGTGCTCAAAAAAAACAATTAAAATGAGGCACATGACGTCTAATAGCCTTTGGTGAACCTCCCACCATAGGTTTTTCATTAAATAGTTTTCAAAAACATAACACAAATCATTCTCATGAGTGTTATGTCCTAGAGAAACTATGTTAACATACCTAAAACTACTGGCTATGCTCTTCATGCTAGTCAAATCTTGAAAACCAGAGCTCCCATGACAATACTCATAAAAAAAAGTCCCACGTGCCATGATCAACCATACCACTGACCTCCACTCGAGTGTCTACCAAAATCCGCTACCATCCAACAATGATCCCACTATGATACCCAAAGTGAACCCGAAATGAGAAGGGAATGGGGTCCAACCAAACCCACCCTATCCAATTATCAATGAGACCTGGAGCACTCACAGTGCACCACTTCTCATAAATCATGAATCCTCATACCTAACCACAACCTGGCGATAACAATCCTCATTGACCCCAACAAGGAAGAACAACCACACCCAAAAAATCCATTGATGATAGTAGAAACACAAACCCCATTTCATGAACCGATAGAAAATATAGGTAATGAACAACTCCCACCCAAGAAACATTTTCCTAGAACTTCCGAAAAACCACAACCTTCAGGAAACTCAAGACCAATCCTGTGGTCCGACTAGAATCCTTTCCATCATTGATCCACCAACATGTCACTCAGGGCCCATTACTAATCCACAGGGGTATCCATGCCTCCCTTGATATAGGGTCTACATCTCAATCACTAGTGAACCTCTCACCATAATATCCACATGACATATCAATAGAATAAAATGTATATATTCAAGTCAATTGAGTATAATTTGATAAGTACATATGGTAGAAAAAATATTATGAGAAATTGTAGAAACATTAAACATCCAAACCTCCATCATCAGTGAAATTGCACATAGAAAACAATATATAATTTGAATACTATATGCCTAGAATGATTCAAGAACATTGTCCTATTTCCATTAGATTAAGAACCAAAAAAAATTTATAATCCATAATCCAAAAAATAAATGGCATCACCCTATGTGAAATCACAAAACCTCAAAAAAGAATATGAATAGAAATCCAATGATCTGATACCATTTTATAATGAACCATCTTGGGTCATCTTGACACATTACCCAATATAGATCTCCATAAGCACTCAATAATTCCTCCATGAATATTAGAGGTTTATTATTATAATAAAGGTTATAAAAGATACAATGGGTAGACTATACCATCTGTTTAGAATGTAATAGCTTCAAAAATATCCTAAACTCTCAAAAAAATAAACATAAGAGTATGCGTAATAAATAACTAAAATAAAGTCTAGCTACAATAAATAAAATAAAGAATATAGACATATAGACTCAGATCATGAAAAAAATAAACCAAGTGGTCACCCACTAGGTTGACTACATATTCAAAATAAAATACGAAAATAATATACATCAATATCTATAATCAAAACTAATCCACACCACATACCTAGTCTCCACGATTCTTTAGCTACACCTATACAATCTAAATACTCCACAAAAGGGGCTTTGATCAATCAAGAAACACTGATACGCAACCCCATCCATCACACAACATGTGGTCCATCCTAAAAGTAGATATCAGGTGCACACACACACAAAGAGGTGCATGTACTGGGAGTGAGGAATAAATCGTGGGAGGACACCCCTAATGAATAACCTATAATCTGAGGTCATAAAAATTGAATGCACACATGATATTCCAAACCTTTCCAAAAATATAACAATAGTTCTCATAGAAGAAAAAAATTATACAAAGAGAAAGAGATCATGATAAACAAATAAAATATACAACCAAAGGCTCAAACATAACAACCACGGTAAATTAACCCCCACTCTGGCCTACACAAGGGAATTTATAGCACGTGTCTCACCCAAAAACATAACAACCAATGCATCAACCAGATCTACACTAGAGAAAAAAGACCTCAAAATGCATGTATGAATTCTTCACCCATGGGTATAAAAATAGGCATCCACAGGAAAAAAGTACGTCTACCAGGATCTAGGACTCCAATAGAATGTTTTGAATGGGTGAATAGTATATCTAGGACGACAAAACTAGGGAAATAAGTAGTTCCAAAAGTGATGCTAGAAAAAAGGAACCAAATATAGACCCGATGAGGAGGGCTCCATTCATATTCTTAGGAGTGTAACAACATCTGTGATCCCTAAGGATCACACATGCATCGTTGATATAAAAAAAACCCAATCTATGAAGTCCTCAAAACAACATGAGCCCAAAGACACTCTATAGAGGTTGAATACTCAAATAGAGAGGGGTTGCACTCATCTAGATTTCCCACCATCTCCCTAAAACAGTCTAACCACATCCAGCAAATGGAGGAGATAACCAGATCAAAACTCTAGGATAATGCTAAATCCATGAAATCCCAAGTTCCTCCTCAAATGAAAGTCTCGATCAAAAACTTCTTTTACAACACAAATAATGGCTAACTGAATGTGTGATGATCAATCATCGAACCCACCATAAAAATAGATAAACTACCATTATTGATTAACCCATGTAAATTAAATAATGGGAACTCTTTCAGCACCATAGATCTCAATATCTAGTAAAAAGCCACCATAGGCTCTCAATGACATGCATCAAATCCAAACCAAACACAGAGATACCACAGAACCTGGGGTCATTAAATAAGGTGAAATCCATATAGGGAATACCCTATAAACTTAATATCCCATTCCATGCTCAATTAAAAATCCACAATCTATCTAAAGGCTACGATAAAAGAAAGACACCCAATGAGGGCTTCCATTAGATCATCCAAAAGCACATGACATGCTCATTATAGAAACATTTCAAATATCACTCTATTTACTCTAACTGATCCTTGATCATCAACACACCTAAAGGGAATCTATAATCATAATTTTTCTAATAGGGTATTTAATAATGGTCCGTTTGAAAACCTAAAAATCAGGACCATCCATAAGGGATCCTAAGTACAAGCCAAACCATGCCACCAAGGAATTATCAAAAACTAACTATGGAAAACACTAGTCACTCACTCTATAATAAAAACATCTAGAGAATACTCAAGATTATTTATGAATTATCTCAATAGATCAATGCCACCTGGACAAAACATCCATAAAGTGTCATCAATCCGGCCCAAAGGATCCCATAGCTCTGGTTCTCTAACCAATTTGATAAACCTCAATAGCTTCAACCAAGAGAAACTAGTCCTGACATGCATGGAAACACTAATATCTACTAATAGATACGACATGATTCCATATTCTAGAATCCATCCAAAAAACTATATACATGTTTCCATGATAAACTTGATTTATCATGATCACTGAGTTCAAACACTTACCCGAACGTCACATCTCACAACCAAACCCTCAAGAGATTTTTTAATCCAATCCTCAAGAAAATAATTTTAAAAAACTATACTAGTATAGAGAACATCGATATAGACTCAAAATTCCAAAAATGATTCCACCATATTGATCCACATGGAAAAAAACTCTAAATGGACAACTCATTAGCCAAAATATGACACCAGGGAGAAAAATAGAAAAAAAGGGTCATGGATGAGAAAGTATATGGAATGTACTTAGGTTACACCATATAGAACCCCAAAGGTCCTCCATGTTAATGTGCTACAAACCACTCATAACATACCTTTATAAATTACATTATGTGTATGCTTGATACACAGAATGTACCCCCACATGGGTATCTACTCATGTAACCAATCCCCCACTTGTTGTGTACACATCCGAACTACATGGAATGTTCCAATAATATATAGCATGCACCCCAGATGGGGTCCCCATCCATGTACATGTCCATGTACCCCCAAAAAAGTCCAAACCACACGTTGTAGATTCCCTTTGTCCATGTACATCGCACAGGGTCTGGTCATGTACCCAAGACGACCATGTTATCTGATCACACCACATATATTCACATAATGGTGTGTACCCCTAGTATAAGTCATGCAGTCCAAAAAATCAGCATCCCAAAATATTAAGAACACATGACATGTGGTCCTTAATCTACATGATGTGTACATTGGTATTCATAAACAATAAAACCCTCCAAACATCCTAAAATGCTTGATATCTCCCCAAAAGCCATAGATCAACACCCTATGGGACCCCAAAACCCATAAAAGGCTTCAAAACTAAAAAAACTAATCTATAAGAATTTTTTATTACTAATATAAAACAATCCTACCTTTGAGTGGAAAGTTACAATGCTTTACACTTAATTTTCCACCCAGAACTATCGCAATTCGATCCACGTCTTGGATGAACCACACCAGGTCAATCCTACCTTTCCATCACCATTTTTATTCACTCTCCCTCTCTCAAACATGTGACACCAAATACAATAAAGTGGTGTGAATGGGAATTTAAAGGGGATGAAGGGGAAAAAATAAAAAAATAGATAATAAAAAAGAAAAAGAAAAAGAAACATGGGGCTAGAACCCTATGCTCGATGCATGGTTATACCTCACCAAAGAAAAAACCCATTTTGGAGTCAAACAAAAAGACATAATATCAACTTGATACTGGATTTAAAAAATATCACTGAATGAAAATGTGTGAATAAATTAATATTTAAATAATTAAATATTAAATATTCCATGAAAATTAAAATCGCTCAGATTTTTTCCAAACTCTAATATTATGGTAAACACACTACTGTAGACTAAATAAGTTGTTCTAAAAATTATTTGAGATCACCATATTGATGAATTTAGCATTTTCCCCTAAAATTATTAAGAACAAAAAAATCAAATTTCACCTTATTTTGCACAACCTGTGACGACGCGGTCTATCACATCCTAGGTATCCCATTCAAGGAGGAACACCATTTCCTTAGTTAGGCCTCTCTAGTTACAGTTAGTAAATATTCATAGAATTAATGTTTTGACATTCCCATAGGGTTTTTTTATTTTAGTACAGGTCTAATCAAAATAAGAAATTTATAAAAACCCAATCTATGCTACTCAATTAATTAAAATTTAGAAGTAAGAAACTATGATGTCAAAAAAAATATTTTTAATTAGTTTTAATAGTTTTTTAGAATATTTTATTAATTTCAATGGAATAAATATGTAATGAGAGGAATAGGTTAATTGATTTTAAGAAAAAGAAAGATGGAAGAAAAGAAGATTGATTGGTTTGAAATTAGAGTTGAAAGGAATGCTAGGGTTTTTCTATTTTATGGTTTATGTGCAATTGGATTTTTTTTAAACTAATAGATTAATTCATGTTTGGTGTTAGATTAAAGATGAGGGAGATCCAATGGTCATTGTATCCCATCATTGATTCAGTGATCCCCTTTTTCCTTTATAATGACAATTTAGGGATTGTTCCCAATCCATTTTATCCCGATACATTTTTAAAATTTGGTTTCTCTAAATGAGATAATTTCCATTCCTTGATTCAGGGTATCCAATTACACTATTTCTAATGTTTCCTTCAAATTTAGATACCTATGGTTTTGATAAAAGTAAATGACAAATATTGGAAGTTGATTAAAAAATCTACGACAATCTATAATAAATGAATAAAGAAAAAGGAATAAATCTAATGAAATATTCTCCCTTTAGCTACGTAACCCTAAAAAAGTGGGTTTACTCTCTCACCTTTGGGATGAGAGAATACTATGTAAGGATAAAAAATACAATAAATCATAATGATGATGGAGAATAAACAAGGGAGAACCCTACATAGTGAAATTTCTCACTCTATGCTTTGTTCTTCAAGATCTCCTCCATAATATCATGTTGTCCCTTAATTTATAAGCTGTATATGGGCTTAAATATCATTTAATGGAATAAAATATTGTTCAAAAGTTAGTTATTGGTGGGTTACGAGTGATACTATATTTTAATAATTGAAGATATTCTAAATATGGTCGATATTGGCCTGTCACAAACATTACACATCATGTAGTGATTACCCCATGTGTAAATATTACACTATGTGTACGAAACCCATAGCCTGTAGGATTTATGAGACTACATCACTTGTTTCATGGAATGACTCATATTTTTCACACCATAATACATTTCAACACCACTTTATGCTTATTTCATACATTTGATGCTTGGTTTCTCATTTATGTCTTAGACCGATACACGATGTGTAATGATTACACAATGTGTAATGTTTGTTTTTTTTACTTCATAAGCCACATTTTTTCTAGGAGTTTTAGTTATGTTCATTAGATGTTTTTCAGGATAATCCATATTTTATGGAAGACTATATTTTTATGGAATTATTTTTCAATTTAGCTTATTTTAATTTGATTTCATAATCTTTTTCATCGTGGATGATATGATGAAAAAACAAGGTTCACATGAATTTGTAATCAATTAAATAATTAGAATCAATGAATTGTATTGTAAAAAATGAATAAAATAAATTAACATATCGTTGAACACATAATGATATAGAAGAAATCGAACTTTCTTTCATTCTATATTTTTTAATAACTATGATTAATATTTATACAATAACATAAATTTTATTTTTAATTCAAATCATTATGGTATCCGAAATCCCTTATATGTTAACCCATCGATGGATTATTTTTTATGTTTTGACATTATTTAAAACCGCAGCAAAATTAAGGCCCGAAAATGCGTTTCGCAGCGGTTTTAAAAACCGCCGCGAAAAAACTGCCTCTAAACGGCAGTTTTATTGTAGTGATGTAAAACTGAGATTAAAATATAAATAATTTCATTAAAACTTATCTATAAAATATTTGGATAAAGAGATTCAGGACCCATATTCAATAATTTCCACTTTAGATACACTTTTCATGTATAAAAACATTACATACTAAATATGGAAGGATTATTGGTGAAAATAAAAATAATCTTTGACATCTAAAAGGATACCTCCTCTACTACTCACAAACAATTAATTTACATTATATATATCAAAACATTTTTCCCACTACTCCTCTACCAAAAACTTATTAGACATTTTGTATCTTCTTATTTAATGATGTATTCCTAGATAATTTATTTTGAAGAAACTATTATCAAGAAGGAGAGAAGTCATCAAATCCAACATCCAATTCTTTATAAAAATTTTCAATTACCTTTTCATATATACTCATTATATATATCATTATCCATTAATTATTTTATATTAATTTCATTATCATCATGAGGAAATTATATATATATATATATATTGTTACTCATTCATAGGTATATCATGTTCTTGTTTGCGTTGGATCAATAAGTATATGAACCACGCTACACCATATTCACTAATTCCAACATGAATGAGTATCATGATATTAAAAATATTGATATATGATATCAAAGAGTAATTTATGTTATGAGTATAATTATATATTGGTGATATAAAACATGAATGATCAATATTAAGTAACTCATTGTTACCTATAAATCACCTAAAACATGTTCATCATGGTTTCCATTCATGCAAACCATACCCATAACTTACACCAAAATAGCATGGGAATAAATGAATAATTAAATACATATTATTACACACTCTTGAATAATTTTAGAATGATAATGTTGTTATAAAATAATAAAGATTAATAACATTATTTTTGGATTTATAGGAGATAATCAAAATTTCAGACATCCGATGATAAAAATAAACTATAATTAATTAACATGTGTAATAATAATTATAATATAAAAGTATAAAATATAATGAATATGAATACAGTTTTAAAATAAATAATTTATATGGTAATATTTATTGTATGGTTGGTTAAAGATCGTTTGGGGAAGTTGGTATTAAAGGTAATGGATTTTCCTTCCAATCTCGTTTTCATTCTAAAATTTTTTAAGACTGAATTATACAAATGGGATAATGAATATCCTTTCAATTTAAGACCACTAATATTTTTTATTTTGAAGTTATTTTTGGGGATTACATGTCTTCTGACAATTTTATCTCCCTCTATTTTACAATTCATTTGAAAGGATGATTGTAAGATGAGTCAAACATAGAAATTTTTTTGTATAAGAATATTTATCCTTAGTTTCCATAGACATTATATCATTTTATGAATTTTCATTATAACTAAATATAGTTTTTCTTAGAGTAAATTGAAATTATACTTTTGTCTCTGTAAGAAATAATGAAATTAATATTTTCTAATAATTTTCGTACTAGTCATTTTCTATTTACATTGACTTTATTTAAAAATGTGTGAAAGGAAATTATTTTTTAATAGTTTTCCACATGAATGTGTTCCCCACCATATTCATCAATAAAATTAATTTATATGTTTTCAAGCTATTTAAAAATACATTTTTACACCCTTGTTTTATTTTTTTTCAAAACACATTATAATAATTCGTGGATAATTCTTCTTATTTTCAATAAAATTTCCTAATGCTCTAGTAAAGTGTTTTTAATACATTTAAATACCTATTAATGCCTTTTATGATCTATAGAAAAATGGCTTCATTATATAATCCACATTATTCTTCTAGATTTTTTATGATCAGGTTTTGTGTAAATCATTATCGAACCCTTATCTTTCCCACTAGTTAATTAATATATGATGGAATTATGAATGTTTTCATGTTCTTGGGGAACACATATGTATGGTTTATTTTTATGTGATGGGGGGTCTGATATATCCATCAAATGAATTTGATAATATATTATATATCATGAGATAATGTTGTAGTTCATGGGTGGTTATACCAATCCCTTATGGTTGTGGCACATGGTAATTTCACCCAAGCACAAAAGGTTGGGGTACTTTTGTGGTTAGCCAAATGAAAATTTTTTTTCGTACACCGATGGTCTTACCAAGCCTAAAAAGTTACATGGGTGGTTATACCAAGCCTACTATTTTAAATTTAGGTGGGAATTACAGTCTATTATGTGATTAATTTCTCAATGGAAACCCATTATGGATATAATATGCTCATATTCTTTCCATATTCTAATTTTATGCATCATCTCTATTTCATGTTCCCATATTATTGAATGATTGAAATATATATTTTTATTAAAAAATTGAGGAGTACAAGGAGGTAGAATTAAATAAAAATGATACTCAAGGAAGTATAAAATTATAGAGACTAATATAATCTCCATGGATAATGTGGTTACATTCAATGTAAAAAGATTCACAATTTTGTAAAAAATATGTTTTTCATCAACCCACCCATCATGAGTTATCCAATCATGTGTGAAATTTCATTTACTCCAAACATAGAAAATACTATAGCCCTAGTTAATTTGAATCCTGTATTTTCTAACATTTTAGAATAACTTAGTAGGAGGGACCACTTTCCTTTGATGGTTTTGGGCCAAAGCATCACAATCTGACTCAATTTCATCCACCAATATATCAAACCTCTAGTAAAAGAAAATTCCTGAATACAGATCTCTGATTTCAGCACCATTAGAAAAATCAGGACAATAGAATGAAGTAATTTTGATAATGGATGATCCCTTTCCATATCTAACTAGAACGCCTCCCCTCATATCTTCATACATGTACAAACAATCAATGTTGAGATTTAGGCCCCTACTTGGTCGAGTCCAGATGACCTTTCTACAAAGACTGTTGTTACATGGGTCAGAACTCAGTATTTTTCTAACAAGAATCCTTTACAGTGTGGGTGAATTCCACCCACCTCTTATACTCATACCGAGAGTTTCAACCAATTACCTTGTCTGTAGATGGATAAAACTAAATGACCTACTTGATAATTATCTTTAATTGTTTCAAGCCTCATATATATTCCAACATATGGCTGAAAATATGAGGCTTCAGGTCTTCTAAACGGAATTCAGATTTTTCATTCCATAAAACCAATCAGTATTTAGCATTAGAAAAAGAACCCTCAGTGCATATGTATAGATTAAGACTGAATAAATCCCCTAATATTCATTCCCATTCATTTATAAAGGAAGGATTCACTATCGATTCATGATGAGGATTGTCACATCAGAATCATTGCAAATCCAAGTTCACCCACTTCCAAAGAATGTTTTCATCCCTTAGGATGGCTTGGTTTCTAATGCACCAGATTATTTAATTCATATTAGGTGGAAACAATTTACACCATATCTTAGAATACCACTCATCAATCTCACCCTTCCAATGAATAGAAGAACTATAATCAGCTCCGCTAAAATGCCTTGAATCCAACCCTATGAATCATAATTTATCAGGTTCATTGACCAAGAAAATACTATCAATGATCATCCTTTTCTCCTCACTATGAATAGCCTCCATTATGGGATGATTCATACTTTCCTCCTTAAAGGTGATATAGGGAGCTAAGAATCATATAATGAAGAGTCCTTTTCCAGCCCAATTTCCCATCCAAATATTGATTTCATGTCTTCCAACAGACCTACATGAGTAATCCTGCAAGTCCTCGATATGGTACATCATGCACTTGTAAAGATATGATAATGGCCCTCTTCTACATTTCCATGCCTCTCCTATATTTTCAATCTTGTCCCACATGAATCATTCCAAAAATGAATTACCTTCAATAATTTCCCAGTCAAGGAAAGCTTTTGTGGATTTCATGGTCTCATTAATACAACGAAGGCCAACAATGCCCTCCTCAATAGTCTTATCCATGAATTTACATGATGACCAATAGAATCTACCCACTTGTATGGAATCCCTAATAAATGACATCATGATATTTTCCATCATTATGATAATTCCCTTTGTAGGATGTAAAACAGAGAGGACATTCATAGGAATCGACATTAAAACACTATTATTCAATGTATCCCTTCCTCTAAATGATAAAAATTAGTTTTTCCAACAGAATATTCTTCCTGTTATCTTATTAATATGCGCCACAAAGAGTTAATTTTTATCTGACCATTAGAAATGGGGGATACAAGATAAACATTTGTATGTGATTCCTTTGAATCACCAACATCTCCTAAATTCCACAACAATGACATCTGGAGCATTTTTTGGAGATGAAGACCTGACCCTTCTATAGATTTATGTTTTGGACACTAGATTTTCCATAAGATGACATGATTCCAATAAAATTGAGAATTTAGATATGTGTAACATTGGTAAAAATAAGAACATCATCAGCCATTCGTACATACCATACAAGAATATTACATTTTATTAGATAAATATAAAATCCATCACATTAAAATACCCACTATAACCATAAAGGCATAGTATATTTGGAGAAATTGATGCTTAAACAATAAGAATTTAAAATATATAAATCATATCCCATTTAGTTATTCAAAAATAGAACCCTTATTAGACATATCACACATAATACCTTTCATTATACCCTTGGGAAAAGGAAAAATAGTAAATGCTAAGCTTAAATTCTCAGAAAGGGGAAACAAGGGATATATAAATGATATTATTAGCATAAAATTATCATAATAGTACAATAATAGGAGAATAAACTTTAAAAATCATACCAAATAATTATTACATCATAAAAATAACTCATTGTATACATATTAGATGTTCAAAATACAAGATTCATTACGAAATCACAGAACATATTACATGGGAGTATAACATTGGCACAATATCATGTCATAGAAGAGTGACATAAAGTGTGGAATAATCATAATCATAGAATTATTATATAAAATATACCCACCAAGACATTCATGACATGTTATTCTTGGGATAAACACCATTGTAACTACTTTGGGAATGTGATAACCTCCCATGTCCCCTCTTTTAGGCTTGGGATAACTTCTTTTGCAACTTCTTTTGGGCTTGATATAACCTCTTGTATATCGTTTGAAGTCATAGAACATTAATATTTACCCAATTAATTATTGATATATATAAATATAGGACCATACCTCACATAATCATAATTTATTCATATATATTCCATAATATTATATAACATTTATCATATCATCATAGATTTACATGTGCAAAAAAATGGTCTTCATAAACATCTTTATAAGAATCAAAAAGCTTAAAGAGAAACAATAAGTTTGGTATAACTAGATCATATCCCAAAAATAATAATTAACATCAAAGGATGTTATCATAGATAAAAAATCACATTAAAAGATCATTGAAACTTTTCTTGAATAACATTCCTTTTTCATCTTGAAATAACTTACTTAAAAATATAAAAATTTGTGAAATATTAAGGAATTTTTTTCTTTTAAAATCACATTAGAAGTTAGTAAAGTAAGATTAAAATCATTAAGCTATCATGATGGATGAAAATTCCTATCATTTTGTATTCATTAAAATATCATTTTATTTTACGTTCGGATAAAAAGTCAAATATACCTCATTTAGAAAATAAAAAGAAGATTCATTTAAAATATTTCTAGAAATTAAGACAAGGTTAAAATTGAATTTAATTTTTTTATGAGAATAGAAACCACTTTTTTGAAAACATTTTAAATAAGACATGGGCTTGGGAGAAAATATTCCCAACTGAATAGTAATTTTTTTTTCATTTTTTCATAAAAATATTATTTTGATATATTGACTACATAAATTGAGAAAAATCAAAGTGAATAAATTACTCTCGAAAAAACTATTAGAGAATAAAATTAATGTGGATTATCAGATAAGAATTATATAATTTCCCATAAAAGAAATTAAATCTATATAATTCGGACTAACATGAGAATAAAACATAATCCCCTTAGTGTTTTTTGTGAGTTTTGAATTGTGAACCCCATGAATTAATTTTTGGGGATCCTAAAAAAAACAAACACTAGAAATACATTCATAGTGTAACATAATCAAATTCACCTCAGTTTTATTTCCCTCTCAGACTCACATCCTTAAATGAAATCCACCATTTGAAATCCACTTGAAGAACCAATGTGGAACATCCTTCCTAAACATTAGTAATGGAAGGATTCCCCATGAATCTTTATTTAGGAGTTGTTTATAACCATGTTAAATAATATATTTCTAATTCCATACTAATTTAACTCCAAAATTTGGTTCTCTATGAATTTTATTTACCAAACAAAAAAATAGTCCATATAAACAAGAAATACATATTAGAACACAAGTATAATGAATAATAGGAATCATAGAGTTCAGACTTTCATCCTACATATGGGGGAGAATTAAAACACTTATTTGATTTTTTCCTAAAAACATAATGTTATAAGGATAAACATAAATAAACTACATAGATCACTGAAACGATATCCACGATAAATGCACATGTTGGTTTTCCATATATTCATATTTAGTATAATCATGTTATGTTTGAACATGGTCTGTTTAGATCATGAAAAAAGTGTTCCCATGTAAAAAACTAGCATTGGTTGACCTAACATGTCACACAATCTATCTCACTGCAAGGCCTCCAACACACCTCGTTAAACATCATTGTTTTTTATTGGTAGTGAGTTTCTAAAAGATAATTTCGGAAGGATATAACCTATAGTCAGAGTGAAATATTAGTGGAAATAACCAAAACTCCCACATGGATAAACATTAGATAATTCAAAATGAATAACTAAATAAAAAACCAGAAATATTAAATGAAATATAGAGTATTTTCATATAGTTTCAGAGCCTAAAAAATAAAAAACAAATAGTTACCCATTGGGATGAAAAAATGTCAAAAATAAAAAAAAACCAATAATAAAATACATTAAACTCTAAACCAAACACTAATCCAAACCATATAGCTGGTCTCCACGACTCATGAGTTACAAGATCCAAATATTCAGACTCCATATAAGTATCTCTTCTTGATCAAGAAACATTGGGACTTGACCCCATCCATCATGAAATGTTTACTCTAACCTAATAGTAGACATCAAGTCTAAAAACACGCACACTGAGGAATATGTACATGCAATAAAGAATAAAATCATAGGACACCCCACATGATAAACTATAATCTAATTTCCTTACAAGTTCATGCACAGATGATTTTAATAGCCTTGATGATAACTAATAGCATCTGACACAAAAGTTATAAATTAATAAAAATAAGTGGAAACACAAAAATAAAAAAATAGCCAACTACAAGTTCTAACCTCAAACCCGATGTAAATCTACCCCCGCACAAGATCATGTCCAATGATTTAATGCACATGGATCGTGCAACCTCACAAAAATTGGTTTGTCCACCATAAAATCATAGGATACTGAATATATTTAAAAACAACAAGTATGGATTTCATACCCATGGTTGTAACCATAGGTGTCCCCAAAAATAGAGTGCATCAATCAGGCTCTAGGAATCTAACAACATAACCTGAATTGGTGATAGAATTATATATTATAACATAACTAGAGAAAATATAGGTCTAAAAATTTCTATAGAACAATTTGTTCCCCCGCTATGGACCCAACAATGAGGTCTCCATACATCACTCAAATAATGAAATGGATCTATAGGCCATGGGGAGCACACATGTATCAAAGTTCACAAAACCCACTTCATGGGTTCCTTAAATCCCCATAATCCTTAATTCACTCTATCCAGATAAAATAATCATCTAGTGGTGGGTTTAACTCATCAAGATCACCCATCAGCTCTCTAATCCTATCTATCCACATTCAACCCACATATGAGAGAAGTAGAGAAATACTATAGGCCAATTATATATCCAATGTATCCCATGTGTCTTCTCTTCAAACCAAATTCCGGAGAATAAATTTCCTCAGTAACATGGACAATAGTAAAATGAATGTTGGATAATCAAACCTAGAACCCACCATCTAAACATCTAAACATAAAGCACATATACAATCTTAGAAAACAAAGAATTGGTCCTCTCTCAAAACCATGGATCTCAGCATCCAAAAAAATCCACCATGATATTTCAATGAAACACCTCAAGGCCCAGCCAAACATGGAACTCCCACATTCCCTAAGGTCATTGAATAAAGTGATGTCCAACTAGGGACTACCCTATTTCACCCAAGCTATCGATCGACACCCATCCATAGATCAAAAACAATCCCAAAGTCCATATAATAGCATAATACCCCATAAGGGTTCCTCTACATCATCCAAGATCAAGGAAAATTCATCGTGAGGAAACATCCCAAACACCCCTTAGTGGTCTCCAATAGATCCTCGATCAATATCATGCCCAAAGAGTATATAAAAGAACAATCATTGCAATAGTGGAGTACTCAGTGGCCTTGCAACCATGTCAAAAGCAAGACCCTCTTCAAGGGATCCGCAACACAAGACAAACCATGACACATTGATATTGACAACCACTTACTATGATAACCACATATCACTCAATAAGTAACCATCTCATTAGGTAATCCTCATGAGTCCCTCGAACTCATCTCAATAGCTCAACATAACTCTGCCAAAAGTACCATTTAAAGGTGTAAACATCTCCCAAACATGAGATATACCTCAATTACTCCAACCTTGGGAAATCATTCCCAACATGAATGGAAAATCAAGATCTCTTTAAAGATACCACATGACCTCTTCGTCCAGAATTCATCCAAAAAATTTCAAATAGATCTCTATATAACACTTGATCCAAATTAATCACAAAGATCACAAACATCACTCTGTCCTTACAGCTCACATCCCAACCCCAAGTATGATTTTGAAATCAAACATCAAGGAAATACTCCTAAAAATTATATTCTTCCCAAAAAAAATATAATCTATCTAGGAACCAAATTTCGAATGGATTCCACCATAATGTTCTATGTGAAAGAACAATCAAAACGAACTACTCACATGTGAAATTTTGACACCATGGTGAAAATACATTAAAATAGGACATGGTAGGAAAATTAAATGGCATGTAGTTGGGTACTCTGCATGTATCCCCAAAGTTCCTCCCTTGATATGTGGCTCCAAATACTCAGTGTGTAGCTTTCAAAAGTACAAGACGTTTATGCCCATCACACAGTGTGTACCCACACATAGGAACCTTACAAGGAAATATGTCCCCCACTTAGTGTGTACACCACCAAACTATAAGACATGTACCCCACAAAAGGTAACCTCCTATCTACCTTGACCTATATTCCAGGATAGGGTCAGAACATGAACAGTACACAACCACTATCCATGTACGTTGCATGGGGTTTGGCCTATACAGTACAAGACCATGTGACCTCAACACACCTAAGGTTGCCACTATATGGAGTATACCCATTATAAATGGACTGTAGTGGCAAAAAAAAATCATCTTCACCAATCATAAATAACACATGATGATGAAACACTATATACACGGGTATTCTTGAATGGAAAAACCTTTGGAGAGTCCAAAATTCCCTATTTCTCCCCCAAATCTACAAATCTACCCCACTGGGTCTGCCAATAACCCTCAAAAGTATTTAAAAATAAAAAACTGAGATAAAATGATCAATGTTTAAAATATAAAATAGGCCTACCTTAGAGTTGAAACCACTGATGCCTCACGCCGAATCTACCACCCGCAGTATCAATACATTGATCTAATCCATGGAAAAACCCTCAAAGTACTATCCTCCCTTTCCCTATATATCTTCTCTCCTTATAAAAATCATTGAAATGTGACACAAAATCCCTACAAGGGGCATTCATCGGAATTCAAATAGGAGAAAGGGTAAAGGGAAAGGAAAAAATAAAATGGGGAGACAAAAGGGAATGAAAAATAAAATAAAAGGCATCCGGGCCCGGCCCCAGCACCCAACACAAGGTTATTCCTCATTTAAGAAAAAACCCCTATTCTAGAATCAACCATTAAGTTGGAATGTCAGTATAAATATCCATTAAAAAGATATCACTAAACGAACACATTTGATAAATTAATATTTAATTATTTAAATATTAAATTCTCTAGTATAATATGAATAGTTCATATTTCTAATAACTCGTATCCAAGGGTAAGCATCCTATTTCGGGACCAATTCAGTTTTCAGAAAAATTATATGAGATCATTTTAAAGGATTATTTAAAATTTTCCACTAAACACTCCAAGTAATAAAAAGGGTCAAATTTCCCATGATTTTTCATAACCCATGATGACATGGGTCCTCATAAAATCCCCCAAAAAATGTTTTTCTCCCCTAAGAAGCATTGGTGGAAAACAAGAAACAATGATCAACTCTTATCATTGGCGTAATAAATACTATCTCGACTATGCAATGACAAATCTTACATCCTTCAAAACTCTCTCTCCCAACATGAGACACATTATACAATAGTTGATCTGATGCTCCCCACCAAAGGAACATATATATCCTCACCCTAAAGTGCATAAAATAAACCAAACATCCCATGACATTTCAATCATCAAATGATATTGATAGGAATGGAAAACTAATCACACTTGAGTGGAATCATGAAAAAACATGCATGTTCTTAGCCCACCAAAATCATCAACCTATGTGCTCAAAAAAATACAATTAAAATGAGGCACATGACGTCTAATAGCCTTTGGTGAACGTCCCACCATAGGTATTTCATTAATTAGTTTTCATAAACATAACACAAATCTTTCTCATGAGTGTTATGTCCTAGAGAAACTATGTTAACATACCTAAAACTACTGGCTATGCTCTTCATGCTAGTCAAATCTTGAAAACCAGATCTCCCTTGACAATACTCATAAAAAAAAGTCCCACGTGCCATGATCAACCAAACCACCAACCTCCACTCGAGTGTCTACCAAATCCGCTACCATCCAACAATGCTCCCACTATGCTACCCAAAGTGAAACCGAAATGAGAAGGGAATGGGGTCCAACCAAACCCACCCTCTCCAACTATCAATGAGTCATGGAGCACTCACAGTACACCACTTCTCGTAATTCATGAATCCTCATACCTAACCACAACCTGGCGATAACAATCCTCAATGACCCCAACAAGTAAGAACAACCACACCCAACAAATCCATTGATGATAGTAGAAACACAAACCCCATTTCATGAACCGATAGAAAATACAGTTAATGAACAAGTCCCTCCCAAGAAACATTTTCCTAGAACTTCTGAAAAACCACAACCTTCAGGAAACTCAAGACCAATCCTGTGGTCCGAATAGAATCCTTTCCATCATTGATCCACCAACATGTCACTCAGGGCCCATTACTAATCCACAGGGGTATCCATGCATCCCTTGATATAGGGTCTACATCTCAATCACTAGTGAACCTCTCACCATAAGATCCAAATGACCTTTCAATAGAAGAAAATGTATATATGCAAGTCAATTGAGTAGAATTTGAAAAAGTACTTATGGTAGAAAAAATATTATGAGAAATTGTTGAAACATTAAACATCCAAACCTCCATCATCAGTGAAATTTCACATAGAAAACAATATATAATTTGAATACTATATGGCTAGAATGATTCAGGAACATTGTCCTATTTCCATTAGATTAAGAACCAAAAAAATTTATAATCCATAATCCAAAAAATAAATGGCATCAACCTATGTGAAATAAAAAAACCTCAAAAAAGAAGATAAATAGAAATCCAATGATATGATACCATTTTATAATGAACCAACTTTGGTCATCTTGACACATTACCCAATATAGATCTCCATAAGGACTCAATAATTCTTCCATGAATATTAGTGGTTTACTATTATAAGAAAGGTTATAAAAGATACAATGGGTAGACTATACCATCTGTTTAGAATGTAATAGCTTCAAAAATATCGTAAACTCTCAAAAAAATAAACATAAGAGTATGCGTAATAAATAACAAAAATAAATTCTAGCTACAATAAATAAAATAAAGAATATAGACATATAGACTCAGATCATGAAAAACATAAACCAAGTGGTCACCCACTAGGTTGACTACATATTCAAAATAAAATATGAAAATAATATACATCAATATCTAAAATCAAAACTAATCCACACGACATACCTAGTCTCCACGATGCTTTAGCTACACCTATACAATCTAAATACTCCACACAAGGGGCTTTGATCAATCAAGAAACACTGATCCCCAACCCCATCCATCACACAACATGTGGTCCAGCCTAAAACTAGATATCAGGTGCACACACACACAACGAGGTGCTTGTACTGGGAGTGAGGAAGAAATCATGGGAGGAAACCCCTAATGAATATCCTATAATCTGAGGTCATAAAAATTGAATGCACACATGATATTCCAAACCTTTCCAAAAATATAACAATAGTTCTCATAGAAGAAAAAACTATACAAAGAGAAAGAGATCATGATAAACAAATAATATATACAACCAAAGGCTCAAACATAACAACCAAGGTAAATTAACCCCACTCTGGCCAACACAAGGGAATGTATAGCACGTTTCTCACCCAAACACATAACAACCAATGCATCAACCAGATCTACACTAGAGAAAAAAGACATCAAAATTCATGTATGAATTCTTCACCCATGGGTATAAAAATAGGCATCCACAGGAAAAAAGTACGTCTACCAGGATCTAGGACTCCAATAGAATGTTTTGAATGGGTGAATAGTATATCTAGGACGACAAAACTAGGGAAATAAGTAGTTCCAAAAGTGATGCTAGAAAAAAGGAACCAACTATAGACCCGATGAGGAGGGATCCATTCATATTCTTAGGAGTGTAACAACATCCGTGATCCCTAAGGATCACACATGCATCATTGATATAAAAAACCCAATCTATGAAGTCCTCAAAACAACATGAGCCCAAAGACACTCTATAGAGGTTGAATACTCAAATAGAGAGGGGTTGCACTCATCTAGATTTCCCACCATCTCCCTAAAACAGTTTAACCACATATAGAAAATGGGGGAGATAACCAGATCAAAACTCTAGGATAATGCTAAATCCATGAAATCCCAAGTTCCTCCTCAAATGAAATTCTCGGTCAGAAACTTCTTTTATAACACAAATAATGGCTAACTGAATGTGTGATGATCAATCATCGAACCCACCATAAAAATATATAAACTACCATTATTGATTAACCCATGTAAATTAAATAATGGGATCTCTTTCAGCACCATAGATCTCAGTATCTAGTAAAAAGTCATCATAGGCTCTCAATGACATGCATTAAATCCAAACCAAACATAGAGATACCATAGTACTTGGGGTCATTAAATAAGGTGAAATCCATATAGGGAATCCCCTATTGCACTTAATATCCCATTCCATGCTCAATTAAAAATCCACAATCTGTCTAAAGGCTACGATAAAAGAAAGACACCCTACGAGGGCTTCCATTAGATCATCCAAAAGCACATGACATGCTCAGTATAGAAAGATTTCAAATATCACTCTATTTACTCTAACTGATCCTTGATCATCAACACACCCAAAGGGAATCTATAATCATAATTTTTCTAATAGGGTATTTCATTATGTTCCGTGTGAAAACCTAAAAATCAGGGCCATCCATAAGGGATCCTAAGTACAAGCCAAACCATGACACCAAGGAATTCTCAACAACTAACTATGGAAAACACTGTTCACTCACTCTATAATAAAAAACTCTAGAGAATACTCAAGATTATTTATGAATTATCTCAATAGATCAATTCCGCCTAGACAAAACATCCATAAAATTTCATCAATCCGGCCCAAAGGATCCCATAGCTCTGGTTCTCTAACCATTGTGATAAACCTCAATAGCTTCAACCAAGAGCAACTAGTCCTGACATGCATGGAAACACTAATATCTACTAACAGATACCACATGATCCCATATTCTAGAATCCATCCAAAAAACTATATACATGTTTCCATGTTAAACTTGAGTTAGCATGATCACTGAGTTCAAACCCTTACCCGAACGTCACATCTCACAACCAAACCCTCAAGAGAATTTTTAATCCAATCCTCAAGAAAATAATTTTAAAAAACTATACTGGTCTAGAGAACATCGATATAGACTCAAAATTCCAAAAATGATTCCACCATATTGATCCACATGGAAAAAAACTCTAAATGGACAACTCATAAGTCAAAATATGACACCAGGGAGAAAAATTGAAAAAAAGGGTCATGGATGGTAAAGTACATGGAATGTACTTAGGTTACACCGTATAGAACCCCAAAGGCCCTCCATGTTCATGTGCTACAAACCAATCATAACATACCTTTATAAATTACACGATGTGTATGCTTGATACATAGAATGTACCCCCACATGGGTATCTACTCATGTAACCAATCCCCCACTTGTTGTGTACACATCCGAACTACATGGAATGTACCAATAATATACAGCATGCACCCCAGATGGGGTCCCCATCCATGTACATGTGCATGTACCCCCACAAAAGGCCAAACCACACGTTTTAGATTCCCTTTGTCCATGTACATCGCACAGGGTCTGGTCATGTACCCAAGAGGACCATGCTATCTGATCACACCACATATATTCACTTAATGGTGTGTACCCCTAGTATAAGTCATGAATTCCAAAAAATCAACATCCCAAAATATTAAGAACACACGACATGTGGTCTCTAATCCACATGATGTGTACATTGGTATTCATAAACAATAAAACCCTCCAAACATCCTAAAATGCTTGATATCTCCCCAAAAGCCACAGATCAACACCCTATGGGACCCCAAAACCCATAAAAGGCTTCAAAACTAAACAAACTAATCTATAAGAATTTTTTATTACTAATATAAAACAATCCTACCATTGAGTGGAAAGTAACAATGCTTTACACTTAATTTTCCACCCAGAACTGTCGCAATTCGATCCACGTCTTGGATGAACCACACCAGGTCAATCCTACCTTTCCATCTCCATTTTCATTCACTCTCCCTATCTCAAACATGTGACACCAAATACAATTAAGTGGTGTGAATGGGAATTTAAAGGGGATGAAGGGGAAAAAAATAAAAAAATAGATAATAAAAAAGGAAAATAAAAAGAAACATGGGGCTTGACCCCTATGCTCGATGCAAGGTTATACCTCACCATAGAAAAAACCCATTTTGGAGTCAAACAGGAAGACATAATATCAACTTGAAACTAAATTTAAAAAATATCACCGAATGGAAATGTGTGAATAAATTAATATTTAAATAACTAAATATTAAATATTCCATGAAAATTAAAATGGCTTAGATTTTTGCCAAACTATAATATTATGGTAAAAACACTACTGTAGACTAAATAAGTTGTTCTAAAAATTATTTGAGATCACCATATCGATGAATTTAGCATTTTCCCCTAAAAATTATTAAGAACAAATAAGATCAAATTTCACCTTATTTTGCACAACCTGTGACGACGCGGTCTATCACAGCCTAGGTATCCCATTCAAGGAGGAACACCATTTCCTTAGTTAGGCCTCTCTAGTTACAGTTAGTAAATATTCATAGACTTAATCCATAGGTTATTGAATGGACTTCATATTAAGGTCCCTAGCCGATCAACCAGTTAGTATCACCTTTTTTCATTCATGTGATTCATTTTATTGAAGTGAGCCATGTTCGATCAAAATTATCTTCTACCACATCAACTTATGAATCCTAGTAAAAATTGAAAATAACCATTTGATTCACACAAAATGTTTTCCAGCATTTCCTTCCATATGTATTAAAAAAATGCTTCCATGTCTCATCATAGAACTTCATATTAAAATTGAATTCCACACAACATCACCATCGTTTGACACTTCATTCATCTATTAGAAATAGATCAATACAATAGTGTCACTTCATTCCTCCAAACAATTAATAGTGACTCTGTATTTGTACAAAAGAATCCTCTTCCCATCACTCAAACACCACTCTACTCAATCTATTGATCCTAACACAGGGTTACTTCTAGATAACAAATGAATTTTTCACTAACCCTAAAATGCCTATTGGAACATCGTTTAATGAAATATTTTTCATGGACTCTATTTGTTGGACTATATACACCGTACTCTATTTTATAAACTTCATATACTAGACCCATTCCACTAAACCCTTGTCCAAGACCCATTACAGTAGACCCCATCTTCTTGGTCTAACCCCATCCTATGGACCCTATTTTCTAGACACTTTCTGTTTGACTTCATCTAAGGATCATTTTCAGAATATCCTTAATGAACTTTAAAATGCATTATGATGTTTGTTAAATCATATATATTGGACACTGCCCATTCATATTTTTATGGTGAAAGATCTTTAT